>CM046311.1:19333019-20533019 GCA_025267735.1 Mactra quadrangularis | reverse complement strand
GTTTGATATTCTCTTAACCATATGCAAACCCATAGAGGATACAACTACTTACTTGTTACGTCCTGTATAAATAGTGTAATCCCTTATGTCATTGGTTTACGATAAAATTCAACTATGATGAATTCAAATAGTTTAATAATTTCATATACCTTGTTTTATCGATCTTCACAAACGTCTATACTAGTAATATGTAAATTTACCGCAAATATGTAAATGAAACGTCAATTTAAGATTAATGACTTTAACAATTATTAAGGGAACTGTTCATCTACAAACTATGGAATAGAATAAAGTCAATATCTGTGTGGAAGTAGATATCTCTATTGGCATTAAACAAACTTGTTTATTACAACATGGCACCAAATTAAATTTAAATGCAGTGCTGCCGCAAGTGTTACATGCATATATTACGAGCAATTGATGATGGAAACATATACGTTGTTCCATACCGAGTTTCTTCCATTTTTCATGTCATTATAAATGGCTACGTCTTTGTTCTGCCTTTTGGTTATATTTCTCTGACCGTCTCTCTTCAGCACTTAGTTTAGACACCTACATATCTTAATTAGTTGTTTTAATGAAGTTTATAAATTTATGCAAATGTTATCAAATAATCTTCGACTGATATCATGAATCATGACTGGACAGGATTATGACTTAATTTTTATGTTATTAATAAATTGTTTAAGTCATACTATTAAAACATATCAATGATTACAACTAAGTAGACTAAAAGTAGATAAAATTAAGAAGAACATTTATGAAGGATAAAATCATTTTTAACTACAAGATGATCCTCTGTTTCTTCTACTTGTGGACACTTCTATATATTCTTAAGAATACAAATATTTGTTTTCTCAGCCAATGTATTTTCCTTTTTGGTTATTAACATACACGTATTTTTCTAAACTCGTCTGAAAACTTAATATTTTTCATTTATTTAATAGATATAACACGCTTATTTTTGTTTTCGTGCATTCTGTAAGCAAATATCATAGCAAAAACAAATTACCATCGGTTTGAGCTATTATTCATTTTGATTATATCCAGCCAATCATTGTAAGTAAAGAACGTTGTGAAAAGATACATAAACCGGAAGATAGCGTCCCAAAACTTCTTCATCTATCCATAAAGTAATATACTTGTACATGAGATATAGCTTACATGTATATTAACCCCTATATCATAATTATATCCTTAATTGCTTTGAAATATTTATATATCGTTTAAATGAAATGAATATTCGGTCATTGATGTAGAAATTGCAAACGCAGACGAACAACTCTAATAATTTCATTCATGGACATGATAATAAATTGATGCAAAAGATAAACCATGTGCATTTAAGTTTGTTAAATGTAATTGCCAGTAAATTGCTATTCTATGGTTCAGTTTTTTGTCATACTTAAAACCCAGTGCTTGATAGAAAGTGATGTAAATGGAAATGAAGATTAATTGTAGGGTAATTTATAGAAATTATTTATGGTTTATGTAACAAAAACTAATAACTCTGAGCGTAGTATATCACACAAAATACAAAAACTTTGTACGATCTAGACGAAAAAAAAAGATTAATGTCAAACTAACTGCTCGGTTTTTATATTATATATAACTTATATATATCCCTATTCAATAACAGGGAAATCCTTAAATCTAGAATAGAAAGAACATTTAGTCAGTCGTGTTATCAAAAGCTACATGTATTTACCATGTGTGACTTGGTAAAGACAACAACTTGAATAGAAAAATGGAAGCAACCAAAATGTCCTTAATATTTTTTTAATAGGTATTTCGCCTTGTAAATAATAATTAAGGTCGTTTTCTGTGGCTAGCTCACACTATATTCTACATTAAACCATTCTTGTCTTTATATAACTGTTGTTTGTAATCCTTCAGACAGATCGACTCGTCAATCACTTTTGTCTGTCACAGTAGAAAATAACCAATCATTATTGTCTGTAAAGAGGTAATGAGTGTTAATTGACTAGCTTATGTTACGTACATCCTTCTGAAGTCTAGATCAATTAAGATTACACAATATATTATTCAGTCTATTAACTTTGTTCTTCCTTTTGTTTACCAGAAATAAAATGCTTAATTTAAACAAAACTAGCTAATGTTAAACCTTACTTGAAGTAATCACTAACGTTTCATGAAACCAATATTTTAAACTCTTAAATGATTTAAAGAAATGGCATAATCACCTTTTGTAATAAATTGCATTTAAAAAAATGCAACGATTTTTGCTTAAAGTAGTTCGTCTTTTCAAAAGCCACTCACATGAAATTTGTAAATCGAATCTATAATAAAGAATATTTAATAACAAATTAGTAACTAATGCAATTTTCAGGAAGCTTCTTCGACTCTACTGTTTCGTCACTGCACTTTTGACATAGCAAGATATGTCCGTCTCTTAAAATATTATCTAATGATGGTATTGTACTGAAGTGTCTCTGCGTCTCTTTCTAAACTTCAAAGTGAAAATTTCTTAGTACGGGACTGTATTTAGGCGTCTGTGAATCTTCCGTGTGTTTTATCTTTTCATTGAAAGGAAAAACTGGAACATGTCTATGAATAGAAGCAATAATTTCAGTCTGCAAGTGCAGAGAAAGTAATCAGATGATCTAATTACAGTAGTCGTTCTACAACATAAATCATTGCACATTAACAGATACATTAAACAGTGTTAGCATTATAGACGATATAATGACTTGCCTGTAAAAATGAAAAATCAATTATGCTATGGTATAGAAGATATTTAGGATAAAGCTCTCGGAGAAAGTGTCTTTATGTAATAAAAGTTGTTTTTAACAAAAAAAAAATAACTTAAGATGTAAGCTTTTCTGGCATTATGGACGACTATGTACCCCAGTGCATATTTAGTTAATATTGCAATATATTTCAGGATTGAATTTAGTGACTAGAAGTCCAGTCAGTCAAATTAATGTGATGTAAATGACACTTATATAGGAGACAACATTCGTGTTATCGCAAGTAAATAAGTAATTCATAAGATGATAAATGTCAATTTGTTCAACTTGCAGGTCATTGCGCGAATGGATTGTGAACAACTTTTTGTTCCTATTTCAAATAAGCATAAAACTCGGATTAAAGGTGAACCGGATTTATGAAAATGTAGAATCCACTTTTACATGTTATTCTTCAGGAAACCAATTTAAACTTTACATTCCGGAAATTATTTTATCGTTCGTCAAAACGATTATATCAAATAACAGCTCATAGTTTGTGATAATATTATGTAAGAGATTTAAAAAAGTTAAATGACTTATATCGTTTGGATATTTTGTAACAAAAATTGTTTGTTTGTTTACTGGGCTTAACGCCGTAGCAACAAACTGTATAGGTCATATAACGGCGGTCAGTTAACCAACTTACTCCTCCTGGAAAGGCTAAATCTCTGGATTTAGCTGTTAACCAACTACTAAGCGCATACTTTCGTCAGTCACTGACAACTGCCCTATATAATTAAAAATCATTGGTAGGAGGGAGAATGGCCGTAGAAATAATTTCATGACCAAGCTCCACGAAAGCATGCCCTGTCCGGGAATCGAACCCACGACCCTTCGATCAGTAGACTTGCGTGCTACCAACTGAGCTAGCCGGGCGGCTTTCTGTAAAAGTAATAAGAGAATAAAACGTGACTTAAATGACTTTAAATGTTTGCATTTAGCAGGAAACATATTCATTAAGACTATTATGTTTTATAACAAACCGTGTTGTTAAGCTCATATAATGTTTGAAAACTGTTGTCTGATACATTCTGATATTAAAATATATATTGGTAATCACAATGAAATTTGTTATTAAAATCAAACAATACATTGACACCCAGAATAACAACATAACAGGCAATAACTGTCGATACAGTATGTTCAGAACATGTGTCAAAGGGTGCAAAATAACTTTTGAAATATATTGGTGTTATCGTGGAGTCAATAAGGTTACAAAGGTTGGAAACTCTTTTGGTTCAAAGGTAAATTCACATCAAATTATATGAATATCAGAAAACATTTACGTCAATATACACGGATACATATTTTTAATTTTAGTCAAAACAAGTTTTGCCCCTGGAATATGGTGTTCAGGGTCCAAGACATGAAGCAATGAGCACAAATATACTGCAAAAAAAAATGTTATGCAATTAGCAGTAATTCTTTGCATTTTCAATTATAATAATCACTGTTATCATATCAAAATCATCATTAGTTTCTCATAGGTTTTTATTTTGACTTTTTTATTTTAACAACCATATTGTTAAATCATTTCCAATTGGTATAACAAAACATTAACTTTTAGTAAAATAGCCGCCCGACTAGCTCAGCCGTTAGCGCACATGTCTTTTGATTAATACGTCGTGGATTCTATCTTCGGCAGGGCCATACTTTTGTAGAGTTCGGTCATGAAATATTTCCACAGCCTTTCCCTCCTACCACTGATTCTTAATCATGTAGGGCAGGTGTCATTTATTGACAGGAGTATGCGCCAAACTTCCGCCTAACTGTTTAACATTTTTTTCAGGGATTTAGCATTTCCAAGCAAGGTAAGTAGGTTCACTGACCGCCTTAATATTAGATCAGATATTGGAATTGTCTCAATTGATATATCTCTTTCATTAAATGTGTCGTTTGTAATTCTCTAGATAGACTTATCAATCACTTCTTGTCTGTCATATTAGAATAATGCGTCATTATTAACTGTAAAGAATCATCGAGTGTTTGTGTGACAAATTTTGTTATACGTATATGCCCATACAACTAGATTAATTTATTCTACTGATCAGTTTATGCTACATTTCATTTTCGTTGGATCAATTATAAACATGATGTATTATTTTAGTCAATATTCTGATTTCTATCATAAATGCGACTCCTGGTCAGGATGGATTATGCTTCTTAGTTCCTGGTCATGTTTTACTTAAGATTAGCAAGTTAAATATTAATTTGAACACAATCAGTGTTTACCTAAAACTATGTATGGAATGACAATCATTCTATCTATCATAAACGCATATTAGAGGACTTAATTGTTTTCTATGTAACACTAAAGAATAATAACCATTGGTCATCAACACTGTCACATGAAATCTATATTTTAAGCTCTTTAATTGCTAATGTGATCCAAACCTCTCCTGACTTTCAATAAAAGACATGTTAGTTGTGTAAAAGTAGTTTGTCATATTTCAAAAGCAATTTATTTAACATAAAACTTGTAACGCCTTCTTATAATAAAAAAGAATTGTTTACCAAATTAAATATCAAATTCAACTTTCAGGAAATTCTACGATTGTATAGTAACGTAAAACTTGTAGCGCATTTCTTTATTGAAGAAGAATTGTTATATGTTTTCAATATAAATGTTAATTAGGTGTATGCCGGTGAATCTGAAACAATCAATTTGTCTTGCAAATTCAGAGGAAATTACCAGAGGAACTTAATGTTGACGATAATAGAACATGTAGTTTTTACACTTTATGTAACAGTTCCTTTTAACAGTTATATATCAATTGTGAATGAATAAATAAACGTCTCAACGGTTGATATGAAACATTTATATATTTACCCTGATGTATGCATAAAAATGGCAATACGATGGTTTGTCACGTTTAATATAAAATAAATTAGAATGCAATAAATCCTACGGCAAGATTAAGCAAATTTTAATTGATGCTTATTCTGCCTAGCCACGATATTGGAAAAGCTTTTTTCGTTTTGTTTATCGGTCCAAGCTTCTATATAGATTGAGATTGTTTGATAACACTTTTACATCAGAAAACCATAAAGAGGGCGTTCAAAAAAAGTTTATTTAGTTCATTTAGATACCGAGTATAAAATACTAACAGTCGATGCCACGGTTTTCCGATATATATATTGGTATGTGGTCATAAGAATTAACTAGCAATTACAGATATAAAAGGACAACACATAGAGAATGGAGTAAATAAAGATATGTTTGGACAGATGTTGTACTAAATCCTCCTGCTGTGTATAGTAATACACGCGATATAGTACAGTAATTAAGACATTATGTTGATTTGTAACACAACATGTACTGTAGGTCATCGTTACTATAATAAATGAGATTTGAATGAAACTTGGTACAGCTGCATCACCTTAACGATGTTTCTGAACAATTAAATCACTTTGTACCTCATGTTTAGGTAATTATTGTTAACGTCATCATGTATTTAGTACGTGACTATATTGCAAACAGCGTTTTTAATATCAACATTACAAAAACAAAAGACTCTACTTAAAGGTATATCACAACCTTAATACATCTGATCAATGTGAATTCTGCTTTGTATCAAAATACTTAGGAACATAGAAATATGTTAGTTATGATAAAAAATGATTATTTATACAGCACAAGACAGCACATTTTATCAACTCAAAACTTATTGTTATATATGAGTTTGTTAACATGTAGCTATTTAAAATTATTCACAAGACATTTAATGATTTTGACTGAAATTGTAGTAACTCAAAAAAAATGTTAATGGGCAAAAAACTTATTAATTGACAATATTGGTCAGAATTAATGAAGATGAAAAATGTTAAATGATAATGAAATTGAGCTATAAACTTTTCTGCCTATAATACAACCTTATTAAAAATGATGTTGTTTTGTAACAACCTAACATGTACTGTAAATCATCATTAATATCAAATAAATGAGATTTGAATGAAACTTGGTACAGCTGCATTACATTGACGATGTTTCTGAACATGTAAATCACGTTTTACCTCATTTTCAGGGTAATTTTGTTAACGGCATCATGTTTTTAGTATATGACTATATTGTGAACAGATTTTGAAATATCAGTATAAAAAACAAAAGACTCTACTTAAAGGTATATCAAAACATTAATACATCTGATCAATTTGAATTCTGTTTTTTATCAAAATACTTAGGAACATAGAAATGTGTTAGTTATAATAAAATGTAAGTTATACTTATTGTTATATATAAGTATTTTTACATGTAACTTTTTTTATTATTCACAAGACATTTAATGACATTGACTGGAATTGTAGTTACTCAAAAAAAATTATGGGAAAAAAACTTATGTATTGACTATATTGGTCAGAATCAATAAAGATGAAATATGTTAGATGAAAATGAAATTGGGCTGACAATTTTATGCCTAAGTATATTATCCAGACTATTCATTTGACATTTTAAAGCTTAATACAATTCTTAATGAATTCAATTATCATTAATCAAAATATCATTTTACATTTCTGTTAGCACAAATCTAATTTGACTTGTGCAAAAACTGTTTGAACCACTGCTGTCAATGTAATATTTATCATTGCAATTAGTGAAATGTTATATGCATTAGTGCTTAATGTTAACAGTGATAACCAATTAGTGTACTGGTAACATAATTTCGGTTACTAATGTCTTTCTCTCAGGATGCAATAAATAACAGAAATAAAGACGAACTTCTTATTTGACAGCTGAAGATATAAGTTAAGTACTTAAAGTACTTGAGTTATCTCTATTATTCGTGTTAAGTTCACATTAGTCATCTTGATAATTGCCGTAGTGTTGTTAAGAATCAAATATGTTGTTTATTTTGAGAATAAGAAACTTTTTTTTATTTCAGGGATAAATTTCCTTTTTTTTGTAACATGTTTGGTTAAACAGTTAAATTAGACGTGATTGTTCTAATTAATGTCTACATAAGGTCGATTAACGTGAAACATAACAAAAACTACTGAAGGATATTAATTTGTAATGTGATAATTTTCTCACCATTGTATCAACCTAATCTAATGCATTCGTAACATTTACTTCTTCTACAGTCGCTACATTTTAAGCACCTATATCTATATGTTGGTATTTGTATATACGGTATTTCCTGGCATAATTTCACTAATGATGGTCATCCCGCCCACAGCCTCAAAAAACTCATCTGATGTCATTTTAACGTGTACTTAACCCTGCTGAAGACGATAACGGGTCAGCACACTTTTTCCTAATTTGTATACCACACAGTTCATTAGAGAAGTTCGTGTATGCGCTAAGTATTCCGGGTTAATAGTCACGTGATCTTCAGAATGTAAGCGCATTCTTATTTTTGGTCAAATTCTTGAAGCGGCTAAACAGGTAAGTTTCCAAAATGCATAAAATAATTGCATTTTATCTAATTATCTAAAAACTACATTTTTGTCAGAAAGTGTCCTTTAGCCTGTGACTGTGCAATTGTCAACTCTGAAACCACAAATGGTTTTGCACATAATCTAGTATACCGCTGATTCAGTTTTGATGGAGTATTTGGAGCTATTGATCAGAGCTTACGAGTACTTTTGGCTTTTTTTTGGAAAAAAGTGAGGTGGTAATTGTTTAATGCACTAACTAATGCCATTGGAGTATTTGTCTGAAAAAATCTTATCATTGAAAACCATTTAATATTTTTATTTAACTAATTAGTTGTTGCTGTTTGCCTTGTATTACAGCTGAAAGAAATATTCAGCCACGATCCCTTGGTAACTCTTATGTTCTATGTTATCCAAGTGCAGTAATTTCTGTATTACCTCGGCTATCCAAATTCTACCATTGATACTGAAAACACCTTTAAATCTTTATTGTCGTCATCTTCCAAAATTGAGTTAACAAAACTTTATTCCTTTATTAGGATAATCTTAATTTTTTTTTGAAGTTATCTTCCCTTTTCATTTTCTGTTTCTAACCTTTCTTAGATATAAGCTAAACCATTTCCCTCTCTCTTAAATGGAAAATAACGTAACGCTTTATCGACATTGACTTTCGTGTTACCCTTTTTTCTAAATGTATACACCCTTCTCATAAATAAGTATAATATTTCTATGTATATGAATATGTATGTACTTCTCACATATTGTTATGTATATAACTTGTGAATGTTAATAAAAGTTCTGTTCTATATTATGTCTCAGTACAAATGACAATACCATAAGGTTATCAAGTTTGCTGTCTGTATGAAACGTCTCAAATGATCATAATGAAGCCATTTACGTACTTAATTATAGTCACCATAGACATAATATAGTATATGATAGTCACCTACCATTCTTTAAATTGGAAGGAAGTAGAGTTTATATGTGACATGGTAGCACAGTTCTCGATAAGTCAAAACCGGGGTCGATAGCGCAGTTGGTAGCGCGTCGGGATTTGGATACTCGTGCCCGAGGGGGTGCGGGTTCGAATCCCACACGGGGAGGTTATACCCTTCTATGAAAATTTGACAATAATATCGATTTTCCTCCATTGATTAGATAATATGGAGAAGTTTCCGGCCTTGTGGAAGGGTAGGTGAGAACTGGTTATAGACAATGGTCCAGGAAAGCTAGGTTAGGTGCGCTGGACGCCGTAAAATGACCTAAATTGTGTTGACACGGCGTTAACTCCAATAAATAAATAAATCGATAAGTCAAAATTCAAAATCAGCATTTATAATAAATTGACAAAATAGTATTTTATAAACACAATGCATACAAATGGTAAATACAGTATGTAAAATGTTTACCGGTGATTATAAAACAGTTGGTTATCTCTTATTTCTACTGTTGTCCACCACATCAATGAAATACCACAGACAAGGATGCATGAGCTTGCTATACAAACAAAATAATTCAAACAATAAAAACCGCATCACAAGAACTGATAAAAATAAATACAACAAGGAATATCGTACTAAAATGACATAAATTAATGTTACCAAAATGAGAGCAATTGTTTTATTACAAAAAAAAATGTGTAAATCTTCTACTCGTAAGATGTACAGATAAATTAATCTTACGTACAATATGGGCAATAGGTTGCTGTTTTTGAGGTTTTATTCTTCTTTATAAGATGAGGTAAACCTTAAAGGCCATTTCCTAAATTGAACAAATAAAAATGCCATCAGACACTATTTTTGAAATGGCTTTTAACACGGTTGTAGAAAATCGCTTAAACACAATAACAGGCGATGATAAAAACATCACTAATGTGAAGTTTATTATTTTTCACTTGAATTTACATTTTTACGATTTATTCACATGTTATACTACTAAACACACGACTTTAGATGGGAGGGTTTGAAATTACGATACTACTTCGTTCAGAAGTTAATGGAATTTGAATAAATTTTATGTTGAAGTTGACATTTGGTTCTATCGGTAAATATTGGTTTTCAATCTGTTCAATTTGTTCATGGAAACTAACTTCAACAGTCATGGTATTCTATCACGGTATTGGAGAACTCTACTAGTGAGGAATTGATTCCAAGTAATGCAGATTTTTACAGAATTATAATATTACATTTTCATACAAAAAGTCGCTATTTTGTGTAGGTGCGACTTTTGACGATACAGTTTTTGCATACATTTGTATTTGTCATGTAATTAAAAAGAAAAATATGACTGTATTAAAAAGTTTTGATAAATATTGTCCAAATGAAGAATTTCAAATGTAACTGTGGACGTATAGTGCGCCTGTAATTATTGGTATAAGGAGTAATAGTTTTTATAAGGTAAGTATTTTAACATCATGGATATGAACGCATGTTTCAATTAATTATTGAAGATGCTAATTTTATCTGAAATAAGATACACATTCTTTGTTGAATTAATACAAATATTTTGTCCAACCATATCATTTTTTGAAAACGAGCAAATGTATTTATTCTATCACGATCAGTTTTAGCTTTAATATTATATTATTAACACTGTATAAGTTGACAAAACAAGAATCAACCATACTGACACAAGAATACTATATTTAGTTCTGAATATTGTTTTGAAATACCATTTGTTAAAGGCTTTGAAATGAAACCATTTGCATACAATGGCTGTAAACTGTAGAATCAGTTACCACATGATATTAAACATTCCACTAATTATGACACTTTTAAAAAATTAGTCAAAAATATTATTTTACCAAGTTCTTACACTACTCTGTGATATATTTAGTAATTCCTGTCTGTGATAAGTATTTTAGCCCCTTATTTATATATATTTATACCTTATGTTTGAGGGAGTAGACAATGTGTCTCTGCTAGGACATGAATTCATTTATTTAAGGACAACAATGGAAACAAGGAAATTCGCATTTCCTTTTTTGTGATATCCGTAATAAATGAAAATATGTTCTAGCACAATGGGTGTATTGCTTTTACAGTAATTTTATTTTGTGTTATACTGTATTGTTTATTTCCTTTAAGTGCTATGCGAGCAATATTTTCATTTATCAAATAAACTCTTAACTCTAATATGTCAGAGACTGATTATAATATAATTGACATTGGAATAGAAACGAGTAAACATTAGTACAAAGAATTGCATAAACTTTGGTTTCAATAAATTCTAAAAAACATTTTAAACCTAATTAATGATGGACCTTTCCATGACTTAACCTATTAACGTAATGTCATTTAACAAAGGTTTAAAGTCACATTTCGTCGCATCAACGACGCATGCATGATGAAGCACAATGTTATTTGTGAGGACAAATGTATTGTTGGGGTTTTTTTCAGTAAAAAATGGACGCACATGGAATTGTAAATTAAATTTGACTCTGATTTTAACTCAATAGAAATGTTTTCGGTGTTTTTAGTTTCTGTATAAAAAACTACATGCACAAATATCAAATTATCTGCACAAGTCTGTCGGTCGTTTAGTTGTTTTTGAAAGTGAATTTCAGTTACAGCAATGACTGTAAGTTATCGCTCGTAAAGATGCATAAAAAGGGTATAAATCAGTGTCGAATGGATGTTGTCACATATTTGTTTTTTAATTTATTTTTGTTGGTCTCAAAAGGTTTGTGTAGTCAAACTTGGAGTGCACAGTACATGTGTATCAAATTGAATTTTGTCGTAATTTTGGCCTTCATTATTAACATTATACGGATAAATATTTTTTTTTAAATCGTGAGGTATAGATGTAGACATTTTCAGCAACATTTACTACCATAACAGTACAAAGTAAGTAGTGTCCTATGCTGTGTAAAAAGTTATTTTCTTGATGTGAAATTAACAAACACTGCAATGTCTAGAAATCGCAAAACAAACCCGAACAGTGTCTTTGGAATTGACTTGCATGAATTAAAATTCTTATCTTTTATTCATAACTTCATGATTTAATTGTACAAAACCATTTGGGGAAAACTATTTGTTGAAAGTTTGGTTTAATTGCCTTTCACTTCACCTTTCCTACAAGACGATTCAAAGTGTAGGCTAAAATCTAAAATATAATCTTTTTTACTTATGTGTAGTAAGGAAACCAGTCATCATAAGAGTGTTATGTATAATGTTTCTGCTCGCAAAACAGATACAAATCCATCGGAAAATCATATGAAAAAAACATGAAAGGATATGATGTGCCGTGACTGAAAATAGGATTGCCAGATTTAAAAATAAGTATACTTATCACACTATTAATATATAATTTCCATAATGTGAGAGAGAAAAATATTAATAGTGGTGTTTTCTGCAAACAGAATGAAGTAGGTGTAAAACCATTAATGTTACCATAGATCACAATAGATATAATAGAAGCTAATCATATATAAATAAGTTAAGAGGTTATTTCAAGATGACAACACATTATATCTCCTTTAATCCTAACCTACCAAGTTTATTTGACTTTTCATTACATTACATCAAAACAACAAGCTAAGCATCAAAGGGTACCGATAAGTAAATAGCAGAGAAAATAATTCAATAGATCATACTGATTGTTTATTATGACTACTTCTACTAGTATTTTTAAATCAACGAACAAAGAAACTAATGACAATATTTAAAAAATCTGACAAGAATTTACTATGTTTTTTTTTAAATACCGGAAGAATAACTTAATGGAGACAGGAAGAGTATTTCTGTCATATGCAATAACATGCCTATTGTCACGTGATATACTACAAGGTAAAGAAGATTTTTTTGCCAATTTCTCTTTCAAGATAAATATTTGACATCTGTTTGTTTGTTTGCTGGGTTTAACGCCGTAGCAACACAATGTATAGGTCATATAAAGGCGGTCAGTCAACCTACACACTCCTCCTGGAAAGGCTAAATCTCTGGATTTTGCTGTTAACCAACTACTAAGCGCATACTTTCGTCAATGACTGACTACTGCCCTACATAATTAAAAATCATTGGTAGAAGGGAGAATGGCCGTAGAAATAATTTCATGACAAAGCTCCACGAAAGTATGCCCCGCCTGGAAAACGAACCCACGACCCGTCGATCGGCAGACTTGCGTGCTACCAACTGAGCTAGCTGTTTTAAATCTCTAACCAAATTTGAGTCGATTGATAAACTAGGTCATACACATTTAACAAAGTTTGTGCATTAAAAGAGTAAGCAATTATAATTTATCGTTCGTACAAAAGACGGTTGATATAAACAATACAATGAACTAATCCACGACAGGAGATGCTCAGAATGACAACAACATATATTTTGTAATATGTATTACGAGTGTATTGTTTGGATAATGTTTATGCGTTATACCATTACAAGCTTAAATGACAAGGAGGTGCTGGTTTATTCTCCACACTAATTTTGTTAAATGAACGATACAAATTTTATTTTTAATACTGCATACCTCTGGAATGGATTGGTTAATTTTCAATGTTTACACAAACACGTTTTGTTATTTTGTACAAACTATACGCGCTTATGTAGGCATTTTCGGACAAAGAAACGTCACGGTTATTTTATGTGCTATGTGAATATTTTCAAGTGTTTGTTTACATCTTAAAAATCACAAACCCTGGCTAAACAATTCAATATAGCATTTTATACTATTTACAGTAAATGCAACATGCATGATCCCGAGGAATAGTTTGTTGTCAGGACCAATTATCAACGCTATGGTATTCTTAGTATAAATGATTTCTTGTAAATTGTCTACAACGTTTTGTAAAGCCTTATTATCAAAAGTAACACAGCTTTTGAGCTGCAAAGCAAATAGACATTTATGTATTTCAACCACCTCTAATAAACTCAAATAAATGCAAATATTGCTTAAATATGTTTATGTTAATACTTGCATTTCAAATTGAAAGTAGATCGAAACCAAAGGTGGAATACTTGTAACAATATTTTGATCACAGTATGTTTAAGATGAAGTCAAATTTTAGAAAAAAAATACTCTGAGTTACTTAATTAAGCTCTAAAACTATTATGGATCAGGTATATTGAACATTAGCATTAGCATTTAAATTTAAAAAATGTGCTTTTATAAAAGTATCCTACTTTTTTAAGAAATTGACACTTCGTCAAACTTACAAAGCAGAATGGTTTGAACTGTTTAATGTGTCTCTAATAACTGATTACTCCGTTGCTGAAAAAAAGTTTTCTAGTCTACTTTTCATGAACATATCTTCAAATAGTAGCTTTAAACGCTTTAAAGACTGATCATCTACGATCGTAAAGTAATCTGTATCTAATGACGGGCGATTTAAGGTAATATCGGTCAAAGCTATTATTTAGACTTAGAAATGAGTAAAACGATCCTAATGGTTTCAACATACAGAAATGAAAAATAAATTGGCAAAACCGTATTATTTCTTTACGTTTAAAAAAATGTGTAGGTTTAATACCATTATTGTATCCATATATCAATAGAAACTTCTTATTTTTTATAAATATGTTTTGGATTATGTCTAGATCAATGTATAACTGTTTTGAGCCCTAGTCAGCGTAAACCTTATCAAAGCACTGATCCTTCTGTAATACACGTACTACTTTCAATACAATTAAATATCAAGAAGGGCGCCGTGGGTTCCTGTGAAGAAATTAATGCGTAAATTATTTAATGGATCATACAAATTGTTACTGTGTTTTGTTGTTTAAGTCTTATAATATCCTTTGACATATAAGTGGAATCAAAGAAGGTTTTACGTTGTATTTTATGAAATACCGAGCGACATTTTAGAAAGAATTACTAGGTAAAGGACGTATAATCATTTAAAATATAGACTTTTTGTCTAAGTATTAACACAAATGGTATACTTGAAATTTAATTTCGGTCCTTTAATCAATATCATATAATTGGTTTAAAAATTGGTTAGTTTTCTTCATTGCAGAAGACTGGAATTCTATAGCTACTTTAAGTGATTTTGTCTGCTGACTTATGAGTATAAGGTTTTACTAGTAAATAGCTATTTTTCCAAACTTGGTGAGTTACAAAGTCCAAATGGCATGCGTGTAAAATAATTTAAAAAAAAAACAACGTATTTTTTACATTAGGACTTGATTGAGTGAAAAAATGGTAGAACGTGAAAGTGAAAAAAGGACTTAATTGAATGAAAACAAATGAAGCACATGAAAGTGAAAGTACGTAAAAATGAAAAACAACGAACAAAAATTCGTCAAAACAGAACTACAGTAATTTGTTGACATTTTTAAACCCACCTTGATCTGCGTCTTGGTCGATTGTGCTTCTGTCGTTATAAGGGTAAATGTTCGGCTGTAGATATAATTCCTGTAATGCCAATTTACAGTAATGTATACATTATCGTGACTTACTTCTCTAAAAATGTGGTTATTTTCAACTGGTCGTGATGTAAGGCTAAGTAGATCATATATTCACATTTCTGTCCCTATAAATATAAAAAAATGCAAAAAGCGACAGAATCATAGATAATTAAATGAACGCTGCAACACTGTTTTGAGATTAACAAGTTCTAGATTGTTATAACTGAATACAAAATGGTGCTGATTTTGCACGAAGTCACTATGGATGAGAACATAATTAAACATGACTGTCTGATTTCTTTTCAATGTCGAGACTTCTGATGAATGGTCTTAAATGATATATTGTGATACTTCTCACATTATTTTCTTAATGAAAACTGACGTTCTACACCAGAACTGTTTTACAGGACCAAATACTATACGGTTAAGCGTTTAATGCTCCAGACTATAGTCGACTATAGTCGAGTGTCAAGACATAAAGTACTTAGATCTTTTTAAGTGAATGGTCGATAATAAGTTGTTATAAAAATGTGGTTAAACTATTTTGTAGCATACTATTGTGTTCATTTGTCTTCTTTGAATGGTCATTATTATAAATGACAAATACGATGCACTAAACTTTGTTTTTTACAAGTGTTCACGACTTAATACTGTACATTGTCTTACTGCTGAACTGTTGCTGTTTTTGTGACTTTTGTTGATTCAATTACAGATCCGGTGGGTGAATGGAAAACATGGCGGGAAAAGTAGAGAATAATAATTGTGCTTTCAATATCACATCTATGATGATGGAATATGGAAACTACACACACGAAGTGGAGATATTTTCTAGGGTAAGTTTGTTACTACTAGTTTTGATATCTCCTAAACGCTACAATCTGTATCCATTGTTGCACCTTTTTATTTTCACAAACATCTCTTTCAACATTAAAAGTAATTACTAAGCATACTGATACACGCATAAGCCATTTGAAGTGTAATGTGGTTGTATATTATTAGCTTGATTATCTTTAAACAATTCTCCCTGCTACCACTGATTCAAAATCATATTGGCAACTGTCAGTTAATGACGGAAGTATGCGCCTAGTAACTGGGTAACCGCTAAATCAAGAGATTAAGCCTTTCTAGAAACAGTGAGTAAGTTAATTTTACTACCATGGTATGACCTATACAGTGTGTTCAAGTTGCTACAGCGTTAAATCCAACCAACAATATATATTTATAATATGACCTTTTTATTATGTATATATTGTACTTTATTATATATGCCAACGCGGATGAATATTCTAGACTCATAACCGTTATATATTAGCATTTAGTAAAAGATTGTTCTGTCGTAAGTTACGTCATTTGAAAATTTTAACCTAGAATACGAAATGTATCTATGGCATGTGCATAGTTTAACTGTTTACATAAAAAAACTTATGTTTGTGATTTACGTCATGTCTTGAATTATGGCGTAAATCAGCCACCATAATAACTTCCCCATGTTATTTGAAGCTCTATTTAATCAATTTATTTCAAAAAGTAGGATGGTGAGAGTCAAAACCGCCACAAGTAACGTCTACTGTCAAAACCATCGTCAAAGTCCATTCTTGTATGCAAGATGTTTCTATGTTGGATCGGTTAATTTGATAGAAACAATACCCAATGATCTGGAATTGTCTGGAATGACACCTGGCGGTAAAAAGATCGAGGTTTATCGAATTAGATCTGATAATAATGTTAAGTTAAGTATTGTCCCAGGTTTTCGTTGTCTTATTTTGGTCCCTTGAGTAGCACAATCCTTTAGATAAGTGATACTATGCGGGACGGTAATCTAAAACAGAACAATTATCCAGAGAACTAATTCTGAGTCGCCATTCGATTAGATAAGGGCGATCAGAACCTAAACCGTAAAATGATATCACTATAATGCAGTTACAATATTAAGCAGGCGTTGATTAACCTCATGTACAAGAATTATATTCATTTTATTCGCTAATCAGACATTGCATTTGAAGCGAATTCGCCAAATTTACAACTTTTGCAGTGCCTTAATAGGGATGGGCGTTTTTAATCAAACGGATATTCAGTTGTGCAAAATTGAGTTGTCGCTGTTTGACAATTCCATGAAAGATTTGACTTTGATTGCATTATGTTCGTTCAATTGTTGGGACATGCCTTTGAACTGTAAGGTACAATGTGAATGACATTTTAAGAAAGGACTGACACATGCCAGTGGGATACTTGTTGATCAAACACATAATGAGTATTTTCACTGTTAGGATGCTTCTCTGTATCAAACCATAGCAATGAAAACACATACAAATGTTGCGTGATTGTGGAACAAAACATCACTGATGTCCGTGGAGTATGTAATCGACAGACAACAACTCGTAGAGAGAACACACCTAGTTCTAATATTTACTTCATAATAATTAAATGAATCACGCAAGACTCCTTCTTGCAATAATAGCTAAAGTCAGGTTATTTCTTTTTGTTGTCCAGATTTCACGCTATTGCTCGATCAAAGACTAAACAGTAATTACTCAAGAACATTGTTCTACTGGTATCTATCTATTATTCTCCAAAGGAAAACAGTTATTCTGCTTATTTGGCTTGACGTGACATAATGGAAATATTAGGAACTCGCAATACGATTGTTCAACTGTGTAAAAAAGCAGCGCCCCTGTAATGATTCTAGCCATGGTCTAAAGATTCGACCCAAGGTCTAATCGACACTGATGCGATCAACTTAATAATAAACTACTAGTACCGTTAACTTATCCATGTTTGTTTTACCAGGGATTTTATGTAACAGGTATTTGTAACGATAAGTAAATGTAATAGATTTTCATCAAATTTCACTGTCGTCGCTATTCTTTCAGCCAATACGGAAAACAAGTATAACAAGTTAAAATAAAGATATTCACATGAAATTTTGTACCAGTACCATTCAAATTGACATAAATGTTAGGAAAAATGTATTTCTAGATGATTTTGAGGTAAATTACGCTCACAGACTGTTTCACAAAAAATGCATTTTCCCACCGATCTGCCATTTTAAGCCCCATTTTACATCACCTTAAGTCATATTTTCGGTCATATTTGCAACAATTTATTGCCAAACACTTTAGAAACATTCACAAGTTACATGGAAGACATGTACAAAAACATAAATCAAGTTTTTAAACTCTGGAATAGTTTGTACAGCCTGCTTCAGCCAGTTATAGACAGTGACGACCGAGAAAATTCAAAAAAGCACTTCGTTACAAATCCCTGTTATATAGAATCCCTGATTCTACAAAAAGTCCACACGTCTAGCGTAATATGTAGCTCGCAAGTCTATTGATCAAGGGGCCGTAGGTTTGATTCCCGGATGGGGCATACTTTCTGGAGTTTCGTCATGAAATAATGTCTACGGCCATTATCCCTCATATTACTGATTCTTAATCATGTTTGTCATTGATGGAAGTATGCGCTTAGTAACTGGTTAACAGCTAAAATCCAGAGAGTTGGCAGTTCCAGTAACTGTGAGTAGGTTGACTAACCAACCTTTGCAATGTGTTGCAACGGCGTTAAACCGAACAAATATAAGTCTACAAAAAGTTTATTCATTAATTCATTTTCGCTTACCTTTCAGATCCAGGAAGAGTGTATGCCGACTACTGTCTACACATCGGATGAGATAAAACGTAACCTAACCCGGAACTTTCCGGAATATATGATGCCTCATATCTATCTGAATTTATACATTCCTCCGGTGTTGCTTACACTTGGTACATTCGGAAATGTGCTTTCCTTTGTTATTATGGCCAGGAATATGTTAAAAGGGAGTACATATATTTACCTAGCAGTGTTGGCTATTATGGACTTACTAGTGCTGTATATAGGACTTCTACGAATGTGGATTGGAAATTTTTCTATTGATTTACAAGAAACGTCCAATGTTTTATGTAAAACTGTGAATTTTCTTGGATTTGTAAGTAGCCACATGTCGGTATGGCTAATCATCGCTGTTACAATAGAACGCTTTATTGCCGTAAAGTGTCCATTACGTGCCCCGCGCATGTGTACCGTACATCGAGCTCGGTGCATTATTCTTGTAATATTTCTTTGCATATGTTGTATAAACGTTCACATATTTTGGACAGTTGAACTAACGCATACTAAGCACAATGAAATCATTTGCGATGCCACAGAAGTGTATTCTAAAGACATTCTCCCATGGGTTGATGCGGCTATCTATTCCTTCGTCCCATTCGTCATAATAACTGTTATTAATTCCTTAATTGTTAGACAAGTTCTTTATGCCAGGAAGCAACGATTTCGAATGCAGAATTTTGAAATGTCTACGTATCACTGCAGTCATCCTGAGCGTAAACCAAATAATAAAAAATCGAGTGAAGGTAGCAAAAAATTAACAATTATGCTACTCACAGTGTCTTTTACGTTTGTGTTAACAACTCTTCCGATGAACCTGCTCCAAATAGTTTCAGCGTTCACGGGTCACGTGACTGGCAAACGTTATGCGCAAATGACTTTGGGTAGGACAGTAGTAGAACTTCTAATGTACGTTAACCACAGTATAAATTTCTTTCTCTATTGTGCCACTGGAAGAAAATTCCGACGACAGGTGCGTGAGTTGTTGTGTATATGCTGTCGGAGAAACGGCAAAACAAATAATGACAGCGCAGACAAACACGCTATAAACGGGAGCCCAACAACCAGTTACAATTTTTCTAAGATAAATTCTAATCAAAAGCTTATGATCATCGAGTGTGACCGAAGATTCATTGTAAGACAAAATTCATAAAGAAGTCAACGGCATCATGTGTGGGCACATGACGTTCATAACGTGGCAGACTGTTCGATTAAAGTTTATGAAAATATATCAAATAACACTTTATTACTTGATTGTGAATTTTATTTGAGATGGTTCCTACGATTATACTTCACGCCAACATGCAGTACCCACCATAAGTTTGGAGACAAAAGAAATTAACTACAATTCTTGAATGCTGATAATTTTGTTTGTAGAATCATTATTTTTTTTAGATATTTGACTATTGTTTGTGATAAAATGAAAACAAATTTCATGGATGTAACATATATAAGATTTGGCCTCTGACATCCTAAAGCCTTCAAAACCATGTTTATTGTAATTATTTTTTATAACTTAGCTTTTTGCTATTTTTTGTAGTCTCAGTTATAATTATGATGATAACCAAAAATAGACCAAAATTAAGAAGCATTTCAGAATAAACAGATATCAAATTTTAGAATAAAAGCTCTTCAGTACGTAATGTCTCCAAACTTTTGGTAGGTTGTATGCTCTTTTAAAATTTTGTACAGAAGACATAACTTGCCATTTTCCTTATATTATAGTGGCATATTTCTGCCATCAAATGAATACAAATATTTGCTCATACTTTTTCATAATTACAAGCCATCTCCTCGCAGCGGTTATTCCCTTTATTAAATCAATAACCACTGCCACCACAAGTAAATTCGTCCCTCGGAGAGCCGAATATTTTTTTCATCTTTTCTTTTACATTGCAATATTTTCATTAAATTGAGTCTTCTTGAAGTACTGTTATGATGTTCAAAGTACATAAAATAATAGTTCAGATTTATAATTCGTAAAAATAACGACATGACAGTTCACACGCAACGCATTGGAGTCACTTGGTATTTCTAGCGTCACGTGGTTTACGTGTTGGCAGTGGTTAAGTAGCATAAGCGTGACGTAAGCACTGTTTGAAGTTAGCTGATCGAAGTGGTTCTGTATATGTTTCCATTAATTTTTTAGGAGTTTGAATTATACGACGCACTCAATTTTATGTCAAGTGTGTTCACTTTCCAATATTAGGTCATCTGCTGTAATGAAACATAAAACTAAAAGCTAAACCAAGAGTTTCTTGGAGTCTACTTTTAGTATCACTATTCAGTCGACAGTTGACATTAACTTTCCCAATCATTGAGTCACACACTAGCTGTTAACATACGGAGCAGATTGCCATCACAGCATACAGTGCATGACCCTAACAGGTACTCATTTACACCTGGGTGAATGTAAGCAATTGCAGGTTAATTTCTTGCTCAATGAAACTAGCAGTGCCCCTAATGGGATTAGAACCCAGGACCTCTCGATCCCTAAGCGCGCGTCCTAAAACATGCAGGAAAGTGAAGCTTAGGTTAGTTTTCCTAGTATAGAACAGAACAGCACTTTTACGTGTCAAATAATATACATGTATAAAAGTAATACTTTGTAAGCATGTTTAAAATGTTATTTTGACCATTTTAGAACATCTGAAATTTGTAGCCATAATATTCTAAGTTTTACAGGATACATGTTGTGTTTTGTAGTCAATACTTGTATTTGCCTTGTAAAATAAATATTTTATTTCAAAAAGAATACTTACTTATTTATTCATTGAGAATTTTTCTGTTCATCAATATTCAGCTTAAACAGTCGTTACTAACACAAATCCAGTGATGACAACGTTTGGTCAATGAATGCGCCTGGGAGTGTTTTGTGATTAAGTATATATAATTACATATATGTTAGTAAAAGTTATTATATCCCAAGCGTTCTGATGAACCTAACAAACAACGCGTGGACTTAGTAAACATAGTTCTGGATTTAAGGAGATTATTGATATAAGCATTACTACATTTGGTAGATCTACGTAAAACTGGTTTAATTTCTATACGCATTATCCGTTGCCTGCGAGCATTAATTACAAAATAATAACGCTACGCTTAAATTCAGTCTTCATTAAATTAAGGTGGTAATCTAATCTGTACTTTTTATAATATTAATAAATATACAGCTAGACAATCTCAGAGAGAAGATGGTTTTGAAAAATCATGGGAGAAATATAAAAGTTTGGTGATTACCGAACAAGTTTAAAATTATGTCTATCTTTAGTATTTTACACTTCTAGCTTCTACCAAATAGTTCTTTAACCTCACATATGCATGTTTACACATTATTAGAACTTATCCCAATAGTTTTCTATTTATTAGACTTTCACTTTCACCTTGAAGAACCATAGTTTAGTAGAAATATGTATTGTCAACTCTAGATATATCCTGTTAAAATAATTTTCGTATGTAAACATAAGTAGCTTTAGCACCAAAAACCTTTATTTTCATTTTTTTTAATTTCAGTCTGTTTATCTTTAATAAGGGACATTGGTCAGTTATCTCCCCCTGTATACTGTTAAAATAGGTATGTTCAATTGATTTGATTGCTCGGATTTTGTCCTTTTCTTTCTTCAACGTCAATTTGCCAAAGTTAATTTGTAATAACTTTAGTAATTTAATTCTTTAGAAAATCGGGCTGGTTTTTCTTTTTTCATGGGAATTTGATGAAAGATTCCGAGGATTCCAACTGTAAGGTCCTACATGCCAATTAAGTTGCTTCGAATTATATCAGGGACAGATAACTGGCTAAACTCCCTAATTATCATACACTGGTAAGCCATTTAATTAATGACCATGCTTACTAATTTGAGACATCGAGTTGAGACCCTTCCATCACAAGCTCAATAAAGACGCTTAAAATTACTGACTCAATGTCTCCCACTTATAGCCGCCCTTAATGGCTGTTGGAAAAAACTCTATGTATATGTAAGGGAGTAGGCGTGTGTGGGCGAGTGTGAGTGTGAGTATGTGTATGTTTGTATATAATTTTTGTATGAATTATATGGGTTTATAGAATGTATGTGTGTATGTATGTGTATGTATGTGTATGTATGTATCAATTGTGTTTAATTATATGCATTCATTTATGTAAAATATAATTATTTCATTTATATGAAAATAAATGAGCAACTAGTAGTTGCTGAAATTAAAAAAAAAATTAAGGTGGTATGGTACTTATGACTTTTTTAGGTTAAATATCTTCAAGTTTACAACGGTACCAAAAATTATATGCAAATCTAAAAAAGTCAGAAGTACCATACCACCTTTATGTTCAAAATTTCATTCAAATCTGCTGACTTTTACTTTTTGGGGAGGAAAGCGTTCATGTACCAGTTTTACGACGTTTCGCTTTTCGAGGCTTTTCCAGGTAAAACAACAAAAGAGAAAAACACGATGACGTAACAACATCATGCGAAAATTCATGATATAAAAAGCGGAAAATGCACGATTATAAATACATACAAATAGATACACAAATCACGGGTTAAGCGAAAGATGATCGCAACTCAATATAAAAAAAGAGGGAGTTACAACCGTCTTGCTAAAAACCGCTAAATGATCTCAAAACATTATACAAACATTAAAATATGTATAATAATACCAACATAAAAAATACAACACAAATACAAATAACGGATCATTATGAATCAAATAATTCCTATGATAAGGAAGAGGAAAACTTAATAATAGGAACTAACGCTAACTGTTGTATAATGTTGTTGTTGTTGGGGTTTTTTTATGTTTTTTTTCTGTTTTTTTTTTCATGTGAAATATATATATATATTATATATTATTTGAATCATAAATATCCGTTTTTTTGTATTTGTATAATCTGATTAAGACTTTAGGTATTTTCTACCAGTCATTGTAATTTGATGTGCTAAATACCTAAAGTCTTAATTAGATTATATATAAATATTTTGCAATAAATCGTGTTAATCAATGGATAGGCCTATTTTCTTTAATACTATCGGATTTACACATTACTAAGCCTAGCCCCTACATTACAATGTATGACATTTTATCAGCAGTGAAATGAATATCATTATTAAACGTACTTAGAATATAACCCATTAGCTAATTATGAAGTTTGCAAAAAAATAGTTAAGTAACTGGATTATAAAAATAATGTGATATACGTCACATTTTATTTAGCTTTGTTAGTCTATAGCATAGGTAGCCGGCATGATTTCGAGATCAAAACACTATTTAGTGTACTCATAGTGATAGAGACTGGATCTGAGACCAAAACACTCTTTAGTGTACTCATATTGATAGAGACTGGCGATCTGAGACAAAAACACTCTTAAGTGTACTCATAGTGATAGAGACTGGCGATCTGAGACCAAAACACTATTTAGTGTACTCATGGTGATAGAGACTGGCGATCTGAGACCAAAACACTCTTTAGTGTACTCATGGGGATAGAGACTGGCGATCTGAGACCAAAACACTCTTTAGTGTACTCATGGTGATAGAGACTGGCGATCTGAGACCAAAACACTCTTTAGTGTACTCATGGTGATAGAGACTGGCGATCTGAGACAAAAACACTCTTTAGTGTACTCATGGTGATAGAGACTGGCGATCTGAGACCAAAACACTATTTAGTGTACTCATGGGGATAGAGACTGGCGATCTGAGACCAAAACACTATATGGTGTACTCATGGGGATAGAGACTGATGATCCGTGACCAAAACAACACTATAATTTTGTATTGCCGATTGCCTCTGGTCTAAAGCAGCTTATTTTCACTTTGTTTATGAACAAAAAAAATTCTCAACAACAACATTTGGCTAGAATTCTGACTTAAATAAAGTTCCGCGCAATTTGACTTACTGATACTTTAATGTAATTCCATTTATCCCAGAGTCACGTGGTATCATTTCTGAATTCTGATATACTTCAGTTTCCGATTCCTACTGTTAAATGATACGCATTTCCTAATGTTTTAGATAATGTCCTATAAAATATTGGCATTCGGTTGTATTATATTACTGTTTTTATGGTTTATCCAAGAATTCGCTTCGATTATCAGCTCAAATCATGATAATATTTATTATATTGCGATGTAACTCGAGTATATTTCTACTGTATTTCGTGTCAGATGGTCATTATACTAACATGGAAATTATTATAGTACAGTACAACCTCTCTTGAGCAACACCCCCTAACAGGGACTAAAGTGTGTTGCTGTTCCGAGGTTGTTGCTCTGCAGAGGTAAAATTCAATTAAAACTACACCTAAGGGAAATATCAAAAGAAGTTGTTGTGCTGAGGATTTGTTCAGTAGAGGGCCGCTCTGTAGAAGTTATACTGTAGATGGAAAACCTCGGAAATATTTTTTAAGTTTATGAGAGAAGAATTTTAAAATTGTACGTTCGATACAAGCGAAGTATGCGTTGGCAATCCTACATACCAAATAGTACAAGCCACACCCACAATACGAGCCACAAAATATCACATCCTACAGAGGGTGATAGAACGGAATGTTCACCGGAGACTAATAATGTCAACCGAAGCTCTAGCCGAGGTTGACATTACTTGTCAAGGGATTACATTCCAGTCTATTACCCTCTGTAGGATGTGATATTTATTTTATTATACCAAACAACAAAATTCAGAAATTGTTAACAGTTCAATAGGCACAAACCGTTTGATTTTATTAGTTGTATTTGCTTCTGATTTTGAAGACATTTTTACACTGTTAATTTTGTTGTTTCGTAAAAGCACTGTATGCGCAAGGGAGGTCACTCAAATTGAACGGTTAAAACTGGGGTCCGGTTATTAGCAAGATCCGACACAGTAGTCTCCAATCGCTTTAAGCGGGCGATTAGGTGATGTCAAGCGCGCCAGAGGGTGACATTACGGATTGTCACCCGGTGACGTCACTATAGGCTATACAGTAAACAGATCACGTGAGGTATAATAATAATAATAATTATATTGCGATGTAACTAGAGAATATTTCAATTTTATTTCGTGTCATATGGTTATTATACTAACACGGACATTATCATAGTAGATAGAAAAGCTTGGAAATAATTGTTTAAGTTTTTAAGAGAAGCATTTTGAAATTCTACGTTCGATACAAGCAAAGTATGCCTTGACAATCCTACATACCAAATAATACAAGCCACACCCACAATACGTGCCACAAAATATCACATGACCTGTGTAGGCCGGAACGATACCAGCGCAGGCAAATCAAGTCGCCCCATAAAGGAAACAAAACACCGCCTGACTGCGCGCAAGGAAAGTTACTACATGTGAGCTGTAGATAGCGATCAGAATATCTGTCTAAGACAAATTGAGAAGAGTTGAAGCGGTCTAAACTTTGTTAGCCGTTGAATACAAGGAAAAACTCTTTTAAATATGATGGAAGTGACAATATGTAAGACAGAGGGTGTGGTTTTAAAAAAGATATGTCACCAATAAGGCAACATGATTTAATAATTTTACTTGCTTTCTTCATTTAACAAATCCTTTATTAGAACAGAAACCATGTATTCACCGTCAAGTGCTTAATATTAAGGCTTTCACTAAGTCGATTTGAAATGACACAGTCATTGGCAGAAAATTGTCATGAATCATTCCGTTCTCTAAACAAAGATGCAGCTCCAAATTTCTTACGATTTTGCACTTTCTTGGCATGTTCTTCTGAGAGCTGCTTATAATAACGGGTTAAGAAACATACGTTGAATGAGTCAATACATTATTTAGAAATCTACCTCTTGTGTGAGAAATCTCTGAAAAGGCTTGTAAACCTTCAAACGGAACTCCTCGGCCATTCGCTACGAATAACCTCGGACATATTTAGACGCCATTTTGAAACTACCGGTGTTGAAGTAAACAAATACACGATCGCTTAGGCAATGAGTCATGTTTCGTTTTTAGTCCGTAAATTTGAAATAACACAGTTCAATGATATCGCTGCACAATATTTGATTCAATATTTAACATAGAAACATATGTTCACCGATTATGATAAAAGTTGGCAGGCAGATAATCTTCATGCATTTTGTTTGTTTTTCTGGTAACCTTAGCGACGTTGTCGTTTTTTTTCACGACGTCATGGATGTCATAATGGTTCGCGCTATAAACAGGCGAGCAAGTAAATTAAACCCACATATTTAAAGTATTGAATGTCCGAGGCCAATGATTATTACACCAAAATCAATCTGTGAACATAATGTTTTCTTTCTTTTCTTCTCCGAGTAAGGTACCGACCCACCTTAAGATATAGATGACTTCACAGTTTAGAATATCCCATAGTCATTATTTAATATCGTAGAAATAATAAACCCATTCTATACATTGTCATTGAATGTCAAATAGCTAATATAACAGCTACGAAGACAAACCTGATACCAACTATAGAATTATTGTATTTTCATATAAAACGATGTTACTAATTAAAGATACTAGACTATGATTAATTAAAACTTAAAATTGAAATTGCATACTCTAACAGATATGGCATTTAAAGAAATTGAGAAAGTCATTATTCAAACACAAATGTATGTTAATGTATTTGTATCGTATTTGTAACTATTTTCAGGACAAATGGTGTCAATTCATGAATTGGTGTTTTCTACTTATAAGGCTTTTGAGAGAAAATATGACAGTATAAAATAACAATTATAGTCTAGAATAATTTTGTTTCTATAACAATGAATAACGAATGAAAAACGTACCAATGATATATCGACGTTTACTAAAAAATGTTCTAATATTAAAAATGTATTTCCCGTACTAGTATTAAATAAATGGAGATATTTTGTCGTCCTCAATAGGTTTTTTAATAAGACTGACATCTCCGTTCACAATATACTTTCATGGTACTTTAATTGCCAATACCTTCCCAAATCCTAAAGTTCACAGACTTATGTTAAAATAGGAACAATTGCATCGTCAAACAGTTTTTGTTGGCATTTAGTACTTAGGTCTATGTTTCGGATCTTTTGATAGTCCAATCAGAGCTTTCTTTGCTAGTCTAATGACATGTTATCATAGTCGTGAATATTATACTTTTGTGAAAAAATACACCCAGGTATTTGACTTCATTAATAATAGAATATATAAAAGCTTTAGATCTATTTCAGTCTTTACAAAACAAGATGCGATGAGCCAATCATTTAATTGTTAAGATATAATTAAAAAAGTTAAAGAATTCACCCTGACGTAGGCCTATCTGGCGTTGGTAGAAATCTGAAGTATTGCAATTAATTAAAGGAATTTCCAAAAATACAATATTTGACCATAGACCATAGCGTACGCCAAAAAGAATCAAATGCTTTCGTAAAATCTTAAAACCCGCAAAACAATTTTATTTTCTAACTTTACAATATTTGTAAAGCATGTGTAAGATAAAACATTTTCAAATACTTGTTATCATTCCCTGATAAAATCTAAAGCAATCCAATTGGTAAGTATGTCCTTACAGGTGGAATCCTCGGATTTTATCGTTGAAGTCCTATGTAAGGATATCAAAATTTTTCATCTAATTTCTTTCTTGTTAATCAAGATATTCACAGAAGTGGTGAAATTTAGATAGTTCTTTACCATTAAAATATTTAGCTTGAATTTCAAACAAATTATATGATTTACAAAAAAGTTCTCTAAGATTAATTTTGGTAAACTGACTTAGAAAAGTAAGGGTAAAATCCGAGTAATCCAACTAATTGGATCTACCTATTTGGAGAGTATACAAGGGGAAATAACTGACTAAGGTCCCTTATTCATCTTTAAGCAGAGAAGTAGTGTTTTTGAATTCTTTGATGTCATGTCTCAGTTTGGAGTTGCTATTGTTGCACAAGTTCAATACTTTTCTCTTTGTCACTCATTTTATGCTCATTTTCATTTACTCCTGTTTCAATGTTTTCAATGCCCAAGTGTATTACGTTGAAATAGTAACTAATATTTTGGTTTAATATATAGATCAGACAAAAGTTTCAATAAAAATCAAAGGTACAAACAATATTTGCACAAGAACGAACTGGATGTGAAAAAACAACGTAAATAATACGCATGTATTTACGAATATATCGAGGGTTGCCAGCAAGACTGTCGTAAATCGCTCTATAACGCAATGCACTTACTGCAGTTTTGCAGGCAACCCTCGATACGATAAAAAAATACGTAGTTGATTATTAGCTAATTATAATTAGCTTAGTATAATTTCTCGAACAACCATTAGGTATAATGATTTTATTTTAATATGTAAAAATGACCAAGAAAAAAATGAGAAGAGCTTTTAGTCTGAGAAATAGAGACAATGCGATTGATTTTTTTTTCAAATATGGTTTAGATTAGGAGAGAAACACTAATAATTGTGTTATGTAACATTTCTTAAAAATATACGCACTGACATCATTGAAAACTCAGATAATAACCACATATAAAAGACTGCTAAACAAGACATGAAACACATTGATAACACCATAAGTTTTCCTGGTAGCAACAATAGTAGGTAAACAGTGTAATATTGCAATTTTAAAAACAAATCTCATACTACATGGATCAGTTTACAATACTCAGATAAAATGACAAAATAATATGTACATTTTGAAACAAATATTGTTAATTGTCTTAATTAGACATTCAATTATTGTAAAATGATATTTATTGACACACTTATTGCTTATTCGTTTCCTCTGACATCAAGACCATTATGTACATTTTGAAACAAATACATTTGTATTGTTAATTGTCTTAATAAGACATTCAATTATTGTAAAATGATATTCATTGACACGCTTATTACGTATTCATTTCGTCTGACCTCGAGATCATTTTCCTGAAATGTAACACGACGGTATTAACCGTACAACCTTTCAAGGACTACTGGGAGGGACTTACATGTGTTGCTATTCTGAGGTTGTTGCTCTACAGAGGTATACTTGTAATTCAATTAAAATTTTGCGCGAAGGAAATACCAAAAGCTTTTGTTGTGCAGAAGATTTGCTCTGTAGAGGACCGTTTTCCAAAGGTTAAACTGTAATACACTATATTATGAGCCGCAGTCGTGGTGTAGTGGTTAGCATGTCTGACTTCGAAACCGGAGATCGTAGATTCCAGCCCACTCGCGGTAGGTCATACCCTATACATGAGTTGTCGGCCTCGTGGTAGGGTAAGTTAGTACTGGTGATAGAAAAGTGTCCAGAAGACCTATAGTAGGAAGAGCTGACCGTCGTATATATAACCTAAATATGTGTTGAATACGACGTTAAAAACAAAAATAAAAACAGAAAAACAATATCATGTATTCATACAATCTGATTAAAACCCGATCTAAAAAATTCCGCTCGCCTACTCGCTATTTTAGATCTGGCCTTTTTCAAACGAACATGACCTTTTCTCATCATAATATTCATGAAGAAATTTTTATGGTACGTAACTTGTTTACATCGTCTACGTCACGCAATTTGAAATGAGCTTTCCAAATCGCAGACTTTGAATAATACTGCTGTTAAATTAGCTTGCAAACCTTGGTCTAAAAATAGAATTTACGAAATCAAAATGTGATTAATAGTGTTTTCGTCTAGATGAAAGCTATGCATTGATTGGTCGACACAAAGTTCATCTCGACATGACCTTCCACGGAGACAGTAGAGATCCTGTACGACAATGCTCTACAGGGTATCTGTTTACGGAGATTGGTATTCATATTGTTGTAAATCTTAACACCAGCGCACCTATACCTACAAAAACATTTACAGATTATTCAGTAAATGTCCTTTTAATCAAAGTTAAAGTATATAACAACAACAAGGTACTGAGAGTATTTGTAGGACTGCGATAAATAACATTTATGAACATATACAAATAATATATATAGCATTCCTTTAAATTTTCTATTTAGACAAATGAAACAGTTTAACATACAACTAGGCACAATATTTAATACAGTTCTCAATAGGAACCAAGAGAAAGAATCATTAAATCAAATTAGCATCAATTGAAAACAAAGTATTGAAATAGTTTTAGAGAACTTAATTAAACAGTAAAGAAATTAAAAGCTTTTTTTGTGCTCTCAAGTGAAAGAAAACGTGTCACATAGACTGTAAGAAAATGAGAATTTTGGAAAAGTATTTAATTGCTCATCATTAAACAATAATCCTCGACAAATGAACTCGTAAAATTAGATTTGAGTTGCATTACAGTCTTTAAAACAATGTCTTAAAATTTTGCTTAGTGAAGACGCGTGAAATTATGACTTCCGTTTTCGCGCGTTTCGAAATTACTGCTTAACTCTCTCATAAAACAAATTTCCCTAAAGCTAAATTCAATGAATTAGCCTGTTTTCAAAACCGATGTCTTCTATTAGTCTCAAAACATGCGTTTGCATGTGCAAATAGAACTCATGAACGCCTCTTTTCTCAAACGACCTTTGGTAACTAAAAACAAGAGGGCCATGATGGCCCTTTATCGCTCACCTGAGCACCATTGGTCCATACATGAACAGAGTAAGATTGATATATTAATTGTTTATCACACTTCCATTGCACCAAATGCTTCAAATGAAGGTTTTGTATAGAAAGATGACCTGTATGGGAATCTGATTCATTAGTCATCACATCTGCCTGTCAAACAAAGGTTTTAGTGGTATGTAACATTTGCTACTGGTTAGACTTATGGTATGAAAAGTAGATAAAATTTGAACATGTTGCCATCAAAGCCACTATATGAATTTACAGAAGACATGAAAACAGTTTTACAACCATAGAGGTATTAAAAGTTACATACAATAGAGACACAATGAGCATATCAATTTATTTCTTTTCTTAGTTAATGTTTGACAATGTTCCAATATCTTTAAAAGGAGATCTTTTAATACGGTGATACTGCCACATTAGTAAATACTGTCACAGACATCAAAAGACATCAAAATACATCAAAAGACACACAAAGACAGTGATGTTTATTATTTCATGCTTTAATTCGATAGTCAAATGTTAAGAGTCAGACCGTAAGTGACTATCGTACGCATGTATCAAAAGACACACAAAGACAGTGAATATATGCACAAAGACACTTTTTATGTTATACTATCATGAATTAATGTATTATAACACATTTTAAAATAATTTTGAATTATATTTTTATTATTTTATGCATTTATTTGATAGTCAAATGTTAAGAGTCAGACCAGCGTAAAAATGTAATTCAAATTGTGTTATAATACATTAATTCATAATAATAAAACATAAAAAGTATCTTTGTGCATATATTCACTGTCTTTGTGTGTCTTTTGATGTCTTTTCACGTCTTTTGATGTCTTTTGATGTTGGTGGCAGTATTTAGTAGGACCCCTTTTAATAAGAGCACACTATATTCATATTTTTAACATTGACTAGCTTGTCAGTACATATATTTTTTGAGATTTTTCATCACAAGACTTTATCTTAAGCATGTTGTGATTAGAAATACTGTTTCCAATATTGGTGAACAAATGGTTTATATTTACTTTATTATTGTAATGCAATAAATAACATTTAATTTTTAAGAGATAATTGCATTTATCGAAAAAGTTCTTTTTTCATTTTGGAAGTGCTTGAAATAAATGTCTTTTTTTCTTTACAGTACAAGGACAGTGTTATATTTGATAATCGTACTTCATGAATTAAAATTGATAGTCAATTAGGGCACTGGCAAAACCCTTTTATAATACATTTCAGTAGAACATATATTTTACAGTAATTGTTGACACGATGAACTTTTTACGTGAACTTGCCTCTGAGTAAATAATCTTCTAAAATATTACCAATCTTTACTATTTGTTCCAATAGTAATCCTTGTAGTTTACTGACTGACTCGTCCGATGATTCTATATTTAAAAGAACAAACATTATCTGATGATACAGACCTAATCGGTCATCTTTTATATAAAACATAATAAGTTTGTGCTTGACATCAACAAAATCATTTTGCCATTACAAGTAATCTGGTCGTAGGAAATAGTACATTAACCTTGTCGTTGTACTACCACCTTACTTACCCTTCGAGTTGTCAAGATTCGCATCGATTAGATATAATTTACAAAACGGCTTACAACTACCCTGTATTTTTGGGTTCTTTCCCACTAAACTATGATGAATTCTCTGTATTTGGTGTCACTCTGGTGATTACATTTAGCTCCATTGATAATTCTTTAGTCAGATCCACTCTGGAGTATTGGTTAAGTTATATATATGTGAAATTGTAAACTATTTACACTACAAATTTCCGGTAATAGGATATTGAGTTTCATTAAATAGATTCAGATTAAAAATATCTAGGTCAGGGTGAAATAATTTGTCTTAATAGTTGTTGTTAACATATTGACATGAGATATGTTTAACTGTTTATCAAAGAAAATAAAAGTCATTCTTGTAGAAAATTAGAACTACATGTATTTTTGATCTAATAAAACATCAAGTTTAATGACAAAATGACAACGTTACGTTGTGACATGAAATAAATCAGAACTAATCTGATTGCTTCAACTAGAGCATTAACCTTGCGATCGTGTTTCTCGTATGTATTCCATTACAGCCATTGATGTGTCTAATCGTAACTTAAACAAATTCAGTTTTTGTTGTCAATGATGTTTTGTTGTTTGAAACCTGGAACATTTTTCTATAAACAATCAACAAATAATATTGTTTAGATATTTCGAACGAAAATAACACGTTTCTTTAAAAATCAAATATTCCTTAAATGTTTTAAGAAGCTTTAATAAATGCGAAATAATCGTTGCTGTTTAATGCAATTTAACATGTATGATGAATTGCATAAACTTTTTATTGATACAACAATATATAAACTACTTGCATAATAAAAAACAATCTTGCTACATATTTGTTAGAAGTCAATAATATATAAATTAGAAGTAAAATTACAAATATATTACACTGGGGTTTTTAAGTCCATTAAAACAGAAACAAATAATGTTTGTTCACCTGGTCTCAAATGAAACGATCAACATACTGGGTCGCCCCACCAGCAATTATGTTTCATAGTAATTCAGTATACACTGGGGTCCAAAATATTTTTTCACATGTATTTGATTTTTTATTTTCTCTTAAAATTATTGCAGACATATTTGGTTTAGTGTTTTTATATTATATTTATTATACGTACAGAAAGAGATTGAAAGTTTATTTTAAACTCTACATTAGTAGTGACAGTAATAACTACGTACATGTAATATATCTGAAAGTATGCTTCAAAACATCGAAACTCAATTTGTGTAAAGAACCTTTTGGACTCCAGTGTAATTGTATTATTATTGCCTACTAAAACAATTGAATAAGTAGGTCATCACCTAATTGACATTAATACATTATTTGATACAGTTTTTTTATCTTACAACCTTATAACTTGTATCTTATATATAAAATTTACATTTTTATATAATAATTACCGCAGGACCATATTCGTCTATCTTGTATTAAATAATTGATGTTCTAGGAATAATCATCAAGAATATCACAATGCTCGTGTATTGTAAATTGTATGTTTAATATTTTGTTTTCTAATCATAAAAAATCCTGGTACCTTCAGACATTTATACTGAATACCATCATTTAAACTACTATTAGTGCAATCAAAAGACTAATTAGCTATTTTTTAATTATATTGATGTTTTCTATTAAATCATCATGGACAGAAAAATCGTATGACATGTTATTTTTGAAAAAGGAATCATTAAAAACAGCTGCTTTTATAACGAAAATGGAAATGCATAAGTATCCTTACTACACTTAGTGTTTCATATATTCATCTTTAAGTTATATAGTCAAAAAGTATTGATAGAAATTACATGTGGAAATGTATTTAATGGACATTTTGTTCGTGACTTGTACAATTATGTTTCAAATATTTCTATGTTTCTGTAAAACCTATTAACTAAACCTCTGCTTAATGTTGTTGAAGACAGACCCATGGAGTTCAGTGCGTGACAAGATTCTATATTGAGGGAGGAATGCCAAGCTTTCTTTCCGCATATCACATTATTTCCTGGACGAGCAAAGCAACTTTCTGCCGGACTTAAACGCAATTTAAACGTGAAACTATAATACCATTATATTTATACTCTAAGTATTGGTTTGCAGAAATGATGTACGATATAACATCAACCTATTTTTTAAATTTCTTTACAATTATAATCGCAAAACACGGATAATCGAACTATCATTGAAGTTGATAAATCGCTACAAACGAAACTTGCCAATTTACAATAAACAAATGCCTTGTTTTCATAGTTGAATGTAGTCTTATTAGAACTTATGAAATAAGTGATACAGATAGTGATAGATAATATTTCATTTTTAGGTGTTCTAATCTCGATTTATCAAATTTCTCATGAAAGATTGGAAACAAAACACATTGCATAGTACCAAAGTGTTTCCTGTAAGTAACTGTATTTAGAAGCCAATGATGTATGTTTAATTAGAATTGTGTATAGAAAGTTCCATTAAGTTGCATTCCGTTAATACAATAAAACTTGATTTTAAGAAGGAGCGATACACTTATCAAAACTAGACAGTACACATGTTGCTAACATTAAAACTTCTAAGGTGGGTTTTAGATACTGTGGAACATTTTGGCTTTCATCATTAGCGTCCTGTTCTTTAAATATTTTCTGTTAAATATTTATGACCATAGTGCTATGTTGAAGGGATATAACGTGATCAAGTGTAGTCGATTGTTCAAGAAGAGGTCCGAGACAATTGATTATGATGTTTAATAGTTAATTATCTCTAATGTCGTAATTTTCTTATTGAAAATGAGGCATTCTAATTTAATATAATTAAAACTAGTAAAGAAAAAAAAACATTTCATTTGAATAAAACTCTTCTTAATTAAACCATGATGTGTACATTTTTACTACTACTTTGTGTAAATCATTGATTGTAGAAAAGCTTGGTCGGTGACATGGAATTTGCCATTATTGGGCAATATGAAGTCCCTTTTCCGTACTGTATGGATACTTAAAATGGCGTAAAATTTACTTTATTATTAAACGTAAACAACCATTAAACCACTACTTAGAGGTTTATTATGCATGATTTTATATTACATTTTATTAAACCAAATCGTTTGAACCATTGCAACGTAATGTCATATATGCTGAAATTCTGCACGAAAATATTGAGTAAATATTTCGATCATATAATCGATGACTGATCGAAAAGGGTTGTCCGAATAATTCCCATGATCAATTATGATTTTTTCCGATTTTGAAACCCTACATAGTATGTTATAATAGTAGACCTCAAAACTTCAGAAAATGGTTTAGCATATTGATTGAATGAGCTAGGTATGATTGACTACAAGGACTTTAATATTGTTTTGTCTCAAGGTAGTTGAGTACCTTACGTAATTTTTATACCAATTTAGTCTTGATTTATCTAAATCATCATGACAGAGTAGAAACAACAAAGTAATAAAATTGTTTATCTGTTGATGTATAGGTATTCAACGTATTTGTTTATTTCCACATAAACTATGATCACTTGTCTTGTTTTCAGTTAGTATGATGATTTACTTGGCGATTTGGCAACACAACATAATATCTAATCAATATTTTCTAGTCGTATCGCGACGGTCATTAACACTCCTTGCACATACCTATATCCATTGACCTATGCTTTAATATACTCCTTGCTAGTGGCTTACAACTGTTTTAAAGAGGTAAGTATACATAGTTATAATACTTCAAGGTCGATCTCCAGGATTCATTTATTCGTAGTCTGAAGCGGTATTGGCTGAGTTTACTGATGGATCTGATATTGGGCGAACTTTTGTGCTGTTTTGTAGGAGCAGTGGTCCAGTGGTAGGACGCGCGCTTAGGGATCGAGAGGTCCTGGGTTCAAATCCCACCAAGGGCACTGCTAATTGCCTTGAGCAAGAAATTTACCTGCGATTGCTTCACTCCACCCAGGTGTAAATGGGTACCTGTAATGTTGGTATAATTCCGTTGCGCCAATTTGTTGGCTGCGCTAATAAGCGGAGTAAAAAGACTCCCCAGGGAGATTGATAGATAGATACCAGTAGCCCAACAGGGATAATAGCTGTAAAGTCGGTGAACATGCATAAGCATGAAACTTAGACTATAAAATGCAGTTACTTTTACTTTACTTGACTTAATAGAATCATGTCTACTCTACTCTACTCAACAGTAAACTTTATTTGTGTAATTTCAAATGCCCTGATGTTATATTTAATTTGTCATTTCACACATTGTATTTGTTTTTATTCAGTACATAAACTCTCATTTTTACATCATAAATTGCACTGAAAAACTAGGCAATGGTTCAACTAAACTGATAAAAAATACTAAAAATAATATGATAACAATTGTAACCATTGTATTTGCCGTAACACAAATAATACTATGTATGTTTTTATCTTTTTTTAACTGAACATTTTATACGCATTAAATAAAACTTATACAACGATAAAGGTAAAATTTACATAACAAGTAGTCTGGAAACACTGTCACTAAATAAACAAATATTATATGTAAATTATATATAAATTATATTCCTTATCTCATTTCATTGTTCAAAAACTATAATTATATCACTGGGACTGCTAAGCATTTCTGAAAAACATGATAAAAAACTTGATAAGTGGTATATCAAATGAGCGTCTTTATTATGAAATTACTACATTAAATAGTAATTTATCGATTAAACATAACGATAGAAGACCATGATTCCTAATCAACTTAAATGTTTGAATTGAGTGGTCAATATAATTATATCTTTCATTTATTTCATTTATCACGTGTCTCCAAACCCCTGTCAAATACTTGATTTATTGATTCTCACAGAATCATTAGCTTTTATGAAGCAAACTGAGAACATTTTTAAGATGGCCCAATGTCAAGTGTCATTTTATGTCACAAAGTCAAATCCACTTGCTAATATCCATAGCTGGTATATTTATGAGAAGGTTTATGTTTCTGCGTGTGACAATCCAAACCTCCAAGCTAGTGGTGTATTGTTTAAACTGAGATTCCGGAAGTAATGTTGTTTATATCGAGATAGGGTTGATGAAATGTTCTGATGTATTTTATTAATATTTTCTTAACCATTTATTCAAAGAAACCAAAAGTAAGTCAAACACCAGTTGTGAATAGTACCCTATCTAATAGAGTACAGATTTGTACACTCAAAATCAAATGAAATTTTCTGTATGTCATATCTTCACGAGGTAATTCTGTACTCTAACGTGTTAGTTGTGTTAGTCAGTATAGAGAATATCAAAGATCTATCTTAAAAGTTGCTGGACATAATTGATATTTTACAAGAGCTTGTTTTATATTTGATTGTTCACGGTGTGGCTGATTATATGGGATCAAATATGAAACAAATGAAAGATTGTCAATGTATTGTGAAAAGACCAATTGCAACGAGGCAAAACTTAAAACTATTGACGATAAAAGTAGCAATTTGTTTTTGTTTTCTAATTCATGTTATATCTTACAAAACTTCTATAAATAAGAAGTATTTACATAAATAATAAAGCATTCTATAGCAGATAGTGATAGGATTTGACGATTGGGACATTTTTGTGAGCTTGGTGACGATTTGAAAACTACAACCGTTGAAGAGACATTTTCTCCGTATATACTATAATAAGGAAAATTTGTGTCTGGCACAGGTGTTTTTACGCATAAAATATATTGGGCGTTCCTTGTAGTTTTCTTTAGAGACCAATTAGATGATTTAAAATACAATTGGACTAAAAAATCGATACAGACTTTAACATGAATAAAACATATGAATCATTAAATCAAATTGGCATCAATTGAAACATCACACTTCAGTAGAACAAGAGAACTGACTGGAAAGTTACAGTTATAAAGAAATTCTTGACTTTCTAATTTAATGAAAAATATATTACAAGAAAAGTTTTAAAAAACGAGAAATGTGGAAACGTATTTAATTGCTTCTCATAAAAACCACAATCCTCGACAGTTGCAATCGTTAAATTTGGATTGAAGTGCGTTACAGGCAATAAATACAGTATCTTAAAATTTTGCTTAGTGAAGACGCGTGAAATAATTTGAAGTGTACTAAAATTACTGCTCTATTTTATTAGAAAACATATTTCACCAAACTGTTGTCAATTAATTATCACGTATTCAAGTCCGATTTCTTTCATTTGTCTGGAAACACATGTATTTATGAACGCCATAAAAGTTTTCAAACGACGACCTTTTGAAACTGGTAATTATTTTCCACCTGTGATATTCGTTTTCTTACAAAACGTTTGAATGCTGTTGTTGTTTGTATGTTCGATATATATGTTTGACAAGTTTATACAATTGTTTTACAATTCATATTGACATTTTAAAAGTTTAAATAGTTTATTCATGCAGCTGGCGAAACTATTGTTAAAGTAATTTTAAAAACTACATATATTTGCCATTACTTGTAAATAAACTTGTTTACTTTCAATTGCCTTTGAACAGACAATCCAGCTCCTAGTATAATTATAATACCTATCCTAATTATTTTTTCAGTGATAATAATTACTGTTTACTAAATGATTTTATATTAACACAAACAACATAAATCATCCATAAGCTAGTTCATCCTTATTTGTAACAACATAATCTTACTAGACATTAACAATAGCATTGAGTCATATACAAGAATACAAGTAATCTGGTCGTAGATACCAGTACATTAGTATTGTTGTTGTATTTATACGCTCATATTTCTCTGAATATTTAACCTTACGTTTCCTTCAAGTCGTCATGATTCTCCTAGATCAAACATGATTTATAAGACGAAATTAGCTAACGTCAAAATCCATGTAGATAAAGCTTTGTTGTCAATTCAAAGCAAATTGTCTCTTAGTGTTTTGGTTTAAATACAAATGTGTGAAATTAACAAATGTTTATGTTATGATAACGCAATACATATTTACTGTATTTATAAGCTTTTTTGTTTAAATAAAAATATTTTGATAAAAAAACAGTTAATGAATAAATAATTACTGTTTTTAACAAACTGACTTGAATGTTGTTCAAGCATATAGGAAAAGGTCATTCTTGTAGAGATGTAGTATTACATATACTTTTAATCTGATAAAACATCATGTTTAATGACAAGATCTCAATTGATACATTAGGAAACTTGAAATAAATCAAAACTTGTCTAATTGCCTCAACTAAAGCATTTACTTTGTGGTGTATTTTTCTTGTAATCTATTCTATATACGATATATCTAAACATTACTTTAGTACAACGAAAAAATCCGTTTCATAAGTGTATATAATAATCACGTAAATGTACAGTTTTATAAAATATTTTTGTATTTCTCCCAGTTGTTATAAGCTATCAACAATTTTAGCAATCTGTGTTAATCAATTTCCCAGAACGTCATACTTGTTTTATTTCGCATAATTTTCTTTAAATGCTTCATACTCAAATCATAAAAACTGTCTGCATTAGAAATCCGACTCAACACATTTTTAACCTACTAAGTGCGATGAATTTTCTAATTGTCTCTAAATTTGATTATAAGATCAGTTTTAATACAATTTGTGTGGTAATGTAGCTATTAAAAGCTTTCTGATGTTTTATATAAATGGTTTATGTCATTTAATCATCATTACTTGTGCTTAAAATTCTCGTATAAATCGATACAACAATTATAGTGACTACAATTATATCGCGCCGTCGGGTATTTTCGTGGGTGGGGTATTTCCGTGGTTTCACAATTTTCCGGTATAAATAAGTTTTGTGCGCACGCATGGTTCCGGTCACGTGATTTTTTTATGTCTGCATCATAATGTAAACACGGACAATTTTTTTTCCAAAATTGAAGTTAGAAAGGTAAGTAAAACAAAACTTGAATGTATAGTCGTGTTCGCTAATGTCCGCGGGTTAGGTAATTTCGCGGTATTGTCCCTTTGTTGTTGTTATTCCCGATGCGCCACCTAGCGATAATTGCAGTGACGCCATTTTGTAGGTAACACGTCATCAATTACGCAAACAATCAAAAAATGATATTTGCCGGTCTAATTGGGGAATAAACTTATTTTCTGCTCAACCATCAATATAATTGAAATCCCGTAAATGTTCCGTACCACCTTGTCGCCGGAAACTGCTTTTATTCAAAGAAAACCGAGCCCAGCACTCTGAATTTCGCAAAAAGTTCGTCTGTTGCATTATTTTTATGAATAAAATGGCTGCAGTCAATGAGTGACGTATTTGGGCGGGACTAAACGCTGACGAATTAAGTGAAAAAAATTAAGAGGCCCACCGAGGGTTGTTTAGTTCCCGGTGCAAAAATTGCGTTACTGTTTTTGTTATTCAAGTTTACTGACATTTTAAATGTGTTGAAAACAAGGATAATTGTTTGAAAATAGATATTATGATAAAGAATATGGATTTCATTCTTTAAAAACTGTTTAATCAGCAACACAATGTGCCCCACGAAAATACCCCTCGTAGAAAGGTGCTAGCTCTGCTTTAGTACCGGAAGGTATGTACATCGTATTTTTCTATTGAAATTGTCATGTGTTAAAATTATTTTATTATGTAGGTAAATGATTGGTTTATTTAAACTTTATTGCTTTTTATTAATTTTCTGAAAAATATCCGTTACGTCAGCGACATTGTCCTTATACCCACGAAAATACCCGACGCGGGGATAAGGTAATGGAGACTGAGCACAATGTGTTTTATGTTTTAAATAAACATTTGAGTCTATTTACATCAGAATGATATCGTTGCTAAAACGTTATCATCGTTAAAATGTTCACAGATTCCATCATGAAAATAATGAATAATAATTATCAGTGCTGCACTTACTGTTACATGTATTTATCAGCCGCCCGGTTAGCTCAGTTGGTGGCGTTCAAGTCTACTGATCGAGGGGTTGTGGGTTCGATTCCCTGGCGGGGCGTACTTTCGTGGAGCTTGATCATAAAAAATTTTCTACGGCCATTCTCCCTCTTACCAATGGTTTATAATTATGTAGGGCAGTTGTCAGTCACTAACGAAAGTATGTGCTTAGTAGTTGGTGAACAGTTAAATCCAGAGATTTACCCTATCAATGAACAGTGAGCAGGTTGACTGACCGCCGTTATATGACCTATACAATGTGTTGCTACGGTGTTAAACCCAACAAAACAACTAATTAAACATACTTTTATCTAATTTAGTCAAAAAAATATTTATATGAGCTATATGTGAACACACATTTAATGAATTGTAGTTCGTGACTAGAACTATTTCGAGTCCCATATTTTTACGACGCATTAAAACCTATTAACTAAACTTCTGTTTAATTTGGTTGTTGAAAAAAGACCCATAGAGTTAAGTGCGTGACAAGCTTTTATATCGAGAGATAAATGCAATACCCTTTTGTCGCATGTCACAGTATTTTCTGGATAAGCTCAACAACTTTCTCCGTAAGTATTATGTACATTTATTCAAAACTATTGGGCGTCAAACTATAAGGCCAATATTTATTTTAAGTATTAGATGTCAGACGTCATATATGATATTTCATCAGCTAGTTTATTAACATTTCTTTAATTTACAGAGGGTTGCAATGTGCATGCATTACGAAACTTTCAGAAATACTTTTGAAATATCTCGTTACAATTGCCTTTTGAATAAAATATACGATTGAAGATTAAAGTACGCCAGCGTTTGCTTTATATGTAGGATGTGGCAAATCTTGCAGTTCACAAAATATTATTTTTATGAAGAATAGTTATGAGATTGGATTTAATAATCTAAGAAGCTTTTAGCTCTTGATTAAAAATGTGCCTTGTACGATGAAGTGAGTGTTTATATTGTCAGTAACTTTTTGTTTCCAATAAGCTGATTGTCATACATAATTGTTTTACCTTTTTAATCTTGATTTATATGTATCATTATGACAGCTTTAATCAGACATGTAATCAACAATATCTGGTTTGTGTTAGGAGCAAAAAAAACCGTATTTGGTTATTTTAGAATGAACTACGATGAACGACTTGACTTTCAGAGACGATAAATACTATCGTTGGTGAATGTGTATGCTCGATATATAGCTAGTGTTACATTATTGACATTCAAATGCTAGCAGCAAAATTCTATTCAAAAGCAAAATCCCCATTACGTTCACGTTTCCTTTATTTATTTGTGGTGTCCCTTTATAAAAAAACTCTAAAAACTAATTTAAAAACTTATTTTATTATTACACGTAAACAACCATAAAACCACTACTTAGAGGTTTAATATGCATGATTTTATATTACGTTTTATTAAACCAAATCGTTTGAACCATTGCAACGTAATGTCATATATGCTGAAATTCTGCATGAAAATCTTGAGTAAATACTTCGAAAAGGGTAGTCCGAATATTTCCCATGATCAATTATGATTTTTTTCTGATTTTGAAACACTACATAGTATGTTATAATAGCAGACCTCAAAAACTGATAAAAATGGTTTAGCATATTGATTGAATAAGCTAGGTATGATTGACCGTAAGGACTTTAATATTGTTTTGTCTCAAGGTAGTTGAGTACCTTATGTAATTTTTATACCAATTTAGTCTCGATTTATCTGAATCATCATGACAGAGTAGAAACAACAAAGTAATAAAATTGTTTATCTGTTGATGTATAGGCATTCAACGTATTTCTTTATTTCCACATAAACTATGTTCACTTGTCTTGTTTTCAGTTAGTATGATGATTTACTTGGCGATTTGGCAACACAACATATTATCTTATCAATATTTTCTAGTCATATCGCGGCGGTCATTAACACTCCTTGGACAGGCTTATATCCATTGGCCTATATTTTAATATACTCTTTGCTAGTGGCTTACAACTGCTTTAAAGAGGTAAGTATAGAGTGTTTGTAGAAAAGTAATTCATGGTCTATATCCAGGGTTCATTTTTTCGTAGTCTGAAGCGGTATTGGCTGAGTTTACTGATGGATCTGATATTGGGCGATATTTTGTGCTGTTTTGTAATATGTATTAGATCTATATACAGTAGAATTATGTCTAAAATACTCAACAGTAAACTTTGTTTGTGTAATTTCAAATGCCCTGATGTTATATTTATTTTTGTCATTTCACACATTGTATTTGTTTTTATTCAGTACATAAACTCTCATTGTTACATATATATAATTGCACTGAAAAACTAGGCCATTAAAATATAACTGATAAAAGATATTAAAAATAATATGATAACAATTGTAACCATTGTATTTGCCGTAACACAAGTAATACTAAGTATATTTCTAATTTTTTTTATCGGCGCGATATGACCTTTTTGCGCCGTAAAACCCAAACAAACAAATTTATCTTTTTTAACTTAACATTTTATATGCATTAAATAAAACTTATACAACGGTAGAAGGTAAAATTTACATAATAAGTGGTCTGGCAACACTGTCACTAAATGATCAATACTTATATGTAAATTATATATAAATTCTATTCCTTATCTCATTTCATTGTTCAAAGACTATAATTATATCACTGGGACTGCTAAGCATTTCTGAAAACATGATAAAAAACTTGATAGTAGCCTAAACAAGTGGTATATCAAATGAGCGTCTTTATTATGACATTACTACATTAAATAGTAATTTATCGATCAAACATAAAGATAGAAGACCATGATTCCTAATCAACTTAACTGTTTGAATTGAGTAGTCAATATAATAATATCTTTCATTTACTTCATTTATCACGTGTCTCCAAACTCCTGTCAAATACTTGATTTATTGATTCTCACAGAATCATTAGCTTTTATGAAGCGAACTGATAACATTTTTAAGATGGCCCAATGTCAAGTGTCATTTCATGCCACAAAGTCAAATCCACTTGCTAATATCCATAGCTGGTATATTTATGAGAAGGTTTATGTTTCAGCGTGTGAAAACCCAAACCTCCAAGCTAGTGGTGTATTGTTTAAACTGAGGTTCCGACATTAAATGTTGCTTTTTATATCGGCATACGGTTTATGTCATGCAATGATGCATTTTATTAAAATTTTATTAACTTCGTAACCATTTAATTATACAAACCCTAAATAAGTCCAACACCAGATGTGAATTGTACCCTATCTAATAAAGTACAGATCTGTACACTTAAAATCAAATGTTATTTTCTATATGTCATATCTTTACGAGGTCATTTTGTACTCTAACGTGTTAGTTGTGTTAGTAGGTACAGAGGATATCAAAGATCTATCTTAAAAGTTGCTGGACATAATTGATATTTTACAAGAGCTTGTTTTATATTTGATTGTTCACGGTGTGGCTGATTATATGGGATCAAATATGAAACAAATGAAAGATTGTCAATGTATTGTGAAAAGACCAATTGCAACGAGGCAAATCTTAAAACTATTGACGATAAAAGTAGCATTTTGTTGTTTTCTAATTCATGTTATATCTTACAAAACTTCTATAAATAAGAAGTATTTACATAAAGAATAAAGCTTTCTATAGCAGATAGTGAAAAGATTTGACGATTGGGACATTTTTGTGAGCTTGGTGTCGATTTGAAAACTACAACCATTGAACAGGCGTTAGAGACATTTTCTCTGTATATACTATAATAAGGAAAATTTGTGTCTGGCACATGTGTTTTTTACACATAAAATATATTGGGCGTTCCTTGTAGTTTTCTTTAGAGACCAATTAGATGATTTAAAATACAATTAGACTAAAAAATCGATACAGACTTTAACATGAATCAAAAATATGAATCATTAAATCGAATTGGCATTAATTGAAACATCACACATCAGTAGAACAAGAGAACTGACTGGAAAGTTGCAGTTATAAAGAAATTCTTGACTTTCTAATTTAATGAAAAATATATTACAAGAAAAGTTAAAAAACGAGAAATGTGGAAACGTATTTAATTGCTTCTCATAAAAACCACAATCCTCGACAGTTGCAATCGTTAAATTTGAATTGAAGTGCGTTACAGGCAATCAATACAGTATCTTAAAATCTTAAAAAAGACGGGTGAAATAATGACTTCCGATTTGACGTGTACTAAAATTACTGCTCTATTTTCTTAGAAAACATATTCCACCAAACTGTTGTCAATTAATTATCACGTATTCAAGTCCGATTTCTTTCATTTGTCTGGAAACACATGTATTTATGAACGCCATAAAAGTTTTCAAACGACGACCTTTTGAAACTGGTATTAATTTTCCACCTGTGAAATTCGTTTTCTTACAAAACGTTTGAATGTTGTTGTTGTTTGTATGTTCGATATATATGTTTGACAAGTTTATACAATTGTGTTACAATTCATATTGGTATTCTAAAAGTTTAAATAGTTTAATCATGCAGCTAGCGAAACTATTGTTAAAGTAATTTTAAAAACTACATATATTTGCCATTACTTGTAAATAAACTTGTTTACTTTCAATTGCCTTTGAACAGACAATCAACCTCCTAGTATAATTATAATACCTATCCTTATTATTCTTTTACAGTGATAATAATTACTGTTTACTAAATGCCTTTATATTAACACAAACAAACAACATAAATCATCCATAAGCTAGTTCATCCTTATTTGTAACAAAATAATCTTACTAGACATTAACAATAGCATTGAGTCATATACAAGAATACAAGTAATCTGGTCGTAGATACCAGTACATTAGTATTGTTGTTGTATTTATACGCTCATGTTTCTCTGAATATTTAACCTTACGTTTCCTTCAAGTCGTCATGATTCTCCTAGATCAAACATGATTTATAAGACGAAAATAGCTAACGTCAAAATCCATGTAGATAAAGCTTTGTTGTCAATTCAAAGCAAATTGTCTCTTAGTGTTTTGGTTTAAATACAAATGTGTGAAATTAACAAATGTTTATGTTATGATAACGCAATACATATTTACTGTATTTATAAGCTTTTTTGTTTAAATAAAAATATTTTGATAAAAAACAGTTAATGAATAAATAAGTACTGTTTTTAACAAACTGACTTGAATGTTGTTCAAGCATATAGGAAAATGTCATTCTTGTAGAGATGTAGTATTACATATACTTTTAATCTGATAAAACATCATGTTTAATGACAAGATCTCAATTGATACATTAGGAAACTTGAAATAAATCAAAACTTGTCTAATTGCCTCAACTAAAGCATTTACTTTGTGGTGTATTTTTCTTGTAATCTATTCTATATACGATATATCTAAACATTACTTTAGTACAACGAAAAAATCCGTTTTATAAGTGTATATAAAAATCACGTAAATGTACAGTTTTATAAAATATTTTTGTATTTCTCCCAGTTGTTATAAGCTATCAACAATTTTAGTAATCTGTGTTAATCAATTTCCCAGAACGTCATTCTTGTTTTATTTCGCATAATTTTCTTTAAATGCTTCATACTCAAATCATAAAAACTGTCTGCATTAGAAATCCGACTCAACACATTTTTAACCTACTAAGTGCGATGAATTTTCAAATAGTCTCTAAATTTGATTTTAAGATCAGTTTTGATACAATTCGTGTGGTTATGTTAGATATTAAAAGCTTTCTGGTGTTTTATATAAATGGTTTATGTCATTTTATCATCATTATTCGTGCTTTAAAATTCTCGTATAAATCGATACAACAATTATAGTGACTACAATTATAGGACAATGGAGACTGAGCACAATGTGTTTGATGTTTTAAATAAATATTTAAGTCTATTTACAGCAGAATGATATCTTTGCTAAAACGTTATCATCGTAAAAATGTTCACAGATTCCATCATGAAAATAATGAATGATAATTATTAGTGCTGCACTTGTACTTATCTTTAGTCAAAAAAATATTTATATGTGAACACACATTTAATGAATTGTAGTTAGTGACTAGCACTATTTTGAGTCCCATATGTATATGATGCATTAAAACCTATTAACAAAACAACTTTCTCTCAAGTACTAAGTACATTTATGTAGAAACAATTTGGCGTCTAACTATAAGACCAATATATTCCAAGTATTGGATGGCAGACATCATGTATGATATTTCATCTGCAGGATTTTTAGCATTTCTTTACCAGCATCACAAAAGCGGATTGTCAACATGCCTATATGTTGTGTTTCATTTACTTGAAAGTAAGCATATCTTTAATTTACATTGCAATGTACATGCATTTCGAAACGTTCAGAAATACTTTTGAGATATCTCGTTACAATTGCCTTTTGAATAAAAACTACGATATGTAGAATGTGGCAAATCTTGCAGTTTTCAAAATATTATTTTTATGAAGAATAGTCATGAGGTTGGATTTAATAATCTGAGAAGCTTTTAGCTCTTGATCAAAAATGTGCCTTATACGATGAAGTAAGTGTTTATATTGTCTGTAACTTTTTGTTTCTACTAAGCTGATTGCCATACATAATTGTTTTACCTCTTTAATCTTGTTTATGTGTGTCATTGTGACAGCTTTAATCAGACAAGTAATCAACACTATCTTATTTATGTTTTAGGAGCAAAAACGTATTTGGTTATTTAGAATAAACTACGAGGACCGACTTGCCCTTCAGAGAAGATAAATATAGAGAAAGATAAATAGTTGGTGAATGTGTATACTCAGTATATAGTTTCAACAATGTTGTCATTTAAATGCTAGCAGGAAAACTCTATTAAAGGCAAAAACCCCATAACGTACACGTTTCCTTTATTTTTTGTGGTGTCCCTTTCATAATAAATTCTAAAAATTATTTTTTCCACTTTTTTCAGAACAGGTCTGTTGTTTTTACTGTCGGTTTTTCATATGTATTTTACCCCCTTTGAAGATTCAAAGAGAATAATCACGTGCGGTTTATGGTTGTTACAGTCATTTGTATCAGCATAAGTCTTTTTGTTATACGTACTATGGACTAGTATATCTAAAATTAACTTCATAAAGAGCATGGGGTGAAGTCCGTGCTAAATAACAAAAATGCCTAGTCTTTTTAGAGAAATGAATTAATAGGCTAACATATTATAGACAGTGTAACTGGAACTATTTTAAATTAAATCATTTTGAACATGTTCGTTCCTAATTAGAAAAAAATTCAATTAAAGTTTATCATACCAAAGTTAATATATCTTTAATATGCTCCGGTACTTGATTAATCGAATATAATGTTTTCCCCCTTTTACAACCGTCTATTTAAGATATAAAGTCATTTTTGAGACTTCACCTCACCGGATGAATGTTTTTTTCTCTTATATTTGCTATACTTCAAGAAACAAAGCCTTTGGAACGTGTTACAATCGGTGCTTATTTAGATAGCGTTTTTTTTACTATAAATAAAATGCAATAAAATGAACAATATAAACAAAAAAGTCTCTTTAATGACATTTTAAGCATTTAACAACAATAAGTGATTGAGAGTATTTGTCAGACTGAGAGAAAATTAATAGATTTGATCTATGTACAGTTAATATATCGAGCGTTCCTAATAGTGTTCTCTTTATACTGATAGGATAGTTTAAGAATCAACTAGTAAGATACCTGATAACGTTTTCCATGAAAACAAAAATGAAGAATCACTAAAACATATTGACATCAATTTGAACAAAGTATTAAAGTAGTGAAAATGAAATAGTCAAGATATAAAGAAAGTCTTAACAGCAACAAATAATGAAAACCTGTCACAAAAATTGTAGACAAAAAACGAGAAATGAGGAAAGGTATTTAATTGCCCTGCATTAAAACCAGAGTCCTAGACAGTTGCAGTCGTTAAATTTAGATTGTAGTGCATTACAGGCAATAAATGCAACGTCTTAAAATTTTGCTTAGTGAAGACGCGTGAAATAATGACTTCCGTTTTTGCGTGTAACGAAATCACTGCTCTATTCTCCTAGGAACATTTTAGGTTCAGTCTATAAAATAGCATGTATACAATATGTTTTATTCGATTAAAAAAGTATGTCTTTGTTAAAAAAGTGATTTATTAACGCAACTACCTTTAAAAAATATATACCGTATCTGGAATTTCTTTTCAACCTTAATATCATGACTCTTAGATTTCCATTAAATTCATTGCTGTTATGTTTCATGTATGTTTACAAAACGAAATGCTGAAGTTTATGTAGTCGATAAGAATAAAAATATACAGTTTACTTGTATTTGTGTATTGGAAAACATTTTAACATTTTTTTAATGATTCTTTTGCTTTAAACCAGATCAACTTAACATTTTAATTTTTTTGAGGACTTGCAATTTGATACTTTCAGAAATAAATTAAGCACATCTCGTTGAGATTGTTTATCGGGAAAAAACTCGAAAAATACAAATTAAAGAAAGTCAACGTTTGCTTCTTATATCTTATAAGCAATTCTGGACGTTGTCAAAATATTCCTTTTATGTAGAATAGTTATAAGGTTTGGATTTAATAAGCTGAGACAAAATATTGATTAAGAAAGTGTCTTGTACGATAAATTGAATGGTCATATTGTTTATCACTTTTTGTTTCTAATAAGCTGAGTGCTGTTCACAGTTGTTTTACCTCTTTAATATTGATGTATGTGTATCGTTATGACAGCTTTAAACAGACAAATAATCAACAATGTTTGTTTTATGTTTCATGAGCAAATAAATTATTTGTTTATGTCAGAATAAAGCAAGAGAATTGACTAGCTTTTCAGAGAAGATGATATAGTTGGTGAATGTGTATGCTCGGTATACAACTAATTTCAACAATATTATCATTTAGATATCTGCGGAAACATACCCTGTACAAAATAATTGAAGATGTGTACATACTGTTGATACTGTAGCCCAACCAAGAATGGTTAACATATATCTACGTATCCCGGTGTTTAAAGAAACAATGGCTTATGTTTTTAATACTCTATCCATATCTGGTTCATTTAATGGTACCCACGTGTACAGTTTCTGTCGATTTTAGAAATAAAAGTAATACTAAGAATGTCAACACATTCCTGATGTATGTCAAACTTTTCAAGTTTGTTATTTATCATTCTCATATTTAGTATGTACGCATTCTATATTTTTAGCATAACCTTTGCCTGCTTTAACAACTCACAGACGTAACATCAAGGATGAAAACAAAACTACATTTCCTGCAAATTTGCATATTTTGTAGTTTAGACAAAATATAAATGTATTAAAATTTACTTTTTGCAACGCCCGAAGAAAATGAAAATTACCCATTGGATGTTTGAACATATTTTATTTCTGCAAACCAAAACTAACAATAAGTCAATGGTCGTATAGATAACTAAGTTTACTGTTTCTATTTATGTGAACATTGTACTACTTTTTCAGAAATATTTTATATGCGGGAAAAATGTTGTGGTATTCATCCCTCGATATAGAAAATTGTCACGCACTTAACTCCATGGGTCTGTCTTCAAAAACAATTTATATGAAATTTAGTTAATAGGCTTTAATACAAATATGGGGCACATAATTGAACCAGTCACGAACAACAGTCAATTATAATATATCTTTATATACAGTTCATATCATTATTTTTTACTGATTTAGATAAATACAAATAAATGTAACATCACTGTTTGCACGATTAAAGCTAATTGTTTCACTTTCATCAATTGTTTTAAAACAAAAAGTTAAATGTCTTATGTCAATATACTAGAAATTGATTTATATGTTAGGTTTAACTTTTAATAAGACTCAGTCTTAATATACTAGTAATCAGTGGATCGAGTGATGTAGGTCATTTAGTACATTATCTTCTTTATTATAGTCATAATAATCTTTGTTTACTGATTGATACGAGCTATTTGAATACATCAGTAATGAAGACATAATGACAAAACATACATTACATAATCAATTCTAATTAAAGGGATATACAGGCAAATGATTGCACCAAAAGTATAGAAGCAAGTTTAGTCTCTAAAACAGTATCAAGAACGTAAGAAATCACTTACTTATAACATTTGTCACTTATAACATTGAACTGAACGAATTAAAACATGTGGCATACATATTGTTGAAAACGATACTGAGGAAATCACCAAGCTATTAATAGATTTGTTATGTGTCGTACTTGCTGAAATTAAACATTTTCTTTGGTCGCTTCTTGTCTTTTTAACATTCTTAGGCAGTTAGGATATCTTTTTATTAGAATTATACTAATGTTGCACAATAACAAGCTCTTGTATTTTCTCATAAGTAAATGCAAATTTTAACACTAATCTATTTTTAGCTAACCTGATCCACGTGGGTCTAACTAATTTAATACATATTTTATTCTATAAATTGGATTGGATAACAGGCATATAATGCCTATACACATCCTCTTCATAAGGGTGTGGCTAGGAAACACCACAAATATTACGAGAAAATAAAGAAATATTTTGCCAAGTAATATAACAGTGTGTCTGTTGCATTCACAGTTATAATAATGTAATTCAAAATCAGGAAATATGAAGTTTTGCCTGTATATCCCTTTAAATATTTTTTATATCTGACCTAAAAAAATAAATTAGAAGTTATCTAGAATATTAAACGATTGGCCTGCTAATTGTTTAAAGTGATGTTGTTCAGCAATATCTCCTAATGTATCTAGTTAATTTATGATTAGTACTGAAAATATCAAACATAACAGTTACAATAAAAGCCAATTACGATGTTCTAAAAGGTTATTTATACCAGCTTCCTAGTACTCTCGATAGTTCGACACAAGAGAGGAAAGAGGAATGTGGTCATAAAATGATTGACCCAGGAAATATGTTTTATATTTACTTTGATTATATGACAAACGGTGATGATTCTACCCAATTGAAAGATATTAGTGTATTTTATCAGAGATTGTATCAATTGTAGTTAGGAGATGACCTACTTTCACAATCATTTTAGTGGGCAAAAATAATTGCAAAATATCCACAATTATACTGGTATATATTTATAATGCAACATCATTGCTGAAGATAGATGAAACCGGTATCTGGATAAACAATGAAACACTGGTATGAGAGCGCAGTATGTTAAAAGTTAAAACTTAGACAAGATGCAACAAAACATGGATGGCTTTGTGCAAATATGGTTTGCATAAGCCAAGTTGTATAAATTTTGTAATTTTACCTTCTGATATACTACTGATATCTTTTAGATTTGTATAAATATGTTTAAGCTCACAATATTCCATTATATCTATATATAAATTGTTAATAATATATTTAGATAATTTATCTGATATATTGCAATATATTATGCATATTTGATTTGTTTATTTTCTATTACAGAAACAACACATTCCTCATTATGTTGACTTTTTTAGAAACTTTTACCAAACATTTCCTTTAAATATATTGATATATAATTATTTTCGTTTAACATTTGCTTGATATACTCGATATTTGGAAACTGAAACATGTCCTTGTATCCAGCAATAGGAATTAACTTATCAGTCAACCTGAATGGACAAGTGGCATTTTAGCAAGTATTGGATAAATTGTATCTGAAAAGAATACAAGAGAAAAAATATCGCAATGTTAATGCTCTAGCTGAGGCCATCAGATTAGTTCTGATTCATTTCCTGTTACAATTCATCAGTTCACATTTTGTCATTTAACTTGATGTTTTATCAGATGAAGTACATTTAATTAAAATTCTCTTTAAGAATGACTTTTATTATCTTTGCTGCTAGCACAATCTTACGTTATTTTTAAACAACAATTATTCAGATATACATATTATGTATCTCTTCTTTAAACCTGTTTTTTTTTCAATCTTAATCTATAGAATGTATACACAATATATCATGTCACAGAAAAATACATGAATGTATTGTATAAACATACCATAAAACATTTCATAATTTCACAAATCTGTACTTAAACCTATATTCAGATGAAATCAGCTCTAAAGTACCCATCAAGTTATTATTAAATGTAACGAGTGCAGATCATTTCAAAATGAGTATATTGTGGTTGAAAGCAGTAAACATTCTTTAACATCAAATCCAGCCGATGAGAATCTTCACGACTGGAAGAAAATGTAAGTATTGGCATGGAAACCAGAGAAGATAAGTACAGTAACAAGGTTAATGTTCTAACAGCTACGTGCGAATTAATATTTTCTCTGTATATATGATACAGTGTCGTTGTTGATGTCTAATACGATATTATTATGTTTATGATTAGATTGTTCAGATTAGGTTTGAATTAACAGATAGTATTTATGTAAAAATAGGATCAGTCAGATGACAAAAATGAAATTTAATTCAGAAGACTAGGAAGAATAAATATTATGATCATTCTGAACCATTTGCGCGTATATACGTTAATCTGATTCACTAGCGAAGCTAAATAAATATAAACAAAATTAAATACTTGATTATGTTTTTTCCGCTGCACAAAATCCTATATACATATTAATATTTTATTTTCAATGACAAGACAAAGTACGTCGTATCTATCGTTTATACTTATAAAATCAACAATAAAGATGTCAAAATGCTTTGTTAGAACTCCAACATCACAGGTTTAAAAGTAATTCGAAATACACAAAGTCGTCTGAGGGAATTACTGCATTTCGTTCGTACATGAACTCGCGTGTTTCCAGACCAAATGAATTAGTTGGGGTTGAATACATGCCAATTTAACAAATTGAATACAGCTGTTTGTTTCCTATGCAATTACTGCACTAATTGCGATACGTGCAAGACGGAAATTGTTATATCGCTTAGCAAACTCTTCAGACATTGTATTTATTGCCTGTAATGCACCTCAATCTAAACTTAATGATTACAACTGTCAAGGATTATGGTTTTAATGAGGAGCAATTAAATACTTTTCCGAAGTTAATCGCTATTCCTACAAATTGCACAAAATATTTTTCATTACTTGGGAGTGCTAAGAATTTATTTATTTCTTGCCTATTTTTTTCTCTAGGGCTTCTCTAATACCTAATACCATGTTTTAAATTATGCCAATTTAATTTGATCCATTTTCGTTTTGGGTTATTTCTTGTTTTATCTTAAAATATCTTATTAGTCTAAACTGGAGCTAAGAGGAATTTTCTAATCGTAAATTAAATAGCAGTTCCATCCATTTGGTGATAAAATCCACTGTCCAGTCATGCAAGGGGTGAAAATGCCATGTGTATAACAGAACAGATAACACGTACATGTTACATTATTGTTAAATATGTAAATAACTCAACTGTCATCAAATTTGCTATAAACGTAATACATGTATGACATGTTAAAGTTACTGATAGATATTACAATAATTGAACATAAATAAGCTCGGTAATTATTGTAAACATAAAATGTCAAGACTTGTAAAAAAAGACACTACTAAATAAACATCGCAAAAACTATCAATTATTACAACCACGGGAAGGTATTGTTTATACGGCACATTTGTACCAGTGCCAAAATAATCTGCTTACATCGAACAAAACATTTATTCAGCACCTATTAACCAGATAATATAAATGGTAGACAAAAAGCCAAGTAAATCCTCATACTAACTGAAAACAAGACAAGTGATCATAGTTTTTGTAGAAATAAACAAATACGTTGAATACCTATACATCAACAGATAAACAATTTTATTACTTTGTTGTTTCTATACTGTCATGATGATTCAGATAAATCAAAACTAAATTGGTATAACAATTACGTAAGGTACTCAACTACCTTGAAACAAAACAAAATAAATGTCCATACACTTAACATTCCTAGCTTATCTAATCAATATGCTAAAAGCTTTTCTTTCTTGTGCAGTATTTGAGATCTATTATCATAACACAAAACTATTATAATAGATATATTACGATGTACTGGACAGCAAAGATGTAAGCCAAAATGTTATAACCTACTTCTCGTTATAATCCACATTAGCCGTGTCAATGATTGCAGCATATGTGGTGTTTGAACATACTTAGTTTTACGTTCCTTCGTAGAGTCAATAGAGTCAAGCTTACTGTCATTAAAGGATAACAGCATAATGGCCCTTTTTCTAATTCAAATGGTTTATACATATATCTTTGTCTACAAACTAATTTTACTTACAGCAAAAAGGGTATTATGCAATATACTTACATATTTCTAAGTTGTCATTAGTATCCAGATAAAGCAAGATCACAGCAACTAGAAAGGAAACTTTTTTTCATCACGGTTAATATTATACATCAAATCAATGAAATGTACTGTTTGTTTGTTTGTTGGGGTTTACCGCCGCAGCAACACGTTGTATAGGTCATATAACGGCGGTCAGTCAACCTACTTACTCCTCCTAGAAAGGCTAAATCTCTGGATTTAGCTGTTAATCAACTACTAAGGGCATCCTTTCGTCAATGACTGACAACTGCCCTACATAATTAAAAAACATTGGTAGGAGGGAGAAAGGCCGTGGAAATAATTTCATGACCAAGCTCCATGAAAGTATGCCCCGCCCGGGAATCGAACCCACAACCCCTCGGTCAGTAGACTTGCATGCTACCAACTGAGCTAGCCGGGCGGCTTATAAAATGTACTGAGGACACACAATGATATTAAGCATTATATATTTGTGGTTTGTATTCTTCTATCACTTTTACTTATTCCATTAGTTCTTTTAAGTCACCAGATTAACACATTAATACCTTCTCAAAAGAGAGGAAGCACCTAAATGTATACCCTGTGACGAGCATTTCAATGTCAAACACGTTCTCCTTGACTGTCAGGATCTTAAAGACATCCGTGACAAACATTTTAAAGTTAACTCACTTAAAGAACTTTTTGAGTCTGTACCATCATATGCGATACTTAACTTTTTGAAGGAAATAAATGTATATGATAAGATATAGAGCTTTGCATCATTAATATCGTTTGAATTAATAGTATCATTGATTGCTTTCGGCGCGATATGACCTTTTTGTGTTGGTGCGCCGTAGAGCCCAAACAAACAAACAATCACATCTTTTAAGTCTTCCTCTAACAATTAAAACAAAACAACGTAATCACTGGCTTGCCTGTGTGTGTCATAGATTCTCTTTTCAGTATTATTCCTATCCTAGCTCTCTCTTACTACGTTTTATTTTACTTTTTAACGTCGTATTCAACACATATTTAGGTTATATATACGACGACCAGCTCTTCCTTCTATAGGTTTCCTGGACACTTTTTCTATCACCAGTACTAACTTACCCTACTACGAGGCCGACAACTCGTGTATAGGGTATGACCTAACGCGACAAGGTTCGAACCTGCGATCTCCGAATTCGAAGTCAGACATGCTTACCACTACGCCAGGCCGCGGGTTTTTTATATATACTTTTCATATACTGGTGTACGTGTTTTTCTAATTAATTTCCTTAGTTGTTTAAGGAAGAACCAATTCATTTAAGATACTAACAATACTTCTTGGTGTTGTTTCCTGATTGCCGCAAGTCATACTCTTCTATAAAAATGTTATCCTAATATCGATAGTATAAGTAAAAAAGTGGAAGACTTATTGAGATGTAATAAGCGTGTGTACCTGAAAAAAGTTTATGAGATATTCGATGAAAATAACAAACTAAAATGTGTCGATTAAAATTATTTGAAATAGTTTAAAAGAATACAAAATTGAACTGTTTACATTGAACTGAACATCTGGCAAAAAGTAAAATAACCATGCCTTTGTGAAGGAAGAGGTCGTTTAAGATTACACAAATGTTAAACTTCTCAATAATTGGTATTTATTAATGCACTGAGATACACATATATACATAAACACTTCTAAGTTGGATTACTATAGCAACATAATGTTTCCTCACCCACCAATCATGTTTAGCTGAAACCTCCGTCCGCTAATATCTAAATGAAAATATTGTTAAAACAGGATTTTTCCTACAGCATATTAACCAACTATACAAATTATGTTATTTGAAAAGAAATTAACGTCCCTGGTAAATCGCTCATAAACATAAGATAAACAATGTCGGTTACTTTACTGTTCCACGTTGTCATCATAATACGTAAAGATCAACATTTAAACGGTACAATATTTATTTAGACCACTTAACTTATTAGATAAAAATGCAAAAGAATATTGCTATTTTTCATCATACAAGTAGCTTTCTTAATAAAGTTAATAAAGTCAAAAAGATAGGCTTGTTTTGATATCCGCGTTGTGCGATATTGGTAAAGAAACATAACGGCTAAGCCAAGATAAATGGGACCTTTTGATTTTGCCAATGTTACATTGAAATATTCTGAAGTTCATTTTAAATTAAATGAAGAGTATTTTTTCCAACACGTTATCTTAAGAGCTTTCTGATGATGTATAGTTTTATATATGTTCTATTACCATTTTTTGAATTATTTAGGACTATATTCCCTAAAAACCCTGTTTTTACACTGTTTTTGAGTCTCGCTGAGGTTTTGTTCTTTTTTCATCAGTTGTTTTGAAAAGTGTTTGTGGTTACAGTTATTTTGATGTGTTTTCTATCTCTGACTGACATACAGGTATACGGTATTTTTTACGAAATTTATTTATAATCAATATTTAAGAAATATTCATGAAATAGTAAACATGTACCCTTGTAACGCAAGTTAGAGTTTTACGTTACCATCTTTGATAGACTTTAAAACAATGTTACTGCTTTATTTCACTTGTATCACCTTTTTACTATTACAGTTTATAATTATTTTTATCTAACCAAAATGAAGTTTTTAGAGCATATGCATTTTCTTTTTGGAAAATAACTACTGAACATTGTAAATTTTATGTAGAGTCCGTAGCCCCTGTTTTAAACTGTGTGCTGACTTAATATAAAGAAACATAGCTGTTGTTTTATTACGTTTTCTGTTTTTGGTTGTGCCATGTAGGTAATGCAGGAAAGGAATTAAATCAAAAGAAGAACAAAAAAATCTAAAGACAAATAAGTGCTGTCCGTAGCCCTGTAGAGTCCGTAGCCCCTGATATATTTATATCTTTTTTCACACAGGAAAATTATAAAACTTTTCTAATTTTCTTAGTTTCGTACTTGTGCTGACTAGCTATGCATCTAAATACTGTATGTCTTGACAATCTTCATTCTGTAGAAAATAATGTTAAATTTGACGTAATTTATAAATTTTCTGATAGATTTCTTTAATGGGCAAACTGATACATTAGACATTTCAGAAGATACTTAAATATATGTTTGTAGTGTTTGTAAGTTAAAGTTTATTGTTTTTAAAGGATAATTACACATAAAACAAAACAAAACAGCTTTAAATATGTGATAGAAACAGATATTGGTGTGGTGTAGAGTCCGTAGCCCCATGTTAATTTTCTAATAATTCATTCTTTGTATTTTTACTCCCAAACTTATATATGTATAGAGATAATTTATTTGATAGATTTTTGTTGTTGAAATATACATAGAAACAGGTTGAAAATTCAGGACTTCGTTTTGTTTTGACATTTTATGTTACTAAAAAACATACATTTTTCGTGTTTTCTCAAGTAAAGTAAAGGAATTGTTTCTTCATATTATTGCTCATTTTTTCAAAAGTCAGAAAATTAATACTGTATCAAAAGAATATTATTCCACAGGTCAATTTACATTAAACTACTTTCTTCAATCTACTAAATACATTCAAGTCAGTATGTAGAGTCCGTAGCCCCTGATAATTCCATTTTATGATTTTCTTTATTTGGTCAAGAAACATATGATTATTCATATCAAACTTGTTCTAAATGTGTTGTCTACATCTTCGAATACTTTCAAATATAAAAAATCAGTTTTATTTCCTTTTTCTCATTTAGATGTAAATTGAAACTTTACATTCCCTGTGTATTTTGGGTATTTGCGCTTTTGACCATGGTAAATGTTGCAAACAATGAGAGTCAGTGTAGATTAACTTCTAAATTGATAAATACATAAATATCAAACTTATTATAAATCATATATAAGAAATATACGTCTATCTAATTTTTTCTAGTGGTGATATGAATTACCGTGTAGAGTCCGTAGCCCTGGTTTCCAATTATATAATTTTCTTTTTAAGGGTCAGCAAAACCATATTATTCATATCAAACATGTTCTAAATGTGTTGTCTACATCTTCGAATACTTTAAAATATAAAAAATCAGTTTCGTTTCTTTTTTCTCATCTATATATAAATTGAAACTTAACATTTCCTGTGTATTTTGGGGTATTTGCACTTTTGACCTCGGTAAATGTTGCAGACAAGGAGAGAGTGGGCGTGGATTCTCTTCAAAATTTTAAAGTACATGTTTATAAAACTAAATAACAAATTTTTTATAAGAAATATACATCTTTCTAATTTTTCGTGTGGTGATATAAATTACCATGTAGAGTCCGTAGGCCCCTTGGGTACATCTATTCAACCGTTCTTAACTTTTTTGTTCTACATGTTCCATCCAAGATCTTTTGGAAATTAGTGCCTAATAGACATGTCTGTATATTACTTTAAAAGAATCTGCACTCAGATGGGGTCTGAAAATTGGCCTATGTGAGACTGAAGAGGTACCCTTTATCTTGGCTTAGCCGATAAGTAAACCAGCTGATACATCATTTCTAACAACCAAAACTTGGAATATACAACCATTCATAGTTTGGCGTCTATATTTCCTGTATATATGTACACATTGAGTAAGTTGATTTGCGCATCCAGGAAATTTTGTAATATGCGGAATGAAACGTTTCGCATTTGTCCCTCGATATAGTGTCACGCACTTAACTCCATGGGGTCTTTCTCAACTAATTAGCAGCGGTTTACTTAATAGGTCTTACAGAACATAAAAAGTGGACATATAGTTGTGTCAGTCACGAACAACAGTCCATTAAATACATTTCTACATGTAGTTCATATCAATAAATTTTGACTATATAACTTCAAGATGAATACATGAAACACTAAACGTAGTATTCTATTTTTGTTCTAAAATCTACAGGGTGTTCTCTTTTTTGTAATAACATATCAAATAATTTTTCGAACATGATTGATAAAAATGAAACACCAATATGATTAGCAAAATGAGAGAATTAAACTTTTGATCTCACTGATAGTAGTTTAGATGATGGTATTAAGTTTAAATGTCTAAAGGCATTTTTATGATAAAAAAACAAATATTAAACATACAATTTACAATACACGAGCATTGTGAAATTCTTGAGGATTATTCCTAGAACATCAATTATTTAATACAAGATAGACGAATATGGTCCTACGGTAATTATTATATAAAAATGTAAATTTTATATATAAGATACAAGTTATAAGGCTGTAAGATTGAAACTGTATCAAATAATGCATTAATGTCAACTAGGTGATGACCTACTTATTCAATTGTTTAAGTTAGCTAGAATAGTGACAAAAGTTTGAAATTACATTGAATTGCAATGAAACATCATTAATGCAGATTGTCAAAACAACTATCTTGATAAAAATCAAGTACTGGCATGAAGACACTGCATGTTAAACCTTCCACCTTAGACAAGTTGAGCAAAAGTTATTTGTTTCTGTATAAAATGGACTTGGTAAATCAAGTAGTTTACAATTTGTTATTTTAACTTCTAATATATATTATACATCATTAGTTAGAATAACATACTGTATACCACTTGTTATTAAAAACTAAGTGAAAGTGATTTCACATGCAAATCATTTTTATTTTCTTATATATTTCAGTGAAATCTAACAAATATGTAACAATATTGTGTTTGCATATGAAATCAGTAAATATATAGCTGTAATTGTTGAAAAGGAAATTCTATCCACCATAAAAAATAAGCTGCTTTCTATTTACCGCAATATGTGTCTCATTTTAACAGCTTTCTTAAACCAATTACGGAATATCGGATTCAGCAATGTGTTACTTCTGTCATCATTTCCTTAACATCTAAACAAAATTACTCGATAATTGGTAACAAAAGTATGTTTCAGGTTTCCAACATTAACAATTCACTAACCACTAAAACTGAATGAACTAAAGTAATGATTAGATACATCGTAGCTACAATGTGATTTAAAAGAAAAAAACTTTCGCAAGGTTAATGCTCTAGTTGAGACAATCAGATAAGTTCTGATTTATTTCATGTCACAATGTAACATTGTCATTTTGTCATTAAACTTGATGTTTTATCAGATAAAAAATACATGAAGTTCTAATTCTCTACAAGAATGACTTTTATTTTCTTTGATATATGCTTAAACATATCTCATGTCAATTTGTTAACAACAACAATTAAGACAAATTATTTTACTCTGACCTAGATTATTTTTATCTAAATCTATTTAATGTAAACACCACATGCTATTACTGAAAATGTATAGGATGTAAGCATCTTATAAGCATCTAAAATTTACATGTTTATTTAAGTGTAATTGAAAGAGTGTAGCTAAAAACCAAGATAATACATTGTTGTTAAGTTTTGGGTTTGTTTTTTTAACGTCGTATTCAACACATATTTAGGTCAGATATACGACAACCAGCTCTTCCTACTATAGGTTTCCTGGACACTTTTTCTATCACCAGTACTAACTAACCCTACCACAAGGCCGACAACTCATGTATAGAGTATGACCTACCGCGACCGGGCTCGAACCCGCGATCTCCGGATTCGAAGTCAGACATGCTAACCACTACCCCACAGCCGCGGCTTTGTTGTTTAGTGAAAAGAATTAAAATTACTGGGAAGTAGAAAATAACTTGGTTTTGTATGTAAATTCTGTCTATCCTATGAGAATCTTAAAATCTTGTGAGACGGTCAAAGTGAGAAATGCGATAACAAAAGTACAAGACAATGTTAATGTACTGGTATCAACGATCAGATTACTTTTATCTTTATATGTATATATGACACAATGCCATTGTTGATGTCTAGCACAATTGTATTATGTTCTTTACAAAAATTGACCAGATTAGGTCTATATTTTGTTTGTTCTTTTAAATATAGAGTCAGTCAATAAACACAAATAATTATAATGGAAAAAAATATTTACGATGAGAATTATACAAGAAGCTGGACTATTCGTTTAAATCTATTTGCACGTAAAAAGTGAAGTTGAGTAATATCTTAAAATACACATTTTCACTAGTGTTGCCAGCGTATAAGATTTATTGGCATTTTAAAATAAAAACGTATATTCAATATATACTTTTTTAATTTTAAAATGCCAATTTCAGTTATACATTTGTAACAAACATTGATTTACTTGTTGTAGCTATATATCAAACAAACAGCAAAAATGGTATTCAAATGATTTGTAAGAGCACAAATTTCACAGGTTGGAAATTAATGCTAGTTAAAGTAGGTCATCGTTTATAAAAACCTTTATTTATGACATTCATTTATACATGTGTTTTCAGACCAGTGGAAGATATAGGCGCTGAATATACGCTAATCAATATACTAGAGCTTGGTGAAATTTGTTTTCAGATAGAATATAGCTGTAATTTTGATATGCGATAAAACGGAAGTCATAATTTCACGCGTCTTCACTAAGCACAATTTTAAGGAATTGTATTTGTTGCCTGTAATGCACTTTAACACAGTTTTAACGATTGCAACCGTCGAGGATCATGGTTTAAATGGGAAGAAATAAAATATTTTTTCCACATTTTTCGTATTTTTTCTACATTCTTGGTGACATGTTTTTCATCAAATGAGAGTGCTCTCGTTCACTTCTGTACTACTTCGTTCCTACTGATGCCAATTAGAGTTTATGATTCTTATATTTGGTTTTTACGTGAAGCCGTATCGATAATTTTCGCTGGTAAAATTTTAAAGTATCTCATTGTTATCTATAAAAAAAATACAGAAAACGCTCATTATATGTTTGTTAACATATAAATCAAGATTATCCAATCCTCACACACAATGCAACAAATACACTTAATTGTTGTTAATAAATCGTTGATCTTTTATCTAAGCGACATTTTGTCAAAATTCTGAATTTGTTGGCTCAATTTATTGCAAACGCAAAAATTTACAAAATATAACGTCATCATTAGTTCCATACTTTTATCATCCTTATTGCGTACAATTAAGCATAAAACAAGCTCTTGTAAAAAGTAAATTATGACCAGAAACTTTTAATGATAGATCTTTAATATCCTCTATGCCTACTTGCACGTACTAGTACATAGAGACCTCGTGAAGATATCATATTATAATAAAAGTCCATTTTATTCCTGGGTGAACCTATCTGCATTTTATTCGATGTGGTTCTTTTCAAAACTGGTGACTGACCTACCTAGGGATTGTTTGAATAAGTCATTAGGAAAATATACTGCATCAGACTATGGCATAAAACATATCATGACCAGTACAGTAATTGATTCGGTACAGCCTCTCTTAAACAACATCCACTGGGAGGCATTAAAGTGTGTTGCTGTGCAAATGTTAAATGCAATTACAATTATATCTAAGGGAATATCAAAAACTGTTGTTGTGCAGATGATTTTTTCTGTAGAAAGCTGCTTTGCAGAGGTTATACTGTACTTTATTTTAAAAACCAAACTAACCTCTTACATTTGTGTAATATAACAACATAAAATTCTACATACATGTATCTATAATGCTAAATTATTTTACGACTGTTCTCTTCTTTTTTGTTTCAAACTGTTTATGATTCAAAGAAGCTCTTAAACAACTTTCTAGAATAGTATAATTGGCTTTTATTGTAACAGTTATGTTAAATAATTTACAAAATTATCATTAATACAACTTGGTAAATTAGAAAGTATTACTGAACAACATCATTTAAAATTACAATCAGAGCTATCAGGTTGTTACTCATTTCATCAGATTACTTTCATTTTATGACAACATTTTATTTGTTTATGTGAGATATAAAGTATGATTAGATTTATTATGTAATGTATGCTTTGCCATTATGTCTTCATTAATAGCTCGTATCAATAAATAAACAACGATTATTATGACTATAATGACTATAATAAAGAAGATACTGTATCGAATGACATACTTGACTCAAACCACTGATACAGTATTATAATACAAGTATTTTGGTAACGTTAGATTATGTAATGTATGTTTTGTCATTATGTCTTCATTAGTAATTACTGATGTATTCAAATAGCTCGTATCAATCAGTAAAAAACGATTATTATGGCTATAATAAAGAAGATAATGTATCAAATGACGTATTAGTCTCGATTTACTGACATTATTGGGAGTTATACATAAGCATCAGTTGGTAGCGCGCCGGGATTTGGATTTCGAATCCCACCCGGGGAGGTTGTTATACCCTTCCATGAAAATTTGACAATAATGTCGATTTTCCTCTATTGATTAGATAATGTGGAGAAGTTTCCGGTCTTGTGGAAGGGTAGGTGAGTACTGGTTATAGACAATGGTCCAGGAAAGCTAGGTTAGGTGCGCTGGACGCCGTAAAATGACCTAAATTGTGTTGACACGGCGAGTCCAATAAATAAATAAATAAATGAAATCTGCAACGTATGTTCTAGGAACAAACAAAATGACTGAAGGCCGGGGTAGAGCGTGCATGCTATTTAGATGATTTAAACAAACATGTCATCAATTGTGAATTAGTTAATGTTGACCAGAGTTCAGTTCCTCATGGTGAGCGTTGTAAAGTAAAAGATTACAGAGAAACTGGAGCTACTGCTGATTCTATCTGTGATAATGGACATTGGTCAGGAACTGATTTTACTGTTGATATGTATATTTGTTTACTCGTATCGAACCAGGCTGAAGTAATATCATCCTCAATCTACTTTGAACTGTAGAGGTTAAATTGTTGAAAAGTTGGAGGTTTTCAAGAGAATGTTCTACAGTGTATATAGTCTCATGATCTTCATAGTATGACCTTATAAGTTCATTTTGTAGATCACGCGACTATAGACTCTATTGTACTTTAGGAGTTAAAGTCTCAGTGAAATCAACCCATTACTGAATATGATAGCCCTACTGTTCTTTGAACAGTCAAGTTCAAAGAAGGCACAGGGAGCCGCTTGATTTCTTTTTTAGGTTGGCTTAAACGCCGTAGCTACACATTGCGACTAAATATTATTCGGCAAATATCATTGAATCGAATATTTCAAATTTAATCATCGCCTAAAAGATTTACGAGTATTCATTATTTGCGATTTATATTAACTTCAACACAGATTAAAACAAACCATTTTGTGTTGGCATGTGACGTAAAGGTAGTTCCAATCTTGTGTCTTAACATGCCTGATGTTATTCGGAGTGAATGGCCAAGGAGTTTAAAATGTAATTTACCAGTTAAGCATCTACAGCTTTGTATTTGTTTCTGTAATTTTGTTTTCAGCTATGAAGGCAGAAAAGAGTTTTTAGCATCATACCCGCAGCCGTAGGTGGTTTTCTTTTTGGGGCTGCTTCTGGGGCTGTTGCTTGTTTCTACTTATGTAAGTAATTTATATATTTATCATGGTATTCTGCTTTTAATATTTTGCTTCTGTGTGAATCAAGACAGAAAATGTTTTGGGGCTTACAGATAATGTGATCGCAAAACTGACGAATCTACAATGAGTGCTATATGACTGTATCAAAGAGCGAAAACCTTGATGGGTCTAAAAGTTTGGTATGATATATTTGTGAATGTAAGTCATATTCGCTGTTGATTCATACCACCACCAGAAGCGTACCACGACGAATGTATAATCAATTAGCGATGAAAACAAATCACTGTAATAAATATAGTGGCATTTATACATGAAAAAAAGTAAATACGCATGGTACATTTTTTATATAATTGTCACTACATTTATAAAAATAGACTCGTAAATAAATTTGACATGGCTATGACTCAATACTGCATATGCTATTACGATGTGTATTTACTCATGTTTTCAATCAAAAGTGGATTAAAACATATTTCATAATATTTATTCATATGCTGTTTTGTACTAATATACCCATCACTTCTTTAATTCCATATTGATCATTCTTGTTTAAGTACAATATGTCTACTGTGCTAACAATTACCAAATCTGTCAGCATAAATGTCTTGACCTTCCATTGCATTTTCTATCATGTGAATCTTGATTATAGTAGTATTTAAAATTCAGTAACAACTCTTCTGCAGATCCACGTCCAGCAGGCGGTGGTGAGATACTAATTCTTCCGGAATTTCCACCAAAAAGCAGACCAAGAGACTTACCAGATGAATACTACGTTGAACCTAGAGCTGAGAGTATATTAGTAGAGCTGCCTGTACCTACTGCAACTGATAAAACGGAGGCGCTCTGAGGTTTATTTATTTTGATTTTAATGTTAGATAGACGGAGATTGATAGGTTTAGATACCTATATTTCGGTATTATGTTACATATTGGATGATGGAGTTTTAATTAATAAAAATAAGCAAATAAACAGCAGTGTTAGTTTATCTACGTTATTTGTACGAACCCATCTGTAAAGTAAAAAAACAAAGGTCCTCTGTATAATCGGTATCGTTCTGTGGGCTTTGTGATTGATCCTTCTCTTATTGATCACTTTTTTTCTTTTTGGCTGTGCAACGATGTTGGGGATAAAATGGCTGAATTAAGCCATTTCGCATTCTCGTCCCGCGAGGCGCCTTATAAAAGGCGCCATGCAAAAACACAATTACGTAAATTTACAATGGTTCAGTGGTGTGCAGATAAGGGTCATAATATAATTTCGAGAAATACGTGTAGTTTATTAGATTTTCACTCGTTTAATAACACAATATCTACATATCTGTCAATTGTAATGAACTGTCATAACAAATGATGGTAGCGTCCCTGATTAAGAAATCACTCTAAATGAAAGTGTTCCCCGACACAATTATAATAAAGAAGAAGTGTCAGATCAATTTCATATAAAAAGATGCAAGAATAGATATTTACTTGAGTAAATATGGGTAAAGCTTGAGATCTACTTTTTTCTACTCAACGATTCATGCAGTGTATCTACGATTGTTTAAAACCTTCATTATCCAACCGATATCCCGTCAGACCGCCATCGTCTAAATAATATCTTTAAGATCTGTTATTGGGCTGAAAGATAGGAGATATTTAGCCTTCTGACCAATTTTTTATCAATGGCAGCCATTTTCAGACCTTTAATACAAACTTAACGCCACTCAGAACCAGTCTTAATGTTACGATCAGAGATGACGCTTTTCGACCACGCCTTATCTACAAATTTGTTGGGCATTGGTAAGGTTGGTGCACACTAAAACCTGGCTAAAATCTCCAGGGGCTAATATTTTGCAACTGACCTGTCAAAAGCGGAAACTCCTCATGTTCGTTTTTGTAATTTTATGGCGTTCTTTTCAAAATAAGCGTTTGACTGAGTGGAAGGTTTTTCTTTTCACTGTTGTTGTTCCTGAGATGAGTTAAGACTCCCTTTTCTATCATATCAGAGTTGGGCAATGACTTTCAATAGAAATTTAGTTGGTTGTTTTTTACATTATCAAATTATTGCTTGTAATGTTTCACTTCGGTCAATTGAACTTGATAAATATGTTTATTATGAACTACTGTATGTTTTCTTTTGGTATTGTTAATAGTGTAAAACAAACTCAAGAAATTAAAAAGTTTCTACATTTTGGAAGGACCTTTCCTATAACATGGAAAATTGTAACGAAATACATGATCACAGCCGATACGGAAACCCTTCAAGACTGGCATATATGAACATCAGAGGGACTTTTAAAGAATGCCACGTATGACAGAGAGTCTTTTAATACAGACACAAAAGTTGAACTTGTAGCATGTGAATGACATTGTATAATGCATAGTGGATTACATCATATACATAAATAATTTGAAAATCACATAGATCTTATAAATTACCATGAATGAGTTGAACTGCAAGTAAATGCATTTCTTGTTAGAAATTTTTCGATAGATTTGTCAGCGTATAATAAACTGTTTTAATTTTAAATTTTGCCAATATAAGTGTAACAAAATTTTATTTACGTAATGTAGCTATATATCAAACAAACAGGAACAACGACATTAGATTTTTGGAAAAACGCGTATTTCACATGTTGGGATTTAATACCAGCAACTGAAGGTTTTCGTTTGAAAACCTTCATGGCATTCATTAATATACCTGATTTCCTGAATGGAAGAAATCGGCGCTGATTTTTATGCTGATTAATTAATTACCAACAATGAAATTTATTTCTAAGTGAAACATTAGCTGTACTTTTCAAATGCGATAAAACGGAAGTCATAATTCAACTCGTCTTCATTAAGCAAAATTTTAAGACATTGTATTTATTGCCTGTTATTCACTTTAATACACTTTTAACGATTGCAACTGTTGAGGATCATGGCTTAAATGAGGAGGAATAAAATAGTTTCCAATTTTTCGTATTCTTTTTACAATTCTTGTGACATGTTTTTCATTAAAGCCTATTTCACATCACGCTTGCGGCAGCCGTACGACAACATTTTCTGAAAAATCGCAGAACTTCGTACGAACGCCGCAAGACAGTCGTGCGTTTTTTCAGGTGATCGCATCGTCGTAGACGTCGCAAGTCAAATTTTCACCATGTTTATTTTTCTTGCGATCTCGTTGCGATTTTTAGATTTTTGGAGCCCGCAAGACAGTCGTGCGACTGCCGTAAGACAACCGTACGTCATTCTTGAGACAGTCGCACGTCAGTTAAAGAATTAGGCGTTCGCATGAATATCGTACGACTCTCGTACAAGTTTGCGTTTGTCGTGCGATTTACGTACGGATGACGTACGAAACTTTTCGAAATCTCACGACAGTCTTACGACAGTCGTTAGTGTTTGTACGACAGCCTCGCGATTATCGCACGGCAGTCGTGCGTAAACACGTGCGACGAACAACCTACGGTTCGTTAGAGCGTCGTACGTTCGCCGTACGACGATCGCACGGAAAGTTTGATGTATCTGCAGCGGCTGCGATTCGTCTGCGATTTCGTTCGCTGTAAAAATCGTACGAGAAAAAAATCGCACGGCTGATGTGAAACAGGCTTAAATGAGAGTGCTCTCGTTCACTTCTTTATTACTTTGTTTAAACTGATGCCAATTCGTTAATATGATTCTTATTTTCAAGTTTATACGTAAAGCTGTAGCAAGTCTACGGATCGAGGGGTCGTAGGTTCGATTCCCGGGCGAGGCATACTTTCGTGAAGCTTGGTCATGAAAATATTTCTACGGACAGTCTCTCTCTTACTTTTGATTTTAATTATGTAGGGCAGTTGTCAGTCACTGACGAAGTATGTGCTTAGTAGTTGGTTTACAGCTAAATCCAGAGATTTAGCCTTTCCAGGAGGAGCGAGTATGTTGACTTACCGCCGTTATATGACCTATAAAATATGTTGCTACGGCGATTAACCCAACAAAAACAAAAGTAAACAAGCTGTATAGATAATTTTCTCTAGTTAAATTTTAAATCATCTCATTGTTCTCTATAAAAATTTACAGGAAACATTCATTATATGTTTGTAAACTTAAACATGTTTGTGGAATAGATTGTTGTCTTTTAATGATAGTAGATCAGTTAAAAAAGTCTTCATTTTATGATTCTCACCATGCTGATGTAAATATGATAACAGATGTCCTGAAATTCGTCAAGTATTTAAACAATCATAATGGTCTTTTACCGGTGAATATTAGTGATACAAAGTCTGCTCTACATTTTTTACGCATAGAATTGGTCTCAAAAATTGAACCATCTTGCAAAACTAAGAACGTATAAACTTTTTAAAACCGAGTGTGAAACAGAGGAATATATTAAACTAAACTTGACAAAATGTGAACGATCTTTTATGTCCCAGTTCAGATGTGGTGTACTTACCTTAAGAATAGAGACCAGAAGCTAGTTTGTTTGTGAAAATACCAATGACAGAATTTGTAAATATTGTAATTTATATGCAACAGAAGATGAGAAACATTTTTTGCTAAAATGTACAAACTATAGTACCATAAAACATAAATATTTTTCAAGATATTCCAATAATAAATGACAATTCAGTGTCCGATGAAAATAAACTGTGTTCAATAATAGTAAACTATCCAAGGAAAACTACTAAATTCATTGCTAAAAGAAAATCTATGACTTTTGTTTAAATTAGTTTTAGTATGTCTTTTCTAACATGGCTACAACTTACGAGAGACGATTAATTAACTTTTATTTATCTAACATGTGTTGATCATTATATATAATTATTTGTATATGTAAAGTGACTTATATTCCCATTGGATGGGCTGTACATGTATTAATGATATTTGAATGTAATGTATATATGTTTTAGCGTACAAATGTCACTGTAATGAACAAATTATCTATCTATTCATAAATCAAGTTTATTAATTTTTCACAATCCCATTAATACACTCGATTGTTGTCGGTAAATACTACAACTTTGATGCTAGAACTAACCCTTTTTGTCTATGTTGAAAATTGCTGAAGGGTGAAAAGAGTAATCTTATACTTTCTTCTTACCATTGGAGCGATGCTTAGGCATCGTTCCAAAAAGGATAAAAAAACAAGAGTAAAAGGTAATTTTGTTTTTTAAGGAATGTATTAATTTAAATGAGGTGACGATACTTTTGATGTCATAGTCTGATACAGTTAAATATTTTTTCTTGACAATTCATTAAAAATCTCCAAGTAGGTCAAATGCCAAGTTTGAAAAGTACAATGTACTCAATATAATAAAGTACAGATCTGTAAAATGAACTTTTCATATATCATATCTGCACGAAGTGTTTTGTATTCCAGTGGTTAAGTAAATATAGAGGATATCAAAGATGTATTACTAATATAAAAAAAATGCTGGTCTTAATTGACTTTTTAAAGAGCTTGTTTTGTGCTTGATTGTTCACAACGTGGCTAATCAAAGTATTTAACTAATGGGACGCGAGATTCCAAATCCCGGCGCGCTAACAACAGTGCTATCGACCCGGGTAACACACTTGTTCATATTATCAACATAAAATACCACATATCTACAATGCTAATCATTTTAGGACTGTACTCTTTCCTTTTGTTTTAAACTGTCTATGATTCCAGGAAGCTGATATGAACAATAGTTATAATATACGATGGTTATGGATGTTATACGAGGTTGTTTAATTATTAATTTACTTTTAATGTAACTTTTACTCTTTAATATTCTACAATTAATCATAAATATAACTTTGGTAAATTAGAAAGAATTTCTGAACAACATAGTTTTGAATTAATATCATTTTGATCATAATGTTAAAACTCTACTTAGTTCATCAGATAACTTCCGATTTATTTTATAATAGAATGTTTTTGTTGATGACAGGTATAAAAATATTTAATGAGTTGATTATGTAACGTATGTTTTGTCATTATGTCTTCATTACTTGTGATTTCAAACAGCTCATATCAATCAGTGAATAACAATTATTATGACTATCATGAAGAAAGTAATGTATTAAATGACGTATATTGAGAATAATGTTACAAATTAGCATTTAAATCAAATATATTGACAGAGGAAATATAATATTTTGTTTCATATAGTAATCATATGGACAATTCCAAGTGCAACCTTTTTATTTAAATAACAATACATTATACCACAAGTATAAGCATGCGCTCTTTTGTTAACACCTTGTTTGTGGGACAAAAAGTAACTGTAAACTTTTGTTAAATATGGTAATAGATAAAGTCATGGAAAGGTCCATTGTTTTGGTATTCTTGCACAATATACCAACAGATGTCCTCCTATCTTGGATAAAACAATTCACATTTACCACACACACACAAACAAAAAGTCATCTGAGGAAAGTACAAACTCAGCATTTAATAGTTTATCACTAAATGATTTTGTCTATGTTTTGAATAATTTCATAACTAATAAATATAATAACTTGTGGTATGTATGATCAGTTAATCTCAAAATTACTCTAAGGACTTTTTTAGGGAAGTGTATGTATATATAATGTTAAAAACATTTTCACAAACACTGTCTTACTATGTTTGATGAAACTTTAATCGATTGGGTATTTTTATGATGAAACTTTAATCGATTGGGTATTATAGGTAATTATACATTTTACTGTACAATACGGAAATATATTTGAACGAGTACACAGCTTGAAAAGTCATATTGGACGAGCTGATAGGCGATCATCAGATCTATATTGTAACATTAAGGTACAGTAACCATTTTATAATTGAAATAAGTAAATAATCGAGCAGTGATACACTACCTTAATATTTTTCAGACTTCCTGAAGTACCACTCAAACAACCTGCATGCGTTGTTTATTAACTTTTGTTTACAAATTTATTGATTCGTCACTTAGCGTAATTCGAAACACTTAATCAGAGTTTCAAGTCTAATAAAAATAACATGATGAGGAGCTGTAATTGAGGTATGAGGAGAATGTATGTATGTTATCTTTCAAATATACAAATCCAGCTGTAATAGGACAACTAAAAATCCGGGTCGATATCGCAGTTGGTAGCGCGCCGGGATTTGGAATCACGTGTCCCGAAGGGGGTACGGGTTCGAATCCCACCCGGGGAGGTTATACCCTTCCATGAAAATTTGACAATAATGTCAATTCTCCTCCATTGATTAGATTATATGGAGAAGTTTCCGGCCTTGTGGAAGGGTAGGTGAGTACTGGTTATAGACAATGGTCTAGGAAAGCTAGGTTAGGTGCGCAGGACGCCGTAAAATGACATAAATTGTATTGATACGGCGTTAAACATAGTACAAAAGGACAACTAAAATAATGTTAAGTAAAATGATATTTTAAAAATAATTTATAACATATACTTGACGAAACTTGTAAGATATGAGACATGTATATTTTGGCTCGTATCTAAGCTAATGTTATATCAAAGCCGACTTTTAAATTGTTAACATATATAGTGAAACACGGAACAACAATATTATGTTTATTTTATTACATAGAACAAAAGACGTAATAAATAATAAAAAAGAAAAACAAGTGTAGTTTTCATGAATTGACTGGAATAAACCTATTCAGACATAGTTACATGGGATTTCACTAAAAAAGGTTATGAGCACGTCTATGCTTATTATACATCTTACTTTGAACTGCAAATTATAGGAAATTGACTTACGATAACTTTTTTCGTAAGTATTTTTGTGAAAAGGAAAACACTTCAGTACAATTTCCTTACATTATTTTAGTTGTCCTAATGCAGGTCAATTTGTGAATCTGAAAGATGGCAGAAATTCTCCACATGTGTTCTTGAGTACCTCAATTACTCTTACAGCTTCTCCATAATGTTATTTTTATTAGACTTGGAACTCTCATTGAGTGTTTGGCATTATGTTAAGTGGTGAATCTATTGAATGTAATGAACAACACGTGCACGTTGTTTGAGTGGTACTTCAGAAAGAATAATCAATATTAAGGTAGTGTAAAACTGCTCGATTATTCACTTATTGCAACTATAGAAGGTATAGTTGGTAAACTAGATATATTTTTTAAGAGACACAGAAGTCAAGTACAGACAGATACAATGGCTGTTTTTATTTTCAATCCATATTACCTAATGAACAATAGAACAAAAATATCACAAAGTAAGCTCATTCAATATACAAACAATTGAGTTGGTCTACTATGGGAATATGAGTCAACATTTTGTTATGTTACCGCAAAGCTGTAGAGTTAGAGAAACATTTGTGTAGATGTAGCTATATTTAAAACTTACATGAGAGAATGTATTTTTGTCGGGTTTAGTGCCGTAGCTTCCCATTGATAAGATCATATCAAAGCTGTTGGTTAACCTACTCACCGTTTCTGAAAATTCTGATTCATTAAAATTTAGCTTTTAACCAGTACCTAGTCGAATACTTCCGTCAGAGACTGATAACTGTCCCACATGATTATTAATTAGTGTTAGGAGAGAGAATGGCTGTAGAACGTAATTTATTATCAAGCTTAAACATACGACCACTCGACCAGTAGACTTGAGCATTACTGACTTAGCTAGCTTGGCGTCATTAGAGATTGTGATAACTGACTTTCGATCTTTGTCTATTGATATTTAGCACGATAGATATTGTACTTATTTTTGATACGGTCTAAACATTTGTTAATGATATTTGTGAGTTTCTTAACTACCTTAATGTAACATAATTAAATCAAGATGATGAGAACTGAACATCTTATATAAATGATTGTATCTCAACGTAACTTACATCTTTGTTCTTGAACTACTATAGTTTGAAAACTTTGATTATACGGATAGTCTGTAATTATTAGATATAAGTAACTGAGCTATAAGTTATTGCAGTCATGTTGAAATTGTTATTTCTATTTAGTGCATTTGTGCTTTCGATTTCTCAGCAAAGTGAGAACAACGGGACATTTGGAGACACCGTCAAGGAAGATGATTTGGTTAAACTTGGAAGACAACTTGATAAACCAATGCTCACTATCATAGGTATGGCGATTAGAAATCTGCATCCATGTGAACAATGGACACAATGGTCACCTTGTACGACAAGGACACTTGGATATTTTGGTAGCAGAACACGGACAAGAACATGTAACTATGACAATAATGCCGGGAATGCTGTCGTTGAAAATGATGATAAATTGTGTGAAGGATATTGTCCTAAGGACTATAATTTCACAACTCATGGATATTGTATTAAATTCTATATTGATAAAACAACGAATGATGCTGCTGCTACACAATGCAGGAATGATGGTGGTTATCTCATCAATATAGAAACAAAACAGAAACATGATGATATCAAAGTAATGATGCAAGGATCTAATGAATATCCACACGTTGGGGGAAGACGTAAAGACGTATCATCACCATGGATATATGAGTATGGAGTGCAGAACGGATTCCTAGAATTTTATCCAGGGGAGCCAACTAATGGCTCGGAAGACTTATGCTTATGTCTGAATAAAGTGACGACACTCTTGGTCGATGTAAAATGTAGTGACAAAAGAGCATTCTTCTGTGAAATTATAAATATAAACTGATATTTGTACGTACATGAATCATGTTAAGTGAAAGTTACGAATTTTATAATTGTTTGATTGTTGGATTTCTTTCCATAGCAAGTTAAATGTTCGCTACAAATAACTCATTGAGATAATAAACAATAAAAACACATGAGCATATGTATTTGTTTTAAAGAGACAAACGTTATGTTTTGTGGGACATATAACTTTTTTATTATCAAGTTTATAACTTATTCTTGGCAATGAAGTTAGTTTATGCCAATGAAGCATTTTTACTTGACTTGACTATTTAACCATAACGATGCCCATTCGATAAAGACTGATATAGATCAGAAAAATAAGTCCATGTTTGCTCTTTAGGATTTCGTTCTGATATAAAAAAGGTATGGTTAATTGTCACCACCGAATATCGCTGCAATGCACTATGTTAATAAATGAACTGCATTGTCATCTCATCAATGCAATTTTGTAAGTAGTGTCGCAGTTTAATAAGGGAAATAACAATTTATAATCAAAGCGCTAAAAGCACTGGCGTTGTTCGACATAGAAAACATGTTTACTTCGGTCACTGGTTGTACTCAAAAATGTGAGACATTATGTAGAAAAAGATTTCGTTTCTTGAAATATAGAAGCAGTGCTCTCGTTTTATAAAATCTTAAATTGTGACATTTTTACTTGTAAACTGTACATGAAAAAATCAAATTTGATTGGATGATCCGAAAAAGATGTCCCGCCGATTGATCTATATTCGAGTTCAACATTGTGCTCACAAACAATTGGTCTGGGCGATGCTATTCTAAGCATCATGATATGAGTAAAAATGGTGGGGTTTTTTACCTGAAACCACGTGACGATGTTTATATTTTTATAATCCCCCTTCAACTTTACTGAATAAATTAAACATATTTTTGTGACATTTTAATAGAACATTGCTATCCAAAAATGTATGCACTTAGAAAAATTAAAGTTGTCATTTAAATTCAATGAGAACGTGTTGATATATACCGACGAGGTTTAAAAGCACCTTTAATTTATGAATTGGTACTCTTGTATTAATTAAGTTATGTATATAGATAATGTCCTAGAGCTAAATCTTTTGGGACATTGTTTATACCGGCGTGACTATTAAGACATATGGGTGTGAGAAACCTGTATTTTTCATATATTTATTATATTTATAACCTATATGTATGTGTGTATGCATGTTTTCAACTTTAAATGAAATATAACCATTTAGATTCACTTACAGATTTTTTGTCTGTTTTGTTTTTACAACCGCACGTCACGTTTAATCAAAGCACTGGAGTGCTGGAGGAACGATGTCCTGAACTTATTTTTTTATTAAAGAATATATAATTATGTATATCATCTATAAAATAATGTATTAAGTATCAATTAACAAAAATTAACAAAAGCATAGCACTAGACTTCTCAAGTGGTTTGCTCATGGCAAGGTTTATCTTACTTTATCAAACAAAATAAACCAGTCAAAGAATTAATTTTCATCACATTTTAGGGTCATGTACAGCAGCCATCTCACCAAACCAAAGATTATTCTGGACTATTTTCTTTAACCACAAGGAGCTGACAACTTCTCATTTTTGGTTATCAATGGGTATTTTTTAACGAGATCGTTAATATTTTCGAAAAAATTTTAAAGATTTGGTGTGGAATGAAAAGCTGCATTTTTTTCACAAAAATATCGACTTTCTAACAATTCATTTAAGGTTTTCCCCCAAGTACTAAGCTCTTTTGCATCAAGCTACATTCCCATTTTTGTTCACGAAATTTAAGTCAAATTAACGTTTAGCACTTGCAATTTATTCACAATTAAAATTACTCTAAGAATCGTCTATTTCCTATAAATATTTTCTTAAAATTCCGTACAAAATTATACATATTCATTCCAAATTATTATCAAACTCTATAACTTAAAATCGCTCAAGTAAACTTTTAATGTGACACTTTGAAGTCGACAACGTCATATCGCCGGTAAGAGTATTAGTCATATCCAAAATGGCGGGTGTAATAACAATTGGATAAGTCATGTCGGTAAATATTTGTTTATTTCGAGTAATAATGAATTTAAACAAGTTTTTCGACGTTTTAAAGTTGAAACATACGCATGTTATTTGACTTCCGTAACTCTAGCCAACCCTGGCAGGGTTGTCTACAGTTACGGAACTTCCGTTACTCTAGAACCTGGGCCTAGAGTTACGGAACCATTTAATCGCATGATGATTATTACAATCAACCAAATCAGCAACAAATACATTCTGCCCCCGTTCATCACCAAAGTATATAAGTGTCGTCAAGATAAGATGTTATCTTTACATTGAGGCCAAACTAAAACAGTTTCATGTTTTAAAATACAATGTATGTGTACGAGTAGGTTTTCCTTCTCTTAAGTTAAAATCCATTTAAATTTACCTTATCATGCGTCATTAAAGCTCGATACAAATGCACATTATTTTCGCAATGCTGACTTCAATATGGACTTATAGAAGGGCTTAAACTCACAACCATATATAAAATATTTGAAACTCACAGATAGAACAATGGTAGAATTAAGACATATTGTGGCTAAGCTATAAATAATAATTATAATATACCGCATTTGTATAGCGCTCTTTACATATTGAATATATGTTCAAAAGCGCTTCAAAATCATATAACATAATAAAAAATACGAGCTAAAATAAAAACGAAAATCCAGAATGAAAAAGTTTAAGAATGATAAAATAAAAAAAACATAAACTAAAGACTGATATTAGTAGTATTAAAAGTATTAGTAGTTTAAAAACAACAGCAACAACATAACAAGTGGATTTAACTGTAAAAATAGTGAATGAGTAATAATGGATTGTTGGTAGAATGGCAGCCAAATGGTCGATGGGGAATCAGGCCGGATGCCACAAAAATCCATGATTGCAAGGTGCAAAGTTGGATTCTAATCCAGGGCTCCCACCCGAACATCCATCATTATCAGTGCCCGCGCGTCCCACCAACCATCATGCACTATATATGGGTCAGATAAAGTTAAAGTGATAAAGGTTATGATTAGATTATGAATAAAGGCAGCCACCGACTAATGGGATCCAGACAAGATGCCCCGAAAAATCCATGATTGCAAGGTGCAAAGTTGGATTCTAATCCAAAGATCCCTCCAGAACATCCATCAGCGTCAGAAAGTTTTATCGAAAATGACCAAACAGTTTTATAGAACTAGATAGTTGATCGTTTTTCCTTTTTGTCGTTCGTTTTTACTGCCTATCATTTTGGTGTAATCGTGGCATTTGTGACATCATTTGTCACATAGTATTGCCAGTGTTCTCCCTTGTCCTTGGGAGATTTTACTTACTAAAAGCTGCAGATGATTATGAAACAAGGAGTTTACTCACTATACATGGGAAATCTTCAACTTGTTGGTGCTAAATTAGCAATAAGGAGATAACCTATCTTTGGCAATAATAAAAAACATATTTTGGCATATAAGAAACTATCCGGAAATGAATTATATCATGCATTTATCAAAATTTGACTCAATTTAGATTAAAAACCAATCTTTTAAGGGCTGAAGAGTCAAATCATGCGTTCTGCACATAATGCATCCTTATGGAGCGGACGGACCCTCATTAAATCCAAACGAAACAAGGATGCATTGATAACAACCATGCATTTAACCAATATAATTATGAAACCAAATCAGTTCAATGATTATAGTTATCATCACATGATTCATGGTGTTATCTTAACGTTTGTTATCTTAAGTCAATACATCCCACCTTATAGTGCAATACATTTGTAACAATCGTAGGACTTACACGTTTTTCGAAAATGATTTATAATTAATATTGATTGCATGTGAGTATATTGCTTGATTTTGATTTATTTTGTATTTTTATTGATATTAGTTTTTGCTCTGATAATGTAATTTGCATTACGGGGGTGGGGCTCAATAGAATTTAGAGATACTGATCCCTTTTTTGTGTCATCTCCGCTATTGTCGTGCACGACTATTTGCATTTTAAATACTGTGATATTTCACCATTTGTGTGCCCTGTCTTACAGAATTGATACCGAAATGAAATTCTTATTATTATCGGTGTAGCTTGTAATTATTTACACGTACTGGATCAGTAGTCCAGTGGTAGGACGCACGCTTAGGGGTCGAGAGGTCCCGGGTTCGAACCCTACCAGGGACACTGCTAATTTCCTTGAGCAAGAAATTTACCTGCAATTGTTTCACTTCACCCAGGTGTAAATAGGTACCTGCGAGGGTGGTATAATTCCGTTGCGCCAAAGTGTCGGCTGCACTAAGCGGAGTTAAAAGACTCCCCAGGGAGATTAAAAGATAGATACCAGTAGCCCGATGACCAGAGGTTATAGCTGTAAAGTCAGTGAACGTGCGTAAGCATGAAACTTAGACTATAAAATGCAATTACTTTTTTTACTTTTAAATAAACTTTCATTGTTCATATTTTGGTTAACGCTAAAGAAGCGTTTCCAGAACAAGATAGAAAATTATTTACTTCAAACTTGTACAAAAGGCACTATAACTAAAGTAAGGTGTGTATAACTGATAATACATGTATAATATAGCAAGATAACGATGATCTATGCTATTTTATTTATGAAGTATTTCAATAAATAATAGTTTTATTTGTTAAACTCGACACTACTTAAACGGAGATGAAGTTGAAGAAACACTTGACCAATGCTAAATTCATGAACGCTGGTTCATAGTTGGGACTCTCCAGGAAGAAGTGGGAGATTAGATTACCGAACAAATAAGAATTAAAAGTTATGACAAACGCTTAGGAATCGAAAGGCTCATGGTTCGAATACTTACACGAGAGTATTTACTCCTTTTATTGTAAATGTAATTTCTTGACTTCATTCTAATGTAAAACAGTACCTGCGAGGAAACAACTGTATTATAAACGAAGCGAACGACTCACAAAGGTAACCTTTCATTGACAATGTTAAAACACATCTTACAATAAGAGTCTGTCCTGATATAAACTAGTAGTAGGGCGGGCGCTCAGTGCACCTATCTTTGCGTCCCGAGAGAGCCGCACAGGCTAAAGACCTTGTTTTGCAGTACCTTTGTTTGCGTCCCGATAGAGTACGCGCAGGCTATACACCTTGTTTTGCACAGGGGGAGAGGGCGCACGAATCCGGGTCACGACCTCGGTATTGTCCCGTAGAAAGTCATTATCCGAAGTTCGAACTCATCCGTCAACATCGCCTGTCATATTTATATGTTGTTTCGAACATGAACGGAATTCGCCTTAATAACTGATGATTAAACATTTGGTTCTGCGACTATTTCTGACACTCTCGCAGACTTTCAGGAAAGTTTGGTGCCAATATAGAAAATGTTTTATTTGGTGACTTTGGACCCTCCCCAGTCGATTGAACCTGACTGCCAATATTTCTAACACTCTCGCAGACTTTCAGGAAATGGTAATGTCAATAAAGAAAATGTTATATTTGACGTACTTGAACCCTCCCGAGTCGATTGAACCGATCTGCTACTCTTTCTGACACCTTCGCAGACTTTCAGGAAAGTTTAGTGCCAATATAGAAAATGTTATATTTTACCTCTTTGGACCCTCCCGAGTCGATTGAACCGGTCTGCGACTGTTTCTGACACCCTCGCAGACTTTCAGGAAATTTTGGTGCCAATATAGAAAATGATATATTTTACGTCTTTGGACCCTCCCGAGATGTTTTAACCGGTCTGCGACTGTTTCTGACACCCTCGCAGACTTTCAGGAAATTTCGTTGCCAATGGAGATATACTTTTTTAGTATCTATGGACCCTCTGGATTCCGTTGCACCGGTCTGCGACTGTTTTTCTATCCGTTTTAGCTAACTTAAACAAACGCATATAGTCAAGCGCTGTTGAAATCTAATTGTGGCATAGAGATATCTTCTTTTTTTTAAGTATTGAACAAAAACTGTAACGCATTAATCATTAGCTAATGTATCAAATTAAAATTTACATGTCTATGGACATTTAATTGCCGACTTAATGGGCTAATTTATGATCCGTTAACTGGATGTATTGTTAAGTATATAGTAAAACGCGGTTGTAATATACTCGACGGGTCATAGAAGAAATGTATAATCGAGGTAAGTTATATCCATTTAGCAATCAATCTCCGTAAACAGATATCCTATAGACCACTGTCGCGCAGGAAGGCTCGCGTCGAGGGTCACATCGAGATGACCTTTGTGTCGACCAATAGATGCGTAGCTTACATCTAACCGAAACACTATTAACAGCATCTTGATTTCGTAATTTCTATTTTTAGACCAAGATTTGCAGGCTAAAATGTGACGTAGGTGTTATTCACAGACTGTGATTGGACGGGTCTTTACAGAAGTTACTGAACATAACGACGATTACGTCATGAGTATCATTATAAGAAAAGGTCTTAAAATTTTAGATCGGGTTTAAATCAGATTCTTTAACCATTTAACGTTTGTGGAACGCCTGTTATAGCACAAATTACTTAAAACGTTTCAGTATTCCCATTTTCGTTCATCATCACCCAAATGTTACAACGCGCTATAAACGTTTATCATTTATTATAAAATATTTTAAGTTTAATTACCTCGAGAAGGTCATAAAGTGGCCAGGTTATTGCCCGTGCTACATAAATACCTCTCACATTAAAGCTACTAAGCTCACAGATTTTGATTAATACCAACTTTTCTAAAACTTTCAAAATTGTATAGAAACATAATGGAAACGGTAAAATAGCGTTCTGATAATGACACTTTCAGTGTAAATTAACGTACGTTTGTAAAATGATGTAATTTATGCATAAAAACCTGTTCCGTTAGTGACGGTATAGACTATGTAAGGCTATTTGGTCCGAAGTGTTTGCCGATTCAATTTTAGAAACATTTTGTTAAACACGCGTGACAAAATAGAGTTCCTTTTCATTTATACATCAACTACTACGTTTGACCCAAGTTATATTTAAGTCATACTATGCGTAAAATTAATATAATGTCAATGGATTTGACTTAATTCAAAACAGCATTAACATTTTCAAAAAACCCTCCTTTTATGTAGTCAAAGCTTGTATACTCGGTTGAAATCCATGTCATTCGGTTCATTCATGTACACTTAGGTCTGCGACATTCACCTCAGGGTCCTTAACGTAGACGGTACAAAGTATTCCCTCGGTTCCAAATATGCTTAAAATGTTCATATATATTTCATACGTCTGATTTCTGAGTGTTTTAAACTGCCGTTGAACATTAAAAATATGGTTGGGGTATTTAAAACGTTGGTGATTTCTTTGTCATCACTCTTTTTATAATTAGAAATACGCACTATAAACATTTATCATTCTTAATAAAAATATTTGTAGTTTAATGACCTCAAGAGAGAGTTTTAAACTTTACTGACTGTAATGGCTCTTGGCTTGCCTGTTTACTATCAGAACACGAATCGTACACATATGCTCCGCAAGCAAGTCCAAGACACTACAACACAGTTGTAGTGGGCAGCTTCACTTTGTGTTAGGGGTAACAAATAAGCAATACACGCGCTATTTCAACTTTTATTTCTACAGCTGACTAGCGGTTATCTGAAAGTTATACAAAACAATCAAATAACAAAAGATACAAAACAAAATATAAAAAACAAACAAATACTAAGTACAAAACAAATGAATATAAAGTCAAGAGAACATTAACAATTTATCAAATTAACAAAATAGAACATAATATAACAAATAAGGAATCCTGTGGATATTTATTTAATAAACTGACAATTGATTGAAAAACAGAGTTTTATATTCATTGTACAAAAGTATGACAAAGATAGCGTATTAATTTACTGAAGTAATATAAGTGTAATTATGTTGCTTAAACAAAAATGATAACTTTAGTATTTAGAACAAAATATTTAAACAAATTATTTTACTGAGCAAAGGTAAAAATAAAACAAAAGGAAAACTTACTGAACGATTGTATCTTTCCCAATCAAAGTGAAATTGTAGTAATCTAAAGTGTTTGTTCTTAACCTTTTGAATACCAAACTCAAACTGCACAGTAGCAAGGCGGCAAATTTTGCATTTGCATAAAATTAATGTTTCCAGAAACTGTCTTGACCAATCGAAAGGCAGAAAGGACCATTTAACGAACATCTAAGTTCAAATCTTAAACTTTAGATACGGAAAAACAATACCACCCAGCAAGCCAGGACCAGAAGGCTATAAAACTACATTAAGACAGACAGTTGACATGATATAGTGCAATTAAAAACAATGCTACAACATGGAAAAGGGTCAGGGAATAATTAAAACCAGACTAAAACAGACAGTTGATTTGATATAATGCAATCAAAGATCAATATCAAAACATGTCAAAGGGTCACTGTTAATTTAAACTAATATCAACGTTCTGAGTCTGCAACACCGGCCCTCAATGAACCTTTTAACATACATAAGTTCATTTTTATAAACTAAAGGAAGACGAAGAATGCCATACTCAATTTTTACTAAACATTCAATGAATTTCAAAGGTAATACTTTAAAAGAACTAGATTTTTATACAAACATGTATACATACATTCGCAGAAACATTTTTACACTATTTACAAACAAAAGTTCACTCATCAAGCTTAAAATGTTATCAGTTAGCATTAATGGATTCTTGTTCTAACATACATAACATTGTAATAGGACGTACTTTCACAGATCCGTTCACTCTGACCTTACATGACCTTACCAACCCGTCTCTACCTTTATTTACTTCAAGAACAAGTCCTAATGGCCATTTACCTCGAGATAATTGCTCATCACAGACGAGAACGAGGTCATTTACGGACACATTCCTTTGAAGATTGTACCATTTTTGTCTTACCTGTAGGGTAGGCAGATATTCTAGAACCCATCTTCTCCAGAAAATATTAGCTAGATACTGTACCTGTCGCCACCATCTTTTACAATAGACATCATGCTTGTCAAATACGCCTGGTGGGAATGAAGCATTTTGCCTCATTATTAGAAGGTTATTTGGAGATAATGGCTCTGGGTCCCTTTGATCACAACTTACCTGGGTGATGGGTCGATCATTGAGGATTTTTTCTACTTCAGCAACCAATGTCAACAGTGCTTCATCATTCAGAAGTTGTTCACGAATGACTGACTTTAAAGCTCTTATGACGGACCATACCAGCCGTTCCCAAACGCCACCCATGTGACTAGCATAAGGGGGGTTAAAGTGCCATTTTATCTCCTGCTGCGTACAGAATTTTGCAAGTTGGGTTTGGTTCAATTGACGAATGCTGTCACGTAATACCTTTTCACTAGACACAAAATCTTTTCCATTGTCACTGAATATTTTTTCAGGGACACCTCTACGGCTAACAAATCTTCGCAGTGCACAAATAAAAGAGTCTGTATCCAAACTATGAGCAATTTCAATGTGCACTGCCCTTGTTGTCATGCAAGTAAATAAACAGCAATACCTTTTCAGATGACGTCTTCCAGATTTCACAATCATAGGACCAAAATAATCGACACCGACAAATGTGAACGGTGCTTTATCAGGTGTGAGTCGTTCTTCTGGAAGATCGCCCATCTGTTGAACTAAAGGCCTTTCTAATTGTTGCTTACATGATATACACTTACCTAGGACTGACTTAACAGTTTTCAGTCCGTGAATTATCCAATATTTCTGTCGCAATAAGGACAAAATATGAACAGGACCCATATGTGCATTCTGTTCATGGTATTCAAGAATCAGAATTCTAGTTACATGATGGTAACCTGGCAAAATGATTTGATGCTTTGCATCTACATGTAGGTCAGACTTTCCTACCCGTCCACCTACTCGCAAAACATCGTCCATCAAAACAGGAGATAGCTTTTTTAAAGAGCTTGAGCTAGAAACTTGCTTATCAGCCTTAAGTTTCCGTATGTCATTTTCAAACATTTCCCTTTGGACTAATTTTAACACAGCTATCTCAGCCATTTGTATTTCACTCACACATAAAGACTTACTACTTACCTTATTGCTAAGATCTTGTCCTTTCTGTAGGAATTTCTCAACTAAATACTGCTTAAAACGCAGCAGCCAACCGAATACATTTTGTAACTTATGCCAATCTGAGAACTTATTTAACAACACACTAGTACATGTATTATACTTACCATGCGTACTTAATACACTAGACATAGGTTTAAACTCTATGTCATCTTCATTTAAGGTAACATTACTTACCTGAACTGGCCACTCTGCTTCATTCTTTTTAAGGAACTCGGGGCCATTTAACCTGTTGTTAGGAAGGCTTACACCAGGGTCCCTCAAGGGAAGTCCCAACTTATAATGACCATTGTCTTTGACTATTGTACCTTTCATTGCCGAAAGAGCACAACGGTCTTTCTGAGACATCCCAGTGCCACAACTCTTGACATCCGGAGAGTCGGTTGCCCATAACTTATCACTAGATAACTTAGTACTGGATACAAGCTGAAAGTTTACATTACCTTGACCTTGTGATGGACCATTGTGTGTTGGACCAATAATGCTCCAGCCTAGTACTGTCTTCAGTGCATAGGGCTCGCCGCTTTTACCTCTTCGTTGTTCTTCCACCCAAAAGGCATCTGGGGTGTCACTTCCAATAAGTAACTCAACATTGCTTACGTTGATTTTTGGTAAATGTATACCACTTAAATGTTTCCACTTACCTGTTACAGACTGGTCTGGCAGAGACTGCAGTGATATGGGCAATGCTTTAATAGACCATACCTTTTGAAGGTCAATAACTTGATTCCCATTTAATGCACCTACCTGCAGTTGCACTTCTCTGCCGTTAATATTCTGGCTAGACTTATTCACAGTGGTTAATGTGAACTTACAAGGTTTACTTTCAACCCCTAGCCTTTGTACTAAACTATCACTACAGAGTGTAACATCGCTCCCTTCGTCCAGGAGAGCATAAGTCTCTACCTGTGCAGACTTGGAGCTGACAATAACAGGGACAATACGCAAACTTACCTGATTCTGTTTACGATGTGATTCAGAAGCAGCGACGTATTTTTCCTGAACAATTTCATACTCACCTGAATCCTGGTGAAACATTGTATTATGTTTCCCAATACAACCTGGGACTCTACAAAAACTATTCTTTCTACAATCCTGGGCAACATGTTTAAAATTCATGCAATTTTCACACATTTTATGCTCTCTGATAACATTTAGCTTTGAGTTAATATCAATTAACCGAAATTTATTGCATTCCCTTAATTTATGTGCCTCGTTACAATAAACGCAAGATAATTGACCCCTTGGGTATTTTTCTGAGGGAGAATTACCTGTACTGTTCTCATTAGACCCAGTAGATAACGTTACTACTTTATTTTGCTGGGAAGGGTTAGCAAAGGAATTTCTAGGCGAAGTTACCGTTTGTTTACCGGACTCATTCGCAAGGTCATAACCATACATTGTATTAGCAACAATGGAACGTTCCTTAATAAAGGCTAAAAAGTGGTCAAAACTTGGTTCGAGTCCCTGCTCAATCAGCCCACTAGCACGTTCGGCCCATTTGGATCTAATGTGCATTGGCAACCTTCTAACTATTTTTCTTAAATTCTCTGTATTGTTTACATCGGACAGGAAGCCTAACTGGGAAAGAGTTATGTGACACTTTTCCATATGAAGTGACAGGTTCATCAATCCCTTTACATCATTGTTCCTAATAGCACCACCATTAATCAAGCCATCTACATGTGACCTAGCCACTAAATGGGGTTTGCCATATCTAGACTTTAAAATCGCCTTTGCCCTTAAATAACCTTCATCTGGAGACAAAATTACACAATCTTCAATGCAAAACTTGGCCTCGCCCTGACATAATTGAATTAAATAATTAAGTTTTAATCTATTGTCACTTACCCTAGCCTCAATATTTGTTTCAAAATTGGTGATAAATTTACAATAATCCACAGGATTTCCATTAAAACTTAATAATTCCGGTTTTGGTAAACCATACAAGTCCTGAATGTTATACATTGTCACATTATCACAAGGTTTGTCACTATTTGAATTAACAGGTAAGTTATTTACATAATTCTTAACACGATCTTCTTGCACTGGAACTTCTAGTAATGATCTGCTGTCTTCGCTATCTTCCTCCTCCTCTAGTTCTGCCATTTCAACTTCGTGTCGGGCCGACTGGAGTTCAATCTCCCGTTTCACCTCCTCGCTCCTTCGTTCCGCTTCTTGTTTCTCACGTAACTGACGGAGGCGCAGTTCTGCCTTCCGTTTACGTGACGCAGTTGAACTATGAGAAATTACTGATCTCTTCAAACTAACTACATCGTTCATCGATGAACCGGAAGCCATATTTACTAAAAACTTAATAGTCCGGTATGCACAATTTAAACAAATGAATCCAAGTTAATTTTAACTAAACTTATTAAACTCCAAATATAACTTTTCTTTGATGATGTTCAATAACTTTGTCCTATCTTTGACAACAAGTTCAATACGCGTTCAATAACTGTATTCTAACTTTGAACACTTGTTAAATACCGTTCAATAACTATTGTTCAATAACTATCCTATCTTTGAACAAAAGTTAGATACCGTTCAATAACTGTAATGGCTCTTGGCTTGCCTGTTTACTATCAGAACACGAATCGTACACATATGCTCCGCAAGCAAGTCCAAGACACTACAACACAGTTGTAGTGGGCAGCTTCACTTTGTGTTGGGGGTAACAAATAAGCAATACACGCGCTATTTCAACTTTTATTTCTACAGCTGACTAGCGGTTATCTGAAAGTTATACAAAACAATCAAATAACAAAAGATACAAAACAAAATATAAAAAACAAACAAATACTAAGTACAAAACAAATGAATATAAAGTCAAGAGAACATTAACAATTTATCAAATTAACAAAATAGAACATAATATAACAAATAAGGAATCCTGTGGATATTTATTTAATAAACTGACAATTGATTGAAAAACAGAGTTTTATATTCATTGTACAAAAGTATGACAAAGATAGCGTATTAATTTACTGAAGTAATATAAGTGTAATTATGTTGCTTAAACAAAAATGATAACTTTAGTATTTAGAACAAAATATTTAAACAAATTATTTTACTGAGCAAAGGTAAAAATAAAACAAAAGGAAAACTTACTGAACGATTGTATCTTTCCCAATCAAAGTGAAATTGTAGTAATCTAAAGTGTTTGTTCTTAACCTTTTGAATACCAAACTCAAACTGCACAGTAGCAAGGCGGCAAATTTTGCATTTGCATAAAATTAATGTTTCCAGAAACTGTCTTGACCAATCGAAAGGCAGAAAGGACCATTTAACGAACATCTAAGTTCAAATCTTAAACTTTAGATACGGAAAAACAATACCACCCAGCAAGCCAGGACCAGAAGGCTATAAAACTACATTAAGACAGACAGTTGACATGATATAGTGCAATTAAAAACAATGCTACAACATGGAAAAGGGTCAGGGAATAATTAAAACCAGACTAAAACAGACAGTTGATTTGATATAATGCAATCAAAGATCAATATCAAAACATGTCAAAGGGTCACTGTTAATTTAAACTAATATCAACATTCTGAGTCTGCAACACTGACTAAAACAACAAGGTCATACAAATTTGCTCTCATGTTCATTGTCATCCAAAAATGTAACGTTTTGTTTTAAACAACCATTGAAAAAAATGCACGAACAGCGATTCACGATGAAACAGTTCGGCCTATTATGTCAAAGTTTCATATAAATTTGATGGATAGCTTCGTAATTACCTTTCATACCTAAAGCTACTCAATCACAGATTTCAACTTAAATACCAACTTAAATAAACGTTTTAAAATTGTATAGAAACGTTATTGAAACAGTAAAGCAGTGTTCTTATAATGGCAATTTGAGTGCCAATTGGCATGCGACTGTAAAATACGGTGATTTTATTCATGAAACCCACCCCTTTAGTAACGGTATAGATTATTTAAGTGTTTTTGTAGTGATCTTTATCTTACATTTCTTTTAATCTATAGGTCAGTGAGAATATTAAGAATTTATTTTCTTAACACAGCATACAAACACGCACTGGTTATTTCACAAAAAGCAAAATCTGCGAGCGAGTGGCTTTAAAGATCTCGTGTAATTTCACATTCTTAAAACGCGACTAGTTTAGTCACTTCATAAAACATAATTCTTATGGGACATACTCGTAGTTCTGAGTCAATTCACTTATTTTTTTAATAGTTTTATACTAATGTTGCGCAATAATAAGCGTTTGTACAGTTTGTACAAGAAACAAAATTCCCCGTATGTAAAAATACAAAAACAATTAACCAACGATAGGGGATGCTCATGATGAGATTAGTTTATTCTAGAGTTTACACAAATAATATTTTCTACTATATGACGCGTTATGGTACTTTTTAATTTTTGAATTAATCTGTTTATGGGGAAAGCTCCGTGACACAAAATCAAAATTTATTGTTCAGTGCGCGTGTATCAACAAATGACAGCGTAGATGCAGTATAATCTCTGGAGAGCAGCCCTCAACAGAATAAATGCTCCGCCTAATATCAGCTTTTGATATTTCCCTCGATATTTCAACGCAATGTAGAATCAAAGCAGTGGGAGTACCTAAATAATTCTAACACGTTTAGTCGAACAACTTTTAACTCCTAACAATGATTGTTTCGAGTGAACTCAATATTTTACTGACCAAACGTTTTGAATAGGAATATAATGCTATAGGGTACGGCTATTTTGACCCGATCGGTGTTAAATAAAATAAGAAATTACACGCTATAGACTTTTATCATTGGCGAGGGTTGTGGTAACCATTCCGACGTAAAATTGTTTTATCATTCTGATAATCTATATACATCGACATTCAGACGCTAATTTTAAATCGAACGTATGTCCGATACGATGCGCTGTGGAGTAGTAGTAGAGCTGATAAATATCGAGAAATGAGACAACAACTTCGATTTCTATACAACTTTTTATTTATTTTTTTTACACACACAATTAAGCAAAAGCATTGCATGCATTATGCGTTCGTGTATAATAAATAATTCACACGAAATGAAATATAAATCCTGATAAGGTTGAAGGTATTAAAGAAAAACAGCGACATAAAATATGTGAAAAAAATCAAGATAAGGAGAATAAATAAACATGTGGTCAGTTCCTTTGTTATAACTGATACAATTGATTATGAACATTACCAAAGTTAGTTTCATTTTATGCATACATAAAACAATAATTATAAATATATAACGATGATTTAAATAAACATACTTAAATAAAATAATGAAAAAATACATAAAATCTATATAATTCAAAGGGAAGAAATACATTTTATGTGATATAAAATTCACAAAACTTTTAGCGCATAAGACAACTATTGTCACTCAAACTAGATTTGTCATCTAACTCATTAAAAAATCATTCCACGCGAGTGCATTCAAAACGTACGTTTATCGCGTAGCAATCATTATAGTCCGATTCACGTTGTTTTAATGTCATTCCGAGCTTTTCGGTCGTTGGTCGTCTTCTGATAAGTTTGGAATGTTATAAGTGTCAAGCATTTTGTCAAACAAAAACTTTCGCTTAAGTATGCCGTATTTCAAAGCTTCCCCTCGCTCATACCCTTCTTTATCAATGAGTCGATTAATCGTCCTTTTTACAGATTTATAAACGGAATCTCTTTTCATCGCTTCGAACCATAACAATTTACTACCAAAACTATTCATCATAGCTGTCACGTAGACGCTTTTCATATCCTCATAAGCAGCTTCCCTGGCGTCATTATCGCTAACGCCTTCCTCCATGATCTCACTCACTTTGGCGTCGTATTTCAACTGACACCGACGGAAAGTTTCATCAACTATTTCGTCCCAAGGATCTATCTCCGTAGGGGATGTCCAGTCATCGGACATAGCTTCTTCAATAGAAATAGACTGGGTTTTGTTAAGGGGTCCAAATATATCGCCTTTCATCGGAAAGTCTGACTCGGAATCCTCAGAGTCCGAATGTGACGTGTTTTTTGTGTCTTAACACGTTGTCTTTCCTACTGAACATTTTCAAACAAATATCGCACTGATACATCACTCTCAAAGTTTTAACGTATATGTGGAGTAGTGGGGTAGAAGTTCAGATTTATGCCGATCCAATAATGGTGACGTTTTTACTACCGCTAGATGGCGTCCGTTGTCTACATTTCTTATTCCGCTTGTTTACCACTTCGGAATTCTGGCGTCCGCGTTTTATATCGTCCAATGCAATCACAGATGCATGTTTAGTTTTAGCCTGACGTTTCAGCATACTTTTAGCTATGGCAGTCGTTTGCTCAGCCGGAAGAACCATACGTATATACATGCAAGACGGCGATAATTTTCTTCCCGATCGCTTCTTGGTTTTTCTTTTCGTTCGCACCTCACGAATTTTATCTTTCTTTGATCTCAATCCAAATTTACTACCGTTACGTTTCTCCGATTTATCCAATAAGTCCATATTTTATCGACTTCACTGTCAGGCAAGCGAATAAACACTGACTTGTCAAAATTTCATTAAACCTAATTTATTTGTTTTTTAATTCGAGTGTGTATATACCTCTTGAAGTAGTTGGGTTCTAATTTAACACAGAACGCTTATTTTGACGAAGGTGACAAGCATATTGAGTGGTGCATAACTGATCCGTCTATCTTCATGCAATGACGACTACAGTATTTAGCACATCCACACCGCTGGCAAGTTACGTAGGAAGACAATTTCACGTCACACCACCAGCATGTTTCGTTCTGCGGTAATGGAAGCGATGTCAAACTCATATTGAACTGTATGAAATTTGACATATCACGATAGTAGCGTTTCATCTGGATTTTGTTTTTACTCAACATCAAAAACTTGTCCGGATTTTGAAGCATCCATTCGTGAGCTTCTTGATCGTGAAATCCTATCCCCGATGTGTGAGTAATCCTATCTCCGGTAAAAAGGTTGGAATGTCGTCTCGTTTCATAGCGACATTCGTTTTTCATTCGAATAAAAAGTCGTTCCGGTATATCTTCGACGTAAGTGTTGTCTATCGTACGGATAGCAATATCCAACCATACATGCGGTGTTGCAAAGTCTTCCAAAATAATTTGTCCGTAAATAATTTTAGAATGATAACCCGCTACGTCGAAACATTTCTTCAAAACGATATTAACAAAACCGCATGCATTGGATACGCCGTGTCTTTTCTGAAGGTAAAAGCTTTCGGCGAGTATCGAATTTACGTTCTTACTACATTCCACATCATCCGGTAGCCGAAATGGAAAGCAGTTGTAATCCATGGTTTTACTTTAAAAAATCCGTAGTGAATCAAATAAATACTTCGCTGGTTAAGCTTTCAATCGAGTATTCAATTGTTTTAGAATCTGATCCAACGAGTTCAAACTGTTTTTGAGTCATTTTTGGTTACGTTTAAGTATATAAATAATTTCAATATCTACTACGCCTACCAACATCGACCATCATCTAATACAAACGCGATTTGTAAATGAGGAGGTAAGAGGGAGGTACAAGGGGCAGAACGACTCGATTGATCTATTTCGCGCGCGTGAACTCGTTGGATCAGATTCTAAAACAATTGAATACTCGATTGAAAGCTTAACCAGCGAAGTATTTATTTGATTCACTACGGGAAGAAAATTATCGCCGTCTTGCATGTATATACGTATGGTTCTTCCGGCTGAGCAAACGACTGCCATAGCTAAAAGTATGCTGAAACGTCAGGCTAAAACTAAACATGCATCTGTGATTGCATTGGACGATATAAAACGCGGACGCCAGAATTCCGAAGTGGTAAACAAGCGGAATAAGAAATGTAGACAACGGACGCCATCTAGCGGTAGTAAAAACGTCACCATTATTGGATTGGCATAAATCTGAACTTCTACCCCACTACTCCACATATACGTTAAAACTTTGAGAGTGATGTATCAGTGCGATATTTGTTTGAAAATGTTCAGTAGGAAAGACAACGTGTTAAGACACAAAAACACGTCACATTCGGACTCTGAGGATTCCGAGTCAGACTTTCCGATGAAAGGCGATATATTTGGACCCCTTAACAAAACCCAGTCTATTTCTATTGAAGAAGCTATGTCCGATGACTGGACATCCCCTACGGAGATAGATCCTTGGGACGAAATAGTTGATGAAACTTTCCGTCGGTGTCAGTTGAAATACGACGCCAAAGTGAGTGAGATCATGGAGGAAGGCGTTAGCGATAATGACGCCAGGGAAGCTGCTTATGAGGATATGAAAAGCGTCTACGTGACAGCTATGATGAATAGTTTTGGTAGTAAATTGTTATGGTTCGAAGCGATGAAAAGAGATTCCGTTTATAAATCTGTAAAAAGGACGATTAATCGACTCATTGATAAAGAAGGGTATGAGCGAGGGGAAGCTTTGAAATACGGCATACTTAAGCGAAAGTTTTTGTTTGACAAAATGCTTGACACTTATAACATTCCAAACTTATCAGAAGACGACCAACGACCGAAAAGCTCGGAATGACATTAAAACAACGTGAATCGGACTATAATGATTGCTACGCGATAAACGTACGTTTTGAATGCACTCGCGTGGAATGATTTTTTAATGAGTTAGATGACAAATCTAGTTTGAGTGACAATAGTTGTCTTATGCGCTAAAAGTTTTGTGAATTCTATATCACATAAAATGTATTTCTTCCCTTTGAATTATATAGATTTTATGTATTTTTTTCATTATTTTATTTAAGTATGTTTATTTAAATCATCGTTATATATTTATAATTATTGTTTTATGTATGCATAAAATGAAACTAACTTTGGTAATTTCATAATCAATTGTATCAGTTATAACAAAGGAACTGACCACATGTTTATTTATTCTCCTTATCTTGATTTTCTTCACATATTTTATGTCGCTGTTTTTCTTTAATACCTTCAACCTTATCAGGATTTATATTTCATTTCGTGTGAATTATTTATTATACACGAACGCATAATGCATGCAATGCTTTTGCTTAATTGTGTGTGTAAAAAAAATAAATAAAAAGTTGTATAGAAATCGAAGTTGTTGTCTCATTTCTCGATATTTATCAGCTCTACTACTACTCCACAGCGCATCGTATCGGACATACGTTCGATTTAAAATTAGCGTCTGAATGTCGATGTATATAGATTATCAGAATGATAAAACAATTTTACGTCGGAATGGTTACCACAACCCTCGCCAATGATAAAAGTCTATAGCGTGTAATTTCTTATTTTATTTAACACCGATCGGGTCAAAATAGCCGTACCCTATAGCATTATATTCCTATTCAAAACGTTTGGTCAGTAAAATATTGAGTTCACTCGAAACAATCATTGTTAGGAGTTAAAAGTTGTTCGACTAAACGTGTTAGAATTATTTAGGTACTCCCACTGCTTTGATTCTACATTGCGTTGAAATATCGAGGGAAATATCGAAAGCTGATATTAGGCGGAGCATTTATTCTGTTGAGGGCTGCTCTCCAGAGATTATACTGCATCTACGCTGTCATTTGTTGATACACGCGCACTGAACAATAAATTTTGATTTTGTGTCACGGAGCATTCCCCATAAACAGATTAATTCAAAAATTAAAAAGTACCATAACGCGTCATATAGTAGAAAATATTATTTGTGTAAACTCTAGAATAAACTAATCTCATCATGAGCATCCCCTATCGTTGGTTAATTGTTTTTGTATTTTTACATACGGGGAATTTTGTTTCTTGTACAAACTGTACAAACGCTTATTATTGCGCAACATTAGTATAAAACTATTAAAAAAATAAGTGAATTGACTCAGAACTACGAGTATGTCCCATAAGAATTATGTTTTATGAAGTGACTAAACTAGTCGCGTTTTAAGAATGTGAAATTACACGAGATCTTTAAAGCCACTCGCTCGCAGATTTTGCTTTTTGTGAAATAACCAGTGCGTGTTTGTATGTTGTGTTAAGAAAATAAATTCTTAATATTCTCACTGACCTATAGATTAAAAGAAATGTAAGATAAAGATCACTACAAAAACACTTAAATAATCTATACCGTTACTAAAGGGGTGGGTTTCATGAATAAAATCACCGTATTTTACAGTCGCATGCCAATTGGCACTCAAATTGCCATTATAAGAACACTGCTTTACTGTTTCAATAACGTTTCTATACAATTTTAAAACGTTTATATAAGTTGGTATTTAAGTTGAAATCTGTGATTGAGTAGCTTTAGGTATGAAAGGTAATTACGAAGCTATCCATCAAATTTATATGAAACTTTGACATAATAGGCCGAACTGTTTCATCGTGAATCGCTGTTCGTGCATTTTTTTCAATGGTTGTTTAAAACAAAACGTTACATTTTTGGATGACAATGAACATGAGAGCAAATTTGTATGACCTTGTTGTTTTAGTCAGTAAAGTTTAAAACTCTCTCTTGAGGTCATTAAACTACAAATATTTTTATTAAGAATGATAAATGTTCATAGTGCGTATTTCTAATTATAAAAAGAGTGATGACAAAGAAATCACCTACGTTTTAAATACCCCAACCATATTTTTAATGTTCAACGGCAGTTTAAAACACTCAGAAATCAGACGTATGAAATATATATGAACATTTTAAGCATATTTGGAACCGAGGGAATACTTTGTACGTTAAGGACCCTGAGGTGAATGTCTCAGACCTAAGTGTACATGAATGAACCGAATGACATGGATTTCAACCGAGTATACAAGCTTTGACTACATAAAAGGAGGGTTTTTTGAAAATGACAATGCTGTTTTGAATTAAGTCAAATCCATTGACATTATATTAATTTTACGCATAGTATGACTTAAATATAACTTGGGTCAAACGTAGTAGTTGATGTATAAATGAAAAGGAACTCTATTTTGTCACACGTGTTTAACAAAATGTTTCTAAAATTGAATCGGCTAACACTTCGGACCAAATAGCCTTACATAGTCTATACCGTCACTAACGGAACAGGTTTTTATGCATAAATTACATCATTTTACAAACGTACGTTAATTTACACTGAAAGTGTCATTATCAGAACGCTATTTTACCGTTTCCATTATGTTTCTATACAATTTTGAAAGTTTTAGAAAAGTTGGTATTAATCGAAATCTGTGAGCTTAGTAGCTTTAATGTGAGAGGTATTTATGTAGCACGGGCAATAACCTGTCCACTTTATGACCTTCTCGAGGTAATTAAACTTAAAATATTTTATAATAAATGATAAACGTTTATAGCGCGTTGTAACATTTGGGTGATGATGAACGAAAATGGGAATACTGAAACGTTTTAAGTAATTTGTGCTATAACAGGCGTTCCACAAACGTTAAATGGTTAAAGAATCTGATTTAAACCCGATCTAAAATTTTAAGACCTTTTCTTATAATGATACTCATGACGTAATCGTCGTTATGTTCAGTAACTTCTGTAAAGACCCGTCCAATCACAGTCTGTGAATAACACCTACGTCACATTTTAGCCTGCAAATCTTGGTCTAAAAATAGAAATTACGAAATCAAGATGCTGTTAATAGTGTTTCGGTTAGATGTAAGCTACGCATCTATTGGTCGACACAAAGGTCATCTCGATGTGACCCTCGACGCGAGCCTTCCTGCGCGACAGTGGTCTATAGGATATCTGTTTACGGAGATTGATTGCTAAATGGATATAACTTACCTCGATTATACATTTCTTCTATGACCCGTCGAGTATATTACAACCGCGTTTTACTATATACTTAACTTAACAATACATCCAGTTAACGGATCATAAATTAGCCCATTAAGTCGGCAATTAAATGTCCATAGACATGTAAATTTTAATTTGATACATTAGCTAATGATTAATGCGTTACAGTTTTTGTTCAATACTTAAAACAAAAAAAATATCTCTATGCCACAATTAGATTTCAACAGCGAACTTAAGGTTATGAAGTATCGTTTCTGGAGCCCGCTCGACTATATGCGTTTGTTTAAGTTAGCTAAAACGGATAGAAAAACAGTCGCAGACCGGTGCAACGGAATCCAGAGGGTCCATAGATACTAAAAAAAGTATATCTCCATTGGCAACGAAATTTCCTGAAAGTCTGCGAGGGTGTAAGAAACAGTCGCAGACCGGTTAAAACATCTCGGGAGGGTCCAAAGACGTAAAATATATCATTTTCTATATTGGCACCAAAATTTCCTGAAAGTCTGCGAGGGTGTCAGAAACAGTCGCAGACCGGTTCAATCGACTCGGGAGGGTCCAAAGAGGTAAAATATAACATTTTCTATATTGGCACTAAACTTTCCTGAAAGTCTGCGAAGGTGTCAGAAAGAGTAGCAGATCGGTTCAATCGACTCGGGAGGGTTCAAGTACGTCAAATATAACATTTTCTTTATTGGCATTACCATTTCCTGAAAGTCTGCGAGAGTGTTAGAAATATTGGCAGTCAGGTTCAATCGACTGGGGAGGGTCCAAAGTCACAAAATAAAACATTTTCTATATTGGCACCAAACTTTCCTGAAAGTCTGCGAGAGTGTCAGAAATAGTCGCAGAACCAAATGTTTAATCATCAGTTATTAAGGCGAATTCCGTTCATGTTCGAAACAACATATAAATATGACAGGCGATGTTGACGGATGAGTTCGAACTTCGGATAATGACTTTCTACGGGACAATACCGAGGTCGTGACCCGGATTCGGGCGCCCTCTCTCCCTGCGCAAAACAAGGTGTATAGCCTGCGCGTACTCTATCGGGACGCAAACAAAGGTACTGCAAAACAAGGTCTTTAGCCTGTGCGGCTCTCTCGGGACGCAAAGATAGGTGCACTTAGCGCCCGCCCTACTACTTAAACTATATCAGACTTGACCAAAGTTACAAAAACAATTTTTAAGGAATGAAGAGTCACATTTTTAGGTCTGCATTTGATGCATCTGATCATTATGAAGCGGCCAATTCTCGTACCCAAAGTTTATCAAGATTCTCAATTTAATGTCCGACCGAGAATTTTGATAACCTTGGGAAACGAGAATGCGCTCGCATGGATCCTCCTTAAAATCAAACAAATACAAAGACAAGGTGAATGGTATATAAATACACAGTAGCTTTACAACTGAAGGTCATAGCTGTTAAATTGATTTTAACAATATAAGACCTTGACCTAGATAAAATGCATTTCTTTACTTTTCATATAATTTATCTTTACTAGTTAGTTGTTTTAATAACTTTCGTTGATAGTAGTCATAAAATACGGGTATGGTCAATCTTCCACGCCTTACTCTGGATCAAGTAAGATAATTGTCAGCCAATAAGGGACCTTAGTCAGTTGTTTCACCTTGTATACTCTTCAAATAAGTAAGTCCAATTAGTTGGATTACTCGGATTTTCCCCTTACTTTTCAATGTCAATTTGCTTAAATTATTCTTAAAAAAAAAATTGTATATCATTTAATTTGTTTGAAATTCAAGCTCAGTATATTTAGGGTAAAGAACTATCTAAATTTTATCACTTCTGTTAGTATCTTCATTAACAAGAAGATATTAGATGAAATATTTTGTTATCCTTACGTAGGAATGCAATGATAAAGTCCAAGGATTCCAACTTTAAGAAACTACTTATCAATTGGATTGCTTCAGATTTCATCAGGGAAAGATAACTAACAAAAGTCCCTAATTAAAACGGTGTATGCTTACTACTTGTTAGAACTTTAGTCAAGTGAGTAAGACCTGCTCAGGAACAATGAGTATACTACGGCTAACCAAAGCTAACCAAAGCAATATTGCTGAAGTTTTAGAATAGCAAACTCCTCACAGTGCTTAAGTCACGCTTTGCTACTTAATTATTGATTTGATAAAGGGAGATAACCGCTGCGGGGAGTTTGCTTTGACGTGTCTATTTTTAGTTTTATCTATTTTTAGACAAAAAAACCCCATTTTTTTGTTGATTTTTTGGCAGTTTTTGCAAATATCAAGAGGCTTTGTCAAAAAAGAATTGTCAACTTGATATGCCGGTATATGTGTGCTCCAAAGCTGTGCCGTTTATTCCACAAAACAGGAAACTCGCAAATTTAATAGTATAGATTTATAATCAAAACTATGTATTATTTACACGTTTCTTGAGTAAAATAATGTTCTGTTCTGTTCTGTAATAAACTTTTTATTGGATTTTACGCCGTGTCAACATAAACCATGGTCATTCTACGGCGGTCTGCTCTCATATTCTCTCTTTCCAGGATCTTTGTCTACAACCAGTACTCACATGCTCATTTACAGGTCCGACAATTTTTCATAAACCATAATAATGCAGGTAAATCAACAATATCGGAAGGATATAACCAGCCTGAATGTGATTCAAACCAGTGACCCCATCGGGACACTAAAATTAAAACCCTGCACGTAGTCATTGTACCACGGACCCGAGTCCGCGTAAGGCACTTATCAAGGTGATCTAGGCGTAAGATTTTTCAATGAAAACCGGCATTGACCGGGTTTCATTGATGTCATATCTTACCTCTGAATAATCACTACATTGAGTTAAAACTATGCGTTGTTATCATTATATTATTTGACATACTCGTAATACTGTAGATAACATATCTTGTCATTCATATGACTATCATCAATAAAACTGCTTACATAAATAAAATACTTCACCTTTATTTACTGAGTATTTGGTATCTAATTATTCATTTCAATTGGTGCCTTGCATTGGAATCTTTTGGTTGTGAGTATTCAAACTCAGCTGTTTAGCTACCCGCAGATGCGCCATGAAATTTTCCTTCCCATGCACCTGGTTGGAGTGAAACAATCAATAACAAAAGCTAACCACTTATATTTCTCAAAACTCAGGTACAACAGAACAATAATGAAACTTGTTGCAATAGTGTTGATGGTGTTGTCATGGGCTGGACCATCGATTGAACTAGAAATACCTAGTAAGTTTTCCTTAGTAAATTCTAAAATAATTGTAATTGCTAGTTACTTTGTTTGAATTTTAGCATTCCTCTTGCACGTGTGGGAAGCATTTTCAACACCCAATTAGTGCCAACGAAAGCGAACTTTTACTATATTTATTATGGCTAGCATAGCTATAATACATTGAATATCAGCATATCAAAATGTGACTTTCCATATATTTTTATTGTGATCGGTCTTTGTTCGTCGTGCCTCAACATTTTGGCTGAATCATCATCTCCTTATTAATCATTGGAAAGAAATATTCCTGGCATGTAGCTTTTTGAAGCCGTACAAGAAATTCCATTTCATGTGGAACGCAGTTGTCATGGCAACCAAAAAGAAAAAAATCTTCTGTATAAAGAAGCCTAGAGCTTTTATATTTAGTATGTAGCACCAGCTCTCAACAAAAAATATTCCAACTATGCCCCTGGGTCAAAGTTGACCCCGCCGCAGGGTTCACAAATGTTACATAGTGTTATTTAAGAAAATGTAAAAAAATCCACTTTTTTAAATGTGTCAGGCGTTTTTAAACTTTCATATAATTATGCATGTAGCATAATTCTGGTCACAATTTTCATAAATATATATATATATGAAAATATGAATTTTGTTATATTCTTTGTGTCCGATGCCTTAAAAATTTATTTCTCAGACAAAGGGCCAAGGGTCCTTTGAACCCTCTTGGTTGTTATATTTGTAAGTTCATATATTTTGTCTTAAAAGTCCATTGAAGATGACAGTTGGGTCAGCAAAGTGACCCAATCCAAATAGGCCTGCGTGTCCGTTAGACCTGGTTATTTTACAAGAGATACCGGAATCTTGCAATGAAGTTCAATATGTTATAAACTTCAATGTAAAATGTGCAACTGTATGAAACACTAAATATGAAATGAATTAAAACAATGTACTATTAACATAGATCTAAAGGATTTGCTTTTTTTATTTTCAGTTACTATAGATGAAACAGTTCCTTTGGGTAAATATGTTTCTATGAACTGACACTCGTAAATTGATTTACCATAACTTTCCTTGCAACGTGGAATAGACGTTAAACACATTTTAAATAGAATTATTTGCGTTGAGATCAATTTAAGTTTAAATTAAGAATTATTAAGAATGCTCTAAATTACAGAAATACTTCCAATATGAATATTGATGATTTATTTGTATTGTTGAATTAGTAGAACAAATTATACACATGTATTACAACACTACTATACTAACATTTACATACACAGAATTGTTTTATGTCCTCCTTTCTTGTTCCTTGGTTTATCCTCTAATATTATTCATGATAATTTTCTTTTTCTAACCTTAATTGTGTGACAATCGTTATTTGTATTGCTTAACTTGTAAATTGTACTATGTACAAATCCTAAATAAAATACAATTATGTTCTGTTCTGTTATCTTGTTCATAGGCAGGGGCGAATTCAGGATTTTTTTCTAGGGGGGTCCGACCTTTTCTAGGTGGGTCCGAACTGTTCTAGAGGGTCCGAACTCGAACCACAACCACATTATAAACATTTTGCTGAAAAAAAATGCAACATATTGATAATAAAAACAACATAAAACCATAAAATCTATGTTAAGCACCGAGAATGGACATGTACATTTTCCAAATTCTGGGGGGGGGGTCCGGACCCCCCTGACCACCCCGCTGACCACCCCGCCCATGATAGGTTACAAAATTAAAACTTTTCAACTATTACATGTATATACATTATAATATAACACGGTTTAATTGTTTTAGACCTTTTTCAACTTCGTATGTATGCCTATTTTAATTATTCTATACACGCTTTGTGAGCTACATACGTGGACTATAAAGATAATCGGAATACGAATATATTTTTTGTTCACGATTAAAACCGTGGTTAACTTTTTGCACTTCCAGAGTGCGTACATTTCTCGGTACATTTTCAAATTCCGAATTACTGCACTGATGCACATTTAAAATTCGACCTAAGATTATGGATATTGTTTAAAGGGTAAATACGTACATGGCTTACAGGTAAAGTCACGAATTTTTTATCAACATATCCTTATCAATTGCTGGCAAACCGAAAATTGATCTAATTTTAATTGCAAAATTTGACGAAATTTCGTTTAGGCTGAAGCGAATGGCAGGTTTTCTTGTTATTGACTTATTCTGTCAATTTTTGCGTTCATTCAACAATTTCTGTATTCAAAATTGCTTACGAATGCACGAGCAGAAGATTTTTATTTCCAAGTCATAGAATTTAGGGCATTCCTTATAATGATTTTTGTGATTGAGATTAACCTTATTTTTTCAAGCTTATAAAACACATAAACTTTGATACATAGTAACCTTGTCAATCGAACTATAACAAAATATAGACGCGTACCCATAAAATTAAAGATAGTTCGAATACATGAAAACAATACTGTAGACTTTTTAATTAGAATTACAAATGTAATATTGTCTTCAACATTATTCTAGGTACCCCGTTTGGAACTGTCACATTTATCTGTAACGGAGACATTACAAATACAAAACATGGTGTAAAAACCCCAAGCATGCTGGATATTATCAAGACTGGTGATAAAATAAATGTCGCTCTTACAAAGGAGTATGAGAGGGAACAATTTTTTATTATCACAAATACAACAGACTGCAAGCGTAAGGTAAATCAAAATTTTCGTTTCATTTTAACATAATTCATGAAAAACTACGAACAACTATTATAGAACATGATTACTTAGAATCAGAATTTTATGCTTTATTGGCGTAACTTTTAGTTAGTGGTGACCTCATTCCAATATACTTGGTAACTGCTAGCCATTTAGTGTAATTGACTTGAAAAAGTACAGCCATTATTGACTATTGTGATCAGTATCGTATGAACACGGCAAAACACTTCAACTTTAAAGTTACTTAACAAAAGTATTATTTTCAATTGCTTATGGTACATGTACCAACGAGGTTCTGTTGGTAACAAACACGGTGATGATCATGCTAATATTACCATTTCCGCTTCCTTGTCACTCGGCCTTGTCCATTTTATATCAATACTTACACAAATTGACCTCACGGTCAGCAAACACAAGTTCTTTATATACATGTAAACCAATTCAATGGTAAAACTACGACGGTATGAAAAAGTTATGTAAGAACTGACATTTAAATATACGTAAGTACTTTTATTCATGTAATATCTTAATAGTTCTGGTCTGAGGCTCAATGGTAAAGTGTTTATTTTTACCAACATTTTGTGACTGGGAACTGTAGTCGTCTGTAACATAAGAAGTCGGGAGTTTCTAGGGTGTTAGTAAAACGTTTCCTGCTATGCCTGTAGCGTGTTCAATTACACAAAACGTTACAGAACGTTACATAACGATACATTCGGAAATCCTCGGCCATTCGCTGCGAATAATCTAATCTAATACACAAATATGCGATCGTTAAGGCAATGAGTGATGTTTCAAAATTTACGGACTAAAACGAAACATCACTCAATGCCTACACGAATATATATTTGTTTACTTCAACAACGGTAGTTTCAAAATAGCGTCTAAATATGTCCGAGATTATTCGCAGCGAATGGCCAAGGAGTTCCGAATGTATCGTTACGGAACGTTCTGTAACGTGTGCGGTAACTGAACACGCTACAGATTCATCCAAAGATTATATACCCTTTACTTGCTTTCAGAACGAACATGGTTTAATATTCAGTTCTATGATTCAGTATGGCTGGTTATTAACATTTTATACTTTGTTTTACCTCAACGGAACTTTATTTACAAATCGGCAAATACGTGCCTTTGGTACACAAAACTGAGCAAGCATATGACACGTATACAAGTATATACCATTGTGAAGTAATAACTGTAAATTAATGTCTTGCAGCATGTGTTTCTAAATATTTTTTTCAGGCACAAAAAATATTAATCGATGTCTATTGTACGGCTGATGGGAGTTCGGTAAGTGACATCCAATGAAATCATTAGTCTGGATTACCTGCCCCTTACCACTGTCATTATCGGGTCAGGCAAGCCGTGTTCATGGCGGCCTCCTTGGTTATTATTCAGGTATTTCGTTTTCATGATCTTGCATGATCATTTACTGACGATAGTTACTTTAAAATAGAAGTTCGATACTATATAGGTCATTTGATTTAGATTTTTCTGATTACACGTATATTTAGCGAACGATTTACACAAGTTTTCATGTCTCACTTGACGTGGATTATTCTTATAAGAATTTCGGATACTTTATTCAGCATAAATGTAACCAAACAACTAAAAAAGGTATCCACTGTAATTCATGTACAATGATCCTTTGATTTAAAGCTTGCGAAGTAAGAAATGTTCATTGAAAACATATTTATCCAATACCTAATTCACTAAATAGGGCGCGGCCATTATCATGCTTTGCCTGACGTACTTCTCCTGACAAAGTACGACTGGGAACCAGACAATGAAAACATATTCTTTACCTTAATAAAATGCCGCATTTTGTACAATTTTAAGAATCATACGCAAAAAAACTGGGAATGACGAACAGCAGTCAGACTTAATATCCTTTAGCGGATTACCCCGTTATGCGCCGATTTCAAAATGGTCAAATCAATTTTTTTGCATTTCACTCGAGATTGAGTCATACATTTTCTTATTTGGGCTGATATAAACTTAAAGATTCAAGCTAAACAGATCAATCTTTTTACACTGACTGAATAAAATCGGAGTAAAGGATTATTTGTATATTTATTTATATTACAATCATCAGAGTAGGGTTGGGGTGCAATGTAATTCTATATTTATTTTTCATTGATTTTTATTCTTTACATTTTTAGATGTTCGAGACTTTAGTCATGAACAAATATATTTACCGTATTTCAGACCCTTTCCCACTTAGAAAAAAGTACCGAATCCAGAAGTAGTCCCTCAGTATATATCATTCATATGTATAGAGCAATTCAAAAAGATCGTCTGTTATGACGGGCGCATTAATGCACTAGTAATCCGAACTATATCTCAAGCGTAAGAATATTCGCTGCTATGTTGTGTGTTTCAGAAGGGATGATTATGTCATCTTATGTAAAAGAATGGTATCAACGATTCAGTCACGACCGTCGTTTGTGCCAGTTCTCAGTGGAGATGTTAATCGTCTTAGAAAAGAAAAAGTTTAAAGATCATAGTTGATGACTTTGAATGATTTCGAATAATATACTTTATCTATTTTACATGCAGATGGAGTAGAATAAATTTGCATGAATGATAACTTTTAAGCGGCAGTTATTGAATCATTTTAAGAATGACCCCTTTGACTTGTGTTGATTGTGTGAAAAAAATCAAAAGTGTGTTCGACTGTCCGGTTTACCTGTTGTATATATAGTTCGATTGTGTGAAGTGTTTTGAATCGAAACTAATATCACTGAATTGTTCTTTGTGTACAGATGTTGTTGGAGCTGGAAATCTAATTTCATTTTTCAAACCTGAACAAATTCAGTGTCTTCAGCGCTTTGATTATATTTTAAATGATCTCACTCTGTCAGTGGTGTTCTAATACTTTCATGTTTTATTACTCTCTGTTTTACAATTGTCAGGTGAAAATTATAGTGGCAAGTTTTGAAATGAGAGACAAAAGTATACCTTATTACTGTGATTCTAATTGTATACGACTTGACAATCCTTACACTTTGAAGATAAAAGAGGTAAGCTATTGTACAATCTGATTAAAACCCGATCTAAAATTTTCCGCACGCATACTCGCTAATCTGTCCTTTTTCAAACGAAGGTCACGTTCAGGCGACCTTTTCTCATCATAATATTCATTACGAAGTTATTATGATACGTAACTTGTTTACTTCGTCTACGTCACGCAATTTGAAATGAGCCGCCCAATCGCAGACTGTGAATAATACCGCTGTTAAAATAGCATGCAAAACTTGGTCTAAAAATAGAAATTACGAAATCAAAAAGTGATTAATAGTGTTTTTGTCTAGATGAAAGCTACGCATTGATTGGTCGAAACAAAGTTCATCGCGACGTGACCTTCCACGGAGAAAGTAGAGATCCTGAAAGAAAACGCTCTGCGGAGATTGACTATTGTAATAATTCAACAATCCTCTTAGCTTCAGATTATCATATTCCAAACGCGTTCAAAATGTTCATGTTTAGGGTACTTAATAATGCAATCTTCAAAAAGTGAACACTTGTTATGGGTCTTGCAATTACTTAAGTGAAACAAAATTAGCGAATAAAATAAATGTTACTTTTTTGCTAGCATTGACCTGTAAATTGCAATTGCTTTCAGTTTCTGCAAAATAATTTACCGATGGACTTAATTTTGTGCGGATGATTTACATATGTTGAAAGGGAAAGTGTAAATTTGATTTATAAATGGTTGCTATAGATCAAGGGATTTAATATTCTGTTCAATGAAATCACCTTAATGACAGTTTTGAATTACAACTAATTTTAAACTAGATTATGCATATATAAGATTGTAACATCTTATCATTTCAGAATAGTCTTACCATGGATAATCCACCGACGATGAACATTTGTGATGCAGATATAGAATACAGCGACCAAGCAACACAACCTCTTGAAACGGTTGGTTTAGGTCTTTTTTTTTAGATTTGATAAATAACGGAGCCCTTAAATTTACTTTTGTAATAGATTTTTTCAATGTTGTTTCTTTTACAAACGTTCATTTCTCTATTATTATTATAAGTTTCTAAATAGAAAAGTTTGTTAAGGTACACCTGTGGAGAAGGTGTGTCAAACAATCTTACTTTTTAATACACTCATCGATAAACGTCGCAACATCGCAAAGCAAAAATAAGGCCTTTGTAGTGGCTACCTCACTAGATCAAATCGAACTTGACCAAGTTTGAATGTTAATCTAAAGACGATCAAAATATACACTGAGATAAAGTTGATGGCTACGAGAAGTATTGCATGGGACTTTTTAGTGGACGGTTAATGTGGAATAACGGCTGCTATGGAACTCAAATAGGTTGCTATGGACGGTATAGTGGATGCTTTGGACATCATGGTGATTGCTATAGGGTGTATGAGTTGTTGCTATGGACCAAAGAGTGGCTGCTATGCATATATTACAGGTTGCTATGAATCTAAGAAGGTTGCTTTGATGTCGTATTTGTCCTACGTAATACGTGTGTGTTGTTAAGGTTCGATATTATGGGCTGGAGGCCTCCTATTACAAATAAATTCATTGTCATTTTCATTGATACCTTCCTACTCCTACTAAGTGCGACGTTCTGCGTCAAGGTTGCGACGGTTTCGACGTTTAGATTAAGTGTTTCGACGTTTAACGTCAGTTGCGACGTTTTGTGGCGCTACAACGTCCGTAACGTCCATGGTTAAATCGAAATTCTCGAGGTCGTACATGTATTGAGTTAAGCAAATTTTAAATTGAAAACGAAGAAAATCATATCCTAACACGTGTACATATATATGTATCTTTAATTTAGTTTATACATTTTTAATTTCAAATCCAGATCGTTCCAGATGATATAATCGACAAGCAAACATCTGGACTTGTACTAAAGAAACAACTTGATTATGAGAAGGAAAAGAAATACACTGTAAACATCACTATATCAACTACTGCAGGAACTTACCATCAAACGATTAACATTATCGTAGAAGATCAAGATGATCTTGGTATTTCATTCCTATCAAATTTATATGAATGTAACATTTCGGAAAATGTAAGTACATTTACGATTGTAACTCAGAAGGTTAATTTTCTCACTGAATATCGACATTGATTTGTCCTAGCACCATAGCAACCAGGAAATAATTATAGTCACATGATCTTCAAAATGTAAAAATCACATTTGTTTCGTCTAATTCTTGCTGCAGTTAAATACATGTAGATCTAATAGCACATGTTTAAATAGTGCATAAAATAATTGTTTTTTTTTGTTTTGTATGAATCCTGTGCACAAATTATTACTGCACATGACGTAGATTACAGCTCGATTCAGTTATTGTGTGAATCACAGGGTCAGTTGTGATTGTTTAGGAAAAGGTAGTAATTATTTCATGCATTAAATAATAATTTTTTGACAAACAAGAAATATAGGCGAACAACAAATTTTAGTTATTGTTTTAGACAGCGTATCTACAGACCCTGGCTTTATATGCTCATATACTGTCTAATAACCAAACATGTCTCTTTTATTGAATGGTTATACTGTATATATGACCGGTCGTAAGTTCTTTTTCTTGTGAACATTTCTTGTTCTATATATTGGACTAATTGAATACTTAATTTATTTGTTTTTATTTCAAACAATTTCAAAACTCACAGTTTTTTCTATTGTAGTCAATGTCTTAAGTGTAGTTATTGCATGATTACTCGTATAACAAATACCATATTATTAATATTAATTATCTACTTCACCGTAGACTTATGCTACAAGTTGTAGTGTGAAAGCAACTGATTTAGACACAGGAATAAATACAACTATAAACTATAAAATATTAGCAGGTAATTGATATATCTTTATTTATATCGTGAGTGAAATTTTATTGTTGATACATGCATTCTATATACATTCTTAAATGAACTATATAACTATGTGTTACGTATTATTGTGCTTAATTTTGAGTTAACGCCTTTAATCAGCATTTCTATTCGATTGGTTACGGCAATTTGTTTTTACAATAATCTATTTTCACTGACTCTTTTGACCACTTTGACTATGCACACAATTCCACCAATGACTGAAAACTGTCCTACATGATAAAGCATCTGTGGTAGGAGGGAGAATGATGGTATAAATGTTCTCATGACCAAACTTCATTAAAGTATGCCACGCCTGGAAATCGAATCCACAACCAGCCGATCAGAGGATTTGCATGTTACCGACTGAGCTAGCCGGACGGGATAACACTAGATTTATTACATGAACGTGGAAAACCGGTTTTATCAAGTTAATGTATTATATATGAGATACTCAGTTCAAGAATATGCCTTGTTTTTAGTTCCGCCAACGGCGAATGGTATATTTGCTATTAACGAAACCTCTGGCCTCATATCTTTGAAGAAAGAATTGGATAGAGAAAGAGTGTCAACGTATGTTATACTTATAAAGGTACATAATCATATTTCTGATTTTGTTTATGAGAGTCATATTTCCTTTTAGCTCTTGATAACTATGCATGCGTAGTGCAAAAATCCCGTAATAACAAGCAGTGATTGCGATTCGTACATTATAACGTATTTCTACATCGTCAAATGTCAATGTAAAAGTTTCAGAAAATTAAGCAAATGTAATTATGTTACATTGTCCGGCATCATGGAATTTTTAGTCATTTCAGTAATGTCACACTATTTAGGGTGTGTATGATCATGACCGTTATAATGTAGAAAGTCATTGAACAAGATTAATTAGTCCACTTTCATCCAAGAAAAAAACCGGAACGAAGAGTCATGTAAGCAAATTGCAGAATCAGCAAAACTGAGTTTATCAATATATCATTAAAACAATGTTACGTAAACAAGTTTGAATTATACCAAATTATACGTAAGGTGTGCAAGAACAGGAACTTTTTTTGATTGGAGGGGGGGGGGCACTGTATAATTTCTGGCTATAATCACATGTTACACTAACACACGTCTTGAAAATATATTTTGAGTGAGCTTCATTATTATAAAATCTCCGATACAAACAAACTAGGACACTTGTTTTTGAAAGGTGCAATAATGTCTACAGTATAAAGTGTATACAACCAGTAAATATTTCATGTGTTTCCATATTTACAAACAGGGTTATCAAGTTGATAGTCCATTTGACAAAGCTAATTCCACTACTGTTATAATACATGTTGAAGATGTAGATGACAACGCTCCTAAAATGTTAAATACCACACTAAAGGTGAATCTAACAGAAAATGTTCCTGTAGGTACTTTTGTTTGTCAAGTTACTGCCGAAGATTTATCTGACCAGGTAAGTGTAGTCCATTATTTTAAAGAGTTTTTAAATTTATCATATAAAAATGACAAACGTTTTTATAACATTACTTTCTTTATGATTGCGCTTTGGTTTTGTTCCTGATAAAATGGCTTGCAGTTGGATATATTTTGCGATGTTCATTAAATGTATCATACAATTTCAATACTCTGGGAAGTGCAACAATAAAAACACAATGTAAAAGTACATTCTTTAAATCAATTAGCAATTTTGTAATTACAAACGGATCAAAAGACAATGATAATCAGTCTCTGGTCAATTTGTACAGTCCATGCTATAACCAAAGGAAGCAAACACTTTATCAAGAACGTAAATTTTTGCCATAAACTATTTAGTTGTCCTTGCTAAAGGCTAAGGTCGAAGCAACATCCATGTGTTCTACTGATAGACAAACTTTGTCCGCGGTTGTTAAATTTGGTTTATTAAGTGTTCAAATTTGAAACAAACCAACTTCACATCAAACGGAGTTTGCTTATCAATTTTGGTAACAGCAAATCATTTTCAGTTTAAAAGTACTAGTTCACATATTTGGCTATTTTTTCTATAATTTTAAAATACCGTTCAGTGTCTGTAATTGAGTAAAAAACAATTCTTATTATTTTAAGACAAACTGACCTATATGTTGCAAGATATATACAATAAAAGTTACAAAATACACTTAAAATGCCTGTACCGTGACATACGGGGTAGATATTTACTACATGAAACACCATCATTTGTAGTTGTATGACAATTTGCACTAAAATTGTCATTATCAGAACACTTTTTTCCTGTTTCCAAAAATATTTCCATACAATTTTGATAGTTTAGAAAAAGTTGATATTAAAGTTGAAATCTGTGAATGAGTACCGTTAAATGTTGTTGTGTAAACTATTAACATAACATATGTGAGATAAATAATAATTTTCTGACCGTCTTTATTTTACTCACAGGGTGAAAATGCCAAGTTTGAATACAAAGTTTTACAACCAGAAACATGGGATATATTTTCTTTAAATTCCGGTAACGGATTAGTCACAACCAGAAAGGAAATTGACAGAGAACAACTAAAGAACAAAATTATTACACTGAAGGTCAGTAAAATAATTATATTAACTGTTGAAGCAGTAATGAAATCGCACGACCTGATTGTTAAACAAATATATTTGTTCAAACATTCATATCAACGTACTAATTATACATTTTCATGTAATATGATATTTTCGTTTATTAATTATCCTTTGATAAAAACGTTTAAACGTCGTAAACGGTGGATTGTTTTGTTTGTTGGGTTTAACGCCGTAGCAACACATTGTATAGGTCATATAACGGCGTGTAAACAGTGGTCACAAAAATGTTGATACACATGCTAATTATAATTTACTCACAATATTTTTTTGTTATATGAATTCATTGGTATTAAGATTAATTAATCTATATAACAGAAGTCTGTTATTGTCAAATAATAAAATCAGGAATTAAACCTAGTTAAAATATTTTGTATGATCGAAACCCGGCGAACATTTTCTCAACATCTTCTCAACAATTTTTTACTCTTACTGTCTTCTATGTATGGATGATTGCTATAGAGATTCACAAACGTAATCAGTAGCCTGTTCAATTACCATAAATGTTTCAAAACGTCCCGTAACGATACATTCGGAACTCCTCGGCCATTCGCTGTGAATAATCTAATCTAATAAACAAATATACGATCGTTAAGGCAATGAGTGATGTTTCAAAATTTATGGACTTAAAATGAACCATCACGCATTGCCTAAACTATCGTATATTTGTTTACTTCTACACCGGTAGTTTCAAAATAGCGTCTAAATATGTCCGAGATTATTCGCAGCAAATGGCCGAGGAGTTCCGAATGTATCGTTACGGAACGTTTTGGAACGTTTAGGGTAATTGATCATTTGATACACTTACTACTAAATATAGCAACAGAATTTGACCATTTCCTAGACAGTTATCAAAACCACCCAAAATGATCGATCATGTAGGTATGAATGGCGTGTGGAACGTTGCAAAATTTAAAAAATAAATTTATACTAGATGGGAGCCCGTGCAAGCACGGGCTTTAGGTAATGACATTTTAGGTTATTGATTTAATAAAGGGAAATAACCGCTGCGGGGAGTTTGGTCTATTTTTAGTTTTATCCAGAACAATTTTAGGCACAAAAAACACACTATTTTTGTTGATTTTTGGCAGTTTTTACAAATATCAAGAGGCTTTGTCAAAAAAGAATTGTCAACTTGATATGCCGGTATATAGGTGCTCCAGCGACAAACAAAATATTTATTCAAAGCTGCGCAGTTTCTTCCACAAAACAGGAAACTCGCAAATTTAATAGTATAGATGCGATTAATTTCATATTTATGTTCTATAATCTAACATTCATGTAATAAAAAAAATTATATGGTTAAAAATTATTTATATTCTAAAAACAAATATGTGGTATAAAATCATTCATATCCTCTATTTTCATTTATATTCAACACGAATATATTTGTGTGGTTAAAAATATGTTTATGTTCAATAATCGTATGGCATTATGGGATACTGACAACATTTGTAACGAACGATTTCATTCGACGACGATACTTTAAACATGGCTGCTACCACAATGACCAGGATGCACGTTACTATTGATCCCATAATGCCCTACGATTATTGAACATAAATATTGTTTGTCATACAAATATATTCGTTTATATTAATGTTTACAACATAAATAAAAAATAGAATATAAATGTGAAATTATAGCACATAAATATATTTTTTCGAATACATGTGTATTTCATTTTTTGAATTTTGCAACGTTCCACACGCCATAGGTATGTGCAAAATAATCTTCATGATTGAAAATATCTTTGGTGTTCTAATGAAAGTTCTATGAAAGACCTCAATACACGACACAGTTGTGTTGGAAGTCGATAATCGTCCCGGTGTGAATAATGCCTTTACGCTCTGAACTGTATTATTACTGGCGGTCTGACAATCGTCATTACCAACATTCCTACCTTGGCTTGGTATTACTTTCTAAATGATGAACTGGGAGCTCCATGTTATGGATTTTTCTACCTGATAGAAAGTTTCCTATTCTCAAAATGCGTAAAAAAGTTACCATATCATTGATTAACCATATTTTCATTGTTATGGTAGCAATATGTTGGTATTAATTGGATGCAACATAAATTTGAAGTTCATAAATATATATCCTATTGCCGTTTTAGGTGAATGCTGTTTCTAAAGTTAATACCAGCCTAACAAGCGAAACTTGTGAAATAGATGTCAATATAATAGATGAGAATGATAACAGTCCTGTGTTTGTAAATAAATCTCCAAAAGTAACTATAGATAAAACTCAAAATCTGACAGGTTGCATTTATCAGGTAAGTGTTTCTAACCACTTCATCCCTGCCCGTCTTTGCCCCTTCCTATGCAGAAATATAAATTTTGAAACATCACCCCTTTGTGCTCTATGTCCCTTTTACGGCCCAGTTTTTTCTAAGTTTAAGACTAATCATTCAACATATACTACATGTTTATATATAATTTATATATATAATTTGCATGATAACTTTTATGGTAAACTTGCTTGATCTGCTTGTTTTAAGATAATGAGGTCTGTAGTTAGTAATGAGTAGGCTTCTCAACGCAACAAACTCAACCCAAACTTGACCTTTGTCAAGCTGTACTCGTCATCATGCGTAAAGGACCGACTTATTTTGTGGGCTACATTATTGGTGCTATTAAATAATTTATGATATGAATTTTCAATCTCATGGTCAATTGTTGGCAGGGGTTGTTAGAGCGATCACTGTTAAGATTGCAAATATGACAATAATTTCTAGTTTGAACAATAAATTATTATTGTTTGTTAGCTGCTCATAGTCAGTATTGCTTGTTTTAGTTAAAACAATAACTAGAAGATTGTTTAGTACTTGTAAATGTCCTACCTGTTTATCTGTATGGTATAACGTTTTAAAGCAATGTCGTAATTTAGTGCTCCTCTTGTGGTCGTGGTACGAACATCCTATTAGTTTTATAGTCTCAATCTCATATAGTGCCTTCAAATGGATCGGTATTAGGAATAGCCACTTCTTCTACAGTACCATTATAGGAGTGCTAGATGGATAAAAAGCAACGAAAGCGGTTTATAACGCAATTTTGACATAGTTACTTAATGTATTTCAGATGATCGCAACAGATAAAGATGATGGTTTAAAAGGTGAAGTTATGTTTTCTATGGAACAAAACTTTGAAGTGTTTAGTATAAGTGATGACACTGGCTGTGTGAAGTTAACCAGATCTTTAAACGAAACATTTTCATTTCTCTACACTTTACCAATCAAAGCTGAGGACAAAGCACTCAATTTCAAAAGGTAATCCATCGAAAAACTTCTTCCTCAATATCCACATGTTTCAGTTGATCATTATTGAATATTTAAGTGATTCGATACAACAATTCGACTCGCTTTCTTTGTCAAATGGTTAAAGTCGCTAACTTTCATTCTCATAAAAACCCGGTCAGTGAGGTTCCTGGATTCGAACTTAATTCTATCACGGATGTTTATGTCTCTTTTTTGAAAAAACAACTTGAGTGCTGATGAGGGTCTAATACCGTTACATTATATGAATAATAGTTCTGTGAAATGTGTACGATAATGTAAACTATTGTTACAAATGAGGATTGATAAACTTTAACAGTTAAGTTTTTATTTATTTATGGTCATTTCACGGCGTCCAGCACACCTAGCGCACCTAACTTTCCTGAGCCATTGTCTATAACCAGTGCTCACCTACCCTTCCACAAGACCGGAAACTTCTCACATTATCTAATCAATGGAGGTAAATCGACATTATTGTCAAATTTTCATGGAAAGGGTTTTAACCTTCCCGGCGAGATTCGAACCCGCACCCCCTCGGGCACGAGATTTCAAATCCCTGCGCGCTACCTAAGTTTTAAACATAATCGACTGTAGTATAGTAGTATAATGAATTGCATGAAGGTTAGGTTTTCCGTTTTCAGATCGTCCCTAGCTATGCTACAAATACATGTACAAGATGTAAATATTCACACTCCACAGTTTATTAACTTACCTTCTTCTATACAAGTCTCTGAAGCTATTCCACCTGACACTATTGTACTTGAACTTCAGGTGAGTTGTTTCTTATCACTTTTGAAAACAACACATTTAGACATCTTTGCTAATTAACATATTTTCTAAGCAAGCATGTGAAACCTAAAACAAGAAGTAAAAAGTTAAAGAGAAAGCACATAATTATTCACAGATAAACACACTATTTTGATAATTTTAACTAAGTAATACAAACGCGTTTTAAAGTCAATTTTATGTTCATAACTTGGACCATAATGCTTCTGATAATAATCATTTCACCTGACAAAACCACCTTTATGATTCAAAAGGCTTAAATCGACTTTATACACTCATTTGACCTTAGTTCTTTTTGTTGTCAGCTTTGTCTTTTTGAATATGTTTAACACATTCAAAAAGACAGTTAACATGCATGTTTTACTTAAGCTTTGCCTATTTGAATGGAAACAACAACCATTTCATGCGCTTATTATAGTGCGTACGTTTTTCCTAGGACTATAACAATAGTTATAGGAGATTGTGTGGGTTCGAGTTTTATATTTGTTTTTATTTTATTTTTGTAAAGAATGTTTGTGTAACACGTAATAGAATTTCCAAAAAATGCTCGAAATCGTCGTTTAGCCGTGTATTCTCGTTAGAGTAAAAATATTCAATCATTATGCGTCAGCGTTTTAAACCATCTAAGTCTATTTATAGAATACAGAGCGTTTCATTAATTCTACACACTGAAAGACCAGATTAAAACCATCGAATGAACATGTGCTGTCCAGACTTGTTCCGACCGCGCACGTACAAAAGCATTATTATGGTAGATATTACAATTCACCTGTCCATTTGGCATTTAGAAACTATATTTATTTGATTAGAAAACCGGAATATTCTATTAAAGAATATGTTCTGCCCACATTCCGGCAACTAATCAAACGTTCATATTTATTTATTAATAAACTCGCTCGGAAGTAGGGAAGAATGGTTTGTTTTGTTTCAACAAATGCAAGTTCTTTTTAAGAAATGAACATGTTACAATTAGTTATGCATGTTTTCTGGTCTTATATTGCATCTTTCTTGAAACTGGTACTCGTTCATATATCAGTAATTTTCTGATAATACAAACAGGTAACCCGACAAAACACAGCGTCGACGAGTTCATACACGCACCCCAATTTTGACGACTCGACGTCATTTTTTCATCACGTGACCTCAAATGCATCGTTTTGATTGGCTTAAGGTAACCGGTGTCGACACAAAAGTGCTCAAATCTTGATAATTGTCTATATCGTCGACAAGGACCGACGGTAATAAGAGATAGACGCGTCTGTGATACACATTCATCAGTTATACAAAAATTGTAATTATATACAGCGAAACTGGCCACTGACTTTTGATTTCTAAAATTTCAGGCAAATGACTTAGATCCCAATGACACAATTACATTTAACATTTTAAACCACATTGATATTTTCTACATAAATCAATCAAGGTACTATTTTAATTCATGTATTTTTTACTTGTTCGTTTATGTATATAACATTATACTTTGTTACTCAGCGAAATTAATTCAATGCTAATTTAAGAAGGAGGTTTTTATTACTTACTTTACGTGCATAAATCACTTGTAAGAATTTAATTCTAAACACACGCGTTAATCTGATTTTATTAGAAATGTTTCACTTTATTTTAGACGGCTTGAAACATTTACATAATTACAAGTATATACTTTTATCCTACCCCAAAGTGATCTTTTAGAAGGAAAACCTATTGACCAAATAAACCTATCTTTATTCGGCAGCGTTGCTTTATTCGGCAGTCACGTGACTACGCATTGACGGACTACTTTTCTATATAATCATAACAGGGCATCAAAAGCGGCCGCGTTTCATTCTTTTAACGACAACTTAACTAATACATTTTACACAAAATAATCAAATACGGGCTTTTACAAACAATTTCAATTTAAATCTTTAATTAAATCACTTACTTCATCATTCAAATTTTACAAAAACTCAATCGTTGACGCTGTACAGTGCCAAACTCCAAAATTTGCAATGAATTCCTTTCTGTGTATATTTTGACGAATATCCAGCCATTATACAGTAAATACATAGGTTGACTATTGTTTTACCAAAGCCAAGCCACGCATAAATTAAATATAATGAAAATGGCTTCAAAAATCATCATCGTCATCCACGACACAGACCGTCCTGGCCATTTTCTGAAAATGGTTGACATCTTTCAGCGTCGCTGGCTCGCTGCGACTGTATGTCCGTAAATAATCCTTTCATCCATATATCCTATCGTCTATTTAAAGTTTGAATAACAAATTATCCTGATAATATTGGTTAAATCCATGATAAATAATAGTAAACGCGTCAAATGACGAATCCTACGAACGCTCCTAAATACGACCGCCATGTTGACAACAAACTTCGCTTACATGACGTCATAAAAACTGATTCGTCCTCGGAAAATTCGCAAGTGATTTATTCGTCCAAAAATGATTTTTTCCTTGTTTATTTCTAAACCGAGTTTATTTAGTATTTTCGCTTCTTTTATTTAAAATATAACCTTTTCTAATATATATTGGAGTCAATCATCGGAATTATTTCTTGACGCGCAAACAGTTAAAAGACCGTTTTACACAATTACGTTAAACGCAGAATTTTCGGATTTTAAATTAGTCATTCAAGCAAATGCGAGTAGGATAAATAGAATATTAGGTTAGTGTCAATCTGTTCTTAGTTTATCCGGCTCGTCTCCAAAAGGTTTATTCGACTCGGCAAGCCTCGCCGAATAAACCTTTCTCCAACTTGCCGGATAAACTAGATACAGATTGGCACTAACCTAATATTCTCTATATATTTTAAGTGTGTAAGAAAAATACACGCCAGTGATAACTTATTCCTTTATCTCCATTGCATGTTACAGATGTATAAGTGTCGTCTGTAATAAGCTTGACAGTTATTGCTCCGGCATAAACCTTATTTTTATCAACGCTCTAAAAGGTGGCGGCTCCCTGATTAAGACCCACATGTTTCTTCTCATCAAATTTGGATTTCGCGCATATTCATATACTTAAATTCTTCAAAACATGTATAAATATCCGTAAAAAACATTTTGTTTAATTTGCAGCATACGGACAAAAGGAGGTCTTGACAGAGAAAAGACAGTGGCGTATAGTTTGGAACTGTCTGCTTCTGACTCTCTTCATGTAAGTAAAGAAGTATGAAGATGTGCAAGAATTTGTCTTTTAAAATTAACATGTTTATTTTATGGATTGTAACAAGATACAATATCAAACACTTTTTAAAAAAGAAAAAGAGAGTAAATCGTTATTTAGTCATAAAAAAATATAAATTTTGATTACTGATGCATTTTAAAAAATCGAAGAAAAAACGGCACGCATTTTGCTATTTTATTTGTATTAATATAATTTTGTAAGATTTATTTAACACGAATACGAAACGTGTAGATCTAATTATCAAATTTGTATGATGGAAAAATCTAATTACATTCGAGTTTAATTCCTGAATTCAAAATAACCAAAATGAGTTTACTTGAGAGTATGCAAAACAACAAGATTAAATTTAGACTGGATTTTTTGAAAGGTGAGCCAAGGTTCAAGTTCAAAGTCTCGACCAATTGGCAACATAATTTTAAAAATTTTCAAGTCTTTGAAATGCTAATAGAACCTTTGAGCATTTGGAGGACCTTTTTATATTACCACTATTTTCATCAAGTGAATATTTTATGTAAAATCAACCACTGACAATGCCATGTACACATTGTCTCAATTATTACCGTTATTTCAAAATGTCTGCACTTCACTAAATTAGGTCATGAAGATCGAGTGGAACTTTTAAACAACAATCTTACTATAAATTTTTTATTCATTCCATTTAAGTCTTAAATCAATACATAGTATAACAAGATTTGCATATGGCATACGGTATCGTGGGGAATTTAAGTTTATGAAATTCATAGTATCTCGTAGTTAACATGTAATGCATGTTTTCTTCTTATGATTTACAATTAATTGTCATTAATTTTATTCATAACAGTTTCAATGATGTTCATCAAAAGTTTGTATCCTTATAGGAAAACAAAGCAGTAGTTACTGTGACTGTAACGGATGTTAATGACAATGGTCCAATATTCGTCAAAAACAATAACTCGTTTGAAACTATGGAAGGACAAAAAGACTCTACTACAATTGGATTTGTGACGGTAAGGCAACACACTTTTTACAAACAACAGCCCAAATCTAAAACTTAAAAACATTTATACCTAGTACGTTTAAATCAACAACAGAACTTATGTAACAATTATGAAGGTGTTGTTTGATTATTTTCTTTAGGAATATAAAAAGCAGCTTAAAAGAACAATAACCGATTTCGGATTATTTACTTTAAAAAACAAAAACAAATTGTTTATCGTGTCCTACGCCATGTTTCGACATTAAATTTACATCATTTTGCTGGGTCCAATCAACATAACCACTTTTACAGCACATAACTTTACCTCTTGTCATTTTTCGCTCTAAAGCAGAACACAGTACATCCTTGTATCACCTGTTATTGACTACTGTCCTACTTGATTCAAGGGTATGAGAGATGCTTTTGAGCTGATACATTGTTAACCGTACAATGTCATTATTATTATTACAATGTATGGTGCAAGTACATGTATACTGCAATATGCATATATGATTGATACACATTGTAAGTATTATACGCTTCACTTGCTGTTATTATGTGTTTTATACTACATAACTGCTAGATTTGGAACATTACTTTGTTTGGTTAAATATTTAATCAAAGCACTGGAGTGCTGGAGGAACGATGTCCTGAACTGATTTAATAAATAAAGATTATGATTATGTAAAAAATCAAACTTGTGCAGCAATATTATCTATAAAATAATGTATGAAGTATCAATTAATAGAATTTGACAAGAGCAGTCCAAGGATAGAACTAGACTTTTCGAGTAATTTGCTAATTGCAAGGTTTATCTTACTTTATCAAACAAATAAATCAAAGAATAATAAACCAATTCATATAAATATAAAAGAGGCAGAACTGCTATAACATTAGTCCATAGTGACGTCCCTTCAAAGTTAAGAAGACGTACCATCAATGAATTAGCACATCTATTTTCATTTTGATATCTTAATTGACTTAAAATATGCACATGTTAACTAGACACTTTATGATTATGTCATTGTAACAATTGTTCCATTTTGAGGAAAAAGTCTAGACTAAAACCGAACTCATGGCGTTTTACGGAAAAAACTCACGACAAGTCAATGAAATTTATGATAGTGATCAAATGATTTGTGTTAGACCACTGTGAGAGAGGCTAATGACTTTAAGTATTATTTTCTCTGTTTTTATTTCATTTTTATCGGAGTTTCACGTGCACATTTATGTGTTACGTTCGGAAAGGAAACGGGTTTTTGGTAGATCAGATATGGTACGATTAGACGTTTTTTTTTCCTGTTTAACGTCAGATAACTTTCTTCATTTGCTTTTCATTAATAAGCTTTTATATGCAATCGACAAATTAAGCATTTGTTTGATAAATAAGACCAAGTTTTTGAAAATCGACCCAGAAATAAAAACACAAGAGCCCGTTGAATAAGATCGGTCATTTTTTCTTGGTTTCTGAGTTGACCAGTTGCATACCTTTACTATAAATATGTGTGTGTGTATAAAAAAATTTTTTTTGGGGGTGGGGGACTGTTTTGTGACGGCAGCCTGTGAATTGTATGCGAGAGAACTTATCTTCTTAAATTAATCGGACACCTGCAGTCTGCATCGCGTAATCTTTGGAAATTCACTATCGAATCTATCGTTTACATTATTTTGTAAACTAGTCAATCGCTGTGGTCGTTTACTGCCATTCCATCGATTGGAAAGCCATCGATTTTGAAATTATTGCATATGTACAGTACTCGATGTCAAATGAACAACATTTTTGTCTTCAGTATCTGTACAGTCGCTCAAACAATGTGAAATTTAATTATTTTTGTCTCTAATACGACTAGAACTATTTCTTCTTCTTTCTAGAACTATTTAACGAAATGGGTTTAAAGAGACGACGGGCACAGAATAAACGAAAAGTCGTCAAAAGCCTGATCGATTAGAGACACGAACATAAAGTCCCTGGTCTGATATAGGCAAATAGTCGAGTGCGCCCGACGGGCCCAATAGACGTTTGACATTATGTCATTTGCGTACATAAGGGTGCATTTGCGCAATGGTGCGCTTTAGATTGAACACTGGATTTATACAGTTAAATCTCCGATTCGCCAATGTCTGTTCAATTTCGTCCATTTGCGCAGAATTCTCCACCGCGTGTTTGATTCATATCCTGTTGTTTTATTGCTGATAATATATTAACGCCCAAAAAAATTATTTAACAATTAAAACTTCATTTACTACTAACTGCTTTCGTCCATTTTGCCTCTAATTCTCTATTGCGTGTTTTAGTCATACCCGCAGTTAACCGTATCATGTTGCTCTATTCGCTACTGACTGCATTTCGTTCATTTTGCCCCTAATTCTCTATTGCGTGTTTTAGTCATACCAGCAGTAAACCGTATCATGTTGCTCTATTGCCGGATGAAAAATCAAATCTATGGAAATAAGTAGCAAGCGATTATCAGGATAATATACTTACCGGAAACATCCGAATCAAATTTTGCAGTAATGATATGCGGAGTGGATTGGGTTTTTGCTTAGATTCAATGCTTGGAGCCGAAATTACGGTTTGTTAACTCTGGAACGATGTTAAGACATCGTTCCAAAAAGGTTATTTATTCAGTCCATAGGCGGACAGCACGGTTAAGGTATATGCATTATCAGTGTTTTGACTCGGAACCGCGCCGTCCGTCTGCAATTCAGACCGTACTCGGAGATAATGAAACTAAACTCACATGTACCTTTTTTCTTTTAATCCACTTTGTTCCATTAAACTCTGAGTAATGAATATTAGATTTGTAATAAAGTGTTTGACATCGAGCGCTGATGACCGACACATATTCATGTATAGGCTACTACTTTCGACAATTTATTTGACTGCATATATGGAGAAACAATACAACCAGTAGCTTGTTCAATAACCCTGAACGTTCCGTTACGTTATTGTCGGAACAACTCAACCTAAACACAACTCAACACGAGACAATTTAGTTTCATACTAACGGGTTGAGTTGTCCCAACTTTGAGTTGAGTTATCCACGGGTTGCGTTGTCTTCGAGTTGAGTTGTCCCGACCCGTAACGTTCAACAACAGTCGTTTCTGAACACGCTTCTAGCCATTTATAGTTCTGTTATATTAACCTGTCACAACTTAAATAATTACACGGACACTGAATGTGTTATTATTCAACTTCTTTTTAACCATTGAGCCTTCGATCCGTATAATTTATTGATGGTCTAACTAAATATGCAGCGATTTTGAAGATCGAAGAAATACCAGGTTCTAAAGGAGTTAAAATAACAGGTTCAGTGACCGTGTAATTATCTAAATTGTGACAGGTTAATGAAATAGAACTATACTACTGTACCCACTGTTGTGATGAATTATCAAATTTACATTTTGGAAATATTTTTTGTGTGATTCACTCTTAGACATTGTAAAATGTTATATGGACATTCTATAACATCATTTGGAATTATGAAAAAAAACCTTTAATAATGTGTTTGGACTGACGTTCGAAAGGTCAATTCAAGGTTAGGATAAATGTTTTCATTTCTTTCTTAATGTCTTATTTATTGAGTTTTTTTTTACATTTTCACTGTCACATCTATACACTTAATGATTCACTTACAAAATATATCAAAATTATTTGGAATTTGTGGATATTTTGATATAATTAGTAACCTCACACACTTGATAGATTTTTTCAATTTCAACAAATGATGAACTCATAACCACTTGTTCAAAGTAGCTTGTTAATTGAAAACAGTAGTCCAATCTCCAGGGAAAGCTTTTAATCGATTATAACGTTATAAAAGAAAGAATCTTAGACGTGGTGCAATAAAGTAACTACTTTAACCGTGCTGCTTATTTAAACATACATTTGAAACAGAAATTTATATTAATTAAGTAAGATATATAACAACATTATGTCATATACGAGTATCATCTCTTTTTTAGCAATAGAAAATAGTAGACATTTTCATTAACAGCATTCTGAACGAGGTTAGAACGCATGTTACATCGCTGTAAATTATACAGGAAGTCAGCGGTGTCTCTCAATCGCTAAAAAGTAAAATTACAGAAATAACGCTTAATACTATGATAACTATAAAACATATGAAGTCGATACTTCCCAGTTTTTGTAAAGATATGTGTCAGCTTTAAATTAGAACCGGTTTTTATATCCAGTTATTTTCAGAAATGTAAAAAATCAGTTCGACCGAGGATCACTTCAAAAATAATAATAATAAGCTGTGGCACGACTCAAAAGCGATAGTCAAAAAAGGACCGCCTTGTGGTGTTGAATTTTTTTAACAATGCTATTTTTAATCATTATTATGAACATTGAATTAAATGTAAAAACTCCAGTGCCAGTGAGTTGGACTTGGAGTTGATAAAATCACGATCAAGAATAATACCTCGAGAAAAAGCTCTCGGCGTATTACTAACATAAGCATGATGAATATGGACTTCCTGACCGCCTCTCCCAGGTATTTAGCATAATTGTTAACAATTCTCAATCAAAATTTCAAAATTTCTACAACTATCAATTTTGTAAAGAAGCTGTAAAACATGTTTAGATAATAGGGAAGTAACAATACGGTAAGACCACATTACGCTATTTTGCAATACGTCAAACCCTATTGCAAAACGTATCGGTTTCTCAACTTTCTTGCGTAGACAAGCGGAGCAGGAATTAATGCACAGTACAAGTCCTATTTGGATCAACATCACATATATATGTGTATTTTAAATGATCTAGTAAACAAACTTGAAAACTTAGAAAAAAATGGACTGGACGTACGAAAAATGCACAATTTGAAACAGACTTTTGAAAAAAATTGATATCCTATTCGACAAAAATGATCACAATACAAATGACTGCATTTATACCATATCTTAAATAAGAATTGGACTAGATGTGATTAAAACTTTCTTCCTGTCTATCAGCTGCACTAAATTCTGGTTTCACATTCTAATTATACACATTAAAGTTGAATTGATTCATACATGTATTCAAAATTATTTTTAGAGATAAGATCAGTACAATATACCTAACATTATTTTAGTTGTCCTATTGCAAGTGAATTTGTTTACCTAAAAGATATCGTGCATAAATTCTCCACATTAGATCGTAAGTACTGCTTCTGTAATTACAGCTTCTTTATGTTATTTTAATTAGACTTGGAACTCTTACTGAGTGTTTGTCATTACGTTAAGCGATGAATCAATTAAATGTAAAAAAGTTAATAAACAACACGTGCTTGTTGTTTGCGTGGTACTTCAGAAAGATTAGACAATATTAAGGTAGTGTATCACTGCTCGATCATTCACTGACTTTAACTATAAAATATCACTACAAAGTTGGTCAACTGGTTATATTTTCTGCAACCTAGTAGATATACAGCATTCAAATACTCACAGATATAATGGCTGTTTTTATTCGCAATCCATATTACCTAATGAACAATAAAACAAAAATATCACAAAGTAAGCTCAGTCAATATACAAACAAATGAGTTGGCCTACTTTGGAATATGAGTCAACCGTTTGTTATGTACCACAAAGCTGTAACGTTAGATAAACATTTGGGTAGATGTAGCTGTATTTAAAACTTACTTGAGAGAATGTATTTTGTCGGGTTTAATGCCATAGCTTCCCATTGATTAGATCACATCATGGCTGTTAGTCATTTTACTCACCGTTCCTGAAAAGGCTGATTCATTAGATTCATCTTTTAACCATTATCTCGTCAAATACTTCCGTCAGATACTGAAAACTGTCCTACATGATTAAGAATAAGTGAAAGGAGAGAGAATGGCCGTAGAACGTAATTATTATCAAGCTTAAACCTACGACCACTCGACCAGTAGACTTGAGCATTACGGATAACTGATTTTCGATCATTGTTTATAGATATTGAGGACGATAGATATTGTCCTTATTTTTGATTTGAGTGTCTCAACTACCTTAATGTAACATAATTAAATCAAGATGTTGAGAACTGAACATATTATATAAATGCTTGTATCTTAACATAACTTAGAGATTTGTTCTTGTACGACTATAGTTTGAAAACTTTGATTATACGGAGAGTCTGTAATTATACGATATAAGTAACTGAGCTATACGTTATTGCAGTCATGTTGAAATTATTAGTTCTGTTTAGTGTATTTGTGCTTTCGTTTTCTCAGCAAAGTGAGAACAATGGGACATTTGGAGATACCGTTAATGGTGATGATTTGGTTAAACTTGGAAGACAACTTCATAAACCAATGCTCACTATCATAGGTATGGCAATAAGGAATCAACAACATCCATGTGAACAATGGACACAATGGTCACCTTGTGCGACAAGGAAGGGATATTTTGGAAGCAGAACACGAACAAGAAGATGTAACTATGACAATAATGCCGGGAACGCTAAGGGTGTCATTGAAAATGATGATAAATTGTGTGAAGGATATTGTCCTACGGACTATAATATCACAACTCATGGATATTGTATTAAATTTTATACTGATAAAACAACGAATGATGATGCTGCCACGCAATGCAGAAATGATGGTGGTTATCTTATAAATATAGAAACAAAACAGAAACATGATGATATCAAAGAAATGATGCAAGGATCTAATGAATATCCACACGTTGGGGGAAGACGTAAAGACGTATCATCACCATGGATATATGAGTATGGAGTTCAGAATGGGTTCCTAGAATTTCACCCAGGGGAGCCTACTGTTGGCTCCACTGAATTATGCTTATGTCTTAATAAAGTGACGACACTCTTGGTCGATGTTCCATGTACTAACAAGAGAGCATTCTTGTGTGAAATTATAAATATAAACTGATATTTGAACGTACATGAATCATGTTAAGTGAAAGTTATGAATTTTATAAATGTTTTAGTATTCATTGGATTTCTTTCCATAGCAAGTTAAATGTTCGCTACAAATAACTCATTGAGATAATAAACAATAAAAAGACACATGAGCATATGTATTTGTTTTAAAGAGACAAAAATCATGTTTTGTGAGACATATAACTTTTTGTATTATCAAGCTTATAACTTATTCTTTGCAATGAAGTTAGTTTATGCCAATGAAACATTTTTACTTGACTATTTATCCATAACGATGTCCATTCGATATAGACTGATATTGATCAGAAAATAAGTCCCTGTTTGTTCTTTACGATTTCGTTTAGATTATATAATTTAGTTATGGTCAATTGTCTATCACCGAATATCGCTGCAATGCACTATGTTAATGAATGAACTGCTATGACATCACATCAACTCAATTTTTTAAGTAGTATCGTAGTTTAATAAGGGAATTAACAATTTATAAAAACGTCCATATGCCTACTCGGCACTGTAGGGCCGGACATTGATAATCGTCCCGGTATAGATAATGCCCTAAAGCTAAATCTCTTGGGACATTGTTTATACCGGCGTGACAATTAAGGCATATGGGAGTGAGAAACCTGTATTTTGTCATATATTTCATCATAATTATAAACTATATGTATGTGTGTATGCATGTTTTCAACTTTAAATGAAATATAACCATTTCGATTCACTTACAGATTTTTTGTCTGTTTTGTTTTTACAACCGCACGTCACGTTTAAAAAGGTTCTTTATTCAGTCCTTAGGCGGCCAGCAAGGTTAAGGTATATGCATTATCAGTGTTTTGACTCGGAACCGTGCCGTCCGTCTGTAATTCAGACCGTACTCGGAGATAATGAAACTATACTCACATGTACCTTTTTCTTTTAATCACCTTTGTTCCATTAAACTGTGTAATGAATATTAGATTTGTAATAAAGTGTTTGACATCGAGCGCTGATGACCGACACATATTCATGTATAGCCTACAACTTTCGACTATTTATTTGACTGCATATATGGAGAAACAATACAATCAGTAGCTTGTTCAATTACTCTGAACGTTCCGTTACGTTAGAGTCGGAACAACTCAACCTCAACACCACGCAACACGATACAAATCACTTTCATACTAACGGGTTGAGTTATCCACGGGTTGCGTTGTCTTCGAGTTGAGTTGTCCTGACCCGTAACGTTCAGTCGTTTCTGAACACGCTGCTAGCCATTTATAGTTCTGTTATATTAACCTGTCACATCTTGAATAATTACACGGTCACTGAATGTGTTATTATTCAACTTCTTTTTAACCATTGAGCCTTCGATGCATATAATTTATTGATGGTCTTCCTAAATATGCAGCTATTTTGAATATCGAGTAAAACAAGTTCTAAAGGAGTTAAAAATAACAGATTCAGTGATCGTGTAATTATCTAAATTGTGACTGGTTAATAAAATAGAACTATACTACTGTACAATGTATAATTGTTCATGATAAACAAATTTGTAGACGAGGAAGTATAATACCCAATAGATTAAAGTTTCATCACACATAGTAATACAGTTTATACAGTTTCTTGAAAATGTTTATTAATATTCGACATGTATAATACACTTCCCTCTAAATGTCCTTGGACTTAATTTGAGATAATTGATCATGCATACGACAAGTTAATTTATCAATTAGTAAAATTATTTTTACCTTAGACAAAACCGTTTGTTGATATTGATTTTCGAATTACCACATTTGTTTTTACATGGGTAAATGTGAATTGTTTTATCCCTAAATAGGATATTGTCCAAGGATTTTTGGAGGGCTACTGTATGAAATATACATGTATGCAATAATACTCATACAGTATTAAACAAAACACTAACATGTACTCTTATATTAATGTCAACAGTTATTGACAACCAAGAGAAAAGTTGAGATATGACTGCGTATTTTTGAGTACACCTATCAACAGTTCATAACCATAAAGAAACCATAAAGAAAATCCAGAATACAATTTTCACAAACTTATTAATGCTCAGTTGTGAAACAAATTTCGCAGCCTTAAGTATATGATTCCTTTATACTAACTTAAACAATATTCATTATCATTCAACATTTGATCATGTCAAGCAATCCAGATGCAATGCCTGCTCTTAATTTATAATTATTATAAAAACTATGTCTTATATTCACATTAGAAACATTACGAGAAATATTTGTGTTTTTTTCTACATTGTACATTTCAACACGTTTATGCGTATATATATAAACTGAATGTTGTTTAACTCATTTTACTGTCAACTTCATGTGAAGCAGAAAGTTCCATTGACCATCCTGTTAATGTTTTAGGACTAAACCCTAGTCTACTACAAGGTATTTCCTACTGTCCTATATCAACAACGATGATTAGCAGGTACATTAGAACTCACAACTCACATTAAGTGAGAAGAAACAAGGATTCAAAGACAGCAATCTTAACCACTTACAGCGGCTAGTTAATTGAAACCAGTTGTCTAATATCCAGGTAAACTTCCCATTCTATTAATCGACTAAAACGTTATAAAAGAAATAATTTTAGACTCATACTATCAGTGTAAACATACATTTGAAACAGAAATTTACCTTTATCATATAGCCTAAGTAAAAGGAGTAGGTGCGATTCGGCCCTGTAAAATTGCCGATTTTTTAATTTACGATTTCGTTCATAATATTTCTCAGGCAAATTGATCTATCTTTAAGCTTCAAGAAAATGTAAATTATGTAAACGTTTGAGTTCATTTGACTGCAAACGGGGTCCTTGATTAGGGTCAGGTACAGCGGATTTCGCCATTTTTGACGGATTTTGGCCTCTTCTTCTGTAATTTTCAATACGAGTGCAGCATTGCGAAGATATGAAATTTTCAGGAAATGTGTGTTACATCATATTAAAAAGCTGAGCAAAATATAAAATCTTCGTCTTTTTGCACTCATATTCAATTTTTAAAAAAAGTCTTTAAAAATAGTCAACTGAAATCCAAGGGACGCAACTTCGACTAGTTTGCAATGGCGTCCATAACAACGGTTTTTAACTAAATATGTGTGTTTACGAGCGTTAGTTTAGAGCTAAGGTTTATAAATACACTTCTCTATGTTTTTACTATTCACATTCACTACTATAAGGGGAAATCACTGGTTATCAGCATTAAATTCAATTAACTATCTTGGGCTAAAAATAGCACATTAACCTGAATGCATAAACCAAGATGGCAGCCTCCATGAATATGTCAGCAAAGTTAAATTACTGAACTTTTTTTGGAAAATTACGAAGTAAAGGGAGGATACTATAATTGGAGATTATATGGACTAGCTATTTAATAAAAAAAATTGTTTTAGTCTGTGGAGTAAGTCATGAAGCCAACATAAAAGGAGTGAATGACGTCAACACACAAGTTCAATACATGGCGACTTTGAACTTGGATCAACATGAAATTATGATTACACTGTCTATTTACGTTATGCAGATTGGCTGTATGGTTGACTAGTCTCTCTGTATATAAAGTAAATGGTGTTTGTCACATCATCTAAGACCAATTGAACAAATGGATCCAATGATTTTGCATGCTTTGGAACTTGATCTGAATTTAACTTCTACTTTCGGTTTCAAATCAGCAGAGACATAAAATTCCCTGAAATCAGGTAGATGATTTAATAGTTTCACACAATTTGAATTAGTGCTATACTTTTGATATTACTTGGCATTGAGGGTAATTCCTGTTGTTCTGTCATACATGTATAGGCCTATAAAAGGACAATAACAATGTTTGTGTTTAATGTAAATTACATTATAATTGATTTGATTTCCCTAATTTCTTAACATTTACAGCCCATTCAGTTTGTTAAAGGATTTTTAGAACATACATTTGTAATCACACTACTATTTTAGCATGTCAAATTGTCAATATATGCTGCATGTTGCCAACTCATTATAGACATAGACCCTGTTGTAACTTGTATATATACATGTATTTGATGTATATTCAATTCAACAGTGCCAATTTACATAAACAACTGCCTGCAACAATTTACTGGAACTTGCTTATACCCCACAGGGTTTTGAGGTCCATGATGTGAAATAAAAATATGCAAAAGTTGCTTATGAATATACACAATATATCACACAAAAACTCTTTATATATACTACATGTACAGCCCTGCAAGTCTGCAAATCTGCGGCAATATTTGCTTTTATTTGAAGCCATTGCGATCTGCCAGTTTGCTCTCTTGTCATCAGATTTCACCAATTTGTTCAATCAAGCTTTTAAATAATGCACTAGTCATATATATATCAAATACATAAATTGCCAAAAATTAGTGGAAAGAAAATGTTTGCTTTTAGTGGGCAAAATAAATGAGTCAAAAAAGTTAGTCAAAACTCTACAAAACAAAATGATAAAATCTTGTACTTACAATGAGTATTTGTACACTAAGGATGCTATGCTCAAGATTCAGATAAAACTCTGACTTCTGAGTTTAAGAGTAAAAATATAGAAGAATTTTGTTATGATTTGTATATCATGAGGTACAATTTTACTAAATACAATGTATCACTGTGTAGATTCTACTTCATATTCATTCTATTTGTATATGCATTTTACTTTATTTTATCCCTGATTTGGTTACTTTCAATAAGATGAATTAGAAAACAAAAATATGGCTGATATACCTTTTTTATTTCACATTTTTACATGTCTAAAGCTATATGACTGACTTTATTTTGCAAATAATCAAATGTAAAGTCTATCTGGGCCCTCATAAAAGTCATATGAAGTAATATGTCTTAACGCATGACTGCAGCTTGATAATTGCCTCATGAAAGTGTGAACTCTAGCATGGACTTCCTGCATGTGTTTGATATTTATTTCACTTGGTAAGATATAATTACTATTTTCACTTGATATTTTGTATATAAGATTGGTGTGACAATATGCTTCTTTTGACCCTGTACAAGGAATAACATTATATAGATTTCCAAACAGGCTTGGGTTCATTCAGGATTTTCATAAAAGATGACATATTTGTGAGGATTCTTTGTGATGATTAAACTTTATTTTTGTTCATTTTTGTATAATAGTTGAGCACAATGTGAGCTAGGCGATTCTATATCCAATTTTTTTCAACCATTAAAATGAAATAATTATATTTTCTTGTATCAAATTCTGAATTTAGTATGATAATGACATTTTAACTGTTACAATTAAGAAAAAGTAACAGAAATACTATATATCTTTCCTGTTTTATATCAGTTTTTACTTTACTCCAACATGTTCATATTAAGTCATTCATTTCTCACAAAATGCAATTTGTAGAAAATCTTGTTAAAATCTTGTTATTTTATTAATAAGAGTTAACCTTACACCCAGTGGTGTCCTCCTATTTGAAAACTTGGAATCTTAATCTCTTACCTGGTATGCAGTTTTTCTGAACTGTATTGTATCTTGTTCACCTCTTCATGCACATTTTGGAACATTTTCATTTTAGATATTTAAAGAATTTGTAAAAAATCAGATTTTATAATCTTGATGGATGTATTTCAAATTATTATATTTTCATTTTCTGTTACCATAGCAACCAAAGATTTCAATACAGAAGAATAGCATTTGATTGTGGTCTTCATACTGTGCACATCTTGTACATCAATTTTCATTAACTTGGCTTATGCAGTATTGAAGCAATGTCTGAATCTCATTCTTAGGACTATATTTACAAATTCTGTTGTCATGGCAACCACTCATTAAAATATAATGATATAATTAATGTGATGTAATGTTTGCATATTGATATTATATAATTATTAAGCACTTTTTAAATAAATACTATCTTTTATTTTGGCCCATTTGCATAATTCATCCTCCTATGACAGATATAAGTAACATGTTTGTAATTCTTAACAACTGGGATATTTGTTGCCTTAGAAACGAATTATGCAACAAATAAGTAACCTTGTCGGTCCCAATGTATTATTTTTGCTGTTTCAATTCCATTTATTGGTAAATGTGATACAAATTATAATCAAATTAATGTTAAAACTAGGTATGTTCGAATATCAATTTTTTTTTAAAAATGATAAAGTTTCCATGGCAACTAGAACCTATGTACTAAAACTTTATTTCTTTCTCTGACTTTTTTTTATTTATAAATTGGATAACCAGAACATTAAGATCTAGTCATGCATTTTGAATTTAAACTTCAACTTCAAACTTCACAATTCTTAGCGAAAATATGCCATGCATTCTATTGTAAACCTGTTAGTTCTGAGTAAAGAATACTAATTTTTTTGTTTCCATGGTAATAAATAATACAATACATGAGTTCAGAGTGTTATGTTGTTAAATTTTATAAAATTTCATCAACTTATTGTTTGAATAAGCTTTCTTTTTATGCAAAAGGACTTGTTTTACAGAAAATAAAATATTTTCAATTTCTGAATTTGGTTACCATGGCAACCAAATTCTAACTATTCAAAAAGAAAGTGCTTCTATCATGTGACAATATATGACTGTAAAACTATCAATTTTGAAACTCAGTTTGCAGGGAGATCAATATCTTCAAATTTAGTCATTTATTTTGTTCTGTTGCCATGGTAACAGACTTCACAGAATTCACTTAAAAATGTTATTTCTGGGTAACTTATTCATTTCCCTATCATATGACATAATTTGAACCACTTTGGCAACAGGGCCAAATTTGGGGGTAAACGCACCTACTCCTTTAGAACAATAGTATGTCAACTACGAGTATCATCTGATAATTTAGCCATAGAAAATAGTAGGCATGTCCGTCAACAACATTCTTGACGAATATGTAAAAATGGAAATATTATTATCGAGAAGAATATCATTAGATGTTAACATGTTAAAGATGTAAACATGTCCAAAATAGAAACATCTGTAGCAATATTATTATACATTTCCCACAGTTCAAATTATTTTCAAATCTATGTCAATACAATCTAAACAAGCAGTAATAAGTTTATTCAAATACATGTATCACGCAAACAAACGTAGAAACCAAAATAATTAAAATGATGAAAGTCTCTCTTGCTCCTGTTAAAATCAATTCTTTTAAATATTCACATACAACCACCGGTGTATAACATGTTTTTGTTTCGTTTTTTCTTGATTCATTCTAAAACATTGTAATTGTTTTACGCAATTAAACATATTAAAATAAAAACTTGATGTTAAAGAACTTTACAGTTTTGTAACATGCGTTCTGATTGGTCTAAAACTCCGCGAACCTTTTCCTGTAATCTCTTGTTTTCAGTTTAAATTTTACCGAAGTCAGCGTTGTTTCTCAATCGCTAAAAAGGAAATTACTGAAATAACGCTTAATTCTATGGTAAATATATAAGATATGAAGTTGATACTTACCAGTTTTGTAAAACTATGAGTCAGCTTTAAATTAGAACCGGTTTTTTTGTTCAGTCATTTTCCGAAATGTAAAAAAATTAGTTCGACCTTGCATTACTTTAAAAACGGTTCAAAACCATATTTACATTATATAAGCTGTTGCACGACTCAAAGGCGATAGTTTAAAAAGGACCGCCTTATGGTGTTGAATCTTTTAACAATGCTATTTTTAATCATTATTATGAACATTGAATTAAATGTAAAAACTCCAGTGCCAGTGAGTTGGACGAGATGTTGATAAAAGCCCGATCAAGAATAATACCTCGAGATAAAGCTCTCGAAATATTGCAAACATAAGCATGATAAATATGGACTTCCTGACCGCCTCTGCCAGGTATTAAGCATGATTGTTAACAATTCTCAATTAAAATTTCAAAGTTTCTACAACTCTTAAATTTTTAAAGAAGCAGTAAAACATGTTTAGATAATAGGGGAGTAACGATACGGTAAGGCCACATTACACTATTTTGCAATACGTCAAACCCTATTCCAATACGTATCGGTTTCTTGCGTAGACCAACTGAGCAGGAATTATTAAACAGTTCAAGTCCTCTTTGCATCAACATCATACACACACACATATATGTGTGTGTGTATTTTAATTGATCTAGTAAACAAACTTGAAAAATTAGAGTAAAATGGACTGGACGTTAGAAAAATGCAAAATTTGAAACAGACTTTCGAAAAGAATTAATATCTTATTTGACAAAATGATCACAATGGAAATGACTGCATTTATAGCATATCTTAAATAAGATTTGAACTGGATGTGATTAAAACTTTCTTCTTTCTATCATCTGCACTGAATTCTGGTTTCATAATCTAATTATACAGAATAAAGTTAAATTAATTCATACATGTATTCAAAAACAATTTTAGAGATAAGATCAGTACAATATACCTAACATTATTTTAGTTGTCCAATTGCAGGTGAATTTGTTTACCTGAAAGATATCGTGCATAAATTCTCCACATGAGATCGTAAGTACTGCTTCTGTAATTACAGCTTCTTTATGTTATTTTAATTAGACTTGGAACTCTTACTGAGTGTTTGTCATTACGTTACGTGATGAATCAATTAAATGTAAAAAAGTTAATAAACAACACGTGCAGGTTGTTTGCGTGGTACTTCAGAAAGACTAAACAATATTAAGGTAGTGTATCACTGCTCGATCATTCACTGACTTTCACTATAAAATACAACCCGGGTCGATAGCGCAGTTGGTAGCGCGCCGGGATTTGGATACTCGTACCCGAGGGGGTGCGGGTTCGAATCCCACCCGGGGAGGTCATACCCTTCCATGAAAATATGACAATAATGTCGATTTTCCTCCATTGATTAGATAATATGGAGAAGTTTCCGGCGTTGTGGAAGGGTAGGTGAGTAGTGGTTATAGACAATGGTCCAGGAAAGCTAGGTTAGGTGCGCTGGACGCCGTGAAATGACCTAAATTGTGTTGATACGGCGTTAACTCCAATAAATAAATAAAAAAAACTATAAAATACAAAGTTGGTCAACTGGTTACATTTCCTGCGACCTACAAGATATACAGCATTCAAGTACACAGAGATACAGCGACCGTTTTTATTTGCAATTCATATTACTTGAGGCACAATTGTACAAAACTATCACAAAGAAAGCTCATTCAATATACAAACAAATGAGTTGGCCTACTATGGAATATGAGTCAACATTTTGTTATGTTACCGCAAAGCTGTAGCGTTAGAGAAACATTTGGGTAGATGTAGCTATATTTAAAACTTACAATAGAGATTGTATTTTGTCGGGTTTAGTGCCGTAGCCTCTCATTGATAAGATCATATCAAAGCTGTTGGTTAACCTACTCACCGTTTCTGAAAATGCTGATTCATTAAAATTGAGCTTTGAACCATTACCTAGTCGAATACTTCCGTCAGAGACTGAAAACTGTCTTACATGATTAAGAATAAGTGTTTGGAGAGAGAATGGCCGTAGAACGTAATTTATTAGCAAGCTTAAACCTACGATCACTCGACCAGTAGACATTAGGATTACTGACTGGACTAGCTTGGCATCATTAGGGATTGTGATTACTGACTTTCGATCTTTGTCTATTGATATTGAGGACGATAGATATTGTACTTAGTTTTGATATTGTCTAAACATATGTTAATGGTATTTGTGAGTTTCTAAACTACCTTAATGTAACATAATTAAATCAAGATGTTGAGATTTGAACATATTATTTAAATGCTTGTATCTTTACGTAACTTACAGATTTATTCTTGTACTACTATAGTTTGAAAACTTTGATTATACGGATAGTCTGTAATTATTAGATGTAAATAATTGAGCTACAAGTTATTGCAGTCATGTTGAAATTATTAGTTCTATTTAGTGCATTTGTGTTTTCGTTTTCTCAGCAAAGTGAGAACAACGGGACATTTGGAAAAACCGTAAATAGTGATGATTTGGTTAAACTTGGAAGACAACTTCATAAACCAATGCTAACTATCATAGGTATGGCGATTAGAAATCTGCACCCATGTGAACCATGGACACAGTGGTCACCTTGTACGGCAAGGACACTTGGATACTTTGGAAGCAGAACACGTACAAGAACTTGTTACTATGACAATAATGCCGGGAACGCTAAGGGTGTCGTTGAAAATGATGATAAACTGTGTGAAGGATATTGTCCTATGGACTATAATTTCACAACTCATGGATATTGTATCAAATTTTATACTGATAAAGCAACGAATGATGATGCTGCTACACAATGCAGGAATGATGGTGGTTATCTTATAAATATAGAAACAAAACAGAAACATGATGATATCAAAGAAATGATGCAAGGATCTAATGAATATCCACACGTTGGGGGAAGACGTAAAGACGTATCATCACCATGGATATATGAGTATGGAGTACAGAATGGATTCCTAGAATTTTGTCCAGGGAAGCCTACTGATAGCTCCACTGAATTATGCTTATGTCTGAATAAAGCGAAGACACTCTTGGTCGATGTTATATGTAGTAACAAAAGAGCATTCTTTTGTGAAATTATAAATATAAACTGATATTTGTACGTACATGAATCATGTCAAGTGAAAGTTACGAATTTTATAATTGTTTTAGTATTCATTGGATTTCTTTCCATAGCAAGTTAAATGCCGCCACAAATAACTCATCGAGATAATAAACAGATAAAAAAAAATAACAATAAAAAGACACATGAGCATATGTATTTGTTTTAAAGAGACAAACATCATGTTTTGTGAGACATGTAACTTTTTTTGTTATCAATCATATAACTTATTCTTGGCAATGAAGTTAGTGTATGCCAATGAAACATTTTTACTTGACTTGACTATTTATCCATAACTATGTCCATTCGATATAGACTGATATTGATCAGAAAATAAGTCCATGTTTGTTCTTTACGATTTCGTTCTGATATAATTAGTTATGGTCAATTGTCTATCACCGAATATCGCTGCAATGCACTATGTTAATAAATGAACTGCAATGACATCTCATCAACGCAATTTTGTAAGTAGTGTCGTAGTTTAATTAGGGAAATAACAATTTATAATCAAAGCGCTAAAAGCACTGGAGTTGTTCGACATAGAAAACATGTTTACTTCGGTCACTGGTTGTACTCAAAAATGTGAGACAATATGTAGAAAAAGATTTCGTTTCTTGAAATATAGAAACAGCGCTCTCGTTTTATAAAATCTTAAATTGTGACATTTTTAAACTGTACATGAACAATCAAATTTCATTGGATGATCAGAAAAAGATGTCCCGCCGATTGATCTATATTCGAGTTCAACATTGTGCTCACAAACAATTGGTCTGGGCGATGCTATTCTAAGCATCATGATATGAGTAAAAATGGTGGGTTTTTTACCTGAAACCACGTGACGATGTTTATATTTTTATAATCCCCCTTCAACTTTACTGAATAAATTAAAAACGTTTTTGTGACATCTTAATAGAACATTGCTATCCAAAAATGTATGCACTTAAAAAAATTAAAGTTGTCATTTAAATTCAATGAGAACGTGTTGATATATACCGACGAGGTTTAAAAGCACCTTTAATTTATGAATTGGTACTCTTGTATTTATTAAGATATGTATATAGATAATGTCCTAGAGCTAAATCTCTTGGGACATTGTTTATACCGGCGTGACTATTAAGACATATGGGTGTGAGAAACCTGTATTTATCATATATTTTATTATATTTATAAACTATATGTATGTGTGTATGCATGTTTTCAACTTTAAATGAAATATAACCATTTCGATTCACTTACAGATTTTTTGTCTGTTTTGTTTTTACAACCGCACGTCACGTTTAAAAAGGTTATTTATTCAGTCCATAGGCGGACAGCACGGTTAAGGTATATGCATTATCAGTGTTTTGACTCGGAACCGCGCCGTCCGTCAGTAATTCAGACCGTACTCGGAGATAATGAAACTATACTCACATGTAACTTTTTTTTCTTTTAATTCCCCTTTTAATTCCCCTTTGTTCCATTAAACTCTGAGTAATGAATATTAGATTTGTACTAAAGTGTTTGACATCGAGCGCTGATGACCGACACATATTCATGTAAAGACTACTACTTTCGACAATTTATTTGACTGCATATATGGAGAAACAATAAAGCCAGTAGCTTGTTCAATAACCCTGAACGTTTTGTTACGTTAGTGTCGAAACAACTCAACCTAAACACAACTCAACCCGAGACAACTTAGTTTTCTACTAACGGGTTGAGTTGTCCCAACTTTGGGTTGAGTTATCCACGGGTTAAGTTGTCTTCGAGTTGAGTTGTCCCCAGCCGTAACGTTCAAAAACAGTCGTTTCTGAACACGCTGCTAGCCATTTATAGTTCTGTTATATTAACCTGTCACATCTTGAATAATTACACGGTCACTGAATGTGTTAATATTCAACTTTTTTTAACCATTGAGCCTGCAATCAATATAATTTATTGATGGGCTTACTAAATATGCAGCGATTTTGAATATCGGGGAAAAAACAAGTTCTAAAGGAGTTAAAAATAACAGATTCAGTGACCATGTAATTATCTAAATTGTCACAGGTTAATAAAATAGAACTATACTACTGTACAATGTATAATTGTTCACAAGAAAAGATTAATGCAACGCATTAAATACCGCCGGATAGTGGAAACATTATGTGTACATGCACGTTGATCAAAAGAGAAAACAAAGATATCTGTGGCAAAAAAAGAGTACAAAATAATGTATTCTGAGGTATGATACAGAACATGTATCCATGTGTTTCATGATTAAATGGCACAGTTTTTAGATCTACAATATCAATATATTATTTCTTTTTATAAACTTACATAAAACATTGCTTATTGGCCACTTATTACAGCAATATATTTGTGTTTGTTAAAATATAAGCACCTAGTATAATTATTATTAAATTATATTGGACCGTTATTCTATAAAGAGTGCAGTAAAGCTAACTTAAACAATATTCATTATCATTTAACATCTGATCATGTCAAGCAATACAGATTCAATGCCTGCTCTTAATTTTAAATAATTATAAAAACTACGTCTTTTCTTCACATTAGACTCATAACGAGTAATATTTGGGTTTTTTTCTACATTGTACATTTGAACAAGTTTATGTGTATATATATAAACTGAATGTTGTTTAACTCATTTTACTGTCAACTTCATGTGAAGCAGAAAGTTCCACTGACCATCCTGGAAATGTTGTAGAACTAAACCCTAGTCTACTACAAGGTATTGCCTACTGTCCTATATCAACAACGATGATTAGCTGGCAGGTACATAAGAACCGACAACTCACAATCTGTGAGAAGAAACAAGGATTCAAAGACAGCAATTTTAAGGGTGTATCAGGATTTGAAATTGAAAAAAAATCTATGAAGTGAGTGTGGTTACTAAACATATCAAAATATCCACAAATTCCAAAATAATTTTGATATATTTTGTAAGTGATGCATTAAGTGTACATATGTAACAGTGAAAATTAAAAAAAAACTCAACAATTAAGACATTAAGAAAGAAATGAAAACATTTAACCTAACCTTGAAATGGCCTTCCGAACGTCAGTCCAAACACATAATTAAAGTTCTTTTTTCATAAATCCAAATGTTGATATAGGATGTCCATGTATCATATTACAATGTCTTAGGGTGAATAACACAAAAAGTAGTTCCAAAATATAAATTTGATAATTCATCTCAACACAACCATTACACATTTTAAATTACAGTTTACACACAAATGCCCAGTGCAATTTTCCCCTCATATTGTATGTTCTATGTATGTGATAAGAAGGAAACATTCATCTGGCTCCTGTGGTAATATTGTAAATAAAATCATGTAATCATGTGTTGTGATGAATTATCAAATTTACATTTTGGAAATATTTTTTGTGTGATTCACTCTAACACATTGTAAAATGTTATATGGACATTCTATAACATTATTTGGAATTATGAAAAAAAACCTTTAATTATGTGTTTGGACTGACGTTCGGAAGGTCAATTCAAGGTTAGGATATATGTTTTCATTTCTTTCTAAATGTCTTATTTATTGAGTTTTTTTATATTTTCACTGTCACATCTATACACTTAATACATCACTTACAAAATATATCAAAATTATTTGGAATTTGTGGATATTTTGATATAATTAGTAACCTCACACACTTGATAGATTTTTTCAATTTCAACAAATGATAAACTCATAACAACTTGCTCAAAGTATCTAGTTAATTGAAAACAGAAGTCCAATCTCCAGGGAAAGCTTTTAATCGATTATAACGTTATAAAAGAAAGAATCTTAGACGTGGTGCAATAAGATAACTACTTTAACCGTACTGCTTATTTAAACATACATTTGAAACAGAAATTTATCTTAATTAAGTAAGATATATAACAACATTATGTCATATACGAGTATCATCTCTTTTTTAGCAATAGAAAATAGTAGACAATTCCATTAACAGCATTCTGAACGAGGTTAGAACGCATGTTACATCGCTGTAAATTATACAGGAAGTCAGCGGTGTCTCTCAATCGCTAAAAAGTAAAATACAGAAATAACGCTTAATACTATGATAACTATATAACATATCAAGTCGATACTTCCCAGTTTTGTAAAGATATGTATCAGCTTTAAATTAGAACCGGTTTTTATATCCAGTTATTTTCAGAAATGTAAAAAATCAGTTCGATCGAGGATCACTTCAAAAATAATAATAATAAGCTGTGGCACGACTCAAAAGCGATAGTCAAAAAAGGACCGCCTTGTGGTGTTGAATTTTTTAACAATGCTATTTTTAATCATTATTATGAACATTGAATTAAATGTAAAAACTCCAGTGCCAGTGAGTTGGAGGTGGAGTTGATAAAATACCGATCAAGAATAATACCTCGAGAAAAAGCTCTCGGCGTATTACTAACATAAGCATGATGAATATGGACTTCCTGACTTTCTTCCTTTCTATCAGCTGCACTAAATTCTGGTTGGTTTCACATTCTAATTATACCGATTAAAGTTGAATTGATTCATATATGTATTCAAAATTATTTTAAGAGATAAGATCGGTACAATATACCTAACATTATTTTAGTTGTCTTATTGCAAGTAAATTTGTTTACCTTAATGATATCGTGCATAAATTATCCACATTAGATCGTAAGTACTGCTTCTGTAATTACAGCTTCTTTATGTTATTTTTATTAGACTTGGAACTCTTACTGAGTGTTTGTCAATACGTTAAGTGATGAATCAAATAAATGTAAAAATGTTAATAAATAACACGTGCAGGTTGTTTGCGTGGTACTTTAGAAAGACTAAACTATTAAGGTAGTGTATCACTGCTCGATCATTCACTGACTTTAACTATGAGATATAAAGTTGGTCAACTGGTTATATTTCCTGCGACCTTCAAGATATACAGCATTCAAGTACACATATACATGGCTTATTTTTACATGATAGCCACATTAGTTAAGGCACAATTATACAATACTATCACAAAGTAAGCTCAGTCAATATTCAAACAAATGAGTAGGACCACTATAGAACAAAAGTCAACATATTGTTATGTTACCGCAAAACTATAGAGTTAGAGAATCATTTGTGTAGATGTAGCTATGTTTAAAACTTACATGAGAGAATGTATTTTGTCGGGTTTAATGCCGAAGCTTCCCATTTATTAGATCACACCATGGCTGTTAGTCAACCTACTCACCGTTCCTGAAAAGGCTGATTCATTAGATTTTTCTTTGAACCATTACCTAGTCGAATACTTCCGTCAGAGACTAAAACTGTCCTACATGATTAAGAAATATTGTTAGGAGAGAAAATGGTCGTAGGACGTTATTTATTATCAAGCTTACACATACGACCACTCGACCAGTAGACTTGAGCATTACCGACTGAGCTAGCTTGGCATCATTAGGGATTGTGATAACTGACTTTCGATCTTTGTCTATTGATATTGAGGACGATAGATATTGTACTTATTTTTGATATGGTCTAAACATTTGTAATGATATTGTGAGTTTCTAAACTACCTTAATGTAACATAATTAAATCAAGATGTTGAGAACTGAGCATATTATATAAATGCTTGTATCTTAACGTCACTTACATCTTTGTTCTTGTACTACTATAGTTTGAAAACTTTGATTATACGGATAGTCTGTAATTATTAGATATAAGTAACTGAGCTATACGTTATTGCAGTCATGTTGAAATTATTAGTTCTATTTAGTGCATTTGTGTTTTCGTTTTCTCAGCAAAGTGAGAACAATGGGACATTTGGAGATACCGTTAATGGTGATGATTTGGTTAAACTTGGAAGACAACTTCATAAACCAATGCTCACTATCATAGGTATGGCAATAAGGAATCAACAACATCCATGTGAACAATGGACACAATGGTCACCTTGTACGACAAGGAAGGGATATTTTGGAAGCAGAACACGGACAAGAACATGTAACTATGACAATAATGCCGGGAATGCTAAGGATGTCGTTGAAAATGATGATAAATTGTGTGAAGGATATTGTCCTACGGACTATAATATCACAACTCATGGATATTGTATTAAATTTTATACTGATAAAACAACAAATGATGATGCTGCCACACAATGCAGAAATGATGGTGGTTATCTTATAAATATAGAAACAAAACAGAAACATGGTGATATTAAAGAAATGATGCAAGGATCTAATGAATATCCACACGTTGGAGGAAGACGTAATGACGTATCATCACCATGGGTATATGAGTATGGAGTGCAGAACGGATTCCTAGAATTTCATCCAGGGTATCCTAATAATGGCTCAAATTGGTTATGCTTGTGTCTGAATAAAGTGACGACACTCTTGGTCGATGTTTCATGTACTGACAAGAGAGCATTCTTCTGTGAAATTATAAATATAAACTGATATTTGAACGTACATGAATCATGTTAGGTGAAAGTTACGTATTTTATAATGTTTAAGTATTCATTGCTTTTCTTTCCATAGCAAGTTAAATGTTTGCTACAAATAACTCATTGAGATAATAAACAATAAAAAGACACATGAGCATATGTATTTGTTTTAAAGAGACAAACATTATGTTTTGTGAGATATACAACTTTTTTATTATCAAGCTTATAACTTATTCTTGGCAATGAAGCATTTTTACTTGACTATTAACCATAACGATATCCATTCGATAAAGACTGATATAGATCAGAAAATAAGTCAATTTTTAAGTAGTATCGTATTTTGATAAGGGCATTAACAATTTATAAAAACGTACTCATGCCTACTCGGCACTGTAGGGCCGGACATTGACAAACGTCCTGGTATAGATAATGCCCTAGAGCTAAATCTCTTGGGACATTGTTTATACCGTCGTGACTATTAAGGCATATGGGAGTGAGAAACATGTCTTTTTCATATATTTTATCATATTTATAAACTATATGTATGTGTGTATGCATGTTTTCACCTTTAAATGAAATATAACCATTTAGATTCACTTACAGATGTTTTGTCTGTTTTGTTTTTACAACCGGACGTCACGTTGAAAAAGTTCTTTATTCAGTCCATAGGTGGCCAGGACGGTTAAGGTATATTCAATTTCAGTGTTTTGCCTCGGAACCGGGTCGTCCGTCTATAATTCAGACCGTACTCGGAGATAATGAAACATGTACTCGCATGTACATTTTTTTAATCCTGTTTGTTCCATTAAACTCTTAGTAAGAATATTAGATTTGTAATAAAGTGTTTGACATCGAGCGCTGATGACCGACATATATTCATGTATAGTCTACTACTTTCGACAATTTATTTGACTGCATATATGGAGAAACAATACAACCAGTAGCTTGTTCAATTACTCTAAACGTTCCGTTACATTAGAGTCGGAACAACCCAACCCAATGACAACTCAACCCGAGTGAATTCAGTTTCCTACAAACGGGTTGAGTTGTCTTCGGGTTGAGTTGTCCCGACCTATGACGTTGAAAACCAGTCGTTTCTGAACACGTTGCTAGCCATTCACTACGGTACAATGTATAATTGTTCATTATAAACAAATTTGTAGACCAGGAAGTATAATACCCAATACATTAAAGTTTCATCACACGTAGTTTTACAGTTTAAACAGTGCTGTTGAAAATGTTTATTTATATTCGACATGTATAATACACTTCCCTCAAAATGTCCTAGGACTTATTTTGAGATAACTGATCATGCATGCGACAAGTTAATTTATCAATGAGTTAAAAATATTTTTACCTTAGACAAAATCGTCTGTTGATAAAATAGTTGATACTGATTTTGGAATTTCCTCATTTATTTTACTTGGGTAAATGTGAATTGTTTTATCCCAAAATAGGATATTGTCCACGGATTTTGTGAGGGCTACTGTATGAAATATACATGTATGCAATAATACTCAAATAGTATCAAACAACACACTAACATATTTGCTTATATTAATGTCAACAGTCATTGACAACAAAGAAAAGTTGAGATATGACTACGTTTTTAGTACACCTATCAACATTCATAATCATGTAGTGACTGAGTAAAGGAAATCCAGAATACAATTCTCACAAACTTATTAACTTAAGGCTCAGTTGTGATACAAATTTCGCAGCCTTAAGTATCTGATTCCTTCAATACTAACTTAAATAATATTCATTATGATTTAACATTTGATCATGTCAAGCAATCCAGATTTAATGCCTGCTCTTAATTTTAAATTATTATAAAAACTATGTCTTTTCTTCACATTAGAAACATAACGAGTAATATTTGGTGGTTTTCTACATTGTACATTTGAACAAGTTTATGTGTATATATATATATATATAAACTGAATGTTGTTTAACTCATTTTACTGTCAACTTCATGTGAAGCAGAAAGTTCCACTGACTATCCTGGTAATGTCGTAGAACTAAACCCTAGTCTACTACAAGGTATTGCCTACTGTTCTATATCAACAACGATGATTAGCTGGCAGGTACATAAGAACCGACAACTCACAATCAGAAGAAACAAGGATTCAAAGACAGCAATTTTAACCACTTGCTTAAAGTATCTAGATAATTGAACACAGTTGTCCAATTTCCAGGGAAAGCTATTAATCGATTATAACGTTATAAAAGAAAGAATCTTAGACGTGGTGCAATAAAGTAACTACTTTAACCGTACTGCTTATTTAAACATACATTTGAAACAGAAATTTACCTTTGATTATATAACCACAGTAAAATTTAAAACAACATTATGTCAACTACGAGTATCATCTCATTATTTAGCCATAGAAAATAGTAGACATTTCCATTAACAGCATTATGAACGAGGTAAGAGTTTATTTATTAATTTGAGTTAACGCCGTGTCAACACAATTTAGGTCATTTTACGGCGTCCAGCGCACCTAACCTAGCTTTCCTGGACCATTGTCTATATCCAGTACTCACTTACCCTTTCACAAGGCCGGAAACTTCTCTCATATGATCTAATCAATGGAGGAAAATCGATATTATTGTCCAATTTTTAATGGAAGGGTATATCCCCGGGTGGAATTCGAACCCGCACCCCCTCAGGCACGAGATTCCAAATCCCGGCGCGCTACCAACTGCGCTATCGACCCGGGTTAAAACGAGGTTAGAAGGCATAATACATCGCTGTAACCTATACCGGAAGTCAGCAGTGTCTCTCAATCAATAAAAAGTATAATTACAGAAATGACGCTTAATACTGTGATAACTGCATAAGATATGAAGTCAATACTTACCAGTTTTGTAAAAATATGTGTCAGCTTTAAATTAAAACCGGTTTATGTCCAGTCATTTCCCGAACTGTAAAAAATCAGTTCGACCATGGATCACTTTAAAATCGGTTCATTATCATATATACATTATTACAAGCTGTGCCACGACTCAAAAGCGATAGTTAAAAAATGACCGTTATATCGTGTGTGTTTTTCAACAATGCTATTTTTTATTTTATGAATATTGCATTGAATGTAAGGACTACTCTGCCAGTGAGTTGGACGAGAAGTTGATAAAAGCCCCATCAAGAATAATACCTCGAGATAAAGCTCTCGGAGTATTACTAACATAAGCATGATGAATATGGACTTCCTGACCACCTCTGTCAGGTATTAAGCATGATTGTTAGCTATTCTCATTTAAAATTTCTACAACTCTCAAATTTTTAAAGAAGCAGTAAAACATGTTTAGATAATAGGGAAGTAACAATACGGTAATACCACATAACACATTTTTTGCAATACGTCAAACCCTATTCCAATACGTATCGGTTTCTTGCGTAGACAAACGGAGCAGGAATTAATGCACAGTACAAATCCTCTTTGGATCAACATCACATACATAATGGTATGTGTATTTTAAATGATCTAGTAAACAAACTTGAAAAATTAGAGTAAAATGGACTGGACGTTCGAAAAATGCACAATTTGAAACAGACTTTCGAAAATAATTAATATCTTATTTGACAAAATGATCACAATACAAATGACTGCATTTATAAAATATCTTAAATAAGAATTGGACTAGATGTGATTAAAACTTTCTTCCTTTCTATCAGCTGCACTAAATTCTGGTTGGTTTCACATTCTAATCATACAGATTAAAGTTGAATTGATTCATATATGTATTCAAAATTATTTTAAGAGATAAGATCGGTACAATATACCTAACATTATTTTAGTTGTCTTATTGCAAGTAAATTTGTTTACCTAAAAGATATCGTGCATAATTTATCCACATTAGATCGTTAGTACTGCTTCTGTAATTACAGCTTCTTTATGTTATTTTTATTAGACTTGGAACTCTTACTGAGTGTTTGTCAATACGTTAAGTGATGAATCAAGTAAATGTAAAAAAGTTAATAAACAACACGTGCATGTTGTTTGCGTGGTACTTTAGAAAGACTAAACAATATTAAGGTAGTGTATTCCTGCTCGATCATTCACTGACTTTAACTATGAAATATAAAGTTGGTCAACTGGTTATATTTCCTGCATCCTACAAGATAAACAGCATTCAGATACACACAGATATAATGGCGGTTTTTATTTGCAATCCATTTTACCTAATGAACAATAATACAAAATATCACAAAGTAAGCTCAGTCAATATACAAACAAATGAGTTGGTCTACTATGGAATATGAGTCAACATTTTGTTGACGCAAAGCTGTAGAGTTAGCGAATCATTTGGGTAGATGTAGCTATATTTAAAACTTACATGAGAGAATGTATTTTGTCGGGTTTAGTGATGTAGTTTCCCATTGATAAGATCATATCAAAGCTGTTGGTTAACCTACTCACCGTTTCTAAAAATTCTGATTCATTAAATTTAGCTTTTAACCAGTACTTAGACAAATACTTCCGTAAGAGACTGATAACTGTCCCACATGATTATGAATTAGTGTTAGGAGAAAGAATGGCCGTAGAACGTAATTTATTATCAAGCTTAAACCTACGACCACTTGACCAGTAGGATAAGGCTAGCTTGGCGTCATTAGAGATTGTGATAACTAACTTTCGATCTTTGTCTACTGATATTGAGCACGATAGATATTGTACTTATTTTTGATATGGTCTAAACATATGTTAATTGTATTTGTGAGTTTCTAAACTACCTTAATGTAACATAATTAAATCAAGATGTTGAGGACTGAACATATTATATAAATACTTGTATCTTAACACAACTTAGAGATTTGTTCTTGTACTACTATAGTTTGAAAACTTTGATTATACGGATAGTCTGTAATTATAAGATATAAGTAACTGAGCTATAAGTTATTGCAGTCATGTTGAAATTATTATTTCTATTTAGTGCATTTGTGTTTTCGTTTTCTCAACAAAGTGAGAACAACGGGACATTTGGAGACACCGTCAATGGTGATGATTTAGTTAAACTTGGAAGACAACTTCATAAACCAATGCTCACTATCATAGGTATGGCAATAAGGAATCAACAACATCCATGTGAACCATGGACACAATGGTCACCTTGTACGACAAGGAAGGGATATTTTGGAAGCAGAACACGTACAAGAAGATGTAACTATGACAATAATGCCAGGAACGCTAAGGGTGTCGTTGAAAATGATTATAAATTGTGTGAAGGATATTGTCCTACGGACTATAATTTCACAACTCATGGATATTGTATTAAATTCTATACTGATAAAGCAACGAATGATGATGCAGCTACACAATGCAGAAATGATGGTGGTTATCTTATAAATATAGAAACAAAACAGAAACATGATGATATCAAAGAAATGATGCAAGGATCTAATGAATATCCATACGTTGGGGGAAGACGTAATGACGTATCATCACCATGGATATATGAGTATGGATTACAGAATGGATTCCTAGAATTTCATCCAGGGTATCCTAATGATAGCTCGGATAGGTTATGCTTGAATCTGAATAAAGCGACGACACTCTTGGCCGATGATATATGTAGTTGGAAAAGAGCATTCTTCTGTGAAATTATAATATAAACTGATATTTGAACGTACATGAATCATGTTAAGTGAAAGTTATGAATTTTATAAATGTTTTAGTATTCATTGGATTTCTTTCCATAGCAAGTTAAATGTTCGCTACAAATAATTGATTGAGATAATAAACAATAAAAAGACAACTGAGCATATGTATTTGTTTTAAAGAGACAAATATAATGTTTTGTGAGTCATATAACTTTTTTATTATTAAGCTTATAACTTATTCTTGGCAATGAAGTTAGTTAATGCCAATGAAACATTTTTACTTGACTTGACTATTTAACCATAACAATGTCCATTCGATAAAGACTGATATTGATCAGAAAATAAGTCCATGATTGCTCTTTAAGATTTCGTTCAGATATAATTAAGTTATGCTCAATTGTCTATCACCGAATATCGCTGCAATGCACTATGTTAATAAATGAACTGCAATGACATCTCATCAACGCAATTTTGTAAGTAGTGTCGTAGTTTAATAAGGGAAATAACAATTTATAATCAAAGCGCTAAAAGCACTGGAGTTGTTCGACATAGAAAACATGTTTACTTCGGTCACTGGTTGTACTCAAAAATGTGAGACAATATGTAGAAAAAGATTTCGTTTCTTGAAATATAGAAACAGCGCTCTCGTTTTATAAAATCTTAAAGTGTGACATTTTTACTTGTAAACTGTACATGAACAAATCAAATTTAATTGGTTGATCAGAAAAAGATGTCCCGCCGATTGATTTATATTGGAGTTCAACATTGTGCTCACAAACAATTGGTCTGAGCGATGCTATTCTAAGCATCATGATATGAGTAAAAATGTTGGGGTTTTTTACCTGAAACCACGTGACAATGTTTACATTTTTATAATCCCCTTCAACTTTACTGAATAAATTAAACATGTTTTTGTGACTACTCAATATAACATTGCTATCCAAAAATGTATGCACTTAAAAAATGTCATTTAAATTCAATGACAACGTGTTGATATATACCGACGAGGTTTAAAATCACCTTTAATTTATGAATTGGTACTCCTGTATTTATTATCCAGCATTTTTTACAATGTAATTACGATTATATTCAAAAAGAAAACAATTGTATGTTCATACGCCGTACTACTTCCTGTGCGTAGCCGATTTATGCGATGAGTAAAAGCGTCTAAACCAAGTGTTTTATCGTCTACGTATAGAATAAGAGATCAATGCTCCTGCACGTTCGAATTGGGGTTCACCGCAGGGAATCTTCACTGCTGTATATACATTTTGTATTTTAAGTGTTGGATTTTATGTGATTATTACAATATTTGTTTATTAAAACTTTTCTCTGTAATACACATGTTTGAAATGTTGAGTCCCTTCATTAACCTCAAAAACTAGTTTTTGTAGTAACCAGCTATACTGATTTCTTAAAATTGGCGTATATACATGTAGTTGTTCTTCGAACAACTAAAAACGTCCATATGCCTACTCGGCACTGTAGGACCGGACATTGATAATCGTCCTAGTATAGATAATGCCCTAGAGCTAAATCTCTTGGGACATTGTTTATACCGGCGTGACTATTATGGCAAATGGGAGTGAGAAACCTGTATTTTACATATATTTTATCATATTTATATACTATATGTACGTGTGTAAGCATGTTTTCAACTTTAAATGAAATATAACCATTTAGATTCACTTTCAGATTTTTTGTCTGTTTTGTTTTTACAACCGGACGTCACGTTGAAAAAAGTTTTTTATTCAGTCAATAGGCAGCTAGCACGGTTAAGGTAAATGCATTATTAGTGTTTTGACTCGGAACCTTGCCGTCCGTCTGTAATTTAGACAGTACTCGGAGATAATGAAACAATACTCACATGTACCTTTTCTTTTAATCCCCTTTGTTCCATTAAACAGTGTAATGAATATTAGATTTGTAATAAAGTGTTTGACATCCAGCGCTGATGACCGACACATATTCATGTATAGCCTACTACTTTCGACAATTTATTCGACTGCATATATGCAGAAACAATACAACCCGTAGCTTGTTCAATAACTCTGAACGTTCCGTTATGTTAGCGTCGTAACAACTCAACCCGAGACAACTCAACACGAGAAAACTCAGTTTCATACTTACGGGTTGAGTTGTCCCAATTTCGGGTTGAGATATCCACGGGTTGAGTTGTCATCGGGTTGATTTTTTCCCGTCCCATTAGGTTCGCTAACAGTCGTTCCTGAGAATGCTGCTGGACATTTACTACTGCACAATATATTATTGTTCATGATAAACAAATTAGTAAACGAGGAAGTATAATATCGAGAAGTATATTACAACATAGATTAAAGTTTCATCACGCATAATTATACAGTATTCGTAAGAATGTTTATTAATATTCGACATGTATAATACACTTCCCTCAAAATGTCCTTAAGTTAATTTATCAATGAGTTAAAAATATGCATACCTTAAACAAAATCGTTTGTTGATAAAATAGTTTATACTGATTTTGGAATTTCCTCATTTGTTTTTCTTGGGTAAATGTGAATGGTTTTATCCAAAATAGGATATTGTTCAAGGATTTTCGGAGGGCTATTGTATAAAAGGTAAGTGTATGCAATAATACCCAAACAATATCAAACAAAACTCTTAAATGTAAACTTATATTAATGCCAACAGTTATTGACAATCAAGATGACATTTGAGACATGACTACGTTTTTTGAGTACACCTATCAGCAGTTCATAACCATGTACTGATAGTGTTAAGAAATCCAGAATACAATTTTCACAAACTAATTTATTTGATACAATTTTCGCAGCCTAAAGTATCTGATTCCCTTAAAATCAACATAAACAGTATTCATTATCATTTAACATCTGATCATATCAAGCAATCCAGATTCAATGCCTGCTCTTAATTTATAACTATTATAAAAACTATCGGCTAAGCCAAGATAAATGGGACTTTTTGATTTTGCCAATGTTACATTGAAATATTCTGAAAAGTTAAGTTTAAATTAAATGAAGAGTGTTTTTTTCCGACACGTTATCTTGAGAGCTTTCTGATGATGTATAGTTTTATATATGTTCTATTATCATTTTTTGAATTATTTGGGATTACATTCCCTAAAACCCTGTTTTTACACTGTTTTTGAGTCTCACTGAGGTTTTGTTCTTTTTTCATCAGTTGTTTTGAAAAGTTCTTGTTGGTTACAGTTATTTTGATGTGTTTTCTATCTCTGACTGACATACAGGTATACGGTATTTTTTACAAAAGTTAAATATAATCAATATTTAAGAAAATATTCATGAAAGAGTAAACGTGTACCCTTGTAACGCAAGTAAGAATTTTACGTTACCATCTTTGACAGACTTTAAAACTATGTTACTGCTTTTTTTCACTTGTATCACCTTTTTACTATTACAGTTTATAATTATTTTTACTTAACGCAAATGAAAGTTTTTAGAGCATAGCATTTTCGTTTTGGAAAATAACTACTAAACATTGTAAATTTATGTAGAGTCCGTAGCCCCTGTTTTAAACTGTGTGCTGACTTAATATAAAGAAACATAGCTGCTGTTTTATTACCTTTTCTGTTTTTGGTTGTGCCATATAGGTAATGCAGGAAAGGAATTAAATCAGAAGAAGAACAAAAAAAATCTAAAGACAAATAATTGCTGTCCGTAGTCCTGTAGAGTCCGTAGTCCCTACTATATTTATATCTTTTTTTTCATACAGGACAATAATAAAACTTTTCTAATTGTCTTAGTTTCGTACTTTTGCTGACTAGCTATGCATTTAAATACTGTATGTCTTGACAATCTTCATTCTGTTGAAAATAATGTTAAATTTGACGTAATTTATAAATTTTCTGATAGATTTCTTTAATGGTCAAACTGATACATTAGACACTTATACTTAAATATATATTGGTAGTGTTTGTAAGTTGAAGTTAATTTTTTTTTAAAGGATAGTTACACTTAAAACCATACAAACCTCTTTAAATATGTGATAGAAAAAGATACTGGTGTGGTGTAGAGTCCGTAGCCCCATGTTAATTTTCACATAATTCATTCTTTTGTATTTTTACTCCCAAACTTATATATGTATAGTGATAACTTATTTGATAGATTTTGTTGTTGAAAAATACATATAAACAAGTTGAAAATTCAGGACTTTGTTTTGTTTTGACATTTTATGTTACTAGGAGACACACATTTTTCATGTTTTCTCACGTAAAGTAATGGAATTGTTTCTTCCTATTACTGCTCATTTTTTCAAAAGTCAGAAAATTAATACTGTATCAAAAGAATATCATTCCACAGATCAATTTACATTAAACTACTTTGTTCAATATACTAAATACGGAATGAATGAATGATTATAGTTTTATAAGGGTCCGTCCGCTCCATAAGGATGCATTATGTGCAGACCCCGGGGTGTGACCTGTCAACCCTTAAAGATTGTTTTTGAGACCGAAATTATAGGTCAAATTTTGTAAGAGACCCAATATAATTCATATTGGGTTAAGTGATTACTTTGCCAAAGATGTTATACATTTAGTGTGCCAAAGAAAGGTAATCCCCTATTTTGCTAATTCAGCACCTAAAGTATGGGGATTTTCCTCAAAAGAATATTTAGCTTACTCAAGGCTTTGTTAACTTGATGAATTGTTTCATATGCCTGAGTATGTTTGAGTGCTGTTAGTTTTTTGTGGGATGTGTGTTGAGTGTGCTCATGTGTGCTTGTTCAGGGTGTTATATGTGTGCGTGAATTGGGTCATGACCTACTTTTATCTATTTTTAGCTGTTGACCTACTGACCTACTTTACTTATACCGGGGTAATGTTGTGTTGCTTGTTTTGTGATTGTTGCCCAATAGCCAACCTTGGCTTTTGTTTTTTTCCAGTCATGCCTGTAAAAGCAGCGCCACCAGGAGGAAACAAAGAAAGACAGCCCCAACGATCTTGAGCGCCCGAATCTGACAGGCCGTCCTAAACGAAAGAGAAGCCCCTCCCCCCCTCTTGGTTTCTGTGGCTATCTTGAATTCATAGCCTGATCTAAATTGAAAGAGTGTAACTGTCTAGTTACTATTTTATAGTTTTAGAGTCATTCATTTTGTAAAGTTAAAGGTTTTTGTTAAGTATGTAATTTCGTAAACCAAGAGAAGGGTACCCGCCCCTGTCCCAGAGTGTATACTAAATACCATCAAGACAGTATGTAGAGTCCGTAGCCCCTGATTTCCATTTTATGATTTTCTTTATTGGGTCAAGAAACATATGATTATTCATATCAAACTTGTTATAAATGTTTTGTCTACATCTTGGAATACTTTCAAATATAAAAAATCAGTTTTGTTTCTTTTTCCTCATTTAAATGTAAATTGAAACTTAACATTCCTGTGTATTTTGGGTATTTGCACTTTTGACCTTGGTATATGTTGCAGGCATTGAGAATCAGTGTAGATTCTCTTCCAAATTGATAAATACGTGTATATCAAACTTATTTATAATTCATTTATAAGAAACATACATTTTTATAATTTTTCTAGTGGTGATATGAATTACTGTGTAGAGTCCGTCGCCCTGGTTTCCAATTACAAATGTATATAATATTCTTTTTAGGGTCAGCAAAACCATATTATTTATATCAAACTTGTTCTAAATGTGTTGTCTTCATCTTCGAATACTTTCAAATATAAAAAATTGGTTTTGTTTCTTTTTTCTCATCTACACGTAAATTGAAACTTAACATTCCCTGTGTATTTTGGGGTATTTGCACTTTTTACCTTGGTTAATGTTGCAGACAATGAGAGAGTGGGCGTAGATTTTCTTCCAAATTTTAAAGTACATGTTTATCAAACTAAATACCAAATTACTTACAAGAAATATACATTTTTATATTTTTTCTAGTGGTGATATGAATTACCATGTAGAGTCCGTAGGCCCCTTGGGTTCATATATTCAACCGTACTTAACTTTTTTGTTTTACATGTTCCATCCAAGATCTTTTGGAAATTAGTACCTAATAGACATGTCTTTATATTACTATAAAAGATTCTGCACTCTGATGGGGTCTGAAAATTGCCATATGTGAGACTGAAGAGGTACCCTTTATCTTGGCTTTGCCGTATGTCTTTTCTTCACATTAGAAACATAACGAGAATTTTTTGGGAGTTTTCTACATTGTACATTTGAACAAGTTTATGTGTATATATATAAACTAAATGTTGTTTAACTCATTTTACTGTCAACTTCATGTGAAGCAGAAAGTTCCACTGACCATCCTGGTAATGTTGTAGAACTAAACCCTAGTCTACTACAAGGTATTGCCTACTGTTCTATATCAACAACGATGATTAGCTGGTAGCTACATAAGAACCGACAACTCACAATCAGTGAGAAGAAACAAGGATTCAAAGACAGCAATTTTAACAACTTGCTCAAAGTATCTAGTTAATTGAAAACAGTAGTCCAATCTCAAGAGAAAGCTATTAATCGATTATAACGTTATAAAAGAAAGAATCTTAGACTTGGTCGATAAAATGACTACTTTGACTGTACTGCCTATTTAAACGTACATTTGAAACAGAAATTTACCTTTGATTATATAACCACAGTAAAATTTAAAACAACATTATGTCAACTACGAGTATCATCTCTTTATTTAGCCATAGAAAATAGTAGACATTTCCATTAACAGCATTATGAACGAGGTAAGATAGTTTATTTATTAATTTGAGTTAACGCCGTGTCAACACAATTTAGGTCATTTTACGGCGTCCAGCGCACCTAACCTAGCTTTCCTGGACCATTGTCTATATCCAGTACTAACTTACCCTTTCACAAGGCCGGAAACTTCTCTCATATGATCTAATCAATGGAGGAAAATCGACATTATTGTCCAATTTTTAATGGAAGGGTATATCCCCGGGTGGAATTCGAACCCGCACCCCCTCAGGCACGAGATTCCAAATCCCGGCGCGCTACCAACTGCGCTATCGACCCGGGTTAAAACGAGGTTAGAAGGCATATTACATCGCTGTAACCTATACCGGAAGTCAGCAGTGTCTCTCAATCAATAAAAAGTATAATTACAAAAATGACGCTTAATACTGTGATAACTGTATAAGATATGAAGTCGATACTTACCAGTTTTGTAAAAATATGTGTCAGCTTTAATTAAAACCGGTTTATGTCCAGTCATTTCCCGAAATGTAAAAAATCAGTTCGACCATGGATCACTTTAAAATCGGTTCATTATCATATATACATTATTACAAGCTGTGCCACGACTCAAAAGCGATAGTTAAAAAAGGACCGTTATATAGTGTGTGTTTTTCAACAATGCTATTTTTTATTTTATGAATATTGCATTGAATGTAAGGACTCCTGTGCCAGTGAGTTGGACGAGAAGTTGAAAAAAGCCCATTCAAGAGTAATACCTCGAGATAAAGCTCTCGGAGTATTACTAACATAAGCATGATGAATATGGACTTCCTGACCACCTCTGCCAGGTATTAAGCATGATTGTTAGCTATTCTCAAAATTTCTACAACTATCAAATTTGTAAAGAAGCAGTAAAACATGTTTAGATAATAGGGAAGTAACAATACGATAATACCACATTACACTATTATGCAATACGTCAAACCCTATTCCAATACGCATCGGTTTCTTGCGTAGACAAACGTAGCAGGAATTAATGCACAGTACAAGTCCTTTTTGGATCAACATCACATATATATGTGTATTTTAAATGATCTAGTAAACAAACTTGAAAAATTAGAAAAAAATGGACTGGACGTTCGAAAAATGCACAATTTGAAACAGACTTTTGAAAAAAAATTAATATCTTATTTGACGAAATGATCACAATACAAATGACTGCATTTATGCCATCTTAAATAATATTTGGACTGGATGTGATTAAAACTAACTTCCTTTCTATCATCTGCACTAAACTCTGGTTGCACAAGTTATTATACAGATTAAAGTTAAATTAATTCATACATGTATTCAAAAAACATTTAAAGATATAAGATCAGTACGATATACCTAACATTATTATAGTTGTCCTATTGCAGGTGAATTTGTTTACCTGAAAGATATCGTGCATAAATTATCCACATGAGATCGTAAGTACTGCTTCTGTAATTACAGCTTCTTTATGTTATTTTTATTAGACTTGGAACTCTTACTGTTTGTTATTACGTTAAGTGATGAATCAATTAAATGTAAAAAAATTAATAAACAACACGTGCATGTTGTTGGCGTGGTACTTCAGAAAGACTAAACAATATTAAGGTAGTGTATACCTGCTCGATCATTCACAGACTTTAACTATAAAATATAAAGTTGGTCAACTGGTTATATTTCCTGCAACCTACAAGATTTACAGCATTCAAATACACACAGATATAATGGCGGTTTTTATTTGCAATCCATATTACCTAATGAACAACAGAACAAAAATATCACAAAGTAAGCTCAGTCTATATACAAACAAATGAGTTAGAGAAACATTTGGGTAGATGTAGCTATATTTAAAACATACATGAGAGAATGTATTTTGTCGGGTTTAGTGCCGTAGCTTCCCATTGATAAGATCATATCAAAGCTGTGGGTTAACCTACTCACCGTTTCTAAAAATGCTGATTCATTGAATTCAGCTTTTAACCAGTACCTAGTCAAATACTGCCGTCAGAGACTGTTAACTGTCCTACATGATTAACAATTAGTGTTAGGAGAGAGAATGACCGTAGAACGTAATTTATTATCAAGCTTAAACCTACGACCACTGGACCAGTAGACTTGAGCATTACCGACTGAGCTAGCTTGGCGTCATTAGAGATTGTGATAACTAACTTTCGATCTTTGTATATTGATATTGAGGACGATATATATTGTATTAATTTTTGATATGGTCTAAACATATGTTAATGGTATTTGTGAGTTTCTAAACTACCTTAATGTAACATAATTAAATCAAGATGTTGAGAACTGAACATATTATATAAATGATTGTATCTTAACATAACTTACATCTTTGTTCTTGTACTACTATAGTTTGAAAACTTTGATTATACGGAAATTCTGAATTATAAGATTCCAGTAAGTGAGCTATACGTTATTGCAACCATGTTGAAATTATTAGTTCTATTTAGTGCATTTGTGCTTTCGTTTTCTCAGCAAAGTGAGAACAACGGGACATTTGGAGAAACCGTAAATGGTGATGATTTGGTTAAACTTGGAAGACAACTTCATAAACCAATGCTAACTATCATAGGTATGGCGATTAGAAATCTGCACCCATGTGAACAATGGACACAATGGTCACCTTGTACGACAAGGACACTTGGATACTTTGGAAGCAGAACACGTACAAGAACTTGTTACTATGACAATAATGCCGGGAACGCTAAGGGTGTCGTTGAAAATGATGATAAACTGTGTGAAGGATATTGTCCTATAGACTATAATTTCACAACTCATGGATATTGTATCAAATTTTATACTGATAAAGCAACGAATGATGATGCTGCTACACAATGCAGGAATGATGGTGGTTATCTTATAAATATAGAAATAAAACAGAAACATGATGATATCAAGGAAATGATACAAGGATCTAATGAATATCCATACGTTGGGGGAAGACGTAATGACGTATCATCACCATGGATATATGAATATGGAGTGCAGAACGGATTCCTAGAATTTCATTCGGGACAGCCTAATGATGGTTCCACTGAATTATGCTTATGTCTGAATAAAGTGACGACACTCTTGGTCGATGTTCCATGTACTGACAAGAGAGCATTCTTTTGTGAAATTATAAATATAAACTGATATTTGTACGTACATGAATCATGTCAAGTGAAAGTTACGAATTTTATAATTGTTTTAGTATTCATTGGATTTCTTTCCATAGCAAGTTAAATGCCGCCACAAATAACTCATCGCGATAATAAAAAGATAAAAAAATAACAATAAAAAGACACATGAGCATATGTATTTGTTTTTAAGAGACAAACATCATGTTTTGTGAGACATATAACTTTTTTTATTATCAAGCTTATAACTTATTCTTGGCAATGAAGTTAGTGTATGCCAATGAAACATTTTTACTTGACTTGACTATTTAACCATAACGATGTCCATTCGATAAAGACTGATATAGATCAGAAAATAAGTCCATGTTTGTTCTTTACGATTTCGTTCAGATATAATTTAGTTATGGTCAATTGTCTATCACCGAATATCGCTGCAATGCACTATGTTAATAAATAAACTGCAATGACATCTCATCAACGCAATTTTGTAAGTAGTGTCGTAGTTTAATTAGGGAAATAACAATTTATAATCAAAACGCTAAAAGCACTGGAGTTGTTCGACATAGAAAACATGTTTACTTCGGTCACTGGTTGTACTCAAAAATGTGAGACAATATGTAGAAAAAGATTTCGTTTCTTGAAATATAGAAACAGCGCTCTCGTTTTATAAAATCTTCAATTGTGACATTTTTAAACTGTACATGAAAAAATCAAATTTCATTGGATGATCAGAAAAAGATGTCCCGCCGATTGATCTATATTCGAGTTCAACATTGTGCTCACAAACAATTGGTCTGGGCGATGCTATTCTAAGCATCATGATATGAGTAAAAATGGTGGGGTTTTTTACCTGAAACCACGTGACGATGTTTATATTTTTATAATCCCCCTTCAACTTTACTGAATAAATTAAACATGTTTTTGTGACATCTTAATAGAACATTGCTATCCAAAAATGTATGCACTTAAAAAATTAAAGTTGTCATTTAAATTCAATGAGAACGTGTTGATATATACCGACGAGGTTTAAAAGCACCTTTAATTTATGAATTGGTACTCTTGTATTTATTAAGATATGTATATAGATAATGTCCTAGAGCTAAATCTCTTGGGACATTGTTTATACCGGCGTGACTATTAAGACATATGGATGTGAGAAACCTGTATTTTTCATATATTTATTATGTTTATAACCTATATGTATGTGTGTATGCATGTTTTCAACTTTAAATGAAATATAACCATTTAGATTCACTTACAGATTTTTTGTCTGTTTTGTTTTTACAACCGCACGTCACGTTTAATCAAAGCACTGGAGTGCTGGAGGAACGATATCCTGAACTTATTTTTTGATTAAAGAATATATAATTATGTATATCATCTATAAAATAATGTACTAAGTATCAATTAACAAAATTTAACAAAAGCATAGCACTAGACTTCTCAAGTGGTTTGCTCATGGCAAGGTTTATCTTATTTTATCAAACAAAATAAACCAGTCAAAGAATTAATTTTCATCACATTTTAGGGTCATGTACAGCAGCCATCTCACCAAACCAAAGATTATTCTGGACTATTTTCTTTAACCACAAGGAGCTGACAACTTCTCATTTTTGGTTATCAATGGGTATTTTTTAACGAGATCGTTAATATTTTCGAAAAAAAATTAAAGATTTGGTGTGGAATGACAAGCTGCATTTTTTTCACAAAAACATCGACTTTCTAACAATTCATTTAAGGTTTTCCCCCAAATACTAAGCTCTTTTGCATCAAGCTACATTCCCATTTTTGTTCACGAAATTTAAGTCAAATTAACGTTTAGCACTTGCAATTTATTCACAATAAAAATTACTCTAAGAATCGTCTATTTCCTATAAATATTTGCTTAAAATTCCGTACAAAATTATACATATTCATTCCAAATTATTATCAAACTCTATAACTTAAAATCGCTCAAGTAAACTTTTAATGTGACACTTTGAAGACAACAACGTCATACCGCCGGTAAGAGTATTAGTCATATCCAAAATGGCGGGTGTAATAACAATTGGATAAGTCATGTCTGTAAATATTTGTTTGTTTCGAGTAATAATGAATTTAAACAAGTTTTTCGACGTTTTAAAGTTGAAATATACGCATGTTATTTGACTTCCGTAACTCTAGCCAACCCTGGCAGGGTTGTCTACAGTTACGGAACTTCTGTAACTCTAGAACCTGGGCCTAGAGTTACGGTACTATTTAATCGCATGATGATTATTACTATCAACCAAATCAGCAACAAATACATTCTGCCCCCGTTCATCACCAAAGTATTTAAGTGTCGTCAAGATAAGATGTTATGTTTACATTGAGGCCAAACTAAAACAGTTTCATGTTATAACATACAATGTATGTGTACGGGTAGGTTTTCCTTCTCTTAAGTTAAAATCCATATTAATTTACCTTACCATGCGTCATTAAAGCTCGATACAAATGCACATTATTTTCGCAATGCTGACTTCAATATGGACTTATAGAAGGGCTTAAACTCACAACCATATATAAAATATTTGAAACTCACAGATAGAACAATGGTAGAATTAAGACATATTGTGGCTGAGCTATAAATAATAATTATAATATACCGCATTTGTATAGCGCTCTTTACATATTGAATATATGTTCAAAAGCGCTTCACAATCATAATACATAATAAAAAATACGAGCTTAAATAAAAACGAAAATCAAGAATGAAAAAGTTTAAGAATGATAAAATTAAAAAAACCCATAAACTAAAGACTGATAATAGTGATCAATAAAGTGCTCATAGTAGTTTAAAAACAACAGCAACAACATAACAAGTGGATTTAACTGTAAAAATAGTGAATGAGTAATAATGGATTGTTGGTAGAATGGCAGCCAAATGGTCGATGGGGAATCAGGCCGGATGCCACAAAAATCCATGATTGCAAGGTGCAAAATTGGATTCTAATCCAGGGCTCCCACCCGAACATCCATCATTATCAGTGCCCGCGCGTCCCACCAACCATCATGCACTATATATGGGTCAGATAAAGTTAAAGTGATAAAGGTTATGATTAGATTATGAATAAAGGCAGCCACCGACTAATGTAAACCAGACAAGATGCCCCGAAAAATCCATGATTGCAAGGTGCAAAGTTGGATTCTAATCCAAAGATCCCTCCAGAACATCCATCAGCGTCAGAAAGTTTTATCGAAAATGACCAAACAGTTTTATCGAACTAGATAGTTGATCGTTTTTCCTTTTTGTCGTTCGTTTTTACTGCCTATCATTTTGGTGTAATCGTGGCATTTGTGACATCATTTGTCACATAGTATTGCCAGTGTTCTTCCTTGTCCTTGGGAGATTTTACTTACTAAAAGCTGCAGATGATTATGAAACAAGGAGTTTACTCACTATACATGGGAAATCTTCAACTTGTTGGTGCTAAATTAGCAATAAGGAGACAACCTATTTTTGGCAATAATAAAAAACATATTTTGGCATATAAGAAACTATCCGGAAATGAATTATATCATGCATTTATCAAAATTTGACTCAATTTAGATTAAAAACCAATCTTTTAAGGGCTGAAGAGTCAAATCATGCGTTCTGCACATAATGCATCCTTATGGAGCGGACGGACTCTCATTAAATCCAAACGAAACAAGGATGCATTGATAACAACCATGCATTTAACCAATATAATTATGAAACCAAATCAGTTCAATGATTATAGTTATCATCACATGATTCATGGTGTTATCTTAACTTTTGTTATCTTAAGTCAATACATCCCACCTTATAGTGCAATACATTTGTAACAAGCTTAGGACTTACACGTTTTTCGAAAATGATTTATAATTAATATTGATTGCATGTGAGTATAATGCTTGATTTTGATTTATTTTGTATTTTTATTGATATTAGTTTTAGCTCTGATAATGTAATTTGCATTACGGGGGTGGGGGCTAAATAGAATTTAGAGATACTGATCCCTTTTTTGTGTCATCTCCGCTATTGTCGTGCACGACTATTTGCATTTTAAATACTGTGATATTTCACCATTTGTGTGCCCTGTCTTACAGAATTGATACCGAAATGAAATTCTTATTATTATCGGTGTAGCTTGTAATTATTAACACGTACTGGATCAGTAGTCCAGTGGTAGGACGCATGCTTAGGGGTCGAGAGGTCCCGGGTTCGAACCCTACCAGGGACACTGCTAATTTCCTTGAGCAAGAAATTTACCTGCGATTGCTTCACTTCACCCAGGTGTAAATAGGTACCTGCGAGGGCGGTATAATTCCGTTGCGCCAAAGTGTCGGCTGCACTAAGCGGAGTTAAAAGACTCCCCAGGGAGATTAAAAGATAGATACCAGTAGCCCGATGACCAGAGGTTATAGCTGTAAAGTCAGTGAACGTGCGTAAGCATGAAACTTAGACTATAAAATGCAATTACTTTTTTTACTTTTAAATAAACTTTCATTGTTCATATTTTGGTTAACGCTAAAGAAGCGTTTCCAGAACAAGATAGAAAATTATTTACTTCAGACTTGTACAAAAGGCACTATAACTAAAGTAAGGTGTGTATAACTGATAATACGTGTATAATATAGCAAGATAACGATGATCTATGCTATTTTATTTATGAAGTATTTCAATAAATAATAGTTTTATTTGTTAAACTCGACACTACTTAAACGGAGATGAAATTGAAGAAACACTTGACCAATGCTAAATTCATGAACGCTGGTTCATAGTTGGGACTCTCCAGGAAGAAGTGGGAGATTAGATTACCGAACAAATAAGAATTAAACGTTATGACAAACGCTTAGGAATCGAAAGGCTCATGGTTTTCGTTTACTTCTTTTATTGTAAATGTAATTTCTTGACTTCATTCTAAAGTAAAACAGTACCTGCGAGGAAACAACTGTATTATAAACGAAGCGAACGACTCACAAAGGTAACCTTTCATTGACAATGTTAAAACACATCTTACAATAAGAGTCTGTCCTGATATAAACTATATCAGACTTGACCAAAGTTACAAAAACAATTTTTAAGGAATGAAGAGTCACATTTCTGGGTCTGCATTTGATGCATCTGATCATTATGAAGCGGCCAATTCTCGTACCCAAAGTTTATCAAGATTCTCAATTTAATGTCCGACCGAGAATTTTGATAACCTTGGGAAACGAGAATGCGCTCGCATGGATCCTCCTTAAAATCAAACAAATACAAACAAAGACAAGGTGAATGGTATATAAATACACAGTAGCTTTACAACTGAAGGTCATAGCTGTTAAATTGATTTTAACAATATAAGACCTTGACCTAGATAAAATGCATTTCTTTACTTTTCATATAATTTATCTTTACTAGTTAGTTGTTTTAATAACTTTCGTTGATAGTAGTCATAAAATACGGGTATGGTCAATCTTCCGCGCCTTACTCTGGATCAAGTAAGATAATTGTCAGCCAATAAGGGACCTTAGTCAGTTGTTTCCCCTTGTATACTCTTCAAATAGGTAAGTCCAATTAGTTGGATTACTCGGATTTTCCCCTTACTTTTCAATGTCAATTTGCTTAAATTAATCTTAAAAAAAATGTTTTTGTAAATCATTTAATCTGTTTGAAATTCCAGCTCAGTATTTTTAGGGTAAAGAACTATCTAAATTTTATCACTTCTGTTAGTATCTTCATTGACAAGAAAGATATTAGATGAAATATTTTGTTGTCCTTACGTAGGAATGCAATGATAAAATCCAAGGATTCCAACTGTAAGAACCTACTTATCAATTGGATTGCTTCAGATTTCATCAGGGAAAGATAACTAACTAAAGTCCCTAATTAAAACGGTGTATGCTTACTATTTGTTAAAACTTTAGTCAAGTGAGTAAGACCTGCTCAGGAACAATGAGTACTACGGCTAACCAAAGCTAACCAAAGCAATGTTGCTGAAGTTTTAGAAATGCAGTACATAGCACCATACACTATGTTTCATTAATGTCTGTTTATCGTACGACACAGTATATAACTATACTAGTATTATGCTTCATCGGAAAAATCTTGTTTCCTTGTGGACGCTTTTTACGGTGTTCTATGTGTAAATGTTGATTGTATCATATTCATGTCCTCTAGGTTAAATTTACATGCATGTACTCTAATATATGTTCCTATTTTTTTTCCAAAAAGTGAAACATGTATAACTGATTATGTATGTTTGTACATGTTTATTGCCTTACATACATGTGCGCTAGGTTAATTATCATGTATATATTCTTATATATTTCCCTATTTTTTCAAATATTGATATAACTGTTTATATATGTTTGTAAATGTTTATTGCCTTATATATTTAGGGATCCATTCCCGTGACAATGTAGATTATATCTATATGTATTTATAATCAAAAATATGTACTATTTACACGTTTCTTGAGTAAAATAATGTTCTGTTCTGTTCTGTAATAAACTTTTTATTGGATTTTACGCCGTGTCAACATAAACCATCGTCATTCTACGGCGGTCAGCTCTCATATTCTCTCTTTCCAGGATCTTTGTCTACAACCAGTACTCACATGCTCATTTACAGGTCCGACAATTTTTCATAAACCATAATAATGCAGGTAAATCAACAATATCGGAAGGATATAACCAGCCTGAATGTGATTCAAACCAGTAACCCCATCGGGACACTAAAATTAAAACCCTGCACGTAGTCATTGTACCACGGACCCGAGTCCGCGTAAGGCGCTTATCAAGGTGATCTAGGCGTAAGATTTTTCAATGAAAACCGGCATAGGCCGGGTTTCATTGATGTCATATCTTACCTCTGAATAATCACTACATTGAGTTAAAACTTTGCGTTGTTATCATTATATTATTTGACATACTCGTAATACTGTAGATAACATATCTTGTCATTGATATGACTATTATCAATAAAACTGCTTACATAAATAAAATACTTCACCTTTATTCAATGAGTATTTGGTATCTAATTATTCATTTCAATTGGTGCCTTGCATTGGAATCTTTTGGTTGTGAGTATTCAAACTCAGCTGTTTAGCTACCCGCAGGTGCGCCACGGAGTTTTGCTTCCCATGCACCTGGTTGGAGTGAAACAATCAATAACAAAAGCTAACCACTTATATTTCTCAAAACTCAGGTACAACAGAACAATAATGAAACTTGTTGCAATAGTGTTGATGGTGTTGTCATGGGCTGGACCATCGATTGAACTAGAAATACCTAGTAAGTTTTCCTTAGTAAATTCTAAAATAATTGTAATTGCTAGTTACTTTGTTTGAATTTTAGCATTCCTCTTGCACGTGTGGGAAGCATTTTCAACACCCAATTAGTGCCAACGAAAGTGAACTTTTACTATATTTATTATGGCTAGCATAGCTATAATACATTGAATATCAGCACATCAAAATGTGACTTTCCATACATTTTTATTGTGATCGGTCTTTGTTCGTCGTGCCTCAACATTTTGGCTGAATCATCATCTCCTTATTAATCATTGGAAAGAAATATTCCTGGCATGTAGCTTTTTAAAGCCATACAAGAAATTCCATTTCATGTGGAACGCAGTTGTCATGGCAACCAAAAAGAAAAAAATCTTCTGTAGAAAGAAGCCTAGAGCTTTTATATATGTAGCACCAGCTCTCAACAAAAAATATTCCAACTATGCCCCTGGGTCAAAGTTGACCCCGCCGCAGGGTTCACAAATGTTACATAGTGTTATTTAAGAAAATGTAAAAAAATCCTTTTTTTTAAATGTGTCAGGCGTTTTTAAACTTTCATATAATTATGCATGTAGCATAATTCTGGTCACAATTTTCATAAATATGAATGATATGAAAATATGAATTTTGTTATATGCTTTGTGTCCGATGCCTTAAAAATTTATTTCTCAGACAAAGGGCCAAGGGTCCTTTGAACACTCTTGGTTGTTATATTTGTAAGTTCATATATTTTGTCTTAAAAGTCCATTGAAGATGACAGTTGGGTCAGCAAAGTGACCCAATCCAAATAGGCCTGCGTGTCCGTTAGACCTGGTTATTTTACAAGAGATACCGGAATCTTGCAATGTAATTCAATATGTTATAAACTTCAATGTAAAATGTGCAACTGTATGAAACACTAAATATGAAATGAATTAAAACAATGTACTATTAACATAGATCTAAAGGATTTGCTTTTTTTATTTTCAGTTACTATAGATGAAACAGTTCCTTTGGGTAAATATGTTTCTATGAACTGACACTCGTAAATTGATTTACCATAACTTTCCTTGCAACGTGGAATAGACGTTAAACACATTTTAAATAGAATTATTTGCGTTGAGATCAATTTAAGTTTATATATTAAGAATGCTCTAAATTACAGAAATACTTCCAATATGAATATTGATGATTTATTTGTATTGTTGAATTAGTAGAACAAAGTATACACATGTATTACAACACTACTATACTAACATTTACATACACAGAATTGTTTTATGTCCTCCTTTCTTGTTCCTTGGTTTATCCTCTAATATTATTCATGATAATTTTCTTTTTCTAACCTTAATTGTGTGACAATCGTTATTTGTATTGCTTAACTTGTAAATTGTACTATGTACAAATCCTATATAAAATACAATTATGTTCTGTTCTGTTATCTTGTTCATAGGCAGGGGCGAATTCAGGATTTTTTTCTAGGGGGGTCCGACCTTTTCTAGGTGGGTCCGAACTGTTCTAGAGGGTCCGAACTCGAACCACAACCACATTATAAACATTTTGCTGAAAAAAAATGCAACATATTGATAATAAAAACAACATAAAACCATAAAATCTATGTTAAGCACCGAGAATGGACATGTACATTTTCTAAATTCTGGGGGGGGTCCGGACCCCCCTGACCACCCCGCTGGATCCGCCCATGATAGGTTACAAAATTAAAACTTTTCATATATTACATGTATATACATTATAATATAACACGGTTTAATTGTTTTAGACCTTTTTCAACTTCGTATGTATGCCTATTTTAATTATTCTATACACGCTTTGTGAGCTACATATGTGGACTTTAAAGATAATCCGAATACGAATATATTATTTGTTCACGATTAAAACCGTGGTTAACTTTTTGCACTTCCAGAGTGCGTACATTTCTCGGTACATTTTCAAATTCCGAATTACTGCACTGTTGCACATTTAAAATTCGACCTAAGATTATGGATATTGTTTAAAGGGTAAATACGTACATGGCTTACAGGTTAAGTCACGAATTTTTGATCAACATATCCTTATCAATTGCTGGCAAACCGAAAATTGATCTAATTTCTATTGCAAAATTTGACGAAATTTCGTTTAGGCTGAAGCGAATGGCGAGTTTTCTTGTTATTGACTTATTCTGTCAATTTTTGCGTTCATTCAACAATTTCTGTATTCAAAATTGCTTACGAATACAATTGCACGAGCAGAAGATTTTTTTTTCCAAGTCATAGAATTTAGAGCATTCCTTATAATGATTTTTGTGATTGAGATTAACCTTATTTTTCTTATAAAACACATAAACTTTGATACATAGTAACCTTGTCAATCGAACTATAACAAAATATAGACGCGTACCCATAAAATTAAAGATAGTTCGAATACATGAAAACAATACTGTTGACTTTTTAATTAGAATTACAAATGTAATATTGTCTTCAACATTATTCTAGGTATCCCGTTTGGAACTGTCCCATTTATCTGTAACGGAAACATTACAATTACAAAACATGGTGTAAAAACCCCAAGCATGCTGGATATTATCAAGACTGGTGATAAAATAAATGTCGCTCTTACAAAGGAGTATGAGAGGGAACAATTTTTTATTATCACAAATACAACAGACTGCAAGCGTAAGGTAAATCAATATTTTCGTTTCATTTTAACATAATTCATGAAAAACTACGGACAACTATTATAGAACATGATTACTTAGAATCAGAATTTTATGCTTTATTGGCGTAACTTTTAGTTAGTGTTGACCTCATTCCAATATACTTGGTAAATGCTAGCCATTTAGTGTAATTGACTTGAAAAAGTACAGCCATTATTGACTATTGTGATCAGTATCGTATGAACACGGCAAAACACTTCAACTTTAAAGTTACTAAACAAAAGTAATATATTTTCAATTGCTTATGGTACACGTACCAACGAGGTTCTGTTCCTAACAAACACGGAGATGACCATGCTAATATTACCATTTCCGCTTCCTTGTCACTCGGCCTCGTCCATTTTATATCAATACTTACACAAATTGACCTCACCAATTCAATGGTAAAACTACGACGGTATGATAAAGTTATGTAAGAACTGACATTTAAATATACGTAAGTACTTTTATTCATGTAATAACTTAATAGTTCTGGTCAGAGGCTCAATGGTAAAGTGTTTATTTTTACCAACATTTTGTGACTGGGAACTGTAGTCGTCTGTAACATAAGAAGTTGGGAGTTTCTAGGGTGTTAGTAAAACGTTTCCTGCTATGCCTGTAGCGTGTTCAATTACACAAAACGTTACAGAACGTTACATAACGATACATTCGGAAATCCTCGGCCATTCGCTGCGAATAATCTAATCTAATACACAAATATGCGATCGTTAAGGCAATGAGTGATGTTTCAAAATTTACGGACTAAAACGAAACATCACTCAATGCCTACACGAATATATATTTGTTTACTTCAACAACGGTAGTTTCAAAATAGCGTCTAAATATGTCCGAGATTATTCGCAGCGAATGGCCAAGGAGTTCCGAATGTATCGTTACGGAACGTTCTGTAACGTGTGCAGTTACTGAACACGCTACAGATTCATCCAAAGATTATATACCCTTTACTTGCTTTCAGAACGAACATGGTTTAATATTCAGTTCTATGATTCAGTATGGCTGGTTATTAACATTTTATACTTTGTTTTACCTCAACGGAACTTTATTTACAAATCGGCAAATACGTGCCTTTGGTACACAAAACTGAGCAAGCATATGACATGTATACAAGTATATACCATTGTGAAGTAATAACTGTAAATTTATGTCATGCAGCATGTGTTTTTAAATATTTTTTCAGGCACAAAAAATATCAATCGATGTCTATTGTACGGCAGATGGGAGTTCGGTAAGTGACATCCAATGAAATCATTAGTCTGGATTACCTGCCCCTTACCACTGTCGTTATCGGGTCAGGCAAGCCGTGTTCATGGCGGCCTCTTTGGTTATTATTCAGGTATTTCGTTTTCATGATCTTGCATGATCATTTGCTGACGATAGTTACTTTAAAATAGAAGTTCGATACTATATAGGTCATTTGATTTAGATTTTTTCTGATTACACGTATATTTAGCGAACGATTTACACAAGTTTTCATGTCTCACTTGACGTGGATTATTCTTATAAGAATTTCGGATACTTTATTCAGCATAAATGTAACCAAACAACTAAAAAAAGTATCCACTGTAATTCTTGTACAATGATCCTTTGATTTAAAGCTTGCGAAGTAAGAAATGTTCATTGAAAACATATTTATCCAATACCAAATTCACTACATAGGGCGCGGCCATTATCATGCTTTGCCTGACGTACTTCTCCTGACAAAGTACGATTGGGAACCAGACAATGAAAATATATTCTTTACTTGAATAAAATGCCGCATTTTGTAAAATTTTAAGAATCATACGCAAAAAAAACGGGGGATGACGAACAGCATTCAGACTTAATATCCTTTAGCGGATTATCCCGTTATGCACCGATTTCAAAATGGTCAAATCAATTTTTTTTGCATTTCACTCGAGATTGAGTCATACATTTTCTTATTTGGGCTGATATAAACTTAAAGATTCAAGCTAAACAGAGCAGTCTTTTTTCACTGACTGAATAAAATCGGAGTAAAGGATTATTTATATATTTATTTATATTACAATCATCAGAGTAGGGTTGGGGTGCAATGTAATTCTATATTTATTTTTCATTGATCCTTATTCTTTACATTTTTATATGTTCGAGACTTTAGTCATGAACAAATATATTTACCGTATTTCAGACCCTTTCCCACTTAGAAAAAAAATACCGAATCCAGAAGTAGTCCCTCAGTATATATCATTTATATGTATAGAGCAATTCAAAAAGATCGTCTGTTATGACGGGCGCATTAATGCACTAGTATTCCGAACTATATCTCAAGCGTAAGAATATTCGCTGCTATGTTGTGTGTTTCAGAAGGGATGATTATGTCATCTTATGTAAAAGAATGGTATCAACGATTCAGTCACGACCGTCGTTTGTGCCAGTTGTCAGTGGAGATGTTAATCGTCTTAGAAAAGAAAAAAGTTTAAAGATCATAGTTGATGACTTTGAATGATTTCGAATAATATACTTTATCTATTTTACATGCAGATGGAGTAGAATAAATTTGCCTGAATGATAACTTTCAAGCGGCAGTTATTAAATTATTTTAAGAATGACCCCTTTGACTTGTGCTGATTGTGTGAAAAAAATCAAAATTGTGTTCGACTGTCCAGTTTACCTGTTGTATTTATAGTTCGATTGTGTGAAGTGTTTTGAATCGAAACTAATATCACTGAATTGTTCTTTGTGTACAGATGTTGTTGGAGCCGGAAATCTAATTTCACTTTTCAAACCTGAACAAATTCAGTGTCTTCAGCGCTTTGATTATATTTTAAATGATCTCACTCTGTCAGTTGTGTTCTAATATTTTCGTGTTTTATTACTCTCTGTTTTACAATTGTCAGGTGAAAATTATAGTGGCAAGTTTTGAAATGAGAGACAATAGTATACCTTATTACTGTGATTCTAATTGTATACGACTTGACAATCCTTACACTTTGAAGATAAAAGAGGTAAGCTATTGTACAATCTGATTAAAACCCGATCTAAAATTTTCCACTAGCATACTCGCTAATCTGTCCTTTTTCAAACGAAGGTCACGTTCAGGCGACCTTTTCTCATCATAATATTCATTACGAAGTTATTATGATACGTAACATGTTTACATCGTCTACGTCACGCAATTTGAAATGAGCCGCCCAATCGCAGACTGTGAATAATACCGCTGTTAAAATAGCATGAAAAACTCGGTCTAAAAATAGAAATTACGAAATCAAAAAGTGATTAATAGTGTTTTCGTCTAGATGAAAGCTACGCATTGATTGGTCGAAACAAAGTTCATCGCGACGTGACCTTCCACGGAGAAAGTATAGATCCTGAAAGACAACGCTCTACGAAGATTGACTATTGTAATAATTCAACAATCCTCTTAGCTTCAGATTATCGTATTCCAAACGCGTTCAAAATGTCCATGTTTAGGGTACTTAATAATGCAATCTTCAGACAGTGAACACTTGTTATGGGTCTTCTTAAGTGAAACAAAACTAGCGAATAAAAAAATGTTACTTTTTTGCTAGCATTGACCTGTAAGTTGCAATTGCTTTCAGTTTCTGCAAAATAATTTACCGATGGACTTAATTTTGTGCGGATGATTTACATATGTTGAAAGGGAAAGTGTAAATTTGATTTATAAATGGTTGCTATAGATCAAGGGATTTAATATTCTGTTCAATGAAATCACCTTAATGACAGTTTTGAATTACAACTAATTTTAAACTAGATTATGCATATATAAGATTGTAACATCTTATCATTTCAGAATAGTCTTACTATGGATAATCCACCGACGATGAACATTTGTGATGCAGATATAGAATACAGCGACCAAGCAACACAACCTCTTGAAACGGTTGGTTTAGGTCTTGTTTTTTAGATTTGATAAATAACGGAGCCCTTAAATTTACTTTTGTAATAGATTTTTTCAATGTTGTTTCTTTTACAAACGTTCATTTCTCTATTATTATTATAAGTTTCTAAATAGAAAAGTTTGTTAAGGTACACCTGTGGAGAAGGTGTGTCAAACAATCTTACTTTTTAATACACTCATCGATAAACGTCGCAACATCGCAAAGCAAAAATAAGGCCTTTGTAGTGGCTACCTCACTAGATCAAATCGAACTTGACCAAGTTTGAATGTTAATCTAAAGACGATCAAAACATACACTGAGATAAAGTTGATGGCTACGAGAAGTATTGCATGGGACTTTTTAGTGGACGGTTAATGTGGAATAACGGTTGCTATGGAACTCAAATAGGTTGCTATGGACGGTATAGTGGATGCTTTGGACATCATGGTGATTGCTATAGGGTGTATGAGTTGTAGCTATGGACCAAAGAGTGGCTGCTATGCATATATTACAGGTTGCTATGAATCTAAGAAGGTTGCTTTGATGTCGTATTTGTACTCCGTAATACGTGTGTGTTGTTATGGTTCGATATTATGGGCTGGAGGCCTCCTATTACAAATAAATTCATTGTCATTTTCATTGATACCTTCCTACTCCTACTAAGTGCGACGTTTTGCGTCAAGGTTGCGACGGTTTCGACGTTTAGATTAAGTGTTTCGACGTTTAACGTCAGTTGCGACGTTTAGTGCGCTACAACGTCCGTAACGTCCATGGTTAAAACGAAATTCTCGAGGTCGTACATGTATTGAGTTAAGCAAATTTTAAATTGAAAACGAAGAAAATCATATCCTAACACGTGTACATATATATGTATCTTTAATTTAGTTTATACATTTTTAATTTCAAATCCAGACCGTTCCAGATGATATAATCGAAAAGCAAACATCTGGACTAGTACTAAAGAAACAACTTGATTATGAGAAGGAAAACAAATACACTGTAAACATCACTATATCAACTACTGCAGGAACTTACCATCAAACGATTAACATTATCGTAGAAGATCAAGATGATCTTGGTATTTCATTCCTATCAAATTTATATGAATGTAACATTTCGGAAAATGTAAGTACACTTACGATCGTAACTCAGAAGGTTAATTTTCTCACTGAATATCGACATTGATTTGTCCTAGCACCATAGCAACCAGGAAATAATTATAGTCACATGATCTTCAAAATGTAAAAATCACATTTGTTTCGTCTAATTCTTGCTGCAGTTAAATACATGTAGATCTAATAGCACATGTTTAAATAGTGCATAAAATAATTGTATTTTTTAGTTTTGTATGAATCCTGTGCACAAATTATTACTGCACATGACGTAGATTACAGCTCGATTCAGTTATTGTGTGAATCACAGGGTCAGTTGTGATTGTTTAGGAAAAGGTAGTAATTATTTCATGCATTAAATAATGATTTTTTGACAAACAAGAGATATAGGCGAACAACAAATTTTAGTTATTGTTTTAGACAGCGTATCTACAGACCCTGACTTTATATGCTCATATACTGTCTAATAACCAAACATGTCTCTTTTATTGAATGGTTATACTGTATATATGACCGGTCATAAGTTCTTTTTCTTTTGAACATTTCTTGTTCTATATATTGGACTAATTGAATACTTAATTTATTTGTTTTTATTTCAAACAATTTCAAAACTCACAGTTTTTTCTATTGTAGTCAATGTCTTAAGTGTAGTTATTGCATGATTACTCGTATAACAAATACCATATTATTAATATTAATTCTCTACTTCATCGTAGACTTATGCTACCGGTTGTAGTGTGAAAGCAACTGATTTAGACACAGGAATAAATACAACTATAAACTATAAAATATTAGCAGGTAATTGATATATCTTTATTTATATCGTGAGTGAAATTTTATTGTTGATACATGCATTCTATATACATTCTTAAATGAACTATATAACTATGTGTTACGTATTATTGTGCTTAATTTTGAGTTAACGCCTTTAATCAGCATTTCTATTCGATTGGTTACGGCAATTTGTTTTTACAATAATCTATTTTCACTGACTCTTTTGACCACTTTGACTATGCACACAATTCCACCAATGACTGAAAACTGCCCTACATGATAAAGCATCTGTGGTAGGAGGGAGAATGATGGTATAAATGTTCTCATGACCAAACTTCATTAAAGGATGCCATGCCTGGAAATCGAATCCACAACCAGCCGATCAGAAGATTTGCATGTTACCGACTGAGCTAGCCGGACGGGATAACACTAGATTTATTACATGAACGTGGAAAACCGGTTTCATCAAATTAATGTATAATATATGAGATACTCAGTTCAAGAATATGCCTTGTTTTTAGTTCCGCCAACAGCGAATGGTATATTTGCTATTAACGAAACCTCTGGCCTCATATCTTTGAAGAAAGAATTGGATAGAGAAAGAGTGTCAACGTATGTTATACTTATAAAGGTACATAATCATATTTCTGATTTTGTTTATGAGAGTCATGTTTCCTTTTAGCTCTTGATAACTATGCATGCGTAGTGCAAAAATCCCGAAATAACAAGCAGTGATTGCGATTTGTACATTATAACGTAATTCTACATCGTCAAATGTCAATGTAAAAGTTTCAGAAAATTAAGCAAATGTAATTATGTTACATTGTCCGGCATCATGTAATTTTTAGTCATTTCAGTAATGTCACACTATTTAGGGTGTGTATGATCATGACCATTATAATGTAGAAAGTCATTGAACAAGATTAATTAGTCCACTTTCATCCAAGAAAAAAACCGGAACGAAGAGTCATGTAAGCAAATTGCAGAAGCAGCATAACTGAGTTTATCAATATATCATTAAAACAATGTTACGTAAACAAGTTTGAATTATACCAAATTATACGTAAGGTGTGCAAGAACAGGAACTTTTTTTTATTGGGGGGGGGGCACTGTATAATTTCTGGCTATAATCACATGTTACACTAACACACGTCTTGAAAATATATTTGGGTGAGCTTCATCATTATAAAATCTCCGATACAAACAAACTAGGACACTTGTTTTTGAAAGGTGCAATAATGTCTACAGTATAAAGTGTATACAACCAGTAAATATTTCATGTGTTTCCATATTTACAAACAGGGTTATCAAGTTGATAGTCCATTTGACAAAGCTAATTCCACTACTGTTATAATACATGTTGAAGATGTAGATGACAACGCTCCTAAAATGTTAAATACCACACTAAAGGTGAATCTAACAGAAAATGTTCCTGTAGGTACTTTTGTTTGTCAAGTTACTGCCGAAGATTTATCTGACCAGGTAAGTGTAGTCCATTATATTGAAGAGTTTTTAAATTTATCATATAAAAATGACAAACGTTTTTACAACATTACTTTCTTTATGATTGCGCTTTGGTTTTATTCCTGTGTTTAAGGTGTGAACTTCAGAAAAAGCCAGGAGACAACCATGAGAGGCCCTGTGAACAAAAATATGGGGCCCTAAAGGGGGTTACCCGTAACAATTGATATTATTGCATAGTACTGTGTAAAAATCCTTAATTTATATATCAACTAAATGTATTACATTTCTTTTGCTCAAGATGAGAGCAAATATGTCAGTTGATGTTTTTGAATATTTAACATGATAATTATAATCGTTATTGAGGCCCCATAAAGGGATTTTATGGTCAACAAATAGTAAAAGACCACTAACAACCAGTACAGTTTTTGTGTTATTTTTTCACATTTTTAAAGCATTTTGAATGGGTAATTTTGTGTGGCTAGATGTGGTGTCTTTTCATTTAAATAAATTGCAAAACTAAGTATGATCAAAAGAGGCCAAAACAAGGGGAAACTTATGAACATATATTGAATATCTAATTTGCTGTACTTATTACATAGAATTCAGAAATTGTAATAGTAACATTTAATCTATTATATATGTACAGTTCAAATAACTTAATGATGAAACTTTTTAATTCTTCGTATCATTTTGAGTGATGCACCTCAGAAAACCCCAAGGAGACAACCATGATAGGCCCTACTAACAAAATTGTGGGGCCATGAAAGGGGTCACCCATTACAAGTATAAGCAGTGCATAGTTTAGTGTAAATATTTATCTATCAAATAAATAAAATAAATTTTCTTCACTCATGATGAGTACAATCATGTCAGAAAATTTTTTTTCAAATTTAACATGATACAATGAATTGTAATTGAGGTCCAGGTAAGGGTTTTTAAGAAAACAAAACACAAAAAAACTATAAATGACCAGTGAAATTACTATTCTCGCTTTGTTTTAATTTATTACTTAAAGTATTTTGAATGGGTAATTTTGTGTGGTTAGCTATCATGTTCTTTTTTTAGAAATAATTCACAAAACAAAGTATGATCCCATGAGGCCAAACCAAGGGGGAATTTATATAAATTTTGAATACGTGTACATGATTTTCTGTATTGGTTATATAGGATTCTAGTGTTAATAGGACTGGAGACAAAGATTTATCTAAACATCAGTAACATTCATCAAATAAAGCACATTATAATACGATAATTAAGTTTTTATTTGTTTATTTCATTTTGCTTCTTCAAAAAATTAATGAGATCTATCAAGCATGTTTGTATTAATCTATAGAGAGGCCCCTCTTGAAATATTTGAATATGAAAAATGAAAAAACCATGTCCAAAAATAAAAACCAAAATCCAATCACATTTTAAATCTAATTACTAAGCAAAAGCATCAATTACTTGCAACGATGAACAAAGAGACCCTGCACGGAGAAAAAAGAAGTGGTCCCACTTGAGCTAACGTACTTACAACAGTGAAACATGCATGATACATAACATACATGTATATTGTTCTGGTATGGAATTAATGGAGTTTAACTTTAGTTTTAGTTATATTTGAAATATATAATGTAATTTATCTACTTGATTTGGGTAAAAATGATAAGGCCTTTAACCTTATACTGACCAACCCAGTTACTCCTGAATCGAATTTTGGCTTCTACTTTCAGACAACCAAGTAAGAAATAAATTGGCCAAGTTGCATTGCTGTCCGTCAATTAATCATGAAAATCGTATATTGAAATAGCCCTATCGCTGAGGTGAAAGTTTGCCACTTTTTGCACTTATCTTTCCTTGTAATGGGTTAAAGGAAAATCTACTAAAAGTTTCGTTTGATTTTTCATCTTTTGCTCTTTTATTATGAATGCAACCACAGTTTCCAAAAACTAATTTTAGCATCTATCCAACCAAGTCATGCATGTTTTATAATGTAATAATATATGTTGCAAAGGCGATAACAAACAACCATAATTTGATAATATATACCATGTAGTATTACTCAAGTTGGATATACCATGTGACAAATGCTAATGACTGAGATTTAAGAAACATATAGACTAGATAAACCACCAGTGTTACTAAGTAACTTCCATTAGATTTGATATCATGGTACTCAGTAGGGAAGAGTAAGCATAAAAAAGTTTCTGACGCATCTTGAACACATGTTCACTATTCTTGCAATTCATATTGTTGATTTCACTGGGGTTATTCATTTTATGGATTCTTGACAAGCTTGACGGTCTATGAAAGCTATATAATGTATAACCCGCTTGATAGACAAGGTGACCAGTGTATGGACGTACTCCACATTATCATACTTTTAATAGAACCATTTATTGTAGACGTATGTTATGTATGAATGTATAAAAGTCAACTGACGATTTAGCTGTGGCAGTGATCATGAAATTTGGCTATGACAGACATTTCCAAAACAGTATTACAATAAATAAAATTAAAATATTTTAAAACTCGTCTTCAAATGAAGTTATACTCCTGTTTTTATGCCGGGAGATGTAATCCTAGATGTAATTCTTCTACTAAAGATATTTTTGAGCAATGATAAAACTTGTGAATATTTCTTTTATTTTATAAGGTTTACAAAAATAATTATGTATGGTAAGTTCGCTTAACATGATTTCACAAAATGCTCTTAATATCTTACACTCGCTTAGAGATAGAAAGGTCTAAGATTGTAACCCATTCAGGGTCAATGTTTATTTCTTTATGCAAGCCACGTGTCTGCTTTTCTTCAATCTACTCAGCTGTAAAACGGCACCTTTCCTGGTTATGTCATTCCCTTTGCCGCATTGACTTCCTACCAAATGAAGTGAAAGTTTCGTCAAGTAGATTGATAAATACAGAGAAGTGCACTAGTACCTATGATTAGGGATAATAGCCAGTCAGTGAGCATTTGAAAAGATGGAATCTAGACTACAAAATGCTATAATTTTTACCATGTTTAATTGAATAGTCAAATCAATTTTACCAATCTTTATGAAGAAATGTGCTTTTGGGGATGGTTATATTTGATACATGTATATAAGAAGGGCCTCTTAAACTGTTCTCTCTATAATATCTAATATACTAATTGTTTTATTGTAAGATATTTATCAATGATAAAGTCTGTTTAAAATTACATGTATTTTGTACATCAAACACAGTATACAAATGTACATATTTGTTTCATTATTAGTTACTCCGAGCTTCAAGGGTATGATGTCGGTGTAATGCGTAGTCTCTTACAGGACTATTTTATTTTGTAAAATGGTGATATTAGACTTGTATTAAAACATGATCACATACTGTTTTAGAACTTGAAATGTATCTAAGGCGTGGGTGCCTATAGGATGTTATATTATCAAAACTCTCAATACATAACAGAAATGATTTTGTTAAATTTAGGATGAAAACAGGTGGTATAGTCTCTCGTAATACAGGCATAAAACGGTAATGAATATAATAATCATTCATGTTCAATTATGATTAATTGGGTACCGTTTAACCTTACCATTTGTTATATGAACTGTTGAAATGTAACACACTTGTAATGATAGCAAAAGTTTCAATAATAAAAAAATGGTTAGACCTTTTTTACAATTATCTAAGTTTCACGTTATGAAATTACCCCAGTAAGGGCCTGAACTTTTAGAAATAAGTATTATTATTTAAAATCGTCATTTTGAATGTACGTATCTTAAATAGTAAGTTTATTTATCAATTTAAATTGAATAAAGTGTATATTGGCTTACTTGATATTAATTTATTTCGAGTTCAAACATAAACCCATTCGGGGCCTCATGTGTTTCATACAATGGCACCTCATGCTGATTCTGGTGTATCTACATAAATTAATTATTGAAGGCTTATTTTGAGAAAGTATGATGTATTTGTATGATTTCAAATAAAATATTTACCATTTATTCAATTATATTATTACATTATGCCTAATTTAGGGCCTTATGACAAGTTCAAAGCAGATGCCGGGCCTCAACTGCACATTAACTGACAAAAAGCTATTTTTGAGTGTACAATATACTTTCTTAGGCATATAAAATCATAATACATATATTTTAATAACCATCTTAAATTTTTACAGAGATGATAATTTAAAACTATGTGCCTATTTATGTGCCCCTTTCGGGGCCCCATTTAGGCAAGATACAAGGCCCCTCATGCTTGTCTCCTGGGCTAATATTGATCAGTATGGCTCAAAGTACCTCCATGCCGAATTTGGTGCTTTTATCACATTTTGCACAATTATTTCACTTACACACCTGGGTATCCATGCTATAACCAAGGAAGCAAACACTTTATCAAGAACGTAAATGTTTGCCATAAACTATTTAGTTGTCCTTGCTAAAGGCTAAGGTCGAAGCAACATCCATGTGTTCTACTGATAGACAAGCTTTGTCCGCGGTTGTTAAATTTGGTTTATTAAGTGTTCAAATTTGAAACAAACCAACTTCACATCAAACGGAGTTTGCTTATCAATTTTGGTAACAGCAAATCATTTTCAGTTTAAAAGTACTAGTTCACATATTTGGCTATTTTTTCTATATTTTCAAAATACCGTTCAGTGTCTGTAATTGAGTAAAAAACAATTCTTATTATTTTAAGACAAACTGACCTATATGTTGCAAGATATATACAATAAAAGGTACAAAATACACTTAAAATGCCTGTACCGTGACATACGGGGTAGATATTTACTACATGAAACACCATCATTTGTAGTTGTATGACAATTTGCACTAAAATTGTCATTATCAGAACACTTTTTTTCCTGTTTCCAAAAATATTTCCATACAATTTTGATAGTTTAGAAAAAGTTGATATTAAAGTTGAAATCTGTGAATGAGTACCTTTAAATGTTGTTGTGTAAACAATTGACATAGCATATGTGAGATAAATAATAATTTTCTGACCGTCTATATTTTACTCACAGGGTGAAAATGCCAAGTTTGAATACAAAGTTCTACAACCAGAAACATGGGATATATTTTCTTTAAATTCCGGTAACGGATTAGTCACAACCAGAAAGGAAATTGACAGAGAACAACTAAAGAACAAAATTATTACACTGAAGGTCAGTAAAATAATTATATTAACTGTTGAAGCAGAAATGAAATCGCACGACCTGATTGTTAAACAAATATATTTGTTCAAACATTCATATCAACGTACTAATTATACATTTTCATGTAATATGATATTTTCGTTTATTAATTATCCTTTGATAAAAACGTTTAAACGTCGTAAACGGTGGATTGTTTTGTTTGTTGGGTTTAACGCCGTAGCAACACATTGTATAGGTCATATAACGGCGGGTAAACAGTGGTCACAACAATGTTAATACACATGCTAATTATAATTTACTCACAATATTTTTTTGTTTAGTGAATTCATTGGTATTAAGATTAATTAATCTATATAACAGAAGTCTGTTATTGTCAAATAATAAAACCAGGAATTAAACCTAGTTAAAATATTTTGTATGATCGAAACTCGGCCAACATTTTCCCAACATCTTCTCAACAATTTTTTATTCTTACTGTCTTCTATGTATGGATGATTGCTATAGAGATTCACAAACGTAATCAGTAGCCTGTTCAATTACCATAAACGTTTCAAAACGTCCCGTAACGATACATTCGGAACTCCTCGGCCATTCGCTGTGAATAATCTAATCTAATAAACAAATATACGATCGTTAAGGCAATGAGTGATGTTTCAAAATTTATGGACTTAAAATGAACCATCACTCATTGCCTAAACTATCGTATATTTGTTTACTTCTACACCGGTAGTTTCAAAATAGCGTCTAAATATGTCCGAGATTATTCGCAATTTTGCAACGTTCCACACGCCATAGGTATGTGCAAAATAATCTTCATGATTGAAAATATCTTTGGTGTTCTAATGAAAGTTCTATGAAAGACGTCAATACACGACACAGTTGTGTTGGAAGTCGATAATCGTCCCGGTGTGAATAATGCCTTTACGTTCTGAGCTGTATTATTACTGGCGGTCTGACAATCGTCATTACCAACATTCCTACCTTGGCTTGGTATTACCTTCTAAATGATGAACTGGGAGCTCCATGTTATGGATTTTTCTACCTGATAGAAAGTTTCCTATTCTCAAAATGCGTAAAACAGTTACCATATCATTGATTAACCATATTTTCATTGTTATTGTAGCAATATGTTGGTATTAATTGGATGCAACATAAATTTGAAGTTTATAAATATATATTCTATTGCCGTTTTAGGTGAATGCTGTTTCTAAAGTTAATACCAGTCTAACAAGCGAAACTTGTGAAATAGATGTCAATATAATAGATGAGAATGATAACAGTCCTGTGTTTGTAAATAAATTTCCAAAAGTAACTATAGATAAAACTCAAAATCTGACAGGTTGCATTTATCAGGTAAGTGTTTCTTACCACTTCATCCCTGCCCGTCTTTGCCCCTTCCTTTGCATAAATATAAATTTTGAAACATCACCCCTTTATGCTCTATGTCCCTTCTACGGCCCAGTTTTTTCTAAGTTTAAGACTAATCATTCAACATATTTATGTTTATATATAATTTGCATGATAACGTTTATGGTAAACTTGCTTAATCTGCTTGTTTTAAGATAATGTGGTCTGTAGTGAGTAATGAGTAGGCTTCTCAACGCAACAAACTCAACCCAACTTGACCTTTGTCAAGCTGTACTCGTCATCATGCGTAAAGGACCGACTTATTTTGTGGGCTACATTATTGGTGCTATTAAATAATTTATGATATGAATTTTCAATCTCATGGTCAATTGTTGGCAGGGGTTGTTAGAGCAATCACTGTTAAGATTGCAAATATGACAATAATTTTTAGTTTGAACAATAAATTATTATTGTTTGTTAGCTGCTCATAGTCAGTATTGCTTGTTTTAGTTAAAACAATAACTAGAAGATTGTTTAGTACTTGTAAATGTCCTACCTGTTTATCTGTATGGTATAACGTTTTAAAGCAATGTCGTAATTTAGTGCTCCTCTTGTGGTCGTGGTACGAACATCCCATTAGTTTTATAGTCTCAATCTCATATAGTGCCTTCAAATGGATCGGTATTAGGAATAGCCACTTCTTCTACAGTACCATATAGGAGTGCTAGATGGATAAAAAGCAACGAAAGCGGTTTATAACGCAATTTTGACATAGTTATATACTTAATGTATTTCAGATGAACGCAACAGATAAAGATGATGGTTTAAACGGTGAAGTTACGTTTTTTATGGAACAAAACTTTGAAGTGTTTAGTATAAGTGATGACACTGGCTGTGTGAAGTTAACCAGATCTTTAAACGAAACATTTTCATTTCTCTACACTTTACCAATCAAAGCTGAGGACAAAGCACTCAATTTCAAAAGGTAATCCATCGAATAACTTCGTCTAACGCTACACTTTACACAAGACAAAAGCAACACCAATTTGCAATGAGCAGACGGCGACCATAGACAGGACGACGTGAGTTTATTTTACATACATTTTATGAAACATGCATTACATTTATATCATACAAAGAAGGTTTTGAGTTTGTACATTTAACACCTTGTTTGATACAATACAATACAATACAATACAATACACAGGCAACGTTGATGAAATGATGCAGTTGCGATTCGACTCGCCCAGGAAAAACCAGAGATAGAACATATTGCTCGTTGCTCTGGAAACCTGTGTCCATTTGTCAGGTGTCGTATCGCGAAATGTTGGACCTCATTTGCTTTGCATTGCCTAAATCAGATGTAAATGCATAGTTATGTACACAATAATCACATCCAATCATCTACTTGTCAAAAAGGACAAATCTATACATATTACATTTCTTATAAACACTACTAGATCTGCCAGCTTCACAATAACATTAAAACTGAACTGTTTGACAATAATTTAAGTTAACATTACTTTTACAGATCTTAACAAAATTCAAACTAAACGTGGAAACAAAGTATGCAAATGAAGTGGATACATTTCACAGTGCTTATCAGTCATATAATGTGTCCCCATTGACAAAAACTTCCAATATGAAAACGGAACTAAAATTAGACTTGTAGTCCTGTCCAGTGCGTCCGCTAGAATGACCAATTCTTTACACAACACTGTATTCATAACAAAACCCCACGAAAATCTCGTGATCATCAAATATTAACTAAATTCACCCTGTAGAATCCGTTACGCGTAGACAAATATTTCACGCTATTCGTTGAAACGCGTGAAATTAATATTCCTCAATATCCACATGTTTCAGTTGATCATTATTGAATATTTAAGTGATTCGATACAACAATTCGACTTGCTTTCTTTGTCAAATGGTTAAAGTCGGTAACTTTCATTCTCATATAAACCCGGTCAGTGAGGTTCCTGGATTCGAACTAAATTCTATCAAGGATGTGTCTGTCTCTTTTTTGAAAAAACAACTTGAGTGCTGATGAGGGTCTTATACCGTTACATTCTAGGAATAATAGTTCTGTGAAATGTGCACGATAATGTAAACTATTGTTACAAATGAGGATTGATAAACTTTAACAGTTAAGTTTTTATTTATTTATGGTCATTTCACGGCGTCCAGCACACCTAGCGCACCTAACTTTCCTGGACCATTGTCTATAACCAGTGCTCACCTACCCTTCCACAAGACCGGACACTTCTCACATTATCTAATCAATGGAGGTAAATCGACATTATTGGCAAATTTTCATGGAAAGGGTTTAACCTCCTCGGCGAGATTCGAACCCGCACCCCCTCGGGCACGAGATTTCAAATCCCTGCGCGCTACCTAAGTTTTAAACATAATCGACTGTAGTATAATAGTATAATGAATTGCATGAAGGTTAGGTTTTCCGTTTTCAGATCATCCATAGCTATGCTACAAATACATGTACAAGATGTAAATATTCACACTCCACAGTTTATTAACTTACCTTCTTCTATACAAGTCTCTGAAGCTATTCCACCTGACACCATTGTACTTGAACTTCAGGTGAGTTGTCACTTATCACTTTTGAAAACAACAAATTTAGACATCTTTGCTGATTAATGTATTTTCTAAGCAAGCATGTGAAACCTAAAACAAGAAGTAAAAAGTAAAAGAGAAAGGACATAATTATTCACAGATAAACACACTATTTTGATAATTTTAACTAAATAATACAAACGCGTTTTAAAGTCAATTTTATGTTCATAACTTGGACCATAATGCTTCTGATAATAATTATTTCACCTGACAAAACCACCTTTATAATTCAAAAGGCTTAAATCGACTTTATACACTCATTTGACCTTAGTTCTTTTTGTTGTCAGCTTTGTCTTTTTGAATGTGTTAACATGCATGTTTTACTTAAGCTTTGCCCATTTGAATGGAAACAACAACCATTTCATGCGCTTATTGTAGTGCGTACGTTTTTCCTAGGACTATAACAATAGTTATAGGAGATTGTGTGGGTTCGAATTTTATATTTGTTTTTATTTTATTTTTGTAAAGAATGTTTGTGTTACACGTAATAGAATTTCCAAGAAAATGCTCGAAATCGTCGTTCAGCCGTGTATTCTCCTTAGAGTAAAAATATTCAAGCATTATGCGTCAGCGTTTTAAACCGTCTAAGTCTATTTATAGAGTACAGAGCGTTTCATTAATTCTACACACTGAAAGACCAGATTAAAACCATCGAATGAACATGTGCTGTCCAGACTTGTTCCGACCGCGCACGTACAAAAGCATTATTATGGTAGATATTACAATTCACCTGTCCATTTGGCATTTAGAAACTATATTTATTTGATTAGAAAACCGGAATATTCGATTAAAGAATATGTTCTGCCCACATTCCGGCAACTAATCGAACGTTCATATTTATTTATTAATAAACTCGCTCGGAAGTAGGGAAGAATGGTTTGTTTTGTTTCAACAAATGCAAGTTCTTTTTAAGAAATGAACATGTTACAATTAGTTATGCATGTTTTCTGGTCTTATATTGCAACTTTCTTGAAACTGGTACTCGTTCATATATCAATAATTTTCTGGTAATACAAACAGGTAACCCGACAAAACACAGCGTCGACGAGTCCATACACGCACCCCAATTTTGACGACTCGACGTCATTTTTTTCATCACGTGACCTCAAATGCATCGTTTTGATTGGCTTAAGGTAACCGGTGTCGACACAAAAGTGCTCAAATCTTGATAATTGTCTATATTGTCGGCAAGGACCGACGGTAATAAGAGATAGACCCGTCTGTGATACACATTCATCAGTTATACAAAAATTGTAATTATATACAGCGAAACTGGCCACTGACTTTTGATTTCTAAAATTTCAGGCAAATGACATAGATCCCAATGACACAATTACATTTAACATTTTAAACCACATTGATATTTTCTACATAAATCAATCAAGGTACTATTTTAATTCATGTATTTTTTACTTGTTCGTTTATGTATATAACATTATACTTTGTTACTCAGCGAAATTAATTCAATGCTAATTTAAGAAGAAGGTTTTTATTACTTACTTTACGTGCATAAATCACTTGTAAGAATTTAATTCTAAACACACGCGTTAATCTGATTTTATTAGAAATGTCTCACTTTATTTTAGACGGCTTGAAACTTTTACATAATTCCAAGTATATACTTATATTTTAAGTGTGTAAGAAAAATACACGCCAGTGATAACTTATTCCTTTATCTCCATTGCATGTTACAGATGTATAAGTGACGTCTGTAATAAGCTTGCCAGTTATTGCTCCGGCATAAACCTTATTTTTATCAACGCTCTAAAAGGTGGCGGCTCCCTGATTAAGACCCACATGTTTCTTCTCATCAAATTTGGATTTCGCGCATATTCATATACTTAAATTCTTCAAAACATGTATAAATATCCGTAAAAACCATTTTGTTTAATTTGCAGCATACGGACAAAAGGAGGTCTTGACAGAGAAAAGACAGCGGCGTACAGTTTGGAACTGTCTGCTTCTGACTCTCTTCATGTAAGTAAAGAAGTATGAAGATGTGCAAGAATTTGTCTTTTAAAATTAACATGTTTATTTTATGGATTGTAACAAGATACAATATCAAACACTTTTTAAAAAAGAAAAAGAGAGTAAATCGTTATTTAGTCATAAAAAAATATAAATTTGGATTCCTGATGCATTTTAAAAAATCGAAGAAAAAACGGCACGCATTTTGCTATTTTATTTGTATTAATATAATTTTGTAAGATTTATTTAACACGAATACGTAACGTGTAGATCTAATTATCAAATTTGTATGATGGAAAAATCTAATTACATTTAAGTTTAATTCCTGAATTCAAAATAACCAAAATGAGTTTACTTGAGAGTATGCAAAACAACAAGATAAAATTTAGATTGGATTTTTTGAAAGGTGAGCCAAGGTTCAAGTTCAAAGTCTCGACCAATTGGCTACATAATGTAAATTATTCAAGTCTTTGAAATGCTAATAGAACCTTTGAGCATTTGGAGGACCTTTATATATTACCACTATTTTCATCAAGTGAATATTTTATGTAAAATCAACCACTGACAATGCCATGTACACATTGTCTCAATTATTACCGTTATTTCAAAATGTCTGCACTTCACTAAATTAGGTCATGAAGATCAAGTGGAACTTTTAAACAACAATCTTACTATAAATTTTTTATTCATTCCATTTAAGTCTTAAATCAATACATAATATAACAAGATTTGCATATGGCATACGGTATCGTGGGGAATTTAAGTTTATGAAATTCATAGTATCTCGTAGTTAACATGTAATGCATGTTTTCTTCTTATGATTTACAATTAATTGTCATGAATTTTATTCATAACAGTTTCAATGATGTTCATCAAAAGTTTGTATCCTTATAGGAAAACAAAGCAGTAGTTACTGTGACTGTAACGGATGTTAATGACAGTGGTCCAATATTCGTCAAAAACAATAACTCGTTTGAAACTATGGAAGGACAAAAAGACTCTACTACAATTGGATTTGTGACGGTAAGGCAACACACTTTTTACAAACAACAGCCCAAATCTAAAACTTAAAAACATTTATACCTAGTACGTTTAAATCAACAACAGAACTTATGTTACAATTATGAAGGTGTTGTTTGATTTTTTCTTTAGGAATATAAAAAGCAGCTTAAAAGAACAATAACCGATTTCTGATTATTTACTTTAAAAAACAAAAACAAATTGTTTATCGTGTCCTACGCCACGTTTCGACATTAAATTTACATCATTTTGCTGGGTCCAATCAACATAACCACTTTTACAGCACATAACTTTACCTCTTGTCATTTTTCGCTCTTAAGCAGAACACAGTACATCCCTGTATCACCTGTTATTGACTACTGTCCTACTTGATTCAAGGGTAGGAAAGATGCTTTTGAGCTGATACATTGTTAACAGTACAATGTCATAATTATTATTACAATGTATGATGCAAGTTCATGTATACTGCAATATGCATATATGATTGATACACTTTGTAAGTATTATACGCTTCACTTGCTGTTATTATGTGTTTTATACTACATAACTGATAGATTTGGAACATTACTTTGTTTGGTTAAATATTTAATCAAAGCACTGGAGTGCTGGAGGAACGATGTCCTGAACTGATTTAATAAATAAAGATTATAATTATGTAAAAAATCAAACTTGTGCAGCAATATTATCTATAAAATAATGTATGAAGTATCAATTAGTAGAATTTAACAAGAGCAGTCCAAGGATAGAACTAGACTTTTCGAGTAATTTGCTAATTGCAAGGTTTATCTTACTTTATCAAACAAATAAATCAAAGAATAATAAACCAATTCATATAAATATAAAAGAGGCAGAACTGCTATAACATTAGTCCATAGTGACGTCCCTTCAAAGTTAAGAAGACGTACCATCAATGAATTAGCACATCTATTTTCATTTTGATATCTTAATTGACTTAAACTATGCACATGTTAACTAGACACTTTATGATTATGTCATTGCAACAATTGTTCCATTTTGAGAAAAAAGTCTAGGCTAAAACCGAACTCATGGCGTTTTACGGAAAAAACTCACGACAAGTCAATGAAATTTATGATAGTGATCAAATGATTTGTCTTAGACCACTGTGAGAGAGGCTAATGACTTTAAGTATTATTTTCTCTGTTTTTATTTCATTTTTATCGGAGTTTCACGTGCACATTTATGTGTTACGTTCGGGAAGGAAACGGGTTTTTGGTAGATCAGATATGGTACGATTAGACGTTTTTTTCCTGTTTAACGTCAGATAACTTGCTTCATTTGCTTTTCATTAATAAGCTTTTATATTCAATCGACAAATTAAGCATTTGTTTGATGAATAAGACCAAGTTTTTGAAAATCGACCCAGAAATAAAAACACAAGAGCCCGTTGAATAAGATCGGTCATTTTTTCTTGGTTTCTGAGTTGACCAGTTGCATACCTTTACTATAAATATGTGTGTGTGTATAAAAAATGTTTTTGGGGGTGGGGGACTGTTTTGTGACGGCAGCCTGTGAATTGTATGCGAGAGAACTTATCTTCTTAAATTAATCGGACACCTGCAGTCTGCATCGCGTAATCTTTGGAACTTCACTATCGAATCTATCGTTTACATTATTTTGTAAACTAGTCAATCGCTGTGGTCGTTTACTGCCATTCCATCGATTGGAAAGCCATCGATTTTGAAATTATTGCATATGTACAGTACTCGATGTCAAATGAACAACATTTTTGTCTTCAGTATCTGTACAGTCGCTCAAACAATGTGAAATTTAATTATGTTTGTCTCTATTACGACTAGAACTATTTCTTCTTCTTTCTAGAACTATTTAACGAAATGGGTTTAAAGAGACGGACGGGCACAGAATAAACGAAAAGTCGTCAAAAGCCTGATCGATTAGAGACACGAACATAAAGTCCCTGGTCTGATATAGGCAAATAGTCGAGTGCGCCCAACGGGCCCAATAGACGTTTGACATTATGTCATTTGCGTACATAAGGGTGCATTTGCGCAATGGTGCGCTTTAGATTGAACACTGGATTTATACAGTTAAATCTCCGATTCGCCAATGTCTGTTCCATTTCGTCCATTTGCGCAGAATTCTCCACTGCGTGTTTAAGTCATATCCTGTTGTTTTATTGCTGATAATATATTAACGCCCAAAAAAGTTATTTAACAATTAAAACTTCATTTCGATACTGACTGCTTTCGTCCATTTTGCCTCTAATTCTCTATTGCGTGTTTTAGTCATACCCGCAGTTAACCGTATCATGTTGCTCTATTCGCTACTGACTGCATTTCGTTCATTTTGCCCCTAATTCTCTATTGCGTGTTTTAGTCATACCAGTAGTAAACCGTATCATGTTGCTCTATTGCCGGATGAAAAATCAAATCTATGGAAATAAGTAGCAAGCGATTATCAGGATAATATACTTACCGGAAACATCCGAATCAAATTTTGCAGTAATGATATGCGGAGTGGATTGGGTTTTTGCTTAGATTCAATGCTTGGAGCCGAAATTACGGTTTGTTAACTCTGGAACGATGTTAAGACATCGTTCCAAAAAGGTTATTTATTCAGTCCATAGGCGGACAGCACGGTTAAGGTATATGCATTATCAGTGTTTTGACTCGATCCGCGCCGTCCGTCTGTAATTCAGACCGTACTCGGAGATAATGAAACTATACTCACATGTACCTTTTTTCTTTTAATCCTCTTTGTTCCATTAAACTCTGAGTAATGAATATTAGATTTGTAATAAAGTGTTTGACATCGAGCGCTGATGACCGACACATATTCATGTAAAGCCTACTACTTTCGACAATTTATTTGACTGCATATATGGAGAAACAATACAACCAGTAGCTTGTTCAATTACTCTGAACGTTCCGTTACGTTATTGTCGGAACAACTCAACCTAAACACAACTCAACACGAGACAATTCAGTTTCATACTAACGGGTTGAGTTGTCCCAACTTTGAGTTGAGTTATCCACGGGTTGCGTTGTCTTCGAGTTGAGTTGTCCCGACCCGTAACGTTCAACAACAGTCGTTTCTGAACACGCTTCTAGCCATTTATAGTTCTGTTATATTAACCTGTCACAACTTGAATAATTACACGGTCACTGAATGTGTTATTATTCAACTTCTTTTTAACCATTGAGCCTTCGATCCATATAATTTATTGATGGTCTAACTAAATATGCAGCGATTTTGAAGATCGAAGAAATACCAGGTTCTAAAGGCGTTAAAAATAACAGGTTCAGTGACCGTGTAATTATCTAAATTGTGGCAGGTTAATGAAATATACTATACTACTGTACCCACTGTTGTGATGAATTATCAAATTTACATTTTGGAAATATTTTTTGTGTGATTCACTCTAAGACATTGTAAAATGTTATATGGACATTCTATAACATCATTTGGAATTATGAAAAAAACTTTAATTATGTGTTTGGACTGACGTTCGAAAGGTCAATTCAAGGTTAGGATAAATGTTTTCATTTCTTTCTTAATGTCTTATTTATTGAGTTTTTTTACATTTTCACTGTCACATCTATACACTTAATGCATCACTTACAAAATATATCAAAATCATTTGGAATTTGTGGATATTTTGATATAATTAGTAACCTTACACACTTGATAGATTTTTTCAATTTCAACAAATGATGAACTCATAACCACTTGTTCAAAGTAGCTTGTTAATTGAAAACAGTAGTCCAATCTCCAGGGAAAGCTTTTAATCGATTATAACGTTATAAAAGAAAGAATCTTAGACGTGGTGCAATAAAGTAACTACTTTAACCGTGCTGCTTATTTAAACATACATTTGAAACAGAAATTAATATTAATTAAGTAAGATATATAACAACATTATGTCATATACGAGTATCATCTCTTTTTTAGCAATAGAAAATAGTAGACATTTCCATTAACAGCATTCTGAACGAGGTTAGAACGCATGTTACATCGCTGTAAATTATACAGGAAGTCAGCGGTGTCTCTCAATCGCTAAAAAGTAAAATTACAGAAATAACGCTTAATACTATGATAACTATATAAGATATGAAGTCGATACTTCCCAGTTTTGTAAAGATATGTGTCAGCTTTAAATTAGAACCGGTTTTTATATCCAGTTATTTTCAGAAATGTAAAAAATCAGTTCGACCGAGGATCACTTCAAAAATAATAATAATAAGCTGTGGCACATCTCAAAAGCGATAGTCAAAAAAGAACCGCCTTGTGGTGTTGAATTTTTTTAACAATGCTATTTTTAATCATTATTATGAACATTGAATTAAATGTAAAAACTCCAGTGCCAGTGAGTTTGACGTGGAGTTGATAAAATCCCGATCAAGAATAATACCTCGAGAAAAAGCTCTCGGCGTATTACTAACATAAGCATGATGAATATGGATTTCCTGACCACCTCTGCCAGGTATTAAGCATGATTGTTAGCTATTCTCAATTAAAATTTCAAAATTTCTACAACTCTCAATTTTTTAAAGAAGCAGTAAAACATGTTTAGATAATAGGGGAGTAACAATACGGTAATACCACATTACACTATTTTGCAATACGCGAAAACCTATTCCAATACGCATCGGTTTCTTGCGTAGACAAACAAAGCGGGAATTAATGCACAATTCAAGTCCTCTTTGTATCAACATCACATGAATATGTGTTTTTTAAATGATCTAGTAAACAAACTTGAAAAATTAGAGTAAAATGGACTGGACGTTCGAAAATGCACAATTTGAAACAGACTTTCGAAAAAAATTAATATCTTATTTGACGAAATGATCACAATACAAATGACTGCATTTATAAAATATCTTAAATAAGAATTGGACTAGATGTGATTAAAACTTTCTTCCTTTCTATCAGCTGCACTAAATTCTGGTTGGTTTCATATTTTAATTATACAGATTAAAGTTGAATTGATTCATATATGTATTCAAAATTATTTTAAGAGATAAGATCGGTATAATATACCTAACATTGTTTTAGTAGTCTTATTGCAAGTAAATTTTTTTACCTAAAAAATATCGTGCATAAATTATCCACATTAGATCGTAAGTACTGCTTCTGTAATTACAGCTTCTTTATGTTATTTTTATTAGACTTGGAACTCTTACTGAGTGTTTGTCAATACGTTAAGTGATGAATCAAGTAAACGTAAAAATGTTAATAAATAACACGTGCAGGTTGTTTGCGTGGTACTTTAGAAAGACTAAACAATATTAAGGTAGTGTATCACTGCTCGATCATTCACTGACTTTAACTATGAGATATAAAGTTGGTCAACTGGTTATATTTCCTGCGACCTTTAAGATATACAGCATTCAAGTACACATATACATGGCTTATTTTTGCATGATAGCCACATTAGTTAAGGCACAATTATACAAAACTATCACAAAGTAAGCTCAGTCAATATTCAAACAAATGAGTAGGACCACTATAGAACAAAAGTCAATATATTGTTATGTTACCGCAAAACTATAGAGTTAGAGAATCATTTGAGTAGATGTAGCTATGTTTAAAACTTACATGAGAGAATGTATTTTGTCGGGTTTAATGCCGAAGCTTCCCATTTATTAGATCACACCATGGCTGGTAGTCAACCTACTCACCGTTCCTGAAAAGGCTGATTCATTAGATTTTGCTTTGAACCATTACCTAGTCGAATACTTCCGTCAGAGACTAAAACTGTCCTACATGATTAAGAAATAATGTTAGGAGAGAAAATGGTCGTAGGACGTACGTTATTTATTATCAAGCTTAAACATACGACCACTCGACCAGTAGACTTGAGCATTACCGACTGAGCTAGCTTGGCATCATTAGGGATTGTGATAACTGACTTTCGATCTTTGTCTATTGATATTGAGGACGATAGATATTGTACTTATTTTTGATATGGTCTAAACATATGTTAATGGTATTTGTGAGTTTCTAAACTACCTTAATGTAACATAATTAAATCAAGATGTTGAGAACTGAACATATTATATAAATGCTTGTATCTTAACGCAACTTACACCTTTGTTCTTGTACTACTATAGTTTGAAAACTTTGATTAAACGGATAGTCTGTAATTATTAGATATAAGTAACTGAGCTATAAGTTATTGCAGTCATGTTGAAATTGTTAGTTCTATTTAGTGCATTTGTGTTTTCGTTTTCTCAGCAAAGTGAGAACAATGGGACATTTGGAGATACCGTTAATGGTGATGATTTGGTTAAACTTGGAAGACAACTTCATAAACCAATGCTCACTATCATAGGTATGGCAATAAGGAATCAACAACATCCATGTGAACAATGGACACAATGGTCACCTTGTACGACAAGGAAGGGATATTTTGGAAGCAGAACACGTACAAGAAGATGTAACTATAACAATAATGCCGGGAACGCTAAGGGTGTCCTTGAAAATGATGATAAATTGTGTGAAGGATATTGTCCTACGGACTATAATATCACAACTCATGGATATTGTATTAAATTTTATACTGATAAGTTAACGAATGACGATGCTGCAACACAATGCAGAAATGATGGTGGTTATCTTATAAATATAGAAACAAAACAGAAACATGGTGATATTAAAGAAATGATGCAAGGATTTAATGAATATCCACACGTTGGAGGAAGACGTAATGACGTATCATCACCATGGGTATATGAGTATGGAGTGCAGAACGGATTCCTAGAATTTCATCCAGGATATCCTAAAGATGGCTCGTCTAGGTTATGCTTGTGTCTGAGTAAAGTGACGACACTCTTGGTCAATGTTTCATGTACTGACAAGAGAGCATTCTTCTGTGAAATTATAAATATAAACTGATATTTGAACGTACATGAATCATGTTAGGTGAAAGTTACGAATTTTATAATGTTTAAGTATTCATTGCTTTTCTTTCCATAGGAAGTTAAATGCCGCCACAAATAACTCATTGAGATAATAAACAATAAAAAGACACATGAGCATATGTATTTGTTTTAAAGAGACAAACATTATGTTTTGTGAGATATACAACTTTTTTATTATCAAGCTTATAACTTATTCTTGGCAATAAAGTTAGTTAATGCCAATGAAGCATTTTTACTTGACTATTTAACCATAACGATATCCATTCGATAAAGACTGATATAGATCAGAAAATAAGTCAATTTTTAAGTAGTATCGTATTTTGATAAGGGCATTAACAATTTATAAAAACGTACTCATGCCTACTCGGCACTGTAGGGCCGGACATTGATAAACGTCCTGGTATAGATAATGCCCTAGAGCTAAATCTCTTGGGACATTGTTTATACCGGCGTGACTATTAAGGCATATGGGAGTGAGAAACATGTCTTTTTCATATATTTTATCATATTTATAAACTATATGTATGTGTGTATGCATGTTTTCACCTTTAAATGAAATATAACCATTTAGATTCACTTACAGGTGTTTTGTCTGTTTTGGTTTTTATAACCGGACGTCACGTTGAAAAAGTTCTTTATTCAGTCCATAGGTGGCCAGGACGGTTAAGGTATATTCATTATCAGTGTTTTGCCTCGGAACCGGGCCGTCCGTCTATAATTTAGACCGTACTCGGAGATAATGAAACATGTACTCGCATGTACATTTTTTTAATCCTGTTTGTTCCATTAAACTCTTAGTAAGAATATTAGATTTGTAATAAAGTGTTTGACATCGAGCGCTGATGACCGACATATATTCATGTATAGTCTACTACTTTCGACAATTTATTTGACTGCATATATGGAGAAACAATACAACCAGTAGCTTGTTCAATTACTCTAAACGTTCCGTTACATTAGAGTCGGAACAACCCAACCCAATGACAACTCAACCCGAGTGAATTCAGTTTCCTACAAACGAGTTGAGTTGTCTTCGGGTTGAGTTGTCCCGACCCATGACGTTGAAAACCAGTCGTTTCTGAACACGTTGCTAGCCATTTACTACGGTACAATGTATAATTGTTCATTATAAACAAATTTGTAGACCAGGAAGTATAATACCCAATACATTAAAATTTCATCACACGTAGTTTTACAGTTTAAACAGTGCTGTTGAAAATGTTTATTAATATTCGACATGTATAATACACTTCCCTCAAAATGTGCTTGGACATATTTTGAGATAACTGATCATGCGTACCACAAGTTAATTTGTCAATCAGTTAAAAAGTATTCATTACTAAGACAAAACCGTTTGTTGATAAAATAGTTGATACTGATTTTCGAATTACCACATTTGATTTTACTTGGGTAAATGTGAATTGTTTTATCTCAAAATTGTTTTTGAGTGCACCTATCAACAGTTCATAACCATGTACTGATTGTATAAAGATTGTATAAAGAAAATCCAGAATACAATTTTCACAAACTTATTCATTTAAGGCGCAGTTGTGAAACAAAGTTCGCAGCCTTAAGTATCTGATTCCTTTTAAACTAACTTTAACAATATTCATTATCATTCAACATCTGATCATGTCAAACAATCCAGATTCAATGCCTGCTCTTAATTTTGAATTATTATAGAACTATGTCTTTTCTTCACATTAGGAACATAACGAAAAATATATGGGTGTATTCTACATAGTACATTTGAACACGTTTATGTGTATATATAAATAAACTGAATGTGTTTAACTCATTTTACTGTCAACTTCATGTGAAGCAAAAAGTTCCACTGACCATCCTTGTAATGTTGTAGAACTAAACCCTTGTCTACTACAAAGTATTGCCTACTGTCAAATATCAACAACGATGATTAGCAGGTACATTAGAACCCACAACTCCCAATAGGTATAAAGATACAAGGATTCAAAGACAGTCATTTCAATCACTTGCTCACAGCGGCTAGTTAATTAAAACCAATAGTCTAATCTCCAGGGAAATTTCCTATTCTATTAATCGATTATAACGTTATAAAAGAAAGAACCTTAGACTTGGTACGATAAAATAACTACTTTAACCGTACTGCTTATTTAAACATACATTTGAAAAAGAAATTTACCTTTGATTATATAACCACAGTAAAATTTAGAACAACATTATGTCAACTACGAGTATCATCTCATTATTTAGCCATAGAAAATAGTAGACATTTCCATTAACAGCATTCTGAACGAGGTTATTTATTTGTTGGAGTTAACGCCGTGTCAACACAATTTAGGTCATTTTACGGCGTCCAGCGCACCTAATCTAGATTTCCTGGACCATTGTCTATAACCAGTACTCACCTACCCTTTCACAAGGCCGGAAACTTCTCTCATATTATCTAATCAATGGAGGAAAATCGACATTATTGTCAAATTTTCATGGAAGGATATAACCTCCCCGGGTGGAATTCGAACCCGCACACTCTCAGGCACGAGATTCCAAATCCTGGCGCGCTACCAATTGCGCTATCGACCCGGGTTAAAACGAGGTAAGAACGCATATTACATCGCTGTAAACTATACCAGAAGTCAGCAGTGTCTTTCGATCGCTAAAAAGTAAAATTACATAAATGACGCTTAATACTATGATAACTATTTAAGATATGAAGTCGATACTTACCAGTTTTGTAAAAATATGTGTCAGCTTTAAATTAAAACCTGTTTATGTCCAGTCAATTTCCGAAATGTAAAAATCAGTTCGACCGTGGGAAGTTTAAAATCGGTTCATTATCATATATACATTATTATAAGCTGTGGCACGACTCAAAAGCGATAGTTAAAAAAGGACCGTTATATAGTGTGTGTTTTTCAACAATGCTATTTTATATTTTATGAATATTGAATTGAATCTAAGGACTCCAGTGCCAGTGAGTTGGACGGGAAGTTGATAAAAGCCCATTCAAGAGTAATGCACCGAGATAAAGCTCTCGGAGTATTACTGACATAAGCATGATGAATGTGGACTTCCTGACCACCTTTGCCAGTTATTAAGCTTGATTGTTAACAATTCTCAATTAAAATTTCAAAGTTTCTACAACTATCAAATTTATAAAGAAGCAGTCAAACATGTTTACATAATGGGGAAGTAACAATACGGTAAGACCACATTACACTATTTTGCAATACGTCAAACCCTATTGCAAAACGTATCGGTTTCTTGCGTAGACAAATGGAGCAGGAATTAATAAACAGTTCAAGTCCCCTTTGCATCAACATCACACACACATATATATGTGTGTGTATTTTAAATGATCTAGTAAACAAACTTGAAAAATTAGAGTAAAATGGACTGGACGTTCGAAAAATGCACAATTTGAAACAGACTTTCGAAAAGAATTAATATCTTATTTGAAAAAATGATCACAATGAAAATGACTGCATTTTCACCATATCTGTAATAAGAATTGAGTGGACTGGATGTGATTAAAACTTTATTTTAGTTGTCCTATTGCAGGTGAATTTGTTTACCTGAAAGATAACATAAATTAGCATAAATTCTCCACATGAGATCTTAAGTACTGCTTCTGTAATTACAGCTTCTTTATGTTAATTTTATTAGACTTGGAACTCTTACTGAGTGTTTGTCATTACGTTAAGTGATGAATCAATTAAATGTAAAAAAGTTAATAAACAACACGTGCATGTTGTTTGCGTGGTACTTCAGAAAGACTTAACAATATTAAGGTAGTGTATCACTGCTCGACCATTCATTTACGTTTACTGTAAAATATAAAGTTGGTCAACTGGTTATATTTCATGCAACCTACAAGATATACAGCATTCAAATACACACAGATATAATGGCGGTTTTTATTTGCAATCCATATTACCTAGTGAACAATAATACAAAAATAACACAAAGTAAGCTCATTCAATAAACAAACAAATGAGTTGGTCTACTATGGAATATGAGTCAACATTTTGTTGACGCAAAGCTGTAGAGTTAGAGAAATATTTGGGTAGATGTAGCTATATTTAAAACATACATGAGAGAATGTATTTTGTCGGGTTTAGTGCCGTAGCTTCCCATTGATAAGATCATATCAAAGCTGTTGATTAACCTACTCACCGTTTCTGAAAATGCTGATTCATTAAAATTTAGCTTTTAACCAGTACCTAGACAAATACTTCCGTCAGAGACTGATAACTGTCCTACATGATTAAGAATTAGTGTTAAGAGAGAGAATGGCCGTAGAACGTAATTTATTATCAAGCTTAAACCTAAGACAACTCGACCAGTAGACTTGAACATTACCGACTGAGGTAGCTTGGCGTCATTAGAGATTGTGATAACTGACTTTTGATCTTTGTCTATTGATATTTAGGACGATAGATATTGTACTAATTTTTTATATGGTCTAAACATATGTTAATGATATTGTGAGTTTCTAAACTACCTTAATGTTACATAATTAAATCAAGATATTGAGAACTGAAAATACTATATAAATGATTGTATCTTAACATAACTTTCAGATTTGTTCTTGTACTACTATAGTTTGAAAACTTTGATTATACGGATAGTCTGTAATTATTAGATATAAGTAACTGAGCTATACGTTATTGCAGTCATGTTGAAATTATTAGTACTATTTAGTGCATTTGTGTTTTCGTTTTCTCAGCAAAGTGAGTACAATGGGACATTTGGAGACACCGTCAATGGTGATGATTTAGTTAAACTTGGAAGACAACTTCATAAACCAATGCTCACTATCATAGGTATGGCAATAAGGAATCAACAACATCCATGTGAACCATGGACACAATGGTCACCTTGTACGACAAGGACACCAGGATTCTTTGGAAGCAGAACACGTACAAGAACATGTAACTATGACAATAATGCCGGGAACGCTAAGGGTGTCCTTGAAAATGATGATAAATTGTGTGAAGCATATTGTCTTAAGGACTATAATTTCACAACTCATGGATATTGTATTAAATTTTATACTGATAGGTTAACGAATGACGATGCTGCAACACAATGCAGAAATGATGGTGGTTATCTTATAAATATAGAAACAAAACAGAAACATGGTGATATCAAAGAAATGATGCAAGGATCTAATGAATATCCACACGTTGGGGGAAGACGTAAAGACGTATCATCACCATGGATATATGAGTATGGAGTGCAAAACGGATTCCTAGAATTTTATCCAGGGGAGCCAACTAATGGCTCGGAAGACTTATGCTTATGTCTGAATAAAGTGACGACACTCTTGGTCGATGTAAAATGTAGTGACAAAAGAGCATTCTTCTGTGAAATTATAAATATAAACTGATATTTGAACGTACATGAATCATGTTAAGTGAAAGTTACGAATTTTATAATTGTTTTAGTATTCATTGGATTTCTTTCCATAGCAAGTTAAATGTTCGCTACAAATAACTCATTGAGATAATAAACAATAAAAACACATGAGCATATGTTTTTGTTTTAAAGAGACAAACGTTATGTTTTGTGGGACATATAACTTTTTTATTATCAAGTTTATAACTTATTCTTGGCAATGAAGTTAGTTTATGCCAATGAAGCATTTTTACTTGACTTGACTATTTAACCATAAAGATGTCCATTCGATAAAGACTGATATAGATCAGAAAAATAAGTCCATGTTTGCTCTTTAGGATTTCGTTCTGATATAAAAAAGGTATGGTTAATTGTCACCCCCGAATATCGCTGCAATGCACTATATTAATGAATGAACTGCCATGACATCACATCAACTCAATTTTTTAAGTAGTATCGTAGTTTAATAAGGGAATTAACAATTTATAAAAACATACTTTGCCTACTCGGCACTGTAGGGCAGGACATTGATAATCGTCCCGGTATAGATAATGCCCTAGAGCTAAATCTATTGGGACATTGTTCATACCGGCGTGACTATTAAGGCATATGGGAGTGAGAAACCTGTATTTTTCATATATATTATCTTATTGCATATGTTACTATAAATAGTAACAAAATCGACGTGGAAGTGCGCCAATATAGCCTCAATGTGGGCAATACATTCCGGTATTGAGCAAGTGTGCCAAAATATCGATATTTGGCCCACTTCCTAGAGTGCCAAAAATTGATATTGAGGCAACTTCCGGTCATTACGCACCTGCAGTCCAACAACCGCAGACTTTCCGCACGTGAAATTCGTACGTAATTAGCAACAAGAAGCTATAATATTCAATTTTACGACGTGTGTTTTTTTTTTCAAAGTGAAAATAGATAAGATAATCAACAATTTATCAAGACTTACGTGTTATAACAAGCGTTCATAAGATTCCGACGTTTCGACGTTGAATAAACAAAACAATACATGTGACGTAACGTCAACGTGCAAAATAGCGCGGTACATCGAGAAAAATGTATTTTTGTTGTAGAAAAGTCATCGTTTCATGAATTGGTCAACATATGCAATAAAAAGGTTATGAAACAGGGCAAGTGTGCCTTAAGTCGATATCGGCACACTTTCACCGGCATTGGCCCTCGGGCTAAAGCCCTCGGGCCAATACCTAAGCAAGTGTGCCGATATCTTCCTTAAGGCACACTTGCCCTGTTTAATAACCTCTATATATTTATAAACTATATGAATGTGTGTATGCATGTTTTCAACTTTAAATGAAATATAACCATTTAGATTCACTTTCAGATGTTTTGTCTGTTTTGTTTTTACAACCGGACGTCACGTTGAAAAAAGTTTTTTATTCAGTCCATAGGCGGCCAGCATGGTTAAGGTATATGCATTATCAGTGTTTTGACTCGGAACCGTGCCGTCCGTCTGTAATTCAGACCGTACTCGGAGATAATGAAACTAAACTCACAATAACCTTTTTCTTTTAATACCCTTTGTTCCATTAAACTCTGAGTAAGAATATTAGATTTGTACTAAAGTGTTTGACATCGAGCGCTGATGATCGGCACGTATTCATGTAAAGCCTACTATTTTCGACAATTTATTTGACTGCATATGTGGAGAAACAATACAGCCAGTAGCTTATTCAATTACTCTGAACGTTCCGTTACGTCAGAGTCAGAAGAACTCAACCCAAAGACAAGTCAACCCTAGACAACTCAGTTTCATACTAACGGGTTGCGTTGTCTTAATTTTGGGTTGAGTTATCCACGAGTTGAGTTGTCTTTGAGTTGAGTTTTCCCGACCCGTAACGTTCAAAAACAGTCGTTTCTGAACACGCTGCTAGCCATTTATAGTTATGTTATATTAACCTGTCACAACTTGAATAATTACACGGTCACTGAATGTGTTATTATTCAAAGTTCTTCTTTTTAACAACTGAGCCTCCGATGCATATAATTTATTGATGGTCTACCTAAATATGCAGCTATTTTGAATATCGAAGAAATAACAAGTTCTAAAGGAGTTAAAATAGCAGATTCAGTGACCGTGTAGTTATCTAAATTGTGACAGGTTAATAAAATAAAACACTACTTCTGTACAATGTATAATTGTTCATGATAAACAAATTTGTATACCAGGAAGAATAAGATCCAATAGATTAAAGTTTCATCACACATAGTTATACAGTTTATACAGTGTTCTTGAAAATGTTTATTAATATTCGACATGTATAATACTCTTCCCTCAAAATGTCCTTGGACATATTTTGAGATAACTGATCATGCATACGACAAGTTAATTTATCTATGAGTTAACAAATATCCATACCTTAGACAAAACCGTTTGTTGATAAAATAGTTTATACTGATTTTGGAATTACTTCATTTGTTTTACTAGGGTAAATGTGAATTATTTTATCTCAAAATAGGATTTTGTCAACGGACTTTTGGTCCGAAATTGTATGAAATATACATGTATGCAATTAGGCAACAACAAATTGATCATGTGTTCTACGGATTTTGCTGGAAAAAAATGGGGCGAGCGAGCGAAGAAAAAAAATTAAAGTCTTTATTCACTTGCTTGATAGATAGATAGATAGATAGATAGATAGATAGATAGATAGATAGATAGATAGATAGATAGATAGATAGATAGATAGATAGATAGATAGATAGATAGACAGACAGACAGACAGACAGACAGACAGACAGACAGACAGACAGACAGACAGACAGACAGACAGACAGACAGACAGACAGACAGACAGACAGACAGACAGACAGACAGACAGACAGACAGACAGACAGACAGACAGACAGACAGACAGACAGACAGACAGACAGACAGACAGACAGACAGACAGACAGACAGACAGACAGACAGACAGACAGACAGACAGACAGACAGACAGACAGACAGACAGACAGACAGACAGACAGACAGACAGACAGACAGGCAGGCAGGCAGGCAGGCAGGCAGGCAGGCAGGCAGGCAGGCAGGCAGGCAGGCAGGCAGGCAGGCAGGCAGGCAGGCAGGCAGGCAGGCAGGCAGGCAGGCAGGCAGGCAGGCAGGCAGGCAGGCAGGCAGGCAGGCAGGCAGGCAGGCAGGCAGGCAGGCAGGCAGGCAGGCAGGCAGGCAGGCAGGCAGGCAGGCAGGCAGGCAGGCAGGCAGGCAGGCAGGCAGGCAGGCAGGCAGGCAGGCAGGCAGGCAGGCAGGCAGGCAGGCAGGCAGGCAGGCAGGCAGGCAGGCAGGCAGGCAGGCAGGCAGGCAGGCAGGCAGGCAGGCAGGCAGGCAGGCAGGCAGGCAGGCAGGCAGGCAGGCAGGCAGGCAGGCAGGCAGGCAGGCAGGCAGGCAGGCAGGCAGGCAGGCAGGCAGGCAGGCAGGCAGGCAGGCAGGCAGGCAGGCAGGCAGGCAGACAGACAGACAGACAGACAGACAGACAGACAGACAGATAATTTCAAAATTTAGACAATATGTCCATGATTTTACATTTATACAATACATTAAAGTACATTCATTTCAACATTTACATTTCCAGTGAAGGCATGCATATAAATCAATATTCAATGTTAAACATAAATATATGATCATGTCTAATATTAAATACATAAGCAAAATCAATCCATAGAATATATGAAAGTTTGGTGACATTATATCAATACATAAAAATAAATAGTTGCTAATTACCTATAAAGTATATTTCTTAATTAGTTCTTAGAATGCTCCAATGGTCTAATATTAGTATAGACATGTGCGTTCTATACTAGTGTAATATATTGTTGGAGATGAGTATATAGATATTAAGATAAGTACAAAGATACATGTATAAATATGTTTATGTATATAGGGAGAAAGTGATTATCTAACATAGTATTCATTGTTTCTCCGTTGTAAACTCTTGTATATATATTTAGATAAGTTGAAAATAATTGATCGATTTTCCGATGATATAAGTTCAATAAATTTAGGTATATTTGGTCTTCTCCAGAAATATTGTTTTATAAAATTTTGTCTTAAATCAAAGTACAGTGGACATTCTAATATAAAATGGAATTCATCTTCGAGTGTGTTACATAATTGACATTTTCTTTCGGATCTAGGTGTTTTACGAGGTTTTGTCCATCTGCCTGTTTCAATCTCTAAATGATGACTCGAAGTTCTTAACCTACAGAGAGCTAAACGATATTTGTTAACTTTGATACAGTCTAAGTACATTTTAAAGTCAAATTTTGAAAAAAGTTTGTAAGTACATGCTCTTGGTGAATTACTAATCTCTTCATTCCATTTTTGAATAAAATTATCTTTAATGCGTATTTTTAATATGTTTAAGAAATGAGGAATATTTCCAACGCCTTGAAATAACCATACATCATTAAATCCTAATGATTCCAAGATATGTTTTACATTACCCACCCAATTGTTTCTGTCCGGATATAGATTAAAATCATTTAGCATCATATTATATATCAATTTTCTGTATTTATTTTCTGACTCAGTTACTATTTTTAACCAGTATCGAACAACTTGTATTAGTCTATTACATTTAAGAGGTAAGCGCCCCAGTTCCCCATAAATAAAATTGTTTTGAGTTTGAACTCTACACCCTAATGTTTGTTTACAAAATTTGGTATGAACTTGTTCGATTGACTTTGCGTCTAAGAACCCCCACAGTTCAGCGCCGTAGTTTAAAATTGGAGATACTAATTTGTCAAAAAGATCTAGTTTATGGCTAATGGAAATATCGGGAAACTTTGATAAATAGCCTTTAATTTTATAAATAGCTTTCATGGCTTGTCCGCTTAAAGTATCAAACGTTTTTGTGAACGACCCATTTGTAGTAAAAACAATACCGAGGTATGTAAATTTAAAAACAATTTCGAGTTTTGTTCCGTTATAATTAAATTCAATATTTTGATTGTGATTTGTACCCTTCTTAAATATCATTACTTTGGTTTTATCAACATTGACTATAAGTTTCCATCTGTCACAGTAATTACTAAGGACATTCAATCCATTTTGTAGCTCGTCGCTAGATTCCGCAAAAATAACAATGTCATCAGAGTATAGTAATAAAAATAACTTTAGCATTCCGATATCAATACCCTTAAACCCATTTAAAATCATATACTCGTCTAAATCATTTACATACATAGAGAAAATAAAAGGTGACAAGCAATCCCCTTGTCTTACCCCAAGAAAACATTCGAAACTATCGCTAAGAGTTTGGTTATGTTTTACTTTAGATTTTACGTTGCTATATATTGATTTAATTATACTTAACATTTTGCCCCTGACTCCATATCTAATAAGTTTGTAATAAATATTTTCCCTGACAAGGTAATCAAACGCTTTTGTAAAATCAACGAAACATACAAATAATTGCTTTCTTTCATTTAAACAATGATTGATAAGTCCGTGTAAAATAAATAAATTATCTGTAGTACTCATGTTTTTCCTAAAACCCGCTTGGGCCTCAACATAAACAAAATATTCCTCTGCCCATTTATTTAATCGATTGTTTAAGACCCGCGTGAATAACTTGCCAAAATGAGATAATAAACTTATCCCACGGAAATTTTCCGGCTGATTGATATCATTTTTCTTGTGTAAGGGGATTATGTAACCCTCAGTCCATTTTGACGGTAAGATGCCTGAGTCAAATATTTTATTGAATAATGTAATTAAGTATGTCGACAAGTAGTTAAAACCATATTTAAAAAATTCATTCAGAACATAATCTGGTCCACTCGATCTGTTCAAATTTAATTGTTTACATGCATTTAAAATTTCTCGGTGTGTTATAGGGGAATCTAGTTCCTCGAACATTACCTGTAACTCATTATTTATGAATCTCTCATTAAAATGTATGATATCCTCGTCCGGCTGAAAAAATACGGACTCTGGGTCATTCACCGATTTAAAATACTTCATAAATTCCGAGGTCGTTATTTTTGTACTGTTATTGTTCGTATTAATATGTTTTAACATTTTCCAATATTCTTTAGCGTTTTTAAAACGTATTGATTCTAATTTATTTGTTTGTATTTTATCATAGTTTAGCTTTTTCTTTTTTATAATTTTCTTATATTGCCCCCTAGATTTTGTCATATTTTTTCTATTTTCTACGTTTTTGTCAGCCCTAAATTTATTTAAGTCGTCATAGAAACATTTCCTATAATCATTACATTCATGGTCAAACCATGGATTTTCAATATTTGTTGAATTATTATTTTTCTTATTTTTTCTATTAAATTTATGTTTAAACAACGGACTACATACGTTTTCCATTAAATCGTAGAAATTAGACACGCTTTCTTCGATATCAGGTACAGACTCATTATTTTCTAATTGGTTAACTAATATATTAAGGTCATTTTGAAATAAATCATTATTAATACTTTTCAAGTATGAATCCTTCTTATTATTGTCCCAAATATAGGTATAATCTAAACGTTTTAGTGAAGAATCCTCATTCACTGTTTCATTATTAACATATTGAATACATTTAACCGAGAATGAAATAACACAATGATCGGATATAATATTTGGATCATGTACATAGAACGAGTTAAAATAAGGTATAAAATCAGGTTTACATAATACATAGTCAACTACACTACAACCTGATTCTTTTACACATGTGAAATTACCAGAATTGTCAGGATTTCCAACTCTACCATTCATAATTCTTACACCAGTTGTTTTACAAAATTCAATTAAGTTTCTGCCATGACTATTTACAGAAGAATCTTTAGTGACTCGTTTTAATACATTATCACATATATAGTCATTAGGTAAAGTATCATGTATAAAATCATCTTGAATAAAATCATTTAATCTACCGACCCTACTATTGAAATCACCAGTAATGAGAAAATTACATTTCTCTTGATAAAGATTATCAAAATATACAATATCATTGCATAGGTTATCAAAAATACTATAATCTACAAATACTTCTCGGCTGCTACCCGAAGGAACGTTGTAGCATAAACATAATAGTACATCATTTTCATAGCCGAATAAACATTTATCAATTTTTAACCATAATATACAATCTTCAACAGATTTAATCAATGAAACATGTGTTGAAATATTATTTGAAACATATATAATTACACCACCGCTATTTCGGCGAGCTTTCTTGTTAATATTAATTCTATTTAACACATAGTGTGTAAAACCAGGAAAAGAACAATCAATATTATTGTCTAGCCATGTTTCTGTAAATAAAATTATGTCATGTTGTTTAAATAAACATTTAATTTCATCACTGTGTAGTTTGTTGTATGTCTTTCCTATTAAACCCTGTACGTTTAAAACACAAAACGACAATTCACTATTCTCCCTACTGTCCTACGCCTCTTTTTCAGCCGACCTCTGACCCGTGTTATTTTTGTTAGGCGAATCACATTTCTTGCTTTCACGTCGCGGGTTTTCCCTATGTCTATTTTTAGTAGTATCTCGTCTGTTTAATGACATCGACCTTGACTGTGTACGCTGTGTTGGCACTTGTTTCTGTGTACTTCTAGTTTTACGTGAGTTCACATTTGGAGATATGGATTTATTTCTACTAACCCTGTTAGTAGGGGTTTTATATTTGTTTCTAGGTAGGTTGTAGTTATCATTTTTATTTTGTGGTGACTTTCTTCCTGGGGTGTTGTTTTGGGAATTATTTAAACACTCCGTTTCTTGAGATTGTAATAATTGACTCACTGTCGGGCTATTGTTATCAACGATGGTTGTATGCGAAAACACACTATGATTTAATTTTTCACCACTTTCACTATCACTTCTTACAGTACACCATTCCACTGTAGAGGTACTAATATGCTCAAAACCTGATACTCTACTTTGTTTCAATATTGCGAACCAGTCTGGAAACCTATCTTCTATCAGTTTATCTTCTATATAAAGCCTAGCTGGGTATTTGATTTGGCATTTTCGTCTTTCTCGTCGGGCTTGTCTCGCAACTTCAGATTGAAATAAGAATTTTCTGGCTTGTACAATTTCAGAAGGATAATCTCGATCAATACCGAAATTTGTATTCTTCAATCTATAAGCATTGTTCATAATGTACTCGGTATCATTATAATCTCCAAAACGTACTATTATTGGTCGTTTTTGGTCATTGTTGTAGGTCATAGAATGTGTATTGGTTTGTTTTCTTACTGACCCGAGTCGGTGAGCACGTTCTATATTCATACCACCTGTGTCAATATTTAGTTCATCATTCATAAATTTATATATCAGTGACTTACAGTTTCTATTCTCTCCTCTCTCTGTAATGCCCCAAAATATCAGGTTATTTCTTCGGCTTCTAGCTTCTAAATCTAAAGATTTATATGCTAACAGTTTTAATTTATCAGTTTGCTTATTCACCTGAATTTCTATTTCATTTAACCTCCGGTTTGTTTTCTTTATACCTTGTGTCACTGTATGAATATCTTGAAGACACTGACACTGTTTACTTTCTACAGAGTATAATACCTCAGCATTTCTATTGATGGATTCAAACATATTTGCTAATTTATCAGTCATATTCAGGTTTGCAAAATCATCATAATTTACACTTCCACCACTAACTTTCTTTCTCTTAGACCCTCTATCCTTTGTTTGCGTCCATTGACCGTCAGTTTTAGCGCCATTATTCAGCTGACTATATTTGTTTTTTGTTTTTACATTATATTCCATCACTGTATCATCACATGAAGTCTCAGTATAACTTGAATATCCATCAGTTTCTGTTTCATATACTTCTTGATCACTTTCCATATTTAAACTAGGTTTTATTATCGAAAAATGGATATTTTTTCGCTCTAATTTTTTTCGGCGCCATTCACCGGAAACGGAAACGGTATATAGCGGTTTGACAAAATTTTTATGAGCGAGCGAGGAAATAAAAATATTTTTTGTAAAAACCGTCAAAATCAAGGTGCGAGCGAATCCATAGAACATATGATCAATTTGTTGTGGCCTTATACTCAAACAGTTTCAAACAACACACCTACATGAATACAGTGCGTAAAAATTGACCCCGACCTGACCTATCACATTTGCATCTCATTATCATCTACACATATCCCGACGAAAATCAGAACCACGCCTATTCTACACTTCGGCGGCGATTGTAAAATTATAGAAGTATGTTTATACACATAATCCTCACGGTCACTGTGTAATCGAGCATTAATACTATATTCGTATTCAATGTAATGAATATTCTTGCATAAAGGTCAGGTCGGGGTCAATTTTTACGCATTATACTAATTTTTGTGTCACAGTTATTGACAATCAAAAGAAAATTTGAGATATTACAACGTTTCTGTGTTCACTTAACAAAAGTTCATAAGCATGTATATTATTTATTTCCTCCATTTTTGAAGAGCATAACATGTATGCTGTATAGATATAAAACACAAAAATATTTATATAGTTAAAGATAAATACTGCACAAAATGCATGCACATGCGATATATAAATAAGAATGAATGAATATTGCTCATAGAGAAAACCTTATCACGAAAACGAAAAAAAGGCATTACGATACGAACAATATTAAAAGAAAAGCACACATTAAAACACTCACTAAAATTGCCTTCGAAATAAGAAGACCGGGACTTAGTGATAGGTTCTTATTACATGTTAAAACAGCAATTTGATTAATAATAAAAACATATTATTGTAATACAGAAGCTAAACTTTTAATGAGCGAGAAATTTACAAAGACATTTTGATTTATTTCAGTACACATTTTAAGAGATAAGCACATTGTTCCATTTCATTACCATGTATGAATCGTAAGTATCTATCAATTCCAATGCTTGATGATTTCATCACACAGTGACATATTTTATGTACAACAATATTATCTGTTGTATAACTACAAAATTTACAATGCTGTAAAAACTGTCTGGAAATAAACATCCCTATATTATTTAAGAGAATTTTACAAACAGATTAAAGTTTTGGATTTAACTTCGCGATTCGCCACAAAGGGGAGTAATCATTTACATCAATCACATTCACAGTTACACCCCATTTGTCAGAGTTTATAAGACGATGTAAGGAATCATTCTTTTTACGAGCTATAACACTTCGATCTAAAATTTGTTTCCATTGTCCCTTTGAAGGAAATGTTCAATGTTCAATATTTCATTCCAGGTAAGTCACAAGATTATATCTTTGTAAAGGTTTGTATATATCAGCTGGGAGTTCAGTTACCGCGAACGTTACAGAACGTTCCGTAACGATACATTCGGATCTCCTCGGCCATTTGCTGCGAATAATCTCGAACATATTTAGACGCTATTTTGAAACTACCGGTGTTGAAGTAAGCAAATATATGGCCGAGGAGTTCCGAATGTATCGTTATGTAACGTTCTGTAACGTTCGCGGTAACTGAACACGCCCAAGGTATAAACCCTAGACATTGATCGTCAATGCTGATGTACCTTAAAAGTCTATTATTAAAAATTTCTTTTTCAAGATAATACGGATTAATTCTACAGATCTGATCATAGAATTTGAGTTTCAAAGTTTCAAGTATTGTATCAATCGGAACAGAGTTAATAGTAAGCATACACAAATCTTACCAATACATCTATGGAAACCTTGTATGTGTTTAATACATATTTTCTGAGCTTTAGACAGACGAGCTAGGTCACTTGTCGAGTTATTACTCCAAAGCTCACCACCATCTAAAGATTTAGGAAGCACAGTTGGACGAAATATAGCCATTAAAGTAGAAGGGCTAAGTCTATTTGGTCCAATTCCTTTTGCGTTTTCACGATCTTATTTAAGATCAATTGTGATGCAATTTCACACAGCCTATCTTTAGTATCTAATTTCTTTTAAATAAACTTAAACTTTAGTCATTATCGCATAACATCTGACCATGTCAAGCAATTCAGATTCAACGCCTGCTCTTAATTTATGATAATTATCAAATAATAAGTCTTCTTTCAAATTAAAAACAACACGAGCAAATATTTGATTTTCCACTTGGACAAATATATACATAAACTAGAGGTTGTTTAACTAATTTCTAAATAACCTTGATGGCTTATTACACATAACGGAACAAATTAAAACATATTTGAAATCGGAAGAAGTATAACAAGGAAATTCCTAAGCTGTTTTATACTTGTAATACTTTGACTTGTTGACCCGTGGAGGTTATACCCTTCAATGAAAATTTGATAATTATGTCAATGTTCCTCCATTGATAAGGTATGTGGAGAAGTTTCAGAAAAGTTAGCTTAGATGCGCTGTACGCGTAAAATAACCAAACGGCTAAGCCAAGATAAATGGGACCTTTTGATTTTGCCAATGTTACATTGAAATATTCTGAAAAGTTCATTTTAAATTAAATGAAGAGTATTTTTTTCCAACACGTTATCTTGAGAGCTTTCTGATGATGTATAGTTTTATATATGTTCTATTACCATTTTTTGAATTATTTAGGATTATATTCCCTAAAAACCCTGTTTTTACACTGTTTTTGAGTCTCACTGAGGTTTTGTTCTTTTTTCATCAGTTGTTTTGAAAAGTGCTTGTTGGTTACAGTTATTTTGATGTGTTTTCTATCTCTGACTGACATACAGGTATACGGTATTTTTTACGAAATTTATTTATAATCAATATTTAAGAAAATATTCATGAAGTAGTGAACATGTACCCATGTAACGCAAGTTAGAGTTTTACGTTACCATGTTTGAAAGACTTTATCAACAATATATAACAATGTTACTGCTTTATTTCACTTGTATCACCTTTTTACTATTACAGTTTATAATTATTTTTAACTAATCAAAATGAAGTTTTTTAGAGCATATGCATTTTCTTTTTGGAAAATAACTACTGAACATTGTAAATTTTATGTAGAGTCCGTAGCCCCTGTTTTAAACTGTGTGCTGACTTAGTATAAAGAAACATAGCTGCTGTTTTACTACGTTTTCTGTATTTGGTTGTGCCATGTAGGTAATACAGGAAAGGAATTAAATCAGAAGAAGAACAAAAAAAATCTAAAGACAAATAAGTGCTGTCCGTAGCCCTGTAGAGTCCGTATCCCCTGATATATTTATATCTTTTTTCACACAGGAAAATTATAAAACGTTTCTAATTTTCTTAGTTTCGTACTTGTGCTGACTAGCTTTGCATCTAAATACTGAATGTCTTGACAATCTTCATTCTGTTGAAAATAATGTTAAATTTGACGTAATTTATAAATTTTCTGATAGATTTTTTTAATGGTCAAACTGATACATTAGACATTTCAGAAGATATTTAAATATATATTTGTAGTGTTTGTAAGTTGAAGTTTATTGTTTTTTAAAGGATAATTACACTTAAAACAAAACAAAACAGCTTTAAATATGTGATAGAAACAGATACTGGTGTGATGTAGAGTCCGTAGCCCCATGTTAATTTTCACATAATTCATTCTTTTGTATTTTTACTCCCAAACTTATATATGTATAGAGATAATTTATTTGATAGATTTTTGTTGTTGAAATATACATAGAAACAGGTTGAAAATTCAGGACTTTGTTTTGTTTTGACATTTTATGTTACTAAAAAACATACATTTTTCGTGTTTTCTCAAGTAAAGTAAAGGAATTGTTTCTTCATATTATTGCTCATTTTTTCAAAAGTCAGAAAATTAATACTGTATCAAAAGAATAGTATTCCGCAGGTCAGTTTACATTAAACTACTTTCTTCAATCTACTAAATACAATCAAGTCAGTATGTAGAGTCCATAGCCCCTGATAATTCCATTTTATGATTTTCTTTATTTGGTCAAGAAACATATGATTATTCATATCAAACGTTTCTTTTTTCTCATCTATGTGTAAATTGAAACTTAACATTTCCTGTGTATTTTGGGGTATTTGCACTTTTGACCTCGGTAAATGTTGCAGACAAGGAGAGAGTGGGCGTGGATTCTCTTCAAAGTTTTAAAGTACATGTTTATAAAACTAAATAACAAATTTTTTATAAGAAATATAAATCTTTCTAATTTTTCGTGAGGTGATATAAATTACCATGTAGAGTCCGTAGGCCCCTTGGGTACATCTATTCAACCGCTCTTAACTGTTTTGTTCTACATGTTCCATCCAAGATCTTTTGGAAATTAGTGCCTAATAGACATGTCTGTATATAACTTTAAAAGAATCTGCACTCTGATGGGGTCTGAAAATTGGCCTATGTGAGACTGAAGAGGTACCCTTTATCTTGGCTTAGCCGCAAAATGTGTTGACACGACGTAGAACCCAATAAATCGACTTGTTGACATTAAACGTTTCATTCGTCGCTTTTTGTGGTTTTAACATTCTGAGACAGTTCATGTATTGTTTTGATAGAATTTTAACTTATGTTACAGTGCGTAAAAATTGACCCTGACCTGACCTTTCACATTTGCATCTCATTATCATCTACACATATCCCGACGAAAATCAGAACCACGCCTATTCTACACTTCGGCGGCGATTGTAAAATTATAGAAGTATGTTTATACACATAATCCTCACGGTAATTAATACTACATTCGTATTCAATGTAATGAATATTCTTGCATATAGGTCAGGTTGGGGTCAATTTTTACGCATTTTACGCAATTTTAAGGACTTATATCTTCATGTCAGTAAATTTTTATTTTAACACAACTTATATCAGCAAACATGACCCACGTGGGTCTAGATAGAAAACATCCGTAAGATTAAAAGATATAGAAATACAAGCATCATTTTAACAAGTCTTACCACAAATATGATAAAAGAATACAAAATCAGGGAAAAGGGGGGAGTGAAAGTTTTGTCTTCAGCTCCCTTTACATTCGGAACACCTCGACCTTTCATGAATGAATAATTATTCGTAGCGAGTGGCCGAGGAGTTCCGAATGCTCCCTTTAATCTAGCACTCTATATACAGATCCTCTAAATCTTCCACCACACATCTGATTTGGATTCCCGGCACATACTGTACTGCACTCGTCTTCTGGACGTTGAAGTGACCAGTCTACTGTGTTACCACAAAAACAATGTCTATAGAACTGAAATTCATCACACAAATATAGTGTTAACAATTGCAATCCGGGTCTGTAGCGCAATTGATAGCTCGCCGCGATTTCGGATCCTGTGTCCCGAAGGGGGCACGGGTGCAAATCCCATCCGGGAAGGTTATACCATTCCATTGAAAGTTCCTCCATTATTTATGTGAATTGAGAAGTTTCCGATCTTGTGGAAGGGAAGTTAAGTACTGGTTACAGACAAAGGTCCATGATAGGTTGGTTAGGTGTGTCAGACGCTGTGAAATAACCTGAGTCGCCTTTACTTAGTTTTTGCTATTATTGTACTCTCAGTTATGATTATGATGATGACCAAAAAATAGACCAAAACTAAGAAGCATTTCAGAATAAACAGTTATCAAATTTTAGATAAAGCTCTTCAGTAAGTAGTGTCTCCAAACTTTTGGTCGGTACTGATTATAATAGTACCCGGGTCGAAAGCGCAATTGGTAGCGCGCCGGGATTTGGAATATCGTGTCCCGAGGGGGGTACGGGTTCGAATCCCACCCGGCGAGGTTATACCTTTCCATGAAAATTAGACAATAATGTCAATTTTCCTTCATTGATTAGATAATATGGAAAAGTTTCCGGCCTTCTGGAAGGGTAGGTGAGTACTGGTTATAGACAAGGGTCCAGGAAAGCTAGGTTAGGTGCGCTGGACGCCGTGAAATGACCTAAAATATTTTGATACGGCGTTAAATCCAATAAATAAATAAATTAGTATATCAAAGTATTGCAATTAAGTTTTAATGTGATAAACCAATTATTGACCCCGACCTGACCTTTATGCAAGAATATTCATTACATTGAATAAGAATGTAGTATTAATGTTCGGTAATACCGCGGCCGTGAGGAGTATGTGTTAAATTTAACAAAATAAACATACTTCTATAATTTTACAATTGCTGCCGAAGTGTATAATAGGCGTGGTACTGATTTTTGTCAGGATATGTGTAGATAATTATTAGATGCAAATAAGAAAGGTTAGATCGGGGTCAATCTTTACGCACAATACCTGAGGTGCTGCATAGTCGTAATCTGTACAAAATAGTAAACACATTTCTACTGTCATGTGTCGGTCATACGTTCGTGCATCGCCCAACAAGGTTCTGTTTTCATCGTCTTTGAAACATCCTAAATATTCTACAAATATTAAAAACATAAAAAGTTGGCAGGGTGAACATGTCATTAGTCAACGATTTAAATCGTAAAGCAATAAGTATACAGGTACAAAATTACGTGTGAAAGGATTACACTTTAATGCATGTAGCTTTGGCACTTGACTTGAAATAGATAATCAATGTAGGTGATTTAAACTTGTCCGCTTAGTCCAGATTTTTGGTCCGCTTTGTCCCAAAAGAATATCCGCTTTGTCAAGACGTACGGTCCGCTTAGTACTAAAATATGGTCGCTTTGTCCCGCAAAATGGTCCGCTTTGACCTGGTCCGTTTCGTCTCATGGTCCACCTTTCCCTAATCCGTACTTTTTATACATTGTACTTTTATACATTCGTATAGTTCTTGGACAAATGAACTTTTGAAGAAAAAATTGATAATATATTTTGCAGGTAATGATGCTGTCGTTAAAGTTTATTTATACATGCATGAATGTTCTGACGGATAAGGTAGGCAACAACTGGTATAAAACAAAGCTGTACGGTATAAAACACAACAGTGTGATATAAACACAGCTGTACGGTATAAAACACAACAGTGTGATATAAAACAAAGCTGTACGGTATAAAACACAACAGTGTGATATAAAACAAAGCTGTACGGTATAAAACACAACAGTGTGATATAAAACAAAGCTGTACGGTATAAAACACAACAGTGTGATATAAAACAAAGCTGTACGGTATAAAACACAACAGTGTGATATAAAACAAAGCTGTACGGTATAAAACACAACAGTGTGATATAAACACAGCTGTACGGTATAAAACACAACAGTGTGATATAAAACAAAGCTGTACGGTATTAAAAAACAACAGTGTGATATAAACACAGCTGTACGGTATAAAACACAACAGTGTGATATAAACACAGCTGTACGGTATAAAACACAACAGTGTGATATGAAACAAAGCTGTACGGTATAAAACACAACAGTGTGATATAAAACAAAGCTGTACGGTATAAAACACAACAGTGTGATATAAACACAGCTGTACGGTATAAAACACAACAGTGTGATATAAAACACAGCTGAACGGTATAAAACACAACAGTGTGATATAAACACAGCTGTGCGGTATAAAACACAACAGTGTGATATAAAACAAAGCTGCACGGTATAAAACACAACAGTGTGATATAAAACAAAGCTGTACGGTATTAAAAAACAACAGTGTGATATAAACACAGCTGTACGGTATAAAACACAACAGTGTGATATAAAAACAAAGCTGTACGGTATAAAACACAACAGTGTGATATAAAACAAAGCTGTACGGTATAAAACACAGCAGTGTGATATAAAACAAAGCTGTACGGTATAAAACACAACAGTGTGATATAAAACAAAGCTGTACGGTATAAAACACAACAGTGTGATATAAAACAAAGCTGTACGGTATAAAACACAGCAGTGTGATATAAAACAAAGCTGTACGGTATAAAACACAACAGTGTTATATAAAACACAGCTGTACGGTATTAAAAAACAACAGTGTGATATAAAACAAAGCTGTACGGTATAAAACACAGCAGTGTGATATAAACACAGCTGTACGGTATAAAACACAACAGTGTGATATAGAACACGGCTGTACAGTATAAAACAGTATAAAACACAACAGAGTGATATAAAACACAGCTGTACAGTATAAAACACAACAGAGTGATATAAAACCTAGCTGTACGGTATAAAACATAATAAAAGGATATAAAACACAGCTGTACGATATAAAACACAACAGTGTGATATTAAACAAAGCTGTACGGTATAAAACACAACAGTGTGATATAAAACACAGCTAAACAGTATAAAACACAACAGAGTGATATAAAACACAGCTGTACAATATAAAACACAACAGAGTGATATAAAACCTAGCTGTACGGTATAAAACATAATAAAAGGATATTAAACACAGCTGTACAGTATAAAACACAACAGTGTGATATAAAACCCAGCTGTACAGTATAAAACACAACAAAGTGATATAGAACATAGCTGTACAGTATAAAACACAACAGTGTGATATAAAACCCAGCTGTACAGTATAAAACACAACAGTGTGATAGTACAGGATAAAACACAACAGTACGTTATAAAACACAGCTGTACAGAATAAAACATATCAGTGCGGTTTAAAACCTTGCAGTTTAGTATTACAAATTGCAGTACGGTATAAAACACTGCATTTCAGTATAAAACACTGCATTCCAGTATAAAACACTGCATTCCAGTATAAACACAACAGAGTGGTATTATACACTGCAGTATGGTATTAAACACATCAGTACGGTATAAAAAACTGCAGTACGGTATTAAACACATTAGCACGTTATAAAACACTGCAGTACGGTATTAAACACATCAGTACGGTATAAAACACTGCAGTACGGTATTAAACACATCAGTACGGTATAAAAACTGCAGTACGGTATTAAACACATTAGCACGTTATAAAACACTGCAGTACGGTATTAAACACATCAGTACGGTATAAAACCCTGCAGTACGGTGTAAAACACAGCAGTGTTCGTGAAATAAAATACTGCTGTGCTGTAAAAAACATCACAGTACAGGACTAAAGACCATTATCACAGACAAAAATGGATTCATCACGGATTTCTACGAACATTTTTATACATACCAATTGTAGGACATACTAGATTCTCAGGACGGCATATTTCCTTATCTGGACAATAACACGATCTAGGGTGCTGGAAATAGATGACGATGATGATGAGTATCGTTAGAAGAATTGTAATGATGTTGTTGAGAAGATTTGAAATGATGATGATTGATGATGATGTTGATTTTAAGAATGATGGTGATGATGACAATAATGATGATGATGATTGTGATGACGATGATGACGATGATTGTTGTGATTATGATGATGATGATGATGGTGGTGGTGGTGATGGTGATGATGATGATGATGATGATGATGATGATGATGATGATGATGATGATGATGGTGATGGTGGTGGTGATGGTGATGATGATGATGATGTGACGATGATGACAATAATGTTGATGATATTGTGAAGAAGAATGATCATAATGATGATGATCATGATGATTGTGATGATAATTATAATGATGATGATGATCATCATTACGATAATGATGACTCTGACGATGGCGATGATCATGACGATGATGATGATGGCGACGATGATTGTAATAATAAGGATTAATATGTTTTAGTTACAATGAAAACGACTTTATTTGTACCATAATATAAATCAATAATGGATTGAAGATGGAAATTAAAATCAAACTAAATCAGCATAGCCTTAATTATTTAGTATTGGGAATTGGAATGATTCACGCATGAACAAATACAATTTTATAATATACTTGAGTTGGCATTTACGATCTTAATATTGAGTTTTTACAACTAAAAGATATCGGAAATAATTATACACAAATGTACAGTAAACCCCCTCGAAACCGGTCTTGCATTAAACAAGGTATAGTGCCGGTTAATGCACGTGATTCAAAGCAATGTCAAAAATTCCAAACTCCTGTCTCAAAAGAAGCGCAGTTGTGTCTCTACGGTTTCTTAAAATCTGTAGCTACTTTCTTAAGTAATTAATATACAAAATCCACAAGCTTTTATCTAAAATTTGATAACTGTTTATTCTGAAATGCTTTTTAATTTTGGTCTATTTTTGGTTATCATCATAATTATAACTGAGACTACAAAGAAAGCTTAGTTATAAAAAATAATTACAATAAACATGGTTTTGAAGGCTTTAGGATGTCAGATGCCGAATATTGTATATGTTACATCCATGAAATTTGTTTTTATTTTATCACAAACAATAGTCAAATATCTAAAAAAAATAATGATTCTACAAACAAAATTATCAGCATTCAAGAATTGTAGTTAATTTCTTTTGTCTCCAATCTTATAGAGGGTACTGTACAGTATTCATTTTCTTCCATTATACGACTACATGTCCGCTAAATGACCGAATCTGTTGATACGAACAACAGCAATATTAATAATAAGCAGCACTACAGGTCGTTTTTAGGTCATGCGTGTTTTTGTACATTAAACAATGGACTTTTCCACTACATAGGTGAATAAGCTAATACATGAACAGCATTTTAATGAATTAAACATACCACTTTGATATGAAACCTTTATTTTAAATGGTGTATATGCACATTATAAATTCTATATAATTATGTTTTTTATAAAATAAGTGTAAACTAACTAAACTAAAAATTTGTAAAAATAATTCACCCCTAAATATCATTGTGTAATGAAACCGTCAATGTTTGTATGTATACGCAATATTTACGTGGACGACCTGTACGATTAATGGAACATATAGATAAATATAAACACATTTCTACCTGAGATGTTGTAACATCTTGTCTTAATATTTGTACACATGAATCAGGTTGATTTATACCACTGTTTACAGTTTCGTATCCATGGTTACTAGAATATAGTTCACATAATAAACTAGCACGTCTATAATATAATGACCTACAGTGTGCTCGTATCAGGCACTCCCCTATACACTCATTTAATGAAACAGAAGCAAACGTTGAAATACGCCTTGAGCTGTCCATAGTTAGACATTTTCTAAAATTCATTTGTGGTAGAACTGCCACTAATAGAACAATATTCGCTGACAATGTTAGAAAACACAAATACAAAATTTTCATCGTCATTACCAAGTTTTACTGTCAATTTCGGGTTTTAGGCACTAATGTGTTCCGTGGTCAGTTTTTATCGTTTCCTTCCCTCACTTAGAGTAAGTCCCATTATTTCAACACTTTGCAATTTTCTTTAAGTCTGAATAAACAAACTCTTCACAAAGTAACAGTTATTTATTAAGTAATATATAAAAACAATCCTTAGGGTTTTTCCTTAATCAGAGATTATTTGCTTTTCACAACGTTTCGGCAAAAGGCGCTATTATGTCACGTTCGGTTTCAATCATTTAGTTCCGCTTTTTTTCCGTTCTGAAATTTAAAAAAAATGTAAAATTAAAGAGGAATGTCTCTCGGTAAAAGCCTTTGAACGATACGTAATAAACCCAGATATTTAGTAAGAAAAGCGTACTAGAGCCAATATAATAGTGTAAGCAAAATGATATCATTATAATGTAATCAATCAGCGAAAAGAATACAAAAATAGAATATTAAATTAGAAAGGAAGCAACCCACTTTAGCATTCTATTAGACGCTGTAAGTGTTTCATTAACATGTTTACAGTTCATTGGTTTTCAGATATTCTTTTCAGATATGAAAAATAATGTCTTTTGCCTGTTTTCGCTAGTTGTTCAATAATTTAGCATCAAAACTCATACAGTGGAGTATAGTGATGGGATATCGGTTGGATATTATAATCGATCATCGGTTGAAATCGGTTACTGCTGTCGATGCGATTCTTTCGATTATAATCGGTTCATGATAAATTTGCTTTTGCATTCATATTTTGCTTTGAATCCTTATATAATCGATGTATTATAGACCAAGAAATGAAAATAGCTGTTTTTGTTGTTTGTATATGCTTTCTATACATGCATCATTTGGTTAAATTATTAACAACCCCAGCTTTCTACTATTGGCTTAGTAACATAAAAGTTAATGAATAGTGTGATACATGTTCATATGAACTATTAACCATGCTCTGATACTGATAGTAATAATAAAACTGGGGGTTCTAACAAGTATAGAATGCTGAATTTAGTTAATTAATGCAATTTATTTTTCAAAGTTGCCTATGCAGTTTGGTTTGGAAATGCTTACGATACAGAAGATCTCATGGTATAGCAGATTGAGTTCATGCAGTTCACTAGACCAATTTACAACAATTTAGCTATTCATTATAGAAGGATTTAAGACCAAAATTGGTTGTAAGACTTATGATAATATTAGCCGGTAATCAGATTCCTTTTTCGTACCGGGATGATCGTACACCAAATTTCATTGAAATATAATCTAGTGATCACTTTAGATCATTCTTGTTCCCAGAGTCTAGTAGGATTCTCAATACTAGCATTGTATTGATAATCCTCATTCCTACCAGACACTGGGAACAAGAATGCTATAGATTTTGCTGGTCAAAGTAATAAAATTATGTCACTTGTTTTTAATTGTATCTTGAATTCATTTAATATTTTTGTACTATACAAATGAAAGCATCTTACAGTGACTTTGTGTCTTCATTAGTTAATAATTGTATTGAAATCATTTCAAAGATTAAAATGTAATTTTACCTAATAAGTATTACAGTGTATCAGTCTTCACTGCTACAGTGAAGAATCAATTCAAGCATATTAGTGATCATATGATGAATTTAATTTTTATTTCTGTACATATTAAACTTTGCTTAAATTTGATTTTTTTTCACTCAAAAAATATAACGATCGGCCCGGGTACGAAAGTTATCGAGGACGAATGTTTCACGAGTCCATTGCATTTTTTCAGGTCAAATATATGATCTTATCAATTATGTAATTAAGAAATCATTATGAAATGAACGGGGTTTTAATTTCTGCATTTAATAGCCACAATATATCATTGTGTACAATCGTAATATTCGACTCATAGTGAAAGAACAGACTGTTAACAGGAATTAACTTTATCCGTTTCGTCCCCAATGTGTGACAAATGGAATTGTTTGTCAACTAAAATTTCATTCCTTTGATAATTAACTGATAAGCGTATCGATTAATGTGTGAACTGGTTACCATTATCACAAATAGTGAGCGCGTGGATAGTGTCCATGACGTAACGAATCTATTTTTAGTAACACTTTTTGTCATTTTTACTCACCATCGAACGTACGTATTTTCGAACTAAGGTTCATTTTATATGTGTCGTTTTTTTTACTAAACTCAAAATTAAACTTTTTTCTTTTGATAAAATAAGCGGCCAATGATTTTACGAGGGGAAAATGGTATGCTAACATTGTTTTGGGGACATGTGAAAAACTCGCTTCCGCAAGCCTTTACCCTTTCGCATGGCCGACTGCACATTGTATTGTTTAAGTTAGGGGTACAATTATTGGGTCAAAGTTGTTATTTAATCCTCGTCGACGTGTCATTAACATAATTTGCTAGTCACGGTCGTAAAACTGCCCAAGGCAACGTTCTACTGGAGCCTGCTTGATCATTACGTACTATCGATCCTGATTGGCTAATCGACTTTCGATGTTGAGAAACGACGCTCTGATTTGCTGAGTGTGTAAACTAGGCGGAGCGTAATCAGTAATTGACGTCCACACGTTATTATTCAATCGCCGAAATCGGAAATACTCGGCGAAGTGGACTTCTTCTTGATGTTTTAATAGGGCGAAATGGTAACACACAAGGCGACATTATCGCCCGAATCGCCCTCGCGGCCAAGCCCTGTACAACTTGTAGCCTGTTCAATTACACAAAACGTTACAGAACGTTCCGTAACGATACATTCGGAACCAGACTCTGAAATTTGTGGTATTAAAGGTAAACTTCTATTTTCTATCATTATACCTCGTTTTGTACACGAACGGTCTTACTGACCTTTGTATGGAGACGCTGAGCATCATGGGTAAAAATGTTTTTTACAAGAAAACACGTGGCAATGTTTACATTCTAATAATTTCCCCATTCAATTGAGATAACTGTGAATGCAGGCATTTCTGAAGTGCCTACAGCGCTTAGATTATCAAGTAACAATATATGGAATTGCAATCTTGTCTATGTTATCTTAATTTGAAATTCAGACTAGCCTGAATAAACCACCTAGTAAATCTTCGTATATTAATAATTCAAAACAGGATTATACGGGAGTGTAATCATCACATATTTTCTTTCAAGTACATGAGTACCTTCAAACCCGTTCTGAACAGAAGGACTGCGTATCTCTTGCGATACGATACTAGTTACAACTGCGATACGATCATAGTCGCAATTGATACTAGTATGGTATCGCAATTGCGATAATAGTGACAATTGCGATACGATACTAGTCGCAATTGTGATACGATACTAGTCGCAATTGCGGTACGATACTAGTCGTAATTGCGATACCATACTAGTCACAAATGTGGTACCATACTAGTCGCAATTGTGATACCATACTAATCACAATTTTGATACGATACTAGTCGCAATTGCAATACGAATATTCCCGATACATTACTAAAACCTGTGTTGGAAAGAGAAAACTGATTACATAATGAGCTATTCAGCCTAGTTTCAGTGCTTTCCAGCGATATAATGATCAATAAAGTTAATTATTTGGAACGCTAATGAGTGAGTGTGCTGTACGTTCATTGTAGCGAATGAATAATCATAAGATACGCTATTTAAAGGCAATCATTGACAAATGAATAATTTATAGTTTACGTATTGCTTAGTCATATAATCTTTTAATCTAGATCCGAAAGATAAAATTTTTATACTTTCTTATGGAAAGCCAGGAATGTCTTATTCCGTTCTTTTTAAATTCATTGATCCGTTCAAGCTATATACTAGTTTATTTCGACAATACATGTACATGTATATGAAAAAAAACATCTTTATATTGAACCGAAAAAAAACATTATAATTATGAATGCACACTTACAATATATTGAACGAATTTATCAATGTATGAAACCAATGCACGTTCATATAGATTCAATCTCGGTTTATATTAATAGGGATTTTCTTATACCGAGTTACGACCGTTTTCCATTGGCGTTGCTTACTATAGGCACACAAGGCACGTGCCTACACATTTTTTGAAAATTCAAAAAAATAAAAAGGCTAAAAATGCCAAAAAATGCAATAACAAAAATCGAAGGCTGAGGGATACGAGCACAATGGATTGTACCATCACTTTTGAAAATAATGCTCAATAAAAAACAGTAACTCAGTCTAGATTTAGCATACTGTTAACCATAAGAAATGGTCATGATACGATGTATAAATTACTTATAAAGGGAGGTAAGTCAAGCAGCAGTTAATGTAACTGATTGATGGCGTCATACATGTGACGCCACCAGACTCCCCGGACCCCCAAGGTTACATGTGCCTACACATTTATTTTGGGCAAGCTACGCCCCTGGTTTTCCGTCACATCATGCCAGTTTGATACTTTTAGCTAACACTTACCAACTAACACTTACTAAAACCTACCAAAATTTTTCCTATTCAAAAAGGGACGACGATTTGTGACTGTAGCACGCTGCAAAGAAATAGTTTTCCAAGGTGTCAGCAAAACATAACAATGTCCAAAATCATGCTTCCCACAGCGTCATTGTTAAATTGCCTATACATGTAAGAACAAAAAAGTTCCGCCAATAATGGAATGGTCTTAATATAGGGCCAATTTTTTCTCAAAGTAAGCATGGGGCTTAAAACAAGATATAAGAAAGTTTAAGGCTAGGTACAGATGTATTTTATTTATACTCGGCCGCGTCAACACCATTTTTTAGGTTATTTTACGGCGTCCAGCGCACCTAACCTAGACTCCTGGACACTTAATTGTAGATATAACCAGTACTCACCTACCCTTCCACATGGACGGAAACTTCTCCATATACCTTATATATATATATATATATTTATTTATAATAATGTCGTGGTATAACATTACATATTACAACATAAACACACAAACAAACAATCGAACATACACATACCCATTCTCGTTCCCGGAGTCTAGTAGTAGTATCAATTACCAGTAATACTACATGTAGCTAGTATTGATACTCCTACTAGACTCTGGGAACGAGAATGACACACCTTATTAATTGAGGAAAACTGACATTATTGTCAAATTTTAATGGAAGGGTAAAACTTTTTGTTGTTCTTTTTATTTTCATATAGATTACAAATAACATGTACATGATACATAATAATACATATAACATGTATTTTGGGTGGTTTCTTAAGGTCAGCTGTGTGGAAGGGTATAACTTCATCGGGTTGAATTCGAATCCCTTCTGGACACTAGATTCGAAATCCAGGCGTGCTACCAACTTCTCTACTGACCCTGGTTCAGGTACAAATACGAAAAAGTGAACATAGGCTTATTAGCTATTTCCCAATATTTCGCATGATTTTGCAGTTACCTGGTAGGTATTCCGAAAATGGACTGTACTTGTATTTGTTACTTCACAATCAATGAAAATAACATTCACTGTCATATTTATACAAAACTTTATTTCTAATTAGAATCGGACGCCATGTATCAGTGACCGTTTTCTGAAGGTTGTTTTTTATTCAAAAATATTTTTAACCGCTAAATGCTAACGAAAATTGCAAGACATGACGCGACCAATTATACTTTCTTGAATTTTAAATAAAAAATTAAAAACGAAGGGCTCGTCCGGGATTTGAACCCGGGACCTCTCGCACCCAAAGCGAGAATCATACCCCTAGACCAACGAGCCGCACTTGATAACTGAACAACGTAGTTAGTATATAAACATATATTGCAATAATTTCGCAATACCGATAACATTACAAATCATGATAAAATGGTTGAAGATTGGGTTTACTGTATAAAAACAGAAAATACAAAATTAATACCAGATTTTCTTCATTTACTGTTTATACTCATGTTCAAAATATCTTTCTATCGCTACGTGAGTACACACCTAATGCTAATGACAAAGAAAAATAACCTGTACAAATTCCGATTTAAATTCGTCAGCGTTTACCTCCCTTCGTAAGTGAAAAAATTGAAAATGAAAAGGGAAGTAACTGTGTCGTTAGCATTTTTTAAAAACTACAGATTTGCTTCCCTTGATATTATTATTTGCTTTATTTAACTAAGGACCTTTTTAAATACATACATGTATATAGGGTCCTTGATTTAACTCATCCACATCACAAGTAAGTTTATCAGATTTTCTATGTATCTTATGTAAAAAACTAAGTCAATCCAAATTATAAGATGAATATATTTTTAAAATTTAGACACTAGCTAGTCAGTGTAGAACTAGTGTACATTCTTCTCATGGTGGGGGAGAAATTCCGGGATCTAGAAATTGACCACCTGCTGTCAGTGTCATCGATAAACTATTTATTTACACATGCCTTTTATCACAGACATGCTTGCGATATGAAATGTTGAAATACCATGTAAAGCACCATTAAAATTTTATTCAATAACAATATGTACATGTATAACATGATAATAAACCCACAAATAACGTCAACTTTTCTACAACTGTAAATCATAAAATTTAATCGCATTTTCCTTAAAGATTTTTCTCTGGTCATCATCAGATAATTTAGATAATAAATTTTGTGTAACTTCCAAGTTTTCTTTATATGTAGCATCCACCATATCAAATACAGGCCAGTCAGAACCATACATGCATCTATCAGTACCAAATATTGATAAAATATGCTGAAAAATTTAAAACTTCAAATTAATATACTAGTGCACCTTTTCACAAAAATTCTTACAAATTTTTTTTCTCGCAAGTCCATTTTCATAATTTTTCAGTTCAAAGTCAGGAGGAGTAATAAACATAACTATGATAAGAAAAGGTATACAATATTCTACATAATACAACAATATTTGGAATTGATTGGTCAAAAAAATGACCAAATTATTAATGTTTCTTGCTTTTGACTTACGATGATTTTTATCGTAAGATTTTTTTATGAAAAGCGCCACATGTAACTTATATCCTAAAATTGTACTTTTAATAGCTTCTCAGTAAAACTTAAGATTAATTCATAGTTCCCTTACAGTAAAATGTATCATTCAATCTGATTACAAACCAATCTTAAACATTCTGCTCACATGCATGATTGCTCATATTATATCTGACAAGCTCCCAGTGCAGGTCACATTCAGCTGATCTTAGCCACATTATAATATTCATACACAACATGCAATAAATCTACTAATAACAGCACTTAAATAACACCCAAGGTATAAATAGCTAAAAAAACCTGATAGAAAAATAGAAATTTCAAAATTCTTATGTTATTAATAAGGGACTTTAGTCAGTTATTTCCCCTTGTATACTCTTCAAATAGGTAGGTCTAATTAGTTGGATTACTCAGACTTTACCCTTACTTTTTAATGTCAATTTGCCAAAATTAATCTTTAATAACTTTTTTTTTTTTTTTAATTTCAGCAACTACTAGTTGCTCATTTATTTTCATATACATTGTAAATGCAACAATTATATTTTACATAAATGAATGTATATAATTAAACACAATTGATACATACATACACATACATACACATACATACACACATACATTCTATGTACCCATATAATTAACACAAAATTTTTTTTATAAACAAACATACACATACTCATACTCACCCTCGCCCACACACGCCTACTCCCTTTCATATACATAGAGTTTTTTCAACAGCCATAAAGGGTGGCTATAAGTGGGTGACATTGAGACAGTAATTTTAAGTGTCTTTATTGAGATTGTGCTGGGAGGATCTCAAACCCAATGTCTCAAATTAGTAATTATGGTCATGAAATAAATGGCTTACCAGTGTATAATAATTAGGGAGTTTAGTCAGTTATCTGTCCCTGATATAATCCGACGCAACTTAATTGGCATGTAGGACTTAACAGTTGGAATCCTCGGAATCTTTCATCAAATTACCATGAAAATAAAAAAAAATAATACCAGTCCAATTTTCGAAAGAATTAAGTTACTAAGTTATTACAAATTAACTTTGACGAATTGACGTTGAAAAAAGAAAAGAACAAAATATGATCAATCATATCGATTGAACATACCTATTTGAACAGTATACAGGGGGAGATAACTGATTAATGTCCCTTATTAAAGATTAACAGAGAAAAAGATAAAAAATGAAAAAAATGAAAATAAAGGTTTTTGGTGCTAAAACTACTTATGTTTACATACGAAAATATTTTAACAGGATATATCTAGAGTTGACAATATATATTTCTACTAAACTATGGTTCTTCAAGGTGAAAGTGAAAGTCTAATAAATAGAAAACTATTGGGATAAGTTCTATTAAGATGTAAAACATGCATATATGAGAATAGAGATCTATTTGGTAAAGGCTAGAAGTGCAAAATAATAAAGATAGACATATTTTTAAACTTGTTCAGTAATCACCAAACTTTTATATTTCTCCCATGATTTTTCAAAACCATCTTCTCTCTGAGATTGTCTAGCTGTATATTTATTAATATTATAAAAAGTACAGATTAGATTTTTGAAATTGGTTAAGTTAGGCCTTAACTGTTTCATTCTACAGTAATATAAATGATATTTACCCTGTATTATAATTTGGTTAATAACTCCATCAAGTTTTGTATTACCAAATAGAATATCATAAATGGTCCAATCTTGAAGGTTAATATTACATTTATTATTTATATAGGACTGAACAAGTTGCCAGAATTGTTTAGATATTTCACAATCATAAAATAAATGAGGAAGGGTTTCTATATTGTTACGACAAAATGTACACGAATCATAATCAATTTTACGCATTTTTTTAAGTAAATGATTTGTTGCTAGTATTCTGTGGTTTATTCTAAATTGAAACCATATAAGTTTAGGATCTTTTGTATATTTAAAAACTAATTCATAAATCGATTTGTTGTGAAAATAATCGTTATTTTGTAAATCATTTTTCCATTTCTCTAAAGAGTTCGGGTATTGTTTAGAATTTAACATTATCTTGTATATTGTACTACAACCTCTTGAGTCTTTATTTATAATGGATAAACTTAGAGGGAATGGGGCGTTAAATCTATATTGTTTGGGCATGTTGTTTATGTTTTCATTTTGCAAATAGCTTTTTACTGCTGCTATAATACTTCTATATTCTAAAAAGTTACTTCTAATATTATAAATATCTGAAAAAACATTATAAGTAAGAAATTCACCACTTTGGTTAATAAGATCTCCAACATAAAAGACACCACCATTAAACCATCTATTGTTATACATACTTTTGTTAGCAATTTTAATATTGGGATTAAGCCAAAGATTAATTGAATAATAATCACAGTAGTTGCTAGGTTTCAAAATACTGGACAACATGTAATAACCATTTAGCACATCTTTCCAAAAAGGGTTTGTTTCTAATAGCATTTTCTTTTTTACAAAATCAGAACCAAATTTAAAAATTTCTTTCATATAAGGACAAGTGTTTTCTATCAACTGATAGTACTTAGTATTTGAGAAACAATATCTTCTTATCCAAGTAACTTTTAAACTATTTATAAAACATTTAAGATTAATCATCTTTAAACCCCCATATTTATAATCTTGTGTTATTATATTTCTTTTCACCTTGTCTATTCCTCCTTTCCAAAGAAAATTATAGAACATATTTTGTATCAAATTTATTTTATCTAAAGGGGGGTTAGGTAGACTTAGAATCAGATGATTTAGTTTTGCAAGTGCAAGGGATTTAATGACTACTAGTTTCCCAATAGGGGAGATAACTCTTTTTGACCAGTTAGCAAATAGTTTCCTAATTTCTTCAATTTTGGATTCATAGTTCAAGTCTACAATTTGGTTTATGTTAGTAGAGAATTTTACTCCAAGAACTGTAAAAATATCAGAATTCCAATCTAGGTTATATTCTGGACATAAAATAGTATTACTATTTTTGAATGCACCAAACCAAATAACTTTAGTTTTTTCCATATTTGTATTCATTGTGTTAACAATGAATACTCTGTTACCAATAGATTAATAGTGGTATTCCGATCGGAGTCCTATATTTAATCAACGAGACCTAACAGCATCCATATCCGGATAATTCCGCTACAATAAAATAGTTCATACTGAAACTGGTACTTTATGTATATCTGCGCGAGAAAATGACCAGACGCTCAATATGACGTTACAGAATATACTTGAAGCGATTAACTTGTAACAGAGATAAGACTGTCCATAATACTCGTGAGAGGTGTGTGGCAGTACTATTAGATAGATGTACACTCGACGGCCTTCGCGGTCTATTTATAGAAAGTCACAGTCTAAACCACTGACGAAGACACTGTGGCTGACACCATAAACAGAGAAGAATTATCAGACCATCACTGATAATGATCGTTTTATATATTGTACATTTATATATTAAATTATCAAACATGGTTGGTTTAATTAACGGTTAATAAACATTTTTAAAGAATTTTAATGCCTCATTTATAGAGATCACAGACGTAAGCAGTACTTTCGTGCTATTAATTGTTTGGGGACCTTTGATGCTTTGCCTCAATATTTTCTTGTAAAGAAATATAATCTTCGTTCGATTAGCCGTCGAAATATGGGACAGAACATGTTCTTGAATCGAATAATCTGGATTGGTTATCAATAAATATAATTTCTTGCCAAATGGACAGGTGAATTATAAAGTATACCATAAAAATGAGTTTGTATGTGCTCGGTCGGAACATGACGAAATTGTTAAGCTCTGACACATATATTGCTTGAATGCTTTACTAAAGGAGATGTCATACATGGCTAATCGACGATTCAAGCATTTTTGGAATGCTAATACTTGTACTGTATACATTAAATAGGTGAAGATATCGGTCAGTCAGACCGTTTGTGTACAGAATGTCGAGCGCTCGCTATAAAATCCAAGATGATGTCAAACAGCACATCATTGAAAAGGCGGGTGGGGGAAACAATTATTTCTGTTGATACACGAGATCTTTCATATTTTTTACCATACATAAATCATAGAGACAATTTACTGTACCAAATAAAGGGTACATTTAGTATATTTTATGCATATATGCGTGGATATTTTATGTGGAACAAGTAACACACAAGTTTGCGTCCCACTTTTCAGAAAAATTCTTTGATATAAAAAAATTTAATTTTTCCTGCCACCATCTTTGGTACCTGTTATAATATATATTTCCAATGATATATTAATACAGTACCCACCAAAAAAAACTACAACTCATTAATTTTGATGATTTTTTTTGTAGAATTACTAGTTTTTTATATTTAAATATGGTTGTGATAAAATGAAAACAAATTTCAATAATGCGGCACATGAATAATATTCAGCATCTGACACCCTAGCTTAAGCCTATTTATTGTAATCATTTTCTATAATGTATTTTGTTTGGTATTTTTGTAGACTCAGTTATAAGTAAAGTGATAAACTTTTTTAAGTAATCAGTTTTCAAAATTTTGGACAAAAGCTATTTAGTAGGCCTGCAAAGTGGAAATGTCTCCGCACTTTTGGTGGGTATTGTATATAAAATCTAAAACAACATTATCTTTAATAGACAAGTTATCACCAATGAACCGTATGGCTAAATATGTTTGAATTAGTAAAGAAAATAAAATTAATTGGCATGTGAAGTCACATTTGCTTAATTTTTGTAATATATAATATATGTATATATATAAGTAGGATAAAATAATCAAGATAGCCTCAATTTATTGAGGCTAATGAGGAAAATAAGCTAAAATCAATAATCTAGGTATTATATTCTTGCATAAAGGTCAAGCTCAGGTTAATTCTGTTGGACTATATCAATGTTTATATGAGAAAAATCAGGGGGTCGATCGTGAACTAATTGTCGAAATTTTAAGTTGAAAATCAGGTAATTGATTTTTTCTTACGTCGACGTCAGTTTGAAATGTTATAATTTACAAAGTCTAACAGCGTAATCATTATGGTAAAGCATTGTTTTGGAATACATCTGATGTAATGATGACACTAAGACACACATATCATGGTACTGGACTAATACAGAATATTGAACATTTTTACAAAAAGTTTGATGAGATTATTGAGAATTCCAGCCATGATAACAGCATAAGGGTCAGAATAAAAAATCACAAACTAATCAGTATATGGTATGTCCACCTCTAGATTGAATGACAGCCAAACAACGTCGTCTCAATGAAATTATGAGTCGCCGGGTGAAGTGAGCAGGTGTCTGTGCCCATTCCTCGTGCAATGCACGCTCCAAATCACGTACGCTATTGACGTCATTCAAGCTAGAGGTGGACATACCAGATACTGATTAGTTTGTGATTTTTTATTCTGACCCTTATGCTGTTATCATGACTGGAATTCTCAATAATCTCATCAAACTTTTTTGTAAAAATGTTCAATATTCTGTCGATTGATCAAATTTTGTTACAAATCAATTTTTTGTCAATAGAATGGGGTTTATTATAAAATATTAAATAAAACATTCTTACTGACTAAACTTTTTCCTCTCAGCATATATCTCAATATGTCAATGTTACCTCTTAATACGTAACTATCATGATATCCGAGATTTATCTGCATAGAAGATCGCCGAGGTAAGTCCGGTGGTAAAGTTATAACTTCCTCGATCGACCTCTCTCAAAATGCCAATATTTTTCCGACAAAACTATTTTAATGGTTTCATATTGTTTGCATAGTTTTGAATATGAGAGGCAATGCATTAAACTGACGTGACCCGGGTGCGTAGAAATTCATTTTATGTTTTTTTTAAAATATATTTTAGTTTATCATAATACATGTACTGCATTTTGACCATGGCACTCTTCCTGTCTTCGATTATAGGAGGTTGGATTTAAAACAATATGAATTTAACGAAGGGGTAGTAAGTACAGAAATGTATGAAATGGACATAGCAAATTTACCACTTAATCCATTTTAAAGTGTACATGTATTCATTAATATTTTTTTCAAATTTCTCAAGATGAAAGAAATATTAAATCATTTTCAATATAGTTATTTAATTGAATATAGGGAGGCGAGACAGGATAGAGCGCCATGATCGTGCGACCACATGCACGACTCATGCAGGTTGTTTCGTCATCTCACGATGACGAACGCAGAAAACAAAGCGTTTGACCAAGGCCTAGCAAAACATCAACAGCTCTGGTAACCATGCCATATTTCCCTTCTCGATGAAAAAGGAATGACTTGGTATTTGGGAACGACCAGAGCCAGTAAAATGCTTCGTCAGAAAAAGGCAAACGCTTGACAAAGTGAACAGACGCAGCTTGTCTGTTTGTTACATGAACGTCTATAGATCTATATACAAAATATTAATTACAAGGTTTTTAGTAAAATCATACCACTGTACATAATTTATTAGTATGTCAAATAAATCGTACATGGGATTATTTTACTTGAAATTTCATAATTATCATTAATACGTTTAATTACAAATCAGAATTTAATTGCTTTTTTAATTTGATAGTGCAGTTTATTTGTATTTGATAACAACTCACAAAATTTAGGATTCATCTTCCAAAATTATCTTCCCCATATTTAATGTTCTTTTTACTGTATTTAACTATTGTTACATGCTCTGCCCTTTAGAACCCGAATAGCTCAGTCGGCTAAAGGGAAGGAAGGGAACTATTCATTAAAATGAAAAGTTCAAGAGGTCGCTGGTTCGAAACCTAGCAAAAGCATAAATTTTTATTTTTATATTTTATTTTTTATTATATTTCTATATTTTATATTATACATATTTACGTATTAAGAGGTAACATTGACATATTGAGATATATAATCTTATGAATATTTTAAAACGACTAGTGTTGTGTTTACGTTTTATTATAGTTTCTTTAAGCTGTACATGTATTAGACTTATACAATTACACAATCATGTATCTTTATTTGAATTATTGAAATACAAAATATATATTTCAAAATTTATGATATTAGTCCAGTACCATGATATGTGTGTCTTAGTGTCATCATTACGTCAGTAGATGTATTCCAAAACAATGCTTTACCATAATGATTACGCTGTTAGACATTGTAAATTATAACATTTCAAACTGACGTCGACGTAAGAAAAAATCAATCACTTGATTTTCAACTTAAATCTTTGAATCAGAATTTTATGAAACTATTGAACCATACCTAAAAATATTGATCATAACTTAGCCTCATATGAAACTGTATGATATTAATTATTGAACAGACCCTTCAGGGACTCAAAATATTGATTACTGAAAACAAAAGACCTTTTTCTTGATTATTTTTATCCTACTTCTATTCAATAAAGAATAAAGGCTTATGATGGAAAAGTTTCATTTCACCAAAGTGTAATCTGACAAGATCTGGAGAGATTAAGGAAAAATTCCTGAATAAAAAATGTTAATAAAACATACTCATTTAAAAATACACTAACTGCATTTAACTTAAATATATTAATAATATGAATGATAATTATTATACTATCAATTAATGTATTGAATATATTATTTGTACTTGTTAAAGTCATCAACATAATTAATGTTTGGAACATATATCACTTTTTCTTCAAAATAACTAGTTTGTGTGTAATAATGAACTCGGGTATTAAATCTTAGTATAACACTTTGAATCTTAACATTTGTTTATTTTCTTACAAGACATAGATAATTTGTGCATATAAAACACTTTCAACTATTTTCCAAAAAATAATCCCATTCACTTGACTACATTAACCTCTTTTTTAAATCAGGTAACCGAATGAAAAAAAGAAATATAATTTATCAAACAATTAATTCTTAATCATATCTGTAAATTTTAACCTTCGTCATTAAACACCATCAGTGCAGGTAAAATTAATTTCTAAGACATTTATGATAAGCAGAAATGGGGTTTAAATACATTATTTTCTGTTCAGTTACTATATAAATCATACGAATAGCAGCAGGGTGTTTGTCCAACTTTACTCAAAAATGTGTACTACGTAGCACACATAACAGATAACAATGACATAGTATTAAATCTCTCCTATATTAGAGATTTTTTTGACACACAGACTAATTAAACAATGTGATAGTCATATTGTAACAGTTATAGCTTTGACTAATTACAGCAGTAGTCATAGTCAACAGCTAAATCCAGAGATAAAGCCTCTTCAGGAACAGTGAGTAGGTGGACTGACCGCTGTGATATAACCTTTATAAGGTGTTTCTACAGCATAAAACCCAACAAAAATTGAATAAATCTAAACACAATGAATACCCCAGTACTTTCAGTGCTTTGATTATATTAAGGCCTGAGATATTAGCATAAAATTTTAAGGTTAACATGGTGTTTTTCAAAGACTTTTCTGTACCGTCTAAAAAAAGACTAGTATCGTCAGCATATTGCGAGACTTTATATTCTGTACCATGAATATTTAAACCTGTAATATTTTTATTATTTCTAATTAAGATTGAAAGAATTTCAGCACAAATGATGAAAAGGTAAGGGGACAGGGCATCACCTTGTCTACAACCTCTTTGAAGAGAGAACCAATCTGACATGTGTCCATTAACTATTACACAAGACTCAATATTGTTGTAAAATAACTTAATCCAGGATCTAATTGAGACTCCAAAGTTAAAATATTCTAAAGCTTTATGCATAAAATTCCAAGAAACTGTATCAAATGCCGCAGCAAAGTCTATTAAGAGCAAAAGAGCTGGAATATTATTCTTTTCTGTATAAAATAGAATATCATATAATAATCTTATATTTGAAGCCATTAATCTTCCCCGTACAAACCCGGTTTGGTCATCATTGATAATTGTACTTAGTTTATTCTTAATACGAAAAGCAATAGCTGATGATGCAATTTTATACACAACATTTAATAATGATATAGGTCTCCAATTTTTTAAAAATAATTTATCTTTATTTCCCTTAGGTATACATGTGATAACTCCTTGTTTTTGAGTAACTGAAAGTTCACCAATTGAGTAAGCATAATTTATTGATCTTAATAGTAAACACCCTAAGTCATTCCAAAAAAATTTGAAGAACTCCACTGTAAATCCATCATTCCCTGGACTAGTATTATTTGACATGCGCTTTAAAGAATTCAACATTTCATGATATGTCAATTCTCCCTCTATAGCTATTTTATCATTATCTGATAACCGAGGAACTTCAACATTTCCTAATATATCAGTTAGTGAGACATTTTCTACTTCCTTTAATTTATACAAATTTTCGTAATGTTGTTTTGTTTCTAAAAGAATTTCCTTTTGTGATTTTAAAACTTTACCGTCTTTTGAAATTAAAGAATTCATAAATTTGGAAACATAGTTTCTATTTTCGAGGTTACAAAAGTATTTTGTAGGTTTTTCACCGTCTTGTACCCATTTAGCCTTAGATCTTACAAAAATACCCTCCATTTTTTTTTTCCTTAACTCATAAAGTTCAGTTTTCTTGGACTCTAATAGGATGTAATTTATATTTACTAATTTTTCAATTTTCTCAATTTCTTTTAAGAGTTCTTCTTCTTTATTTGTCTCATTTTTTTTCTTAAACGAGGCATAGCTAATTGTCATTCCTCTAATGTTTAAGAGTAAAGTTTCAAAAAATAACTGGTCATTTATATTAAAAGTTAGATCTTGGAGAGAAAGATGCTCAATATTATCTTCAGTTGCATTACAAGCATATTGTTTTTTTGTTTCTGAAATAATATTTTTAACTTTGGTAACAAACATTTCATCTCGTAAGAGAGAGTTATTAAATTTCCAGTAGGATCTCCCTTTTTTAAATTTCCCAAATTCTAAACATAAAAAAATCAACGAATGGTCAGTACGATAACCAGGTAGAATTTTTGTAACGTCCAAATCTGTATATAGATTTTCTGAGATTAAGAAAAAATCTAGACGGGCCTTTTTTATAGGATTTTGTCTAAACCAGGTATACTCTCTTTTTTCTAAATTATTCTCTCTCCAACAGTCTATTAAATTAAATTCTGACATTAAAGATAACAGTTTTTCCCGAGCATTTGGGTTGTTTAAATGTAGATAATTAAAACAATCTGAATCTGGATCTAACACTAAGTTAAAGTCACCAGACAGAATAAAAAGAGAATCTTCGTATTTATGCATTTTATCTATTAGAGATTCATAAAAGGAAGGACTATCTCTATTCGGACCATAAATGTTGATTAAAGTTATGTTTTTATCACAAATTGAACAGTTTATAATTAATAAGTTCCCTGCATCATCTTTTTCAATGTATTTCACTTTGCATTCAAAATTATTATTGATAAAGGTTGCTACCCCTCGTGACTGACTGCTAAAGTTAGAAAAGAAAACCTCATAGCCCCATACTGAGCGAATATATTTTTCCTCCTTATCTGAAAAATGAGTGTCTTGTAACATACAAATAGAGTAGCTTTTGCTTTTTAAAAAGTGTATCACATCTCGTCGTTTTTTTAATAACTTTTTTAGTAAATCATTTAATTTGTTTGAAATTCAAGATAAGTATTTTTAAGGTAAAGGACTATCTAAATTTCATCACTTCTGTAAATATCTTTATTAACAAGAAAGATATTAGATGAAAAATTGTGTTATCCTTATATAGAATTTCAATGATAAAATCCAAGGATTCCAACTGTAAGGACCTACTTACCAATTGGATTGCTTCAGATTTTATAAGGGAAAGATAACTGACTAAAGTCCCTAATAGCCTTCCATTGGATAAAAGCTATGGTCAACAAAATATTCATCTGAATGTGACCCCCCTGTGTAATGTAAGGAGATATTATGACATTCTCGTACCCAAAGTCTAGTAGGATTCTCGATACCAGCGAGAATCTTGATAACCTCAGAGTACGAGAATGTCCTATGACAGCGACCTATAGGATATATCTGTTTACAGAAGTTGTACATCATTGGACATTTAGATAAAGAAGTAAGACTACAAAATCTTGAAACTCACTAAAATAACAAATTTTAAAAGAAGCAGTTGAAAAAGAGATCAATAGTTTCATTTTAAGGCATAATTTTTTACTATTGCCATGGAAATAGATTTCACAGAAAAAGACTGGATAAATTAAGTAATACCTCGTCATATGAAAAAATAGCAGAAAATTCTGTGACAGGATCAAATTTTGGGGTAAGTAAATCTACTCCTTTGTAGTTAATACACTTCCTTTTTTACATATAAATCCTTTGTTTGTTTGTTTTTAGTTTTGTATGGTTAAACGCTGTAGCAACACATTGTATAGGTCATAACGGCAGTCAGTCAACCTACTCACTGTTCTTGAAAGGCAACATCTCTGGAATTAGCTATTAACCAACTACTAAGCGCATAATTCCCTCAGTGACTGACAACTGCCCTACATAATTAAGAATCATGGAAGAAGGGAGAATGGCCGTAGAATTTATTTCATGACCAAGCTCCACACAACTTATTAATGATAAAAACTACCTCTTTAAGCACAAAGGCGATCAAACCAAGCACGTGAAAACTGCTTCTTGTTACTTGAAAAATGGCTTACAGTTAAAAAATACACTCATGGACAGGTACATTTTTTAAATTTCAGGGGGTGTCTGGACCCCCCTGACTCCGCTGCTGGATCTGGCTATGCACCCAACTAGCTCAGTCGGTAGTGCAGAAGTCTACTGATTGAGGGGTTGTAGGTTCAATTCATGGATGGGGCAAAATATAGTGCAGCTAGGTCATGAAATGATTCCTACGGCCATTATCCTTTCTTCCACTGATTTTTAATCATAAGGGCAGTTGTCAGTCACTGATGGAAAAAAAATTGCCAAGTAGCTGGTTAACAGCTAAATCAAGATATTATGCCTTTCCAGGAACAGTGATTAGGTTGACTGACAGCCATAATATGACCTATACAAAGTGTTGCTATGGTGTTAAACAAAAAATGACTTACATCAATAAATGGTTGGTAGTTAATAGATTTCCATGTACTAGGGTCTTGTTCTGATAGCAAACCAGATCTACAATATAAGTTAATATAGCACATTGTAACTACATTGTATAGTAAACATTGTATGGTTTTAACACATGGACACAAGGGCACATTACATTTTCCACTTATGGAATGTTTTTTTTTTTTTTTGTTGTTGTTTTTTTAACTGGCTTCAATGCCCTGTAAACACAATTTTGGTCATTTTATGGCGTCCAGCGCACCTAACCTAGCTTTCCTGGATCCTTGTCTATAACCAGTACTCACCTACCCTTCCACAAGGCTGGAAACTTCTCCATATTGTCAAATCAATGGAGAGAATTGACATTATTGTCAAATTCTCATGGAAGGGTATAACCTCCCCGGGTGTGATTTTATCCCGATTCCCCCTTCGGGACACGATATTCCAAATCCCGGCTCGCTACCAACAGCCCTATTGACAGGGGTTTCCACTTAAACGTGACACAGATGCAAGGGAAGCAACAGAACTAGCCTCCCTTCTGACCCATAGGAAGAATTGGCTTGGACATGTTGCTGGTCATCTTGTTACATTGCTTATTTTAAGGTATCTACTGGTATGTTGAAACTGAAAACATATAACATTAGGTTAGTACATATATGTGTTGTTTTTTTCAAAAGTTGGGGGTTATATTATGTAAGTGGGTGAGTGTTCAATAGAAAATATATTGTATAAAAACTTACATTTTACAATGTACAATATAATATTTAACAATCTCAAGGGTGTTTAATCGATAATATAAGGTATAAAAAAACTTACATTTTACAATATACATTTGAATATTTAGCTATATCAGGGGTATTTAATTGATAATTTATGGTTTAAAACTTACATTTTACAATAAACATTAGAAAACTTAACTATCTCAAGGGTGAAAAATAGAGAATTTAAAGTATAAAAACTTACATTTTGCAGTATACATTATAATACATGTATTTAACTATCTCAAGGGTGTTTAATAGGGAATATAACGTATAACAAGAGCTGTCAGAGGAGACAGCATGCTCGACTTAGATTTGTCACAGGTAATGTGGTTGATGATAAGAAACATACATATTTTAAAGTTTGAAAATATAACCTTAACAAATTTAAAGTAAAAAATATATTTAAAAAAATTAAAGAAAATTTTAAGTTCATGGGGGACATTTTTGAAAAAAAAATGTATTTGGAATAATCAACCTTGTCACGTGAGATGTGGTTGATAATATAGAAACATATATTTAAAGTTTGAAGTCAATACCTAAAGAAATAAAACAGTTGCAGTAAAAACAAACATTTTTTAAAGAAAACTCTAAGTTCAAGGGGGATAATTCAGAAAAAAATGTATTTGGAGTTATGAACCTGGTCATATAGGATGAGGTTGATAATAAGGAACAGGAGATTGAGTCTTTTCAGGAACAGTGATAGGTGGATTGATGGCCACGAAGTAACCTAAACAATGTGTTGCCATGGAGTTAAGGCCACAACAAACTGATCACATGTTCTATGTATTTTGTTCCAAAGAATGGAGCTAAAGAGCAAATAAATTCTTTTTCCATATTTTGAATTTTGAGAAGAGAGCAAAAGCGAAGAATAAATTTGTGCGGTTTCTAAGACATTTATTTTACCATAAGTTAAAAAGAGCATAAAATGTATGGACTTTCTTATATAACATATAACCATATATCTATAGACTATAGTGTAATCACGTAATAAGTAGTTCTATGCTATATAAAGCAAGTTAACAATTACTCCAGATGAAAATTCAATTGAATTTAAAACTAGTTAGAAGTAGGGTAGAAGAGGTTTACACCTTCATGAGTTCATACGTCGAAGATAACTTTATTTGTCTTTGGTATTACTTTTATTAATACTAGATAACTAGGAAGCACAGATTACCAATTAACAGAACCACACTAATCTTATAATGGACCAGTCCGGTTCACTTTTTGTGTATACAATGTAATTATATTTTGGTAAATTATGCAAATGTCTAATAATACCACAAGAATTAAATCAAGCCTGATATGTTATTTTGGGACATCAAAATTGTAGGAATGTAAAATTTTCTCCCTGTCCTACCTGCCCTTTAAGGATCAATCTTCATATTTTTACACTACAAAGACACGTATGACGTCACACATCAAGATGAGGTGTGTAGAGAGTAAATGTTCAGTTTACGGTCTATGACAGAGTGCAGTTATCATATTTCTGAACAAAGGATTGTGTCATTGTAATTTCTAATGCCGTGTGTTATCAAGAATACATTACTGCTTTACCGTAACAGTGAAATTATGCTGATTTATATTGCTATTTAGAACTCAAATTACTAATTTTCAGTTCAATTCTACTTGGCCGAGTGTCAAAACTTTTGACTTTTCCGAAATTTATGATGCGTTAATTTCAAGGCGCGGATGCATTTTTTTATTTTCGGATTTTTTGGTGCGAGAAATCAGACGAACATAACGATTAATTTGTTGTGGTCTAATAAAAAAAACATTTATGAAATACCCTTCGCGCTGTCATTAAACCTCTACGGACACCCATCCAAAGATTAACCTTACATTTCGTTGCTTAACTTCGATAAATGTCCAGCGCTTTACGCTCTCAATGGTAACTCCTGCTGTGCTAACCGCTCGTTAAAAATGTACTTATATACAAGCGTGTGGTAGATACTAATGCGCAATAATACAAAAAAAACTTCTCTCCGTGCACAGTTAGAATGTTGTTTGATTAATGTGTAAAAAACATTAAATATCATAATTTTAAGTATTTGTTTAAATTACTTTTTTCCAACTTATCTACTTTTGATAGTACACATATTTTTCTGCTGCACTATTTCTTGGTCGCACTGACTCATTGATTTCCATTGAGTTGAAGGTGTTGTTCGTTCTTTTTCAAATTTCGCAGAGCGCTGACATAGAAAGGATTTTTTTGGAAAAAATTTCTTCCAAAAAAATGCTTTTGGAGTGATGAACCTTGTCACATGAGATGTGGTTGATAATAAGGAACATATATTTGAAGTTTGAAGTTGATACCTTAAGAAATAAAAAAGTTATAGTAAAAAATATTTTACAGCACAAAAACCTTAATCATAAATATGGACGCGGACGCCGACGCTAGGGCGAGTAGGAGAGCTCTCCATTTACTTCGTTAAGTAGAGCTAAAAACTTACATTTTAAAATAAACATTATAATATTTAACTATCTCAGGGGTGTTAAATAGAGAATATGAAGTATAAAAACTTACATTTTACAATATACATTTGAATATTTAGCTATCTCGGTCATATCTTCTTTCCAACCATCTAATTTACCAGAACTGAATGGTGGTTTCGCAATGTGATTTATAACAAAATTTGTACTGAAAACATAAATAGAGCAGTATGATTTATATTAACTGATCATGTGATAATCAGATGGTGATTTTAGTTAAAATGAAAGAATTTGACTTGATTAACATCTTTTAAAATGTTGGGCGAGTATGATTTAATGGTGAGAAGAGAAATGGACGATAAACCTTGTGCTAAATGCCGCAACTCGCTTACTATTCTCGTCAGGCAACAGAATAAAAACAGAATCAACAGGTGTGTATAACTTGAAACTACGTCAAACACCATTATACAGCTAAGATAACACAAAAATAGATAGAAAGGAACTTTTATCTCAATTGTGGTCCATTATGTAGTTACAAAACATAAAAAATGAATTTTTTTTCTAATCGAAAGCTACTCGCTCACAGTATTTATCATACCTTAAATTTGCGAGTAAGCGTTCGTAATCGTATTAAAACGCCTTGTTTATATTTATTTGAAGCGGGCGTGGCCGAGCTGTTACCACGTTGGACTGGTATTCATTGAACAGCCAGCTCCATGTTGGTTTGAATCCCATCCAAAACCTACACCGTTGTTTCCTTGAGCAAGAAACTTTATCCTACTAGCTCTTAGGGGAGAGGAAGCAGACTCGAAATGGATTTTTTATGCAAGAACTTGTTTCACAATCGAGTTAAATAAATTAGTATAAACAAAATTTATGGACAGATTGACTTATAGATTGTGAGACACTATACAAAATGATTTAATGTCGAGAACAGAAATGGACGATAAAACTTGTGCTAAATGCCGAAACTCGCTTACTATGCTCGACAGGCAGAAAGTCTGTCTTACAAAAACAAGTTTTGTTTTATATACAGGCACAGGGATACATAGTGTTTTCAACAGAATAAAAACAATCCTGCGAATTCAACCATCAATTTGACATTTTCAATGTACTATGTACATGAATATATGGTGGATATCATGTTTTAATGTAGAATAAGAAAGTTTTTTTCTGTGAAGATTGATAGATTTTTTTATTAAGTGACAACAGGACATACATCATTATAACAAAACATATAAAAAGTTATAACCAGAATCAACAGGTGTGTATTACTTGAAACTACGTCAAACACCATTATACAGCTAAGATAACACAAAAATAGATAGAAAGGAACTTTTTATTTCAATTGTGGTCCATTATGTAGTTATAAAAACATAAAAAAATGATTTTTCTCCTAATCGAAAGCTACTCGCTCACAGTATTTGATATCTTAAACTTGCGAGTAAGCGTTCGTAATCGTATTAAAAAAGCCTTGTTTATATTTATTAATAGCGGGCGCGGGCGTGGCCGAGCTGTTACCACGTTGGACTGGTATTCATTGAACAGCCAGCTCCACGTTGGTTTGAATCCCATCCAAAACCTACAACGTAGTTTCCTTGAGCAAGAAACTTTATGCTACTAGCTCTGGGGGGGGGGAAGGAAGCAGACTCGAAAAGGATTTTCTATGTAAGAATTTTTTTTCACAATCGAGTTGAATGAATTAATATAAACAAAATTTATGGACAGATTGACTTATAGATTGTGAGACACTATACAATATGATTTAATGTCGAGAACAGAAATGGACGATAAAACTTGTGCTAAATGCCGAAACTCGCTTACTATGCTCGACAGGCAGAAAGTCTGTCTTACAAAAACAAGTTTTGTTTTATATACAGGCACAGGGATACATAGCGTTTTCAACAGAATAAAAACAATCCTGCGAATTCAACCATCAATTTGACATTTTCAATGTACTATGTACATGAATATATGGTGGATATCATGTTTTAATGTAGAATAAGAAAGTTTTTTTCTGTGAAGATTGATAGATTTTTTTTATTAAGTGACAACAGGACATACATCATTATAACAAAACATATAAAAAGTTATAACTAGAATCAACAGGTGTGTATTACTTGAAACTACGTCAAACACCATTATACAGCTAAGATAACACAAAAATAGATAGAAAGGAACTTTTTATTTCAATTGTGGTCCATTATGTAGTTATAAAAACATAAAAAAAATGATTTTTCTCCTAATCGAAAGCTACTCGCTCACAGTATTTGATATCTTAAACTTGCGAGTAAGCGTTCGTAATCGTATTAAAAAAGCCTTGTTTATATTTATTAATAGCGGGCGTGGCCGAGCTGTTACCACGTTGGACTGGTATTCATTGAACAGCCAGCTCCACGTTGGTTTGAATCCCATCCAAAACCTACAACGTAGTTTCCTTGAGCAAGAAACTTTATGCTACTAGCTCTGGGGGGGGGGGAAGGAAGCAGACTCGAAAAGGATTTTCTATGTAAGAATTTGTTTCACAATCGAGTTAAATAAATTAATATAAACAAAATTTATGGACAGATTAACTAATAGATTGTGGGACATTATACAATAAAAGTCACAAACGCGCTAAATACAACTATACCGTTACTAACTGGGTAGTTTCAGCGCTTTGATTATACACAAAATCACAATCTACATTTTAAATACATTTGTTGGTGAATGTGTCATAAACTTGCCGCTTTCCTACATACATGTTTATTCACACTTTAAAAGTTTCAGACCAAAATCATACATCTGTGAAAGAACATCTTTATATTGCAAGTGTTTTTTTTTATTTAAAAAAACATTATAAATACTGCGTAAGTTTCATAGTATTTTAGAGTCTTCCACGTTCATTTTTTCTGAATAAAAAAATAATAAGAGAAAAAATATTATGTCAACGTTTTTTTCTCCTACAAATGATACATAAATTTATTTCTCATCACATCTGAAATATTACGCTCTTCTCTCAGATTCTTTTAAATAAATAAACTAGAAATATAATGTGGAAACCAAATTAATCCCGGTTTTTTTCCAGATGGGAAATTTAGATCAAGTTTATGTTGAGGCAAAAGAAATTCATATTTGATAAATTGCTTACGAAAAGGTGTACAAAGAGCAATTATTCACATAGGCGGATCCAGCGGGGGGGGTCAGGGGGTCCAAACCCCCCTTGAAATGTACCTGTCCAAGGAAAAAATCGGTAATTGAGCCAAGTTGAGTTGCGATTACTTACAAATTCTGTTCATCGCGAAGATTTTTTTCGTAAGATCTTTTGTGAAAAGCACCACCTGATAGTCATGTAGATATAATACCGACAAATAATAATACCAACTTTAAGTCAAATATCTTGAGCAGAATTGAAGATATTTTACAAGGAAAAACTACGACCTGATAGTTTTCATTTTTAAGTATAAAAGGGCAATAATTCAAAAATAATTCATCCAGAGTTATTCCCTTTCACAGTATGGATGGTATAATTCCACTGAATAAGTATTCCAACTTACAATATTATAATATCTTGCATAGCGTTGAAGATATAAGAGTTATACAAAACTTGAACCTCACAAGCAACGCCGACGCCAAAGCAAAAGAGATATCATAAGCTTTCACTTTCTTCGAAAAGTCGAGCTAAAAAGTATTTCCCTTTTTTGTTATTACCGTCACTGTTTCTGAAAACATGTTTACGATTCTTTTATTCTATACATTTGATATAATTACCACCATATGTGTTATATTGAAAATGTCAAACTGATGTCATAGTATTTTATAAGCAGGATTTTTTCTATTCTATTCACACAAATAAGTTCCACTATATATAAACAAAACATTGTATCAATCTGCATTTTGATTTGGACGAGATAAGAAATACTAATACATATCTACCACTAACTCAGATTTATCATGAAGAAAATAACACTATTTACATATATTTTAGTCATTTTTATGAAAAGTATTGAAATTCTAAATGTTTCTACTGTTAATGACAATTGCGATTTCGAAATAGTATGTAATGAGAATTCATATAAATATTTTAATAATACATATTCCGATGTATGTCAACCGTGTTTCTGTTCGAGTGGATGTACTTCAGAAACAGTCTGTCCAGAGTTTGATAAAATTAATGGCAGTTATGAAACATGTCAAGATCATTTAAGTTTAATAGACCGAGCGGACATACTGTTACAATATGAGTGGGCTAAATTAAGTATGTCATATTTTGTAGTGTTTAGATGCCCACCCGATGTCGATAGTGAAATTAAAGCAGCTTGTGAATCCATAAATGAAAATGCTGATAACGTATACGTATCAAGTGTGACAACATACAGAATTTATCAAAATAAATACTGCGCACAATGTCATGGCGTTAATAATTATGTTAAATGGAGAAAGTCTTTCATGGTTTTTCGAAGCGATATGAAGTCAATAGATCGAGCAACCACGCAGGGTGAAATTGTATCAAACTTGTATTCACTTTCAACTCCCCCTTATGGATATCCGGAGAACACTAATATCTGCGATAGAGGTGTTATAAGCCAATGCAATGTCACTGGAAAGTGGGCCAAATATGATATCAATCTAGTCAAGCTATGTAGTTCATCAACTTTCTCATTAATGTTTGATAAGAATGCGAATCCGATACACTACCGGAACGTATATTGTATCTTGTGCAACAACGCCCCTAATACGCAATGTCAATCTGATATCTCAATCAGAAATGATTATGATTCTTTATTAAGATTAATATATTGGAACGACGACTTGGAGGCAAGTTTCGAAAACAGAGAAAGGGATGAGAGTGCTTGCAGAGATAATCAAATTGTTGATCCTTTTCAAGTAAGTAGAGATTTCATTTATTTCATTTCTTAACTCCGTTAATATCTTTTAAAATTGGTTAATTCTTTATCATGTCTATTTCTCAACGTTTAGGGGATTCTCAATTCATTTCCGTTTAAAATCGTAACAAGTTCGATAATGTACCAGTCATTAAGGTATTGGTTTTAGAAATTTACACGATTCACAAAGTCAGCGTTGTTTTAGTTCTAAATTTCAATCTACGAAAACTTCCGCGTATGCATCGAGTACTATAGTAATACTTTTCATAATTTTTATATACTTCAAGATGTTACAAGGTATTGAGCTTCAAATACCCACGATTTATCAATGCCTGAATAGGCACTGAGCTAGCCGGTCGGCTTTTCTGGCGATATGACTGAATGAACAGTGAATATATGTATATTTATACTTCAAAACTTAATTTTAAGCAGTGATAATAATACAATAGTGATTTTTAGTAGCCTGCTACTAAAAATCACTATTGTATTATTATCACTGCTTAAAATTAAGTTTTGAAGTATAAATATACATATATTCACTGTTCATTCAGTCATATCGCCAGAAAAGCCGACCGGCTAGCTCAGTTGGTAGCACGCAAGTATACTGATCGAGGGATCGTGGGTTCGTTCCCGGGCGGGGCATACTTTCGAGGAGTTTGGTTATGAAATTATTTCTACGGACATTCTACCGCCTACCAATGATTTTTAATTATGTAGGGCAGTTGTCAGTCAATGACGAAAGTATGTTCTTAGTAGTTGGTTAACAGCTAGATCCAGAGATTTAGTCTTTCCAGGAGGAGTGAGTAGGTTGACTGAACCATTATATGGCCTATAAAATGTGTTAATTGCTACGGCGTTAAACCCAACAAAACAAACAACAAAACAAACATATCGCCAGAAGCGTATCACGGCGAATGTATCAATTTGCATTGTGGGTCACCCACTATTATACACAGAGTAAATAGTCAGCAACAACTGTCCGTGCTACAAACCTGTTTATCGCAAATTTTAAAAGGCACCATATCTTTTATCTATTTCCCAACACCGGTAGAGAATTTCATTGGACAAACAGGTATGGTAGAGAAACTAGTATAACTAGTATGTCAAAACATTAGGTCAAAGTTAGCTAAGACAGCTGCACCGACAAGAAACGGTTAAAACACTATGTACTCTGACTACTACTTATCTGGCAGTTACTTTTTTACGTCGTATTCAACACATATATAGGTCATATTTACGACGACCAGCTCTCCTTACTATAGGTTTCCCGGACACTTTTCTAACACCAGTACTAACTTACCCTACCACGAGGCCGACAACTCATGTATAGGGTATGGCCTGCCGCGACCGGGTTTCGAACCCGCGATCTCCGGATTCGAAGTCAGACATGCTAACCATTATGCCACGACCGCGGCTAATATCTGGCAGTTGAATAATCAAATATTTTATTGAATATTGATAACTTTTTCGTCAAATTATATATCATCAGATATATATTTAAATCATTTTGATTTTCAGCCTGAAACTAGTCTTACAAGTACTTTGACTAGCCTTGCTCCGAACCATCAATAAATCTTAAATCATAGCATAGTTCTTTTTTAACATTACAGGGTGGTTGTATCAATGTAACATGTGCTTTAGGCCGTGTTTCCATTAATGGTATATGTGAAAAAGAGGGTACAATCCTTGAAGGAACGACCGTTTATTACCCGCTGACATTGAAATTATTTTCAGCCGATAAAGTCGACTCCGTTCATGGATGGATGGCACATCGGTTAAAGGAAGGCAAGTGCAACTTTTGTTTATCAGAAAGGTGTCAACATCTTGTTGAAAGTATATGTACATATCGTGGGACCTTCTCTCTGAACACAAAGTGTAACATTACGAATCTTATATCAGTATTACAAAAATTCGAGCATCACCTTCAAGAGCCTGAGGAACTTGGAATGGCCGGAGCCACTTTACTGATGAATAAGTCACACGAAATGTATTACGATTTTGATTGCCATTCAGATTTTGAAATATGGCAGAAATATTATTGTTCATCTATAGTAATGACTTCAGATGTACTTAATAAGCTAGCGAGAAAAGGAATATCTGATGAGATATATAATGTTTCTGAACCATTTCTTAACAATGAAGTACAACACACTGAATATACTAATGGTAGTAGAGTTATATGTTTATCTGATTACGAACGTTTAGTTCAAAAAGTAGTAACAAATGGTATTTCATCCATGCATGTCCACTTTTGTGGTGTTTTACTATTTTTATGTACATACATTTTTCTACTTCGTGTGCTTAACTGTTTTTTTAAAGGCTAAATTCTGGCCATATCCTGGGTTTCAGTAACTTGCAGTAACCATTTCTGAAAACGTTTTATCCAACGTCGTATGTTAAACTGCTTCGAATACGCTGAATTGTTATTAAATGTAAAATAAATGTTTTTTAGGGTTTGGAAACATCCCCTAGCCTTTGTAGTTTAATATGCATTGTATAGGTTATTTTAAAGAAGACTAAACCATGTCAGTAACTGTAACAGTCAAAACTCACAGACCTTTCCGAAAAGCCAACGAGCAAAGAAGATTTTAACCTTTTTGTTAAGACAAAATATACCACAAACAAATACAGAAAACAATAATTAACGGGGTTTCCGCCTTCCAACAGACATTAAATGATTTTAATGACACCGGCGTCCCAAAACCAGCGCAAGCAGGATATTGTCATAAAGAATTGTCCTACTTAGTCGCACTGGAAGCAGAGTCGTCCAAATCAAGAGCTCAAGCCACAAAATTAATTTCCTTTGCTGTTCGATACTTCAAAAGCAAATAATTTCTTTTGGCATTTGATGCCCCAATTTCACAAAACCCACCAAAATTTGAAGAAATTTTCATTATAATGGTCTACTTAATAGAATTAAGTGAAAATCTGATAGCACTTTATTTTTAAATCAGTTTTAGATTTAATTTTCTTCTCACCTGAGCTTGTTCAGAGTGAGCTTTTAGGATGTTGAATGACCGGCGTCAGACATCATTTGTTTGTAAACACTATAAAGTGGCCTCAATTGTCATCAAACTTAATCAAGATGCTTGTCTAGGTAAATGCGCAGATGAGTGAAAAAACAAGAGGGTCCTGATGACCCTGAATCTCTCACCTGAGAACTAGATACTTAGGGCATCTGAAAAAAGATTGTTCAACATTTTCAGCCTATAAAAAGTGATCGCTGTGGCCAGGCCAATTATGAACCCACAAACATAATTTGAACAATCTTTGAAGAAGACCTCAAGATAATACCACATATCAAATATGAAAGCGCCTTTTTTAACATTCCCTTATATAACTCTATGTAAATCTTGTGACCCTGGTGGCTGGTCGATTTTGACCCATGGGGCATAATTTGAACGATCTTTGTAAAGGACCTTAATCTGACGCTACCTGCCAAATATCAAAGCTCAAGGCCATTTTTTTAACATTTTCTTATATATAAATCTTCTGACCCCTATGGCAGGGCCAATTTTGACCCAGGGCCATTATTTAAGCAAACTTTGCACAGGACCTTCTAGTGAAGCTACATGCCAAATATCAAGGCTCTTTGCCTTGAAGTTTTTTTAGAAGAATATATATTTAACATTTCCTTATATAACTCTATGTAAATCTTGCAACCCCTGGGACGGTGGGTGGCAATTTTGGTCCCAGGGGCATAATTTAAACAATTTTTGTAAAACATTTTCTAGTGATGCTACATGCCAAATACCAAAGTTCTAGGCCTTGAAATTTTTGATAAGAAGATTTTTTAACATTTCCTTATATAACTCTATGTAAGTCTTGCGATCCCTGGGGTGGGGCTAATTTTGACTCCAGGGGCATAATTTTAACAAACTTTGTAAAGTACCGTCTAGTGATGCTCCGTGCCAAACCTTATAATTGTAGACCTCATGGTTTTTTACAAGAAGATTTTTAAAAAATTGTTGACGGCGGACACACGCACGTACTAACGCACATTGGTCAGACCGCCACAATAGCTCACCTTGAGCACTTAGTGCTAACTTAACTAAAAATGTAACCTGGAGTAAAAAACTAGGTCACACATCCCAACAATTGAAAAATCTTCTGAATACTCTTAATGATCACATTTTTAACTCAATAGTCATCAAACTTGGTCAGGATGCTTGTATAATTATTTTCTTGAATGAGTTTGAACATGGTTACGTTGGGTCAAAAGCTAGGTCACACAGCCCAAATATGGAAAAATCGTGTACAAAATCTAGTGGTTACATTTTTATAATCAATTGTCATCAAGTTTGGTCAGAATGCTTGTCTAGGTAATAGCTCGATGAGTTCAAACATGGGATGTTTTGGATAAAAACTAGATCACAAGAACTTAAAATAGAAAAATCTTGTTAGCATTCTTGTGGCTAATTTTTATCTAAATATCCTGAAAATTGGTTTGAAAGTTTGTTTTGATGATTTCTAGGTTAACCTCAAATATGGGCCACATTGGGTCAAAAACTAGGGTACACAGCCAATATTTGGAAAAAATCTTGTGATTACTCGTTTAAATTTAGGGTTTTTTTTAGTATTTTTTTCTCTCCAAATTTTACATTGTATGTATGTGTGTCATTCATATTGTCACACGTGCTTTAGCTTATGATTCATTAGTATTGATACATTATGTATGTAGCTTTTTTCTTATCATCTCTTAATAAATATTGTAATAAATATGCAAGCCTTTAACACTTTATTTATAATTATTTTAATATGATTAATGCAAGTCATCTGTATGAGTGATTGTGGAGACCCAAATTGATTCAGTGTTGCTGTTGATTGTTACAGGGTAAAATTGTAAACGTTCCCACCAGGACTACAAGTACATGCCTTAATTTTCCAAATAGAGAAAACAAACAAGTTTAACAGAATACAATCATATATTTTCTGTTAACAAATAACAACAAATACTTTTGATAAACCAACATTGCCTTACATCTTGGTGTACAGAGTTATCCAAAGTTACCTTTACAATTATTATCAAGAGGTCCACTGAGCGGGGCAAAATACGCCCGAAGATGGGTCAACTAGAAACGATAGTTACAAGAGTTAAAGGCAAAAAATGACAGAGGAGTTGTCTGCACAAGAATCAGTTTATAGTAAATAGAAAGGGGAATCATTAAAAAAATTGATGGAATTCGAATGTTCCCTTTACGCACAACTAGGCCTTAATATATGTCATCAGTGGGACTTCAAAGAACATAAGTCATGTAATGAAAGAGAAAATAATTCAAAAGTTAATGGTGGAATTTGAATGATGTCCCCTTTATGCTCTACTAGACATCAATATTTATCATCAGTGAGAGTTTCAGGAAAATATGTCAAGTAGTAAAAGAGGAGTTGCGTGTACAAGACATTACAGACGGATGGACGGACGGAGGACCAGAACCATAACACAATATGACTGTTTTTAAATAGACGTATAAAAATGGTTTGTTCTTTAACACAATTAAATCATATTTCAGATGTATTTACCCATTAGCTTAGTAATAATAGACTGCAACATTTGAAAGCAGAATAATGATAATTCATGCAATTGTAATTGTCATACATGTATATGTATCTAAAGATGGGCTTAATTTCTGTAGTTCCTCTTTCTATATTGTATTTACTATAAACTAATTCTTGTGCAGACAACTTCTTCGTCAGTCCTTGCCTTTAATTCTTGTAACTCCAGGCTGTCAACCAACCACTGATAAAAATATAGGAATTTATATAGGAATTTTATTTTCAAAATATAGGAACTTTTAGAGAAAACCAAGTAGAAATATAGGAACTTTTGAGCGTTATTCCAATACATTTAGGTCCCTTTACGCATACTATCATTGCTCAAAGACTGAATAAGTACATGTTCTGAATAAATACAAAGACTGAATAAGTACATGTTCTGAATAAATGCAAGTTTCAGTATCGGTGTATTACTTTTAATGACTAAATGCATCATGGACCAAACTACATGAAGTATGTGAAAAAATGAAATGAAAAAAATAATATCTACAAACTATCTTGGAGTTAATGCATGTTTTACAAAAATAATAACTCTTTTAAAGAAATGGTAAAATTTAAAAGAAAATGGTTTGACAATTTTACTTTGTCTCTAATCCCTTTATGTTAATGACTTCATTGTTTAAAGACAGGTTTTATATATACTAACTGGGTATAATAAATGAAAATATTGTGGTACCCGGAATATGGGCTTTAAATCTATCTTGAGAAAATAAATTCTTCCCTCATTTGATCTGATACAAGCAGAAACCTGCCGTTTATTACACCAGCTGATGTAGCCTTTCCTGATCCACAGAGCTGATGATAAGAGAGTATCAACTGATAATGCATCATACATCATAGCAAACTGAATGAAAGATTCATGCCAGTTACTCATCGAAGTAACTAAATGAGGACTTCCAATTTTCTTATTTCATACAACTTTTTTATCAGTGACTCCAAAGGGAAGATGCTTAAATTATCAGTGTAGTCCAGAACACCCCAAGATGATGCTACATAAAAACTCTACTAGCTCTGGGCACATGGTTTCATACAGAAATATTTAAACAATTGTTCTATGTTAAGATTGTGAATTCTGTCAATTTTGCTCTCACTTTTTGAACATTGTAGATGATGCAAGCCTAACATGAAAGTTCTAAATATAATTTACTTACAAAATATTTTTTAAGACTTCTATAAAAAATTCTTTATGAAAATTAGTACGCCTAAACAGAGGTTACCTTTGGCATCAAATGTGTCACTTAAATGATCTTTCCATGCATGCCAAATATGGAGGTTCTTGACTTAATGGTTACATGAGATATTTTTGACTGTTTTACTAAAGTAATAACTACAATGTACTATATATCGTACATTGAGAGAAAAAAAATACACCCTAACAGGGCTAGTTTTGAACCTAAGGCTAAAATTTGTCACCCACAATCATTTAAGAAAAAATACTAGACAATGTTTTCGGACATACTATACAATTTCTAGCACTGTCACTAAAAAAACAGGTTCATTGATTCATTTCATTTCAATAACTATGTAACCATATTTTTGATGAAATACAATGAATGAGTGGAAGGATGCATGCCTACAGATTTAGAGATCTATAACACACCAGTGGTACCGTTAATTAACTACAAGTAGAGTAGGGTATTGGAATACCCTTGCAATTGCTTTACTTTGTAGTATAATTTAGCAATGTATTTTATAGGTTGCAGTGAATGGGCAATAAGTGACATTGACTACAAAATAAAATTAGGTTGAATAGAACACTTTGAAAACTTGAACAAAGAACATTTCTTCTAAATTTTTCAAGAGGGGTTTTTAAAAAAGAGTTGCATAAGTAGCAAAGGGTTAGGGCAACATGAATACTGACACTTGACAGCCACCTACCAGATCAACTCATCATAGGCACTTACTATATTCAACTTATAGGCAGTATAAGAGGAAACAGATACAAAATACTCAAATATATATGGAAAAAAAACAATTAAACATACTCGACATGTTCAAATTAGAATGATTTACAAAAATATAGGAATGATGGACAAAATATAGTATAAATATAGGAAATATAGGACACTTTTGAAAATATAGGAATGAAACCCAAAATATAGGAATAATATAGGAATATAGGAATTGGTTGACAGCCTGTAACTCTCATTTCTCTAGTAACCTCAAACTTCTTCCAAAAATCTCTCTACTCGTTCAAAACCTCGAGATAATCTAGAAACTTAGGACCGTTGTGGGGTTGGGAGAACTACCGCTAGAAAGAGAATTTTGTGCTGCTTAGACTGTACTAGGTCTGATAAAAATCGGTTTTGTATAAATGTCATTTACCTTGTCTTTTTCATCTAAACTTGTAGATCTGGTCGTCGTTTTTGTCGCGTTAGGAACCATCTAGGACACGTGATTCCCCACACTGATTTTTGCGACATTTTTAAGATGCGTTTCAAAAGTTGTGGATACAAAGACCTGGACTGTTAACACAATCCATGTCAAAAATGACTGAAACCCTTATACTAATCAAGACCTACCACTATGTTAAACTTAATTACAAATATCAAATATCTCTGTCATCAGGGAGCGGTTATGACGTTGGTCTGGTAATCATTGGATAGCCAGCTCCGCGTTGGTTCGAATCCAATCCAAAACCTCATTGTTTTCTTGAGCAAGAAACTTTATCCTACTAGCTCAGTACTGGCGGACCAGGAAGCGGACTCGAAAGTGATAAAATCTAAGTTGTAAGAACTTGTTTCACAATCGAGATACATTTATATGCCGACTAACTAATGAGCCAGCATGTATCATTCTGATAGCCTGGCCGCTTTCTTTCAAGCTTATTCGTATTATACTTACAACTTGTGAAAGTTTAGATGTTCTTTCTACGAGTAAATTGCTACAGATATCGGCATGTACAAAATAAACATGTAATATGTTTGGCTCATATAGTAAAAAGCATGAAATGCACGTGCAACATGGAAGTCGGTAACTACGCGGTGGATATTGGCGTATTTAGTGTCACATGAAAGATATAGTATCCCATAGTTGACTGACGAAATTTCGTTTAAATATCTTAACAACTGTTGAAATTATCTGCAGGGGAAATGTGTATACTTAGAAAAGTTGTTAAGTGTATTTATGTTAAGTGTATTTATGAAAGACTATTGCCTACACAAGATTTTGGCTAAGCTGTTTTGAGCCAGAAACAAATTGGTATTGTATGTTTCATTAAAAAGATATTTAAAATAATAATTTATAAATATACACACCTTGTATGTTTACTAACAACTTGGGGAACATACTTCAAATGATGGGGTCTGAAAAAAACATTATACAATTTTATATCATTTTCGTATAACTAACAAGTCAATAATGATGGCTTATAACTACAGGAATATCAATCCATACATACAAAATACTTTTAAACCGCTTAAGATATAGAAACATAGCCATATTGTGTATTCTACTTTCAATTACAAATGTCCGTGAATAGAATGACATTGTAAACACCTTAGGATGGAGGTTAAAATATCACTTATGAAGTTTTATTGAATATATGTAATTTGTTGGATAGTTAAATTTTATTTAGTAGCCGCAAAAAAAACATTCTCAATTTGTTCAGTACAATTTTGGAGTTTCCATACAAAGGTAGGTGGTTTTTTTTTTGGGGGGGGGGGTGTGGTTTTTTTTATTGTTGTATTTAACACATATATAGGTCATGTATACGACGGCCAGCTCTTCCTAATATAGGTTTTCTAGACACTTTTCTATCACCAGTACTAACTTACCCTACCACGAGGCCGACAACTAATGTATAGGGTATGGCCTGCCGCGACCGGGTTTCGAACCCGCGATCTCGGGATTCGAAGTCAGACATGCTAACCACTACGCCACGGCTGCGGCTCCATACAAAGGTTGGCAAGACCATTTGATTACCAAAGAAAACAGATGAACCATAGTATATCTTACCTTACCAGTACGTCAAATGTTAAATTATTTTTAGCCAATACATCTAAGCCCCTACTGACATCATCACGTCTGATCCAATCCTCATTCTCTAAGTCTAATATATGTCTTACACCTTTCAATAATCCACTTGGTTTTAATTTGTTTATATCATCTTCTAACTAAATATACAACATATAAATACAATCACTAGAGCAGCAACATTTCACTGGAAAATCAATTTGATGTGATTCTATTTTTTTCTCTGATTTCGATATTTCTTTATTTGACTATTTAATTATGATAATAATAGAGACTTTAATTATACAATGTAGGCCCTACAGGCAAAAGTAAAGACTTATATTCCCTGAGCTAATCAAAAGTATTTAATTAATAACATTATTCCAAATACACAAATCAAACTCTTTCAGATCTGAGCTGAAAACTAATCACTATAAACACATAATTAAAGCCCCTAAAAACATTTTGGGGAGAGTGTAGGAGTCAGCCTGTCAGCTGGTCAGTAGCTTTTTCTTGTCCACTCAATTTCTCAGCACCTAATTTACGGATTTGATAAAATCTTCACATATATACAAGACATCATGCAGACATATGCATATCCCATTTTGGTTACAGTCCATTTATTTTTCACCAAATTATGGCCCTTTGATGGAAAATCTTGTCTGCTCAATTTCTCAGGTCCAAATTTCTTTTACATCATAATAGTGAAATGGTTAAGTTAAGTCATATTTTCTCTTTGCAAAAAAATGTTGGGGGCGTTTATAAGGGGAGGGGCATTTAATCAGGATTTTACGGTATACAAAATAAGTAACTTTCATTAGCCCAAATAATTTTTTCACTAGTCCCAGCCTTTGGGCTTGAGTGTTTAGACAATGACTGTTGACCCAAACAATGTATATGTTTGTTACTCTGACATAATTATAATTATGATAATTGTTATACTGTGAATCCTGGGTTGGTGGCGCAGTTGGTAGCCCACCTGGATTTGGAATCTCGTGTCCCGAAGGGGGCACGGGTTCGAATCCCACCCAGGGTAGTTATACCCTTCCATGAAAATTTGACAATAATGTCAATTTTCCTCCATTAATAAGATATATTGAGAAGTTTCCGGCCTTGTGGAAGGGGAGGTGAGTACTGGTTATAGACAAGGGTTCAGGAAAGCTAGGTTATGTGCGCTGGACACCATTAAATTACCTCAATTGCGTTGACACAGCGTTAAACCCAATAAAAAAATATGTGTACTTACTGTAGAACTGGTTAGATCTAGACCACCTACAACACCTTTTATAATACCATGTCTACTAGCCATATCTATAACCCATTCTGTATAACAAATAAATATATAGCCGCTTGGCTAGCTCAGTTGGTAGCACACAAGTCTACTGATCTCGGGATTGTGGGTTCGATTTCCAGGCGGGGCATACTTTGATGGAGTTTGGTCATGAAATTATTTCTACGGCCATTCTTCCTCCTACCAATGATTTTTAATTATGTAGGGCAGTTGTCAGTCACTGACGAAATTATGTGCTTAGTAGTTGGTTAACAGCTAAATCCAGAGATTTAGCCTTTCCAGGAGGAGTGAGTAGGTTGACTGACCGCCTTTATATGACCTATAAAATGTGTTGCTACCGTGATAAACCCAACAAAACAAACAAATAAATATTTACTTCCAATGAACTCCATTTAACAAATTTTTTATCAGGGTTTTACATTGCTCTCAATTTTTAAGGGTCCAATGGACACAAGTCCACTGAAAACAGCAACAGATCCAGCCAGAGTCCAACAGATTTAATCACAAAGAGCGTATATCATCGTCATATAAATCACAAAATGTAGGACGAAATGGCAGATGATTTGTATACATGCTGTTAAAATTTGTGATAAATGAGGCAATTGTTTACTTTTAAATAGTAGATTTTTTTCATGCTTTAGTAGAAATTAAACTGCATAATTATCAATTAAGCAGTTTTCTTACTCCTAATGCTTCAACATATTTTGAGCATCCACATGGATGCAGACTTCAGTTATTTATGCATACAACTTGTGATTTATGCGTATATGGACGCAGAATCCTGCATCCGGTAAAACCCTGTTTTATGTAGTATACAAGTATAAAATGCTATCCTAAATAATCTTCACACTTGCATTCATTAATGTTATTAAATCTTATTATAGAGTTTAAAAATAATGCTCATTAATTCAATATATAATAAATTTGTTTGTTAGAAGAAGCAGTAGTCCAATGGCAGGATGCACACTTAAAAGACTGAGAGGTCTCAGGTTCGAACCCCACCAGGGGCACTGCTAATTTCCTTGAGCAAGAAAGTTACCTGCGATTACTTCACTTCACCCGTAGACATGTAATTGGGTAACTACAAGGGTGGTATAATTCTGTTGCGCCAATATGTTGGCTGCACTAGACAGAGTAAAAAGACTCCACAGGGAGATTGATAGATAGATACCAGTAACCCAGTGACCAGGGGAAATAGCTGTAAAGTCAGACTGGTTCCAAGAAAATTTAATGTGAAGACTTAAATACGACTCTTACCAGCTTCAGGGACACTACTATTCAAACATTGTACAAATATTCCATGTTTAACATTGGTTCCTTCTACAGCCTTCTCATACATACATGGAAAATAATTCATGTAAATCTTCATATCAGGGGTAGGCCATGGATACTTGAATCTTTCTAACTCATACACATCTGTAATGAACAAGAAATGCCAAATGCACAGGGGTGGATCCAGGATTTTTTTCTAGAAGGTGTCCTAACTTTTCTAGGGGGGTCCAAACTTTTCTACCGGAGGGGGGGTCCAAACATTGACCACAACCACATTATATACATTTTACAGAAAAAATGCAACATATTTATAATAAAAACTACATAACCATTAAATCTATGTTAAGCACCAAGAAAAATGGCTTCATGCTACTTAAAAATGACTTACAGGCAAGAAATACACTAATGGACAGGTACATTTTCCAAACTCTAGGGGGGATACAGATCCCCCTGACCCACCCCCTGGATCTACCTATGATGCATGTTTGATTTCAATATTGTCAAAGATTTATTTCTGACTTTTACACAGGAAAAGTACATATTAAAACAAACATAAATAATGTAATGTGAGAAGAAAAGTCAAGAATCTAATTTAAGGTTTAAATTTGCAAACTTCTGTTAACAGTAACAAGGAAAATTCTATACAAATTAATCGGACAAATAAATACAACTAACACATAATATAAACTGAGCATAAGCAGATCAAGCGGGGGAGGGGGGGTCTTACAAAATGTACCTGTCCATAAGTGTATTTCTTGACTGTAAGTCATTTTTAAGTAGCATAAAGCAAATTTTCTCGGTGCTTAGTTTTTATTATTAATAAGTAGTGTTATTCAGCAAACAATGTATAATTTGCTTCAAAAGTTTGGCCCCCCCCCCCTCCCCCAGAAAAAGTTTGGACCCCCCCCCCCCCCCAAAAAAAAAAAATCCTGGATCTGCCCCTGTGAGGCATGTAGAGAGCCCTGATATAGTTATAAAAATTTTCCATGAACAAAACTGATCAAACTTTTATTTGAAGTTTATAGAGATTGCCCAATTTGGATGTGCATTTTATAGGCAAGACTACTACATTTACATGCAAAACAATGGTTTGATAAAAATCAACATTGATGCTTCCTCTAAATTCCATTCTCATCTAAAGTAGATCAAGGTTATACTGTCATTATATACTCAAATATAAACAAACATTTATCAGTAGGACATTTACATACACTCCGTTATCAGTTGATTTAGGTCAAGTTTTCTGTCTTTATGCATTCTGTCCAGGTAAACTAATAAATTTAAGTCATGGTAGGAAAACTAACAAGGGCATGCAATTTAATGTCACAGAAGGATATGTAAGCAGCCAGATAGCTCAGTCAGGAGAGATCTTTCCTGGTAAGCCAGGGTTCCTGTACCCAGAGTACTGTTCAGGCTGCATATTTTTCTAACTCTGTGACAGAAACAAAAAATCACAAAATAGATCCACAAAGATATTAATGAAATCATAACAACATCTTTCTTCATGTATATGTGCTGTTAAGCCCAGGCGTGATCAACATTTAACTTCATAGTACCTGAAGTTAATACACTATATAATGCATAATTATGACGTGCACTAAATCCATACTTGTAAGTTGTAGAGCAAGTGACCAGATGACCAGCCACAGTGACATGATTTATCAAGGTTTGCATAATTGTATAATTACAGACAGGGATATTGGTACAGTAAAGTTCTGCTATAATTAAGGCCAACAAAATTGATGGTCTTTAAGCGAAGTGGTCTTATTATAGAGAGCCTTTTGTTCACAAATTAAGCATTTAGGTCTTATTAATTGTCAAAAATCGCATGACTTTGAAATGAAAAAAGTGGTCTAAATAGTGGAACTTTATTGTATTTCCTATATCTCTGATCTCCAGTAAAAAAAAAGGCTTACGGTCATTTCTCCACTAAGATTGGAAACATTTTAATCATTAACAAAGATTGCTTGAAACAGGTAAACAGTTTTATTCCAATTTTTGTAATTATGGTATTATGATACTTCAATATACTTCTTCCTTAATTTCAAAATAAAAACGACCTAACACCCTTCTGACACATCAAATAAAGCCCTTTAAAGGCGAATAATAAGTGGGACGAATCTTACAAGATCGAGCATCAATGCAATGTTTTCAAAAAGAATATCACTTGGCAGTAAAGTTTGAAACGCTGAAATAATATATAATGATGTAACAAATACGAATAACAATCAAAATGAACGTGTTTTTAAAGTAATAAAACTATAAACTCACGAAAATGTGTGTCTACAACGTCCATGGTGAAAAGTTCTACTGCTTAACAGATCACATGACAGTCACGTGACATTTGTGAGGGACAAACTATTTTGTTTTTTTAATATTTGTCGAATAAAGGCAATTAATAATTATAGAGTATAAATTTTAAGTATAAAATATATTTTTTAAATATTGTAATTACAAATTATTATTTTAATTCGCTCAATAAAATTCATTAAGGGATCAGACATTTTTCAATCGGAAATGGAAACAAAATGGCGATTACTTGACAGAAACAACACTGGGTCAGAAACATAGCCAAAAGAACTCGAAAGATGAGTTCAGTGGCCCAGATGTTGAGGTATATCATGATAAGAACTTATACTCTATTTATCTAAATCGTTAATTTCCCATCTCATCGATTAGATTCTTAGAAATATAGATATTTATGATCGGTTTCAACATACGTGATAAAAACTCTATGACAACTCGGAATGACTTCATAATATGTTTTATTCTTCCGCGATGACTAATTTAATTGTATACCTTGTAGCAGCTTATTTTAGTTGTATTTTATTCTGTATTGTTCAAACACAATCGGACTGTTTGTTTAGTTACAAATCACATGTTGACCAGCAAGCCAGGCCAAAACTAAAGCTCATTTAGTCATTGCCTGGACCTGTTTTATTGCCTTATATAACTGTAAAAATGGATAATCCAATCTTGATGACTCAGTTGTTTCATTGTCTCAGATTAAGACATACCAATAATATCTGTTTGTTAAAATCATTTGAGTCAACTTATCAATGACCTTCCTCATTTCATGATAACCATTTGTTTTTTTATCAAATAGAAAGTTGCTATTGAAAGAGTTTGTACTCTAACTTGTCTCAAGCTAGTTTTGCTGCTGTTTTGATCCACTTAAGGTTTACCTATCATATTTAATTTTATATGCATTAATTTGTCAAATAGAAATACAAGCTGGATCTGGAACCAGAAATTTTTTTTGACTTAACTCGGGTTATAACTTATTAACTAGTACTACCAACTGACTTATTACAATCTTGTGTCTCAAAGGAGGTACGGGTCTGAATCCACCTGGGGCATTCTCGTTCCCAGATTCTAGTTTTTTCATTGGTGTGTAAAAAATATCGAATGCGCATGCGCACACTAGAAATTAACCATGTGGCGCCAGAGGCTAGTGTTGAGAATCCTACTAGACTCTGGGAACGAGAATGATCTGGGGAGGTTATATCCTTCCCTGAAATTTGACAATTATATCAATTTCCTCCATTTATAAGATATATGGATAAGTTTTCAGCCTTGTGGAAGGGTAGGTGAGTACTGGTAATAGACAAGTGTCCAGGAAAGCTTGGTTAGTAACTTAGTTGCCCTGGACACCATAAAATAACTAAAATGTGTTGACACGGCGTAATACCTAGTATCAATAAATAAATAAACTTGTTACAATATCGTTGTGAGATGAAAGTGGACACTGTTGGGTCCCCTGGCGCACTTACGTGATTTCACTTGTGCATTGGTGAAAGGCACACTCTCAGCAATGATAAATAAACGAATGAAATACATTCCTAGTGTACTTCAAAGCTCTCAGTTTCATTCATGCATGAAGCTTGTAAAGGGTGTTTTTTGTATCTTCAAGTCCAGTAACAAAAATGTTGACAGGAGGGGGTAGAAAAACAACAACAAAAACTTGAATATTTCCAATGTTTATTAATTTTATTACACTAAATCATTGGCACTTTTTCCATTTCAAATAACATGTATCTAATGCATGGATTAAGACCTGTCAATAAGTAATCATGTCATCTTTTTTTTATTAAATTGAAATTAAATTATAAAATTTTATTATTGTCAATGTTTGGTTTATTTAGTCTAAAAGGAAGATTCAAAAGCCTCTTAATGGATTGCCAACTGCAAAACAGCATTGTGGGAGCAGCCTACTTTTATTTTGTTTTAAACTAAAAATTAATCAGAAAAAAATACATAACAATTATTTATGAAAATATTCAAAATCGGTCCACTAAAGACTGTTTATATCTTCTGTGTTGCACATAGTTTTGGTCTAATTTTGAGAATTTTTTATTTTGATTTCGATAATAAATTGCATAGGTGGCTTTTTCAAGTATTGACTAATAAAAAAATACTTGCCTAAGTAGATAGCCATGTTTTTTCCACAAATTTGGGAATATGACCCATACCCCTAAAATTGGTTTGAATTGGGATAAAATGTTACGCTAATTTAATAAAGATTTAACAAAGTTTCAGTTAGTTGATAAAAAAGCCCATATAGGGCTATAAAATTGACCAAAAATAAACACTGGATAGTATTTTGATAGTTGATGTTTGTTTTTCTATTTATTCCAGACAAGCAGAGGCCCTGAAGGCAAGTGTATCTGGTGAGTTATATATAGTTATAAATATATTTTGTATGATTGTATTAGATATGTGCCGATTGCAAATTTTTGCGAGTTGAAATCAACACAAACATAAATTATATCTGTATTAACAAATGAGGCTCCAATTAGCATTGAATGCTATTGATGTAATATTAATTAAAGATTCTCGGTAAAACCATGCTTGATATTCTTTGTCAATCCCACTATAACACCATCTTTCTTTCTATAGTTAAATATATGACTGTGTTGTTTTTGTATTGCATATATGAATACACGTAGTAACTATGTATGCTATTCAAATTTTGAGCAAAAATGTGAGTGACTTTTCTTTTTGTGAGTTGAAATAAAATCAGTTCGCAAAAATTTCATTTTTTGTTAAATTCAAGCCCTGACAGTGGAAATTTGCTACTAAGAGAAGATAAAGCTTGCTTTTTAGGGAAAGATATTTTAGGTTGAACTTTGGCCCCATAATGACCTGAAAAAACACTGGTGTTACATAGGGCGCGTTGCCTAACGATTTTCGCTACGTTTCGCTATGGAAAAGCGCTTTCTTGTAGCGATTCGTCTTAGGAAACGGCTAGCTATTTACGTCACAAACCAAGATGGCGGCCTTTGCCGAGTAAAACTTTTGCGCTCATTGCAATCGCATGTTTTCGGGCGATTTCAAACTAAATAAGGCTTTAACAAGTACAAAATCACTGCAAAAACATATGTTTAAATGAACAATTACAAATATTCATTGATTTCAATCAGGCCTTTTTTCCCTTATATAACAGGGGCCGTTAACAGGCGCCTTCCCCTCTTGAAATTTCTTTAAAATCATGCAGTTTTCCCCAAATTTGAAGTTTACCTTGGATATTTTGTTCCCCTTTCTATAAAATTGCAATAAAATTTCCCCAATCGTTCTATATATAAAAAGGCCCCAGGCCCCTTCCCCAAGCACTGAAAAAAACCTCTGTAAATTCAATTCATCATTAGTCAGTCAAACATAAAAACATAAATTGTCGGCAACAGGAAGTTACATTACGGCGGAGGCAGCCATTTTGATTTGTTAAAGCGCTCTAGGGTAGCGAAGATTTTTTTCGCTAGCTTTCGCTACGTAGCGAAATGAAGCGATATCTTGTAGCAAGTCGTGTCCTAGGATTTCGCTACGAAGCAATACCTAGCGAAATGCTTAAGCAACGCGCCCATAGATAAACAATTTATATTCTTTTTGTTTTTGTTTTAGATTCCAGTAAGACAATATCAGAGACTTGGGTTATGAGACAAAAATTAGAAGATGTTTATAAAAAAATCCTTGTCACTGACCTCGAGTATGCTCTAGATAAAAAAATAGAGCAAGAATTGTAAGTTACTTTTGAGTATATTTCACCGATTATTTCCGGCATATATTGTTTGATGATGAAGATCAGTAGCTGTTATTGAATTATTCATCCAGGACTTCAAAAATATTTTAAGTTAAAAAAACATATTTACTTCCAGTTATTAATAGATTTTTGCTTTTTGTCATCTGAATTGCTAAGTTGACTGTGGACTACACTGGTATTTCTCTTGGCCATGACATGCCATTGGTCAACCTAGGAGTGGATTTGTAAAGTACTTAAAAAGTTACTTTAAAAAATTCTTAAAATAGAATTTTCAATGATATGTGTAGTATTTAGTGTTCATATATGTTATTTGTACAGTGTACTCCTAGAAACAGTTTCTTCTTTCTTGTACTAAGTAGTAGCCACGGTCACCCAAAAAAGTTATGATGATTGTTAATCAGACATTCTGAAAAGTGTTTCAACATTACAGAACATTTGGTCCAGTGATCATTGGACCGAAATCAAATTTCGCTGGACCGGAAGAAATCATCAAAATGTCAATACGTCATGACTTATCATTACTATTTTCTGGTTGCTAAATCAGTCATTATTATACCCCCGCTTCGAAGAAGAGGGGGATATACTGTTTTACCCTTGTCCGTGCGTGCGTCCGTCCGTCCATCCGTCCGTTACAAAATTTCTGTCGCAGTTTTCTCAGCACTTATAACATGCAGCAGCCTAATACTTTGCATATTGCTTTATCCCATAGTCCCATGTGGTGTAAAGCGATTTCATGCTCCTTGCTCATCTACTTCCTGTTTGTCGCACATTTTTAGATTTTTGTGGGGGTATCACTAGTGAGCATTAGCTCACAGATTTACTTGTTATAACTTTTAACTGAAGACAAACATCAAAATTAGTTTAATTTATACCAGTAATAAGATAAAAGGGCCGATAGTTAAAAAAATAAAATTTAATTGGACATTCGGACTGGTTACGACAGACTTTTTCCTGGACCAACTGGAATTTCAATGGTCAGGTCTGTCTGACCGACACTTTTTGGAATGTCTGGTGTTAATGTAAGTCCCAAGTTGTTATCAATTTTTGATGTTATATTTTAGATGGAACAATGCCTTCAAGAATCAGATCAATAATCTACAATCACAGGCTAAAGATAAACAGGTTGGTCATTGTGTTATAAACATTGCAATAATCTAGTTTCAGGTCTTTTTTCCTTATATAACAGCGGCCGTTTACAGGTGCCTTTCCTCTCCTGAAGTTTCTTTAAAATCATGCAGTTTTCCCCAAATTCCCCTCCTGAAATTTCTTTAAAATCATGCAGTTTTCCTCAAATTTGAAGTTTGTCTTCAATTTTTTGTTCCCATATCTATGAATTTGTAATAAAATTCCCCCTAATTTTTAGCATAAAGAAAAGCCCCAGGCCCCTTCCTCAAATACTGAAAAGAGGCCCTAAGTTTAGACATACATTTTCTGCTTATCTTAGTATAAACTGTTTATTTTGATGAAGTTTATCTTATAAAGTTACAAAAGGAGTAGGTGCGATTCGGCCCTGTAAAATTGCCGATTTTTAAATTTACGATTTCAGTCATAAGATTTCTCAGGCAAATAGATCTATCTTTAAACTTCAAGAAAATGTAAATTATGTAAACTTTCGAGTTCATTTTGACTGCTTACGGGGCCCTTGATTAGGGTCAGGTGCGGCGAATTTCGCTAATTTTGACTGATTTTGACCTCTTCTTTCGTAATTTTCAATACGAGTGCAGCATTGCGAAGATATGAAATTTTCAGGAAATGTGTATTTCATCATATTAAAAAGCTGAGCAAAATATAAAATCTTCGTCTTTTTGCACTCATGTTCAATTTTTAAAAATAGTCTTTAAAAATAGTCTACTGAAATCCAAGGGACGCAACTTCGACTTCTTTGTACTGGCGTCCTTAACAACGATTTTGTAACTAAATTTGTGTGTTTTCTAGCCTCAGTTTAGAAAAAAAATTAAATAAGTTTTTTTATGTATATATATACTATTCACATTCACAACTATAAAGGGAAATCACAAGTTATCAGCATTTAATTCATTTAAATATATTGGGCTAAAAATAGCTCATTTACCTGAATGCATGAACCAAGATGGCAGCCTCCATGAATATGTCAACAAAGTACAATTGCTTAACTTCTTGGAAAAATACGAAGTAAATGGAGGATACTGTAATTGGAGATTTAATGGACTAGCTATCTGGAAGTTTGTTTAAGTTTGTGGATTAAGTCATAAAGCCGACAATAAAGGAGTGAATGACGTCAATACACAGGTTCAATAAACGGCGACTTTGAACTTTGATCAACATGAAATTATGATTACACTGTCTATTTTACGTTATGCAGATAGGCTGTATGATTGACTAGTCTATCTGTATACTAAGTAAATGGTGTTTGTCACATCATCATAGAACAAGTGAACACATGGATCCAATGATTTTGCCTGTTATGTAACTTGATCAGAATTTTACTTCTACTTTCGGTTTCAAACCAGCAGAGACATGTATATAGAATTTCCTGAAATCAGGTACTTGTTGATAATTTTAAAATTTTCACACAACTTGCATTATTGCTATATTATTGGTATGACTTGGCATTGAAACTAATTACCATACATGTATATACAAGACATGAACAATGCTTGGGTCTGATATAAAATACATATTAAATTACAAATATGATTGCCCCAATTTCTCTAAACTATAATATGTACTGTACATCCAGTTTGTTAGAGGATTGTTACAGTAGACCATACATTGTAATTACACAACATAAACATGTCAAATGTCAATATATGCTGCATGTTGCCATAACTTGCAATCTACTCATTATAGCCCAGTTGTAGCTTGCATTATAGCTTGTAATTATTTGATGTTGTAAATTCAGCAGGGCCTGTTAATATAATCAACTTCCTATGACAATTTTCTAGAACTTGTTAATACCCCACAGGGTTTTAGATCTATTATGTGAAATAAATATGCAATTTGAAGAAAAGTTGCTTATGAATATAAGGAACAAAACTCTTAATTTAGACTACATGTACAGCCCTGTTAGTCTGTAAATATGTTGCAATGAATAGCTTGTATTTGAAGCCATTGTGAATTTCAATTTATTTTCTTGTGTTCAGATTTCCTCTACTTATACATCATGCTTATAAATAATATACTATTTAAAACTTTATCAAAAATACACAAGGTATCAAAAATATAGTGGAATGAAAATATTTGCTTTTCCTTGGGCAATACAAATGAGCCAAAAATGATATTTAATCTGGGACTTACATTGAGTATTTGTACACTAATGATGTTATGTACAGATGAAAATCAGACTTCCATGGTTAGGAGTAAAAATATTGTAGAATTTTGAAATATGTTTTGTGCATTATGATGTACAGTTTTACTACATATCAGTATATACAATGTAATTCATATTCTTTCCATTTGTATATGCATTTTACTGTAATGTAATCCCTGATTTTGGACAGTTTTAATAATATGAATTAGAAGACAAAAGTATGACTGATAGACCTTCTTTGTTCCACATATATACAAGTTAAAAGCTTTATGACTGACTGTATGTTGCATATGACCAAATATAAAAGTCTATCTGGGCTCTCATAAAAAGTCATATGAATTAAGTTATATACATGTATGTCTTAACCATAGACATACTAATATGTCTATGGTCTTAACACATGAGTGCAGCTTGACAATTGCATCTTGAAAATGTAACCTTTTGCATGGACTTCCTGCAATTGTTTTTTTTCATTTGCTTGGTAAAAGGTAATAACCTCTTTCACTTGCTATTTTGTGTAACATTGGTTTAATAATTAAAAGGAGTATGCTTCTTTTGGCTCTGTACCAGGAATAACATGATAGATATTCCAACAGTACTGGGTTCATTCAGGAATTTCATAAAAGATGACATCTATGTGAGGATACTTTGTGATGATTAAAGTTTATTTTGTACATTTTTTATCACTGTTGAGCACAATGTGAGTTAGATTAATTTATTTACACATATTTTTTCAACATTAAAATAAATTCACTGCTGGATTCTATTCTCAACTACCTAGACCATTTTGTTTCAAATGCTGAATCTGCTTTAATATGATGATGAAATTATTGTCTTAATTAAGAAGAAATAAAAGAAACACTTTATATCTTTCCCTTTTTACATATTTTTTTACCTTATTCCAACATGTTCATATTAAGTCATCCATTTCTTACAAATGCAATGCAATTTGTAGAAAATATTGTTAAAACCTTGTTATTATATTGATAACCTTACACCCCAGTGGTGTTATCCTATTTGAAAGCTTGGAAGCTACATCTCTTTTGCAATTTTCCTGAACTTTATTGTATCTTGTTCACCTAATAGAACTGATTTACTATGTTTGCACATTTCAGAGCATTTGTATTTTGGAGAAATTAATACAAATTTATTTTTATTTTGTTCTGATCTTTTTAATTTCGATGAAAAAATTGGTACAAATCAGATTTCATAGTCTTGGTGGTTGTATTTTAGATTATTATGTTCTTATTTTCTGTTACAATAGCAACCACAGCTTTCAATAGAGAAGAGTTGCATTTGATTGTGGTCTTTATACTGTGCACATCATGCATACAAAAATTCATTAACTTGGCTTATGCAGTATTGTAGCAATAACTGAATCTCATTTTTAGGACTGTATTTACTAATTCCGTTTTCATGGCAACCACTCATTAAAATAAATGACATTTAATAATAGGGTGTAATGTTTGCTTACTGATATTATACAATTATTAAGCACTTTTCACCTCAATACATTTTTTAATTTTGCCTTTTTGCATAATACATCCTCTTCTGACAGATTTAAGTAACATGTTTGAAATGCTCAAGAACTGCTATATTTGTTGCCTTAGAAACGACCTTAGCAACGAGTAACTAAGTCAGTGCCAATGTATTATATTTGCTGTTTCAATTCCATTAAGTGGTAAATGTGATAGAATTAAGAATCAAAATATTGTCAAAACTGTGTATTTTTGAATATCATAATTTTACTAAAAATGATAAAGTTTCCATGGCAACGAGAACCTATCTACTAAACATTTATTTCTTTATTTGATTTTTTTTCGATCATAGATGGGATAACAAGAAAACTAAAAACTATTCATGCATTTTGAATTTAAACTTCAACTTCAAACTTCACATTCTTAGCGAGAATATAACATTCCATTGTAAACATGTTATTTCTGAGTGTAGAATACATTTATTTTGTTTCCATGGTAACAAATAATACAATAAATGAGTTCAGAGTGCTGTGCAGTTACATTTGTATAATTATATCAAAATAATGTTCCAATGATCTTTCATAAGAATTGCAAATTAACTTGTTTTACAAAAAATAAAAGATTTTCAATTTCTGAAATTGGTTACCATGGCAACCAAATTTTAACAACTCAAAAAGAAAGTGCTTCTCTCATGTGACAATATGTGACTATAAAACTATCAATTTTGAAAGTCAGTTTGAAGGGATATCAATATTTTCAAATTAAGCCATTTATTTCGTTCCGTTGCCATGGTAACAGACTTCACAGAATTCACTTAAAAATGTTAATTCTGGGTAACTTATTCATTTCCCTATCATATGACATAATTTGAACCACTTTGGCAACAGGGCCAAATTTGGGGGTAAACGCACCTACTCCTTTAAGTGGTATAAATTTTGAGTAAAGTACAGTATGATGCTTGATAAGGCTGTCACGATATACCGGTATATTGAAATACGCAGCTGCGGCAATACGTACCGCAGTACAAATTTAACGTACCAGTATTTGGCGATATTTTTTATTTTATTTGAAAATTCTTCCCTTTCACGATATAAAAGTAGCGAAACGTCAGTTTTTCTATTGTTGATTCAATCTAAGCGTAAAGTACAAGAATTTAACTGATTGGGCCCAATTTGGGGTGGTTGTACGGAACTTGGCAAAATATGTTCTTGTATCAAGTACTTCGGGCCAGGAAGTTGTGAAACAAGCATGGTATCAAGTAGCCCGATAACCAGGGGTAATAGCTTTTAAGTTGGTGAACATGCTTTAAGGACAACTACGGAAATAAGAGATTATGTTTTTACTCTTTGTGTCATCCTTGATGTATAATATTGTTTGATATGGCTATTTGGTAATTCATTCATGTTGTTTATTATTGTTACTTGTATGTATGTTTTATTGTGTGTGTCATGTTGTAACATTGTATATTAAAATTAATCTATCTATCTACCGTATTGTTTCCAATAAATGCCCCCACTCTAATAATCACCTCCCCCCTCTTTTTTAAAAAATGAACAAATTTTACTCAATTATGAAACCCTACCGTACTTATAAACATTGTTATTTGTTTATATGAATGAACTTGTTTTATACTCAAAATAAACTGCCATTATTTAACAAAAACTGACTGGATATAGCATAAATGGAAGAAAGAAAAATTGCCGATTTTTTCAACCCTATTAAGCACCCCCTCTTTGGAAAATGTAACGCCCCGGGGGAGTTTGTTAGGAACAATACGATATTAGGTGTGATACTTGGACTATAAAATGCAATGCCCTATACTTTTTGTAATGTCTTATTATTTTATTTTATAGAATTTGAAGAGGGGCGAAGTACAAGCCACATTAAATTTGTTTTTAGAAACAGCTAGTGGCTTTTATCTACAGGTACATGTAAAAACTTTTGTATACCTTCATTTTATTTAGTACTTTATTTTCTAACCCTCTTATGTGATCCTGTTGTAAATGCTGGCTTCAAGTCATTCTTAACTCCTCATTGATTCAGGCAGAGCTCGGCCGCGAGGGCGATTTGGGTTATAATGTCGCCTTGTGTGTTACCATTTTGCCTTAATAAAACATTAGGGAGAAGTCCATGTTGTCAAGTATTTCCGATTTCGGCGATTTAATAACATTGTGCCAACGTCAATTATTGATTACACTATGCCTATTTTTACTCCCACAGCAAATTAGAGCATCGCTTTCTCAACATGGAAAGTCGATAAGCCAATCAGGATCGACAATGTGTAATGATCTAGCAGGCTAATTGTGATCACTAGGTTATAATTCAATGAAATTAGGTGTTCTTGTAGAACAAAAGGAATTCAAACTAATGATGGCTGTTATAAACTGTTACTTTTGGGATCAGATTCGAGCGAAAATTTTTCCTACAAATGGTACCACTTCTCCCTAACTCAGTTGGAGGGAGAAGTCACTTCTCCCTAAAATTTTTACCCCTGGATGAGCCCTGTCAGGGTCATGGCTTTTAACCGAACTAGTGTCCATGACTCTTAATGTAAGAAAATGGTTGGTTATGTTTGGATGAGATGAGTTAGATACTGGTGCATTACAATGATTTCAAGATTGATGGTAGGATGAACTGTCAACTTCATTATATGACTAACTTTAATCTGAATCCTCTACACAAAATATTTTTGCAAATATCCTAGTTTACCACCTGACCCTATTTTTGTGCCAAGGCTAAAGATAAAATGATCAAAATTCATAGGATCAATTGCAAATTTTCAAGATGGAAAAATGGTAGTTACTTTATGCAAGTGCTATTAAAAGTATTTTTTGTCATTCTATTGTAATTATTTGGAATCTGTTAAAATCAAGTGTCTGTTTACCTTGTGGGTTAGCCACCCGGCTAGCTCAGTTGGTAGCATGCAAGTCTACTGATCGAGGGGTCGTGGGTTCAATTCCCTGGAGGGGCATACTTTCATGGAGCTAGGTCATGAAATTATTTCTACGGCCATTCTCCCCCCTACCAATGATTTTTAATTATGTAGGGCAGTTTTCAGTCACTGACAAAAGTATGTGCTAAGTAGTTGGTTAACAGCTAAATCCAGAGATTTAGACTTTCCAAGAGGAGTGAGTAGGTTGACTGACTGCCATTATATGACCTATATAATGTGTTGCTAAGGCATTAAACCAACTAACAAACAAACCTTGTGGGTTGTTGTTGTTGTAAGTCATGTGACTATACAATCTACGTAAACAGATATCCTGTAGAGCGTTGTCATACAGGATATATAATATCTCAATGGAGGGTCACATTGAGATGACCTTGATGTCGACCAATTAATACGTAGCTTTCATCTAGACGAAACACTAATAATAACAATTTGATTTCGTAATTTCTATTTTTAGACCAAGGTTTGCGAGCTAATTTAAAAGCGATATTATTCACAGTCTGCCATTGTACGTCTCATTTCAAATTGCGTGATGTAGATGATGTAAACAAGTTACTAATCATAACAATTTCGTCATGAATACTATGATGAGAAAAGGTCGCCTGAACGTGACCCTCATTTGAAAAAGGCCAGATCTAAATTGACGAGTAGGCGGGGAAAAATTTTAGATCAGGTTTTAATCAGATTGGTGACTATAGAACAACAAAAATGTCGGGCAAGTTTATTGAAGACTGACTTATTAAATTATTAAATATATATCCTATATATTACAGTTCCTTCAACTACTTTGTACAACATTCAAGTTAGATTTACCATTTAGAAGAAAATCCGCATTTTATGGTGTTATGAAAGGTAGGTATTGTTGAAAAAGTATGAAAATGTGTGTCATTCACCGTGAAATATGATGGACCGACGGACAAATCCTGAAACAAAAACTGAAAGGTCCGTCTAAATCTGCAGGGTTACAGGACCGACTTTCCAGCAAAAAATTTGATCTCGTCCTCAATTTTTAATTCATCAAAATATGCAAAATGTCTCCAGTCCTGTAAAACGTTTTGTTTGCCCCTGTAAAATTTTTATCTATACAAGACCTACTGCAATAAAATGTTGAGTTTTGCAGTGACTGGTATGTTGCTTTATGCTGCACATTTTTTCAGTCAGTTATCCTACTCATGGCCCTTGGGTAGACTTAAATCTGGGACCTTCGCTATTAACCTAGTACTAAGTACACATAGGCGGATCTAGGGGGGGGGGTCATGGGGGTCCAGACCCCCCCCCCCCTAGACTTTCCAATATGTACCTGTCCACTTGTGTATTTTTTACTGTATGTCATTTTTAAGTAGCATGAAGCAATGTTTCTGGGTGCTTAACATAGATTTAATGATTATGTACTTTTTATTATTAATATGTTGCATTAATGTGCAAAATGTGTATAATATTGTTGTGGTTCGAAAGTTTGGAAACCCCCCCCCCCCTGGATCCGCCCCTGGTACATGTACATAGCTTTACCAGTGGCTGACTACTGTTCTACTTTAAACAGGGATACAAACAGGGATGGACTGGAGAATGACTATATAAAGAAATTCATGGTGAAATTCCATGTAGGTATGCTGGTCCTGTCTGAGAATCTAAACCCACAGCCCCTGAATTCATTGTCAGACATCATACTTACTGATGTAACTAAGTGGTCAGTATAATCGTTAATAAATTTATAAGAAAATTTTTGGATGTCATAACTAAGAGTTGGTTGTCCCTGACAACAGTTATCATCGTAGAAGAGTTAAATATGTAAATTAAGATGATGATATGTTTTATTATTTTAGAGAGGACAAGTTTAAAGTTGAAAGTTACACCACCTAAGAAAAGCTCATGTTTATATGTTTGTCAACATTGTTTGGTACATCTTGGTGATATAGGTAATACTTTACACTATATTGTTTTTATGATTAAAACAATCGGGGTTGATAGCGCAGTTGGTAGCGCGTCGGGATTTGGAATCTCATGCCCAAGGGGATGCGGGTTCAAATCTCGGGGAGGTTATACCCTTCCATGAAAATTTGACAATAATGTCGATTTCCATCCATTGATTAGATAATATGGAGAAGTTTCCGGCCTTGTGGAAGGGTAGGTGAGTACTGATTATAGACAATGGTCCAGGAAAGCTAGGTTAGGTGTCCTGGATGCCGTAAAAAGACCTAAATTGTGTTGAAACGGCGTTAAATCCAATTAATGAAATATGATTGAACCATAATTTGTCTTCACCCATTACTGACTCGTCTAAGTCTGGTACATGTGAAAATTGCTTATTTATATATATACTGAACAAAAGTTCTAACCGATCACTTTTCAAATTTTGATTATTTTATAACGGGCAAATGGATCGTTACTAAATTTTGCAGGGGTGATTTTTGTGTCATTTTCTATCGATTTGTCTACAATTCTTAAATATTGATAATTATTTTTGTAGAATCATTATTTTTAATATATTTAAGTATGGTTTGTGATAAATTGAAGACAAATTTCATTAATGCAGCACATTTATAATATTCAGCATCTGACATCCTAAAGTCTCCAAAACCATGTTTATTGTAATTAAGTTCCACAACATGGCTTTTATGCTGTTTTTGTAGTCTCAGTTATAATTTTAATGATAACCAAAAAATAAAGCCAAACTAAAATGCGTTTCAAAATACACAGTCATCAAATTTTAGATAAAAACTATTCAGTAGGCCTACAAAGTGAAATTGTCTCCAAACTTTTGGTGGGTACTGTATTTATGTATGGTCAGGCTAGTTGATGATCTTCCTTTTACTATACAACATTATAAATCAGTTGATTGATTGATTATTTTGCCCTATAAGCTATACTGTATAAATATTATAAATCAGGCTTGAGCTCAAACATTTTGCCCATTATATAACGTAATAAATAAGACAATTGCTTAAGAAAATTTTTAGGCAATGATTGATATTACATAAAATTCAACAATCTCAATAACAGCCTGTATAACAATCTAATCAAAACCCAATCTAAAATTCTCTGCCCACACTTGCTTATTTCATATCTGACAAGCTGTATGTAAGTAGCTGTTAATTTGCTCTTTAAGGTTACACACAACAACAACATTATGCCATGGTATCAAACGCTAGATCTAGTTAGGCCAAAATGCGGGCCCCATTGTTTGAATGAAAATTTTGAAGCAGGGGACTAAAAAGCCTAAGGTTATATTGTATGTTATTTGTTTTATATGTTTATTCCAGCACGGTACAGACAACAAATAGATCAAGCACAGTCATATTACTGGCATGCTGCATTTCTTGTTCCCTTTAATGGTATGTAGGATGTAGTAATTATCATGTTTAAATAGCTTTTACTTGTATGTAGACTGAGTGACTTTAATATTAGGGTAACATCCTAAAAATGATGCATTGTAACAAATAAGGGATCATTGTAACTGTGGGATGTAGTATTTTAGCTCGACTTTATGAAGTAAAGCAAGATCTTTCCTACTCGCCCTAGCGTCTGCGTCCATATTTCTGATTAAAGTTAATGTGCTGTTAAATATTTTTGCTATAACTTTTTTATTTCTTAAGGTATCAACATCAAACTTCAAATATATGATCCTTATTATCAACCACATCTCATGTTTTTGAATGTGAAGTCTACAGTATGGAGGCATATTTATGTCCAAATATTGTTGATAGCATATGGCACGGATTGTTAAAGTTCACAAGAAATGTTTGAAACCTCCTTATTAAAGTATTCAGGGCAGTCAATTTACCATAGATGATAAAAATCCATAAATTTGGAGGTTCTCTAGGCCATTTTTTATCAATGTAAATTTGACCTGAAATTTAGGGAGTCTATAGTGGCTTGCCAATGTGAAAACTGCTTGATCAAATCCATTGATCAATCTGCTTTCCCCTCATGGACCTAAAAAACTTTTAATTCTCGATTACTTGAATTTAGTACTGTATTGCTAAAAATGATATATTTTATAAATTTCAGGCCAACCTTACAATCAACTGGCTATATTAGAAGCTGCTAAAGGCAATAAATTATCTACTGTATTTTATTATATACGTAGTTTAGCTGTCAAAGTACCTTTCCCTGTTGCTGCTACCAATCTTGAAAAACTCTATGCAAAACTTACTAAAGAAACGTAAGTTTTATGGTGATTTTGTAACTTTTTGTATTTAGTATGTATTGGTATGTCAAAGACCCATGTACCAGTAAGTTATCTGGGCAGGCTTGGGCATCTTCGTGGGCAGATTGGTGGATAGGACTATAACAATACAGTCCAACTTGTGCTAACGGCCACCTCCGAATAGCGGGCACCTTCGGACAGCGGCCATTCCGATTTCCCCCCGACCGAAAACGCTCTTAAAAAGGCCGTGAATAACGGCCACCTGTCGACTGCGACCAGCGGCCAGTCAAAACCATCCCCGCGGCTATTTTAGAACTGTGAACAACGGCCAGACGATTGTTTGAGAATAGTATTTCGTATAAAGGCGATTTCGAAAGCAGGCCGCCATTTTTGTTAAAGTTAAGCTAAAAACCTGTGATCCGTTTTTTTCCGTATTTTTCATAAACAAACCATCTCGAGTACAATTTTATTAGTTATCATCGAGCTGTAGACAATTTTCTCATCACCTTATTATGAAAATATGATAATGTATCCTTTTATTGTTCAATTTATTTGTAAATGGGGAGTAAGTTACGTCATGTGATGACACTTTGTTAATTAGTTTGAATGTTTGGAGACTCCTCTAGGTTTGTTTTCCACATGTACGGCAGTTAGATAAATGTTTGTGACACGCTGTTAATCCCTAAATTCGTTCAACTGTGACCACAGTGTACAGGTAAATTGACAACTGGGATAAGATAGAAATGCTATACAAAATGTCAGAGTAATGAGAATCTGTAGAGTGCATTTGTTAATGTTGAGGGCATAGCATGAAATGTAGCTGCAAACAAAAAATCACTGATTTCTTTGTTTTAGTCAATCTTTATTCAAAGTTTTGTTTTATTCATTTATAGTCACAATTTCAATAATAATAATGTGAATAATGAATTAAGGTTAAAAACAAACTCATCTTTAATGTTTGATTATTAATTCATGTTAATTATGAACACTGTCTCTCAAGTCTGACTAAACATGGCCCGTTTGTTCCGCCCTCTGAACAAAGGCCACCTGTGAACAAAGGCCACTTTTCTTTTTCCCTTGGCCGGCCGTTCTTCACAGGTTGGACTGTATATTGCAATATGCTAGTACAGTATTGCAATATGTACCATGATGTATTGCTTTGCAAACCAAAGACACAGCTGCATAATCTTTCTGTCTTAAGCAGCTGAATAGTATTCAAGTATGTTATTGGGCTTAGTAAGGGAAGGGCCTGTAACAGACAGTGGTGAAAACAGAGTGCATTTTTTAGAGTTATGGGAAAGTATTGATCCAATCAAAGCCAATTTTAGGATAAAACTGCTTGATATATTTTAACCAAATAAGCGAAGGGAAGAATTTTCTAAAGAAATGAAAATATTATATCAATGAATATCTGTATGACAAACTTATACCACGGTATGTATTGCCACAGCTGCATATTGCAATTTAATGGTATATTGTGACAGCCCTATTGTTGGACATGTGACTTTGTAGTACAGAGCATAACTTAGTCATCTAATGGCAGAATGACTTAAAACTTGGTATACATGTGCAATACCACACATTGAAGTACAGTACGTAAGAACTATTACTCAAACTTGTGCAGTTCCAAGTTATTTCCTGTTTTATATTTTCTAAATAAAAAGAAAGTGGAGTGCATTTCATCACATAAATATTGGCATAGTTTGCTTCCGCTGCAATATTTTTTCAATCTACTTTCACTTTGAAATGCATGTTTGTTTTTTGCATTTATTTAAAAAATCTTGTTCATTAAAGGTATTTGTAATAGTTAAATGTCGATTTTCTTTGCAGTCCAAAAAACAGTGTTACTTTTGATTGTGGGAATTTAATAACTCAAGTATTACCTGATTGGATGTAAATTATTTACTATCAATACATCTGTGTTAGGTTGTAACGTTGTATATTCAATTTATTATAATGTATTGATGTTTTCTTTTATGCTTTATGGTGAAACGTCGCGTTATTCATTGAAAATAAACGATGAAAATATAAGTTTTATATTTTCATTGTAGTAAAATATAATCTGATATTTTCATCGCCAATGACGTCATTTTAGAAGATAAATGACATCATCATGGAGCAGAAATTACGTCATGTTATAATTTGTGTAAAACACACCTAGTAAAACACCAAACTAAGCATGAAAGAAACAGAATATTTGTCAACTTTGTAATAAAATCTTTTTAATTTCAACTTGTGAACTCAGAAAATTACATTTTCATTTGTGGTTATGCCACTTGTAAAAATATGTTATCTGAGCTCACTCAGTGAAAATAAAATTGATCTTACACCATAGTTGACGAATATCTTCTCTATATTTACAGTCCAGAATTTAAAGGAAAGTTATCAGCTAGTGAAATGATTACTGGTTTTCTACAATTTCATGCTCTTGTACATCTATGTACTGGTTAGTATCAAACATTGTAATCTTTTATCTTAAACAAATTTCAACCCATTGTGTGCTTGTCATCTTTTATCTAAAACAAATTTCAACATATTGTGAGGCCGCCCGGCTAGCTCAATTGGTAGCGCACAAGTCTACTGATCGAGGGGTCGAGGGTTCGATTCCCGGGCAGCGCATACTTTCGTGGAGTTTGGTCATGAAATAATTTCTACGGCCATTCTCCCTCCTACCACTGATTCTAAATCATGTAGGGCAGTAGTCAGTCACTGGCGAAAGTATGCACTCAGTAGTTGGTTAACAGCTAAATCCAGAGATTTATTTCCAGGAACCGTGTGTAGGTGGGCTGACCGCCGTGATATAACCTATAATGTGTTGCTACTGCGTTAAACCCAACAAACAAACAAACAAACAATCAACCCATTGTGTGCTACAAACCATCACTGAGAACAGGTATCTCATTGACCACTGTCATAGAAACGGCTGATATCTTACAGGATGTCGCATTTAGATTCCATTGTATTGATCAATCAATTCATAGCTTTTGTTTTGATGAAAAGCTAGCAATGGCTTTGAAATTTTCTGTTATTAGATCAGGTCTTCCAAGCTATTTTTAAGATATCTGTTATTCATGAGCTGTGATTGTACAATTCTTAGTGAGTTGTGTGATGGATACCATAAGTTGATTACAGTAGAGTCCCACCTAACGACCGGTCCGATAATAAGACCAACTACATAATACAGGCAGTTTTTGAAAGACCCGAATTATTTTCTCTATATTTCAATAGTCGTAAGGTCCGATAATAAGACCGTTCCGCTATTCCGTAATACGACCGCTTTTTTAGACCCAACCACTCTAATTGCACTAATTTGGGGTCCAATATTACGACCAGTCTACAGCAGTCGTTGACACGTTGTGTAACAACTTTTTATCGAGTATATACAACTTAATTGATTTTTGACATGTATACAATTACGTAATAGGTATGACAAGATACCCATAGTAACCACAATATAAGTGATAAAAACATCGTTAACATTGATCAATAACAAAAGAATTGTTTGTAAAATGTAATTGTCAATGATTGCAAATGTTTGGTGAAGTGAAACGGCCCTAAAGTCCCTTAGTCCCTAAAATCAACTAAACTTCGTCGCGAATTATTTTTTTAATAATTTAAGATTAATTAAAAATAAAGTTAAACAGACGGACTGCGATAATCTATATTTTTGTTTGATGTATCAAACTCAAATTAGTTAAGAATTGCGTTTCGTCTGCTTACGTAAGCGTTCTTACACAGGGTTCTAAACAAAGAAAACGAAAGTAGCATTTCCTTTACAACTATGTGAAAAGTCGTCTGTCTCATCAATTTGCATACGGTTGTTAGCAAATATGTTCCAGTTATCTGATTATTTTGCGTGCAATTCTAATTTTAATTTGTTAAAATTAAAATAACTGCCAAAATTAAATTGAAACATAGCGTCGTGTCGGACAGGTATAAACTCCAGTATACGGAACAGCGCGATGGGTATAAAGTCTTGCGACGGTACGGACTTCGTGAATTTTACGGTGACGAAATCATATTGTCAGTCAGTTTCTTGGTTAGATTATTAATTCACAAAATATCATTAAAGGCATAGACGGATCTAGCGGGGGGGGATCAGGGGGGGGTCTGGATTTTCTCCGAGAATTTCATAAATGGACTTGTCCATAAGTGTATTTCTTGACTTTAAGTTATTTTTAAGTAGCATGAAGCAGTTTTTCTCAATGCTTAAAATAGATTTAATGGTTATGTAGTTTATTATTTATATGTTGCATTATTCTGCAGAAAGTGTATAATGTGGTTGTGGTTCGAAAGTTTGGACCCCCCTAGAAAAAGTGAAGACCTCCCCCCCCAAAAAATAAATTTGGATCTGCCCCTGAAAGGACTGTGATTTAAACAGTGTCTGAAATTTAGTAGTTAAATGCAAATGTTTGGAAATAATAGCATGAGTATTCTTACTTTCTATTTGTACATTGTAACCATTAACAAGACATTTTAACTGTATGAATAGTCACTGGCAACGTTAATATTTTTTGGTACCTAACTGTTATACTCAATATATAAATAGGTGGGTTCGCTATTAAGACCGACTCACTATTAAGACCACTTTCTGTAAGAGCGCCAGGTGGTCTTATTAGCGGAACTTTACTGTAGTATAGTATGACAAGCACACCAACACCAGGGATTGCACAAAAAAGGGCAAGCCCTTATTGTGGTCCCTATAGTATGCGCTTGTTTTACCTTCAAATCACACTTAATATTTTGTTTGAATGTTTTGCTTTAAAAGCCCAAAGCCCAGAACAAGTAAAAATTGATTTTGGCTTGTAAAAATTACCTATTTCATAATGATAGGGTAGTTCATAAGTTTGCCCTTTTGGCTATACTGTATTACCTAAACGAAGCTTGTGCTTGAAAAAAATAAAAAAAAATTACTTCATTTGTTTTGTTATGTATTTTTTGTAGATCTGATAAAGGCTGAGGAACTTTCAGATAAGCTGGCAGCAGGTCTTCCAGCACATGTAACATCCCAGAGTTTTCCATGGCAAGTACTTGTACAGATTGTAGCTATCAACATATTTACTATGAATCATGTACAGCAATTACCATCTGTTAATAATGATGATGACGATGATGATGATGTTGGTGATATGATGTATACCAATGGTGATCTTACTGATGATGAAGAGAAGTGTTTTAATCTTGTTTTCTCACTGACAGGTAAAATATTGTTGAGTTTTTTAGGGTTTCAGGGTTTAACACTAAAAGTGTCCCAGGTGTAACATCACCATATGACGTGCTGTTAGTGCGGTGACCTAAGAGAAAGTATTATTACCTGATTACTTACATAAATGTAATTTGATATTATTAACCGTTCTCTGAAATTCTAAAATTAAACTGTTGACCGGTCAATAGTTTTGACTGTTTCCCACGCGTGCTCTGACCTAATGCTATGTTGCTTGAACTGTAACTGTGATGATATACCAGAAAGTAACTGCTGCAGGGAGTTTAAGTTTTTAGATGCGACATTTTTTACATGTGTCTATAGGGTTACCATTGGAGGTTAAGCATGACTTTTGACTGGATTATAGCCCTTTTATACTTAGTATTTTCTCGGTTAAGTGATTTGGTGCAGCATTTTATCTTTGAAAGTACTGAAGGGATTCACTCGAAACTTTACATATGTGTATGGGGTTACCATTGGGGGTCAAATATCAAGTTGTTTATCTCTAGCATGACTTTTGATTGGTTGTTGCAGTTGTTAACATGAATACCTGGAAGTGTCGAGTGCGCTGTCCGTGGACTGCTTTTGTTTTGGGTTGGGTTTAACGCTGTAGCAATACATTGTATAAGTCATATTACACAGTCAGTCAACCTACTCAATGTTACTGGTAAGGCTAAATCTCTGGATTTAGATGTTAACTAGTTTCTAGGTGAACCAGTTTCTAGGTGAATACGTCTTTTAGTAACTGACAACTGCCCTACATGATTTAGAATTAATGGTAGATAAGAAAAAGGTGGAGATTACTTCATGATCAAGCTCCATGAAATTATGCTCTGCTCAGAAATTGAACCTATGACCCTTCAATCAGTTGGCTTGTGTGCTACTGTCTGATAGCCTGGGTGATTGAGTAATTTTGATGTTGGACTGGTTATCTGTTTGCTGATTGAGTAATTATTATGTTGGACTGGTTATCTGTGTGCTGATTGAGTAAATATTATGTTGGACTGGCTATCTGTTTGCTGATTGAGTTATTATTATGTTGGACTGGTTATCTGTGTGCTGATTGAGTAAATATTATGTTGGACTGGCTATCTGTTTGCTGATTGAGTTATTATTATGTTGGACTGGTTATCTGTTTGCTGATTGAGTAACTATTATGTTGGACTGGTTATCTGTTTGCTGATTGAGTAACTATGATGTCAGACTGGTTATCTGTTTGCTGATTGAGTAATTATGATGTTGGACTAGTTATCTGTTTGCTGATTGAGTAATTATGATGTTAGGCTGGTTATCTGTTTGCTGATTGAGTTATTATTATGTTGGACTGGTTATCTGTTTGAAAGCCACCTGCATGTTATTTCATTACAAATTTGAAATCTATGTTTTTTTTGTTTTCTTACTATTTTACAGTAAACATGCTGGACATTTTACTACAATATACACCTAAACAAGAACATAAAGTTTGTGATTACTTCACACTACCTGCTGTTAAACTTTTACTGGATTGGTTGAAATTATACCCACAAAATTTTGATAGACCTGTACTGAAGAATTCACCGTAAGTTTTCATGTATCGCTACAAAGCGGTTTCCTATGGAACGGTCTGCCCTGATCGAGCAAATTGAATCACTTGCTAGCGATGGGTAGCAAGTTTTTTTCTTGCTATAGCGGTATTATTCAGAACACTTTTGCTTATTTCAAAATAGCTGCCCCCTGTGGGAACGTGTTTCTTTTTCAAGAATACTGGTATATATTTTATTTAATGCATATGTTTCGTCAAAGCAGTTAAATGAAATAATCATGGTGATAATCTATTTAAATATTTTTCATTTGTTACAATTCTGAACTTTTTGTTTGAGAAAGTTGCCATCTTGGATTTGCTAGCTGGAAGCAAACCATTCCGTAGACCTCTAATGCTACAATAAATCGCTTTTCAAAAAAGCTAGCTAGCAATCACCTTGTGGAATGTGCCCTTATATTTTTATTTATCACATCTATGATACTAGTGATTGCAATCACCGTAAACAGATATCCTGTAGAGTGTTGTCGTACAGGATCTCTAAGATCTCAGTGGAGGGTCAAGTCAAGATGACCTTTATGTAGACCAATCCATGCGAAGCTTTCCTCTAGAAGAAACACTATTTATAGCATTTTTATTTCGTAATTTCTATTTTTAGAGCAAGGTTTGCGAGCTTTTTTGACAGCCGTTTTATTCAAAGTCTGCGATTGGCTGGCTCATTTAAAATTGCGTGACATAGATGATGTAAACAAATTACTAAACAATGATTTTGTCATGAATATTATAATGAGAAAAAGGTTGCCCGAATGTTACCTTCCTTAGAAAATGGCCATATCTAAATTAGCGAGTAGGCGAGTGGAAAGTTTTAGATCAGGTTTTAATCAGATTGTAGTGATTGTAGCGACACCTTCACTTAACTGTATGAGACAACTGTTCATTGTCTTATCACCATTTTAATGTTAGATATTTATATGTTTTTTTATTATACAGATTATGGGGTAATTTATGTAAAGTATTAAATAGTTTACAAACATGGCAGATGAAAGAATGGGACGATGATGTATTAAAATGTAAGTTATAAAAAATTCATGTATTTTTCTTTATACAAAATAAACAAAAACTGTATTGCTATGTATTGTTACTTTTTTTCTTTACTGTTAAAGTTTGGTGTAGTTTCTTTAAGTTGTTACTTCTAAGGTTGTACTGGTAGAACTTTTAAGTTGTTACTGGTTAGACTTCTAAGTTGGTATTGATTAGGCCTCTCATATTTATTGCTGGTTTTTCTACATCCACATTAATATTAAACTAACACGAGTTGATGATTTACACTAATTTATTTTAAGTCCTCATTCAAGTAATCATAACAAAATATCTTCTAAATATCTTAAGCCAAAATTTGTCTAATCCCGTTCACACGGGTTATTGAGTATATGTACTCAGCGGGATCCGCGGATTCTTTGCCACCGGATTGTATTTCACTGGATCAGGATCCAGTGAACTCTTTGACCTTGAATCGGGTATACTGGACTTAACCAATATTTGCTATTTGCAACATAAAGCATGGAAAATTTCATTAACTTAATTTAAGTTTTCATTGACTTAACATGTTTAAATCTTTGTCATGTGATATCTGTTTAAATAATGCGGGATAAATTGTCTTAATATATAGGGACCCTTCTTTATCTCAAATTAAGCATTAGGGACTTAAAATTCTTTTTTTATACCCCCGCTTCGAAGAAGAGGGGGGTATACTGTTTTACCCTTGTCCGTGCGTGCGTGCGTCCATCCGTCCGTCCCACCGTTACAAAATTTCCGTCGCAGTTTTCTCAGCAACTATATCATGCAGCAGCCTAATACTTTGCTTATTGCTTCATCCCATAGTCCCATGTGGTGTAAAGCGATTTCATGCTCCTTGCTCATCTACTTCCTGTTTGTCGCATATTTTTAGATTTTGGCGGGGGTATCACTAGTGAGCATTAGCTCACAGATTTACTTGTTTTTTTTTAAATACATGATTTTGCAATAACAAAGGTTGTCTTTATAGAGGAACTTCACAATATACATGTTTATTTAACATTTTTTTAGATGAAGATTTGCCCTTACCAGAAGATGGAGAATTAAGATGCTTTCAACCAATAGAGAAGGCTCATAGGTAAAATATATAATTGTTAAGTTTCATGCTTATGCATGTTCACCGACTGTACAGCTATTACCATTGGTCATCACACTACTGGTATCTATCCATCGATTTCCCTGGGGAGTGTTTTACTTTGTTTATTAGTGCAGCCTACAAATTGTCACAATGGAATTGTACCACCTTGCAGATACCCATTTACACCTGGGTGAAGTGACAAAAAAAAATTTTCTTTCCTCGCTCAGTCATAAATATTTGGTCAAACTGCTATATAAAGCTACTGAATTAAGACTTTTTTCATCGCTCGCTCGCCTTATTTTTTCCAGAAAAATCTGTGGAACACATCATCAACTTGTTGTGGTCTAAATTTCTTGCTCAAGGAAGCTTACATCTAACCACAGAACCACTGTTGTTTCATTGTAATGGAACTTCACTGTATATGATGCATGTATGTTTATATTTCTAGTGGGTACAGTTACAGTAAACTACCTGCTGATGGTTTATCTAATGAAGTTGAAGTACGATTAAGATGTCATAGATTGTTAGAACATGGTCATTGGATTAAAGAACAACAACCTAGGTATACATAGGATTCATTTATTGCTTAATACTATTACATACTGTGTAACAGTCTTTTAAAAAATGGTCCCGCCTGAGGGTCACTAGTTTTACCTAACAACAACCTAGGTAAACATGGTTGTCATTAATTTCTTTATCTTTTAATATTCTGTTTTGCAGTCTTTTCAAAATTAGCTCTGTACCAGGGCAGCATATTGTTAAAAATCTTACAATATTTAACATTGCAATATTGAAGGATTTACGACTGAAATTGGTCGTAAGACGCTTGATAGTACGGGCCACTGTGGCAACAAGTTAAATTAGTTTTCTGTAAGGAAATATTAAAAAATTGACGAAAACTGTAAATCCTAAAGCTTTCATTTTATATTTAGCATCACCTCAATATCCCCTTCAAAGTTTTTTAATTAAACTGCTGGTGTCAAAATTGGCAACTCTTAAGGGGTCACAAAGTTTTCAAACAGCTGAATGCGAATGAAATTTTAACTTAAGTATACATAATTATGATCTTCAGGTCTAGTTTTCAGGTCAGCTGTCCTTAATCCATTGGGATCTATTGTCTTCTTAAAGAGGCAGTTTAAAGTGCTATTTAAGTGCATTTTTTCAGTTTTTGAGTAAGGGGCCTGGGACCTTTCCTTATTGAATTTCATTATAAAACGGGGAAAAAAATCCAAGATAAACTTATAAATTTAGAGGAAACTGCATGTCTTCCAAGAAAATCCATAAGGGGAAGGCGCCTGTAAACATCCCCTGTTATATAAGATAAAACCCTGACTTGTATTTTGTATAAGACAATTTGTAAATCATTATCACTTTATTTACAGTGTCCAGTTATATACAGAGATTGGTCAGACAGGTAGTCTACAGTTTTCATCACCTGCCATAGTATCACCAGTAACCACGACAATGACGATGATGACTACACCTGTAACCGTGGCAACAGCACAGAATAAAGTTATAAAAACTGTGACATTATCAGTACCTAATACAAGATCTAGTAATACTTCACCTATCAATACAAGTGGTGGTGAAAGAAAATCTAACAGACAGAATGTTGCTATACAGGTATGACTTTTTTTTGTTATACTGTTTTTTTTGGGGGGGGGGGTTAACCCTGTAACAACACTGTATAGGTTATATAACGGCGATCAGTCCACCTACTCACTGTTCCTAAATAGGCTAAATCTCTGAATTTTTACCTGTTAACCAACTACTAGGCACATACTTCCATCATTGACTGACTACTGGCCTACATGATTTAGAATCAGTGGTAGGTTATGCAAAATAATTTTTGTAGTATACACACAGAACTTGACTTACACACTCAAAACATGCTTCTATGTAAACATTGTTATATATTTATCTAAATATTGTTCAGCAATATCATTGAACTGTGTTATTTCTAATTTATGGACTAAAAATGAAACATCACTCATCGCCTAAACAATCATGGATTTGTTTACATCAACACTGTTTAAAGCATTTTGTTTAGGAATGTGACAAAAAAGTAGTTCCAAAATGGCGTCTAAATATATTCGAGGTTATTCATGGTGAATGGCTGAGGAGTTCCGAACGGTAATGGTTGGGATTTGGTTTTCCTTACCATCTGTACATAAATATACGGCGATCCCTATCTTTCTTTGTAGTGCTGTCTTCACTATTGTCAGGCAATTATATGACTCCCTATGCATGTGTTTAATCTATTTTGTCTGACCAGTGGCAATAGCTGTAAAGTTTGTGAACATGCGTCAGCTTGAAACTATAAGATGCCATAACTTACCTTATTTTATTTATAGGCTATAATGCAGAAACAAGCTCAAGGTAAAGTTGTCAAGATAAAAGAAGAACCGGCATCACCTAAGTATCTCTTAGGTGTGCCAACATCAGAACCTGTCTTCTTTAAAACTACTGGTGCCGGAGGAAGTAGTGGTGCTGGACAGAGTGCTAGTGGTGTGGGTAATAGTTCTAATAAACAAACTGGTGGTAATACACAACAGTCAACATCACCTAATAAAACAACAGGTATAACTTTCTACAGTAAAATTCTACCACTTTTGTTATTTCAAAATCATGTGTTTTTTGACAATTATTAAGACCCAAATGCTTAATTTGTGAACAAAAGGGTCTCTATAATAAGACTATTTCGCTAGTAAGACCATTAAATTTATTGGTTTTATTAGCGGAACTTTACTGTACCATGATCATTAAGTTTGTTTGTATGTTTTGTTGGGTTTAAAGTCGTAGCAACACATTGTCATATAACGGCGGTCGGTCAACTTACTCACTCCTCCTGGATTTAGCTGTTAACCAACTACTAAGCACATATTTATGTCAGTGACTGACAACTGCCCTACATAATTAAGAATCATTGGTAGGAGGGAGAATGGCTGTAGAAATAATTTCATGACCAAGCTCCACGAAAGTATGCCCCGCCCGGGAATTGAACCCAGGACCCCTCGATCAGTAGACTTGTGTGCTACAAACTGAGCTAGCAGGGCGGCTTATGATCATAAAGCTCATACTAGTACTTGTTTAGAACATTGATATGGTATGGTTTGTCTAGTAAATAGACCCCCTTTCCATGGACATATGATGTAAAACTACAGTAATGTTCCATCATTTGGATCATCAATATTGATGTGTGGAATAGTCCTAATATAGGGATCTTTCATTTTCAATAAGTTTTGGAATTTAAAATCATAAAAAATCATAATATGATTTTGTACCTGCCTGGCCAGCTCAGTCAGTAGCGCACAAGTCTACTAATCGAGAGATGGTAGGTTCGATTCATGGGCGGGGAATACTTTCATGAAGCTTGGTCATGAAATAAGTTTCTACAGCCATTCTCCCTCCTCTCACTGATTCTAAATCATATAAGGCAGTTGCCAGTCACTGACAAAAGTATGCCCTTAGTAGTTTATTAACAGCTAAATCCAGAGATTTAACCTTTCCAAGAACAGTGAGTAGGTTGGCTGATCGCCGTGATATCTCCTATACAATGTGTTGCTAAGGCGTTAAACCCAACAAACCAACCAACCATAATATGACTTTGCAATAACTAAGTTATAATTTATTGCTGAACTTAACTGTAACAGTTTTATTATAATTTTATAATGACAATGTTGCTAAGTTCAGACAGGAATATTATCACCCATAGCTGCACTAACATTGGATAAAGATGTTTAAATAGCTTTCTTCATGAAAAAAATCAGTCTTGCTCCAATATTAACAAATATTCAAAACTATTAGGGCTGGGAAAAATATTAAAACATTAGGATCATATTGGAATATTGAAAAGCAATTAGAATATTAGAAATTCTCTGCATATTTTTTTTATTGTTTTTCATTGAACTCAAGATACTGTAAATTCTATATAATCCAAAGAGGCCTAGTATACGATGGAGAGGATGTGTATAGGCATTATATGCCTGTTATCCAGTCCAATTTATTGAATAAAATATGTATTAAATAAATACGGTGAACACGAAAATCGTAATATGAGGCACTAACTTACTTGAAATCTTTTTTAGCTCTATAAAAGCAAATATTCAAATATATTCGAATATCAAAATGAATATTCAAACATCAAAATTTATATTCGTTCCCAATTATAGAAATTATCAAATACCCTCCATATAAACATGCATTCCAAATCGACTGGTTCTATAAATTGTTTTTTTATATTTCAGCCCAAACAGGTGGTGTTCTGGTTATAAAAAATCAAGATATATTAAACCAGTCTACTAGTCGTAATAATAGTAACCAGTCTAAGTCATGGCAACAACAACGACAAAGTTCAGCTGGTTCATCGTCATGGCAACAGCAACAACAACAGACAAAATCACAACCAGAAAAAACTGGTTGGCCTGTATTACAAGTAGGTTTATTTAGAGAATATGTGTCAACTTTTGCATGAGATCAATTTATATCTAAATTAAACTTATTTATATGAGTGGCTAAGCCACAAGTAAACATGTCGTTTTCTGAGCCATCAAGTTGAAGTAAAAAAGCTGTTGCACCATAGTTGACTATATTCTGTTTCTTATATGCTAAGTTCTGTGTTTTGATAGAGGTATTTCACACAAATATAATGTGATGTCATATTTTCTCCAAGATGACATCATTTATCTTCTAATATGACATCATTTTGACAATCAAGTATCAATAATAAGAGTTCTGACTTGAAAAGTCCTTGAATTAAGGGTTACCTTGAAAAATGATTAAAAAAGTCCTTGAATTTCACATAAATCCTTGCATTTCTATCAATAACCTTGAGTATACATGTTTGTCGCAGTGTTTTGCAGAGGTGCGCATCTGTGCCATTTGTGCATAAAAATATCAATGGCGTGAATGGAATCGCATATTTGCTCCAAGCACAACCATGTTTAAGCCCACAACAAATTGATCATGTGTTCTATGGATTTTTCTGGGTAGTCCTGCAGTAAAATGCCATATTTTAGGTGAACCGTGCACTTGAGTCCCCACAAAGTTTTTTTGCTGTTTCTATATCTTTGAAAGGTGCTGAATAAGAATCCGAGTGATGACACCCTGTCATCCTTGAGCAATTTGCATAATATGCAAATTAAGTCCGCCATTATAGAAATTCCGTTTTTCGATAATAACTTAGTAACCAACTTAGATACAAAATTAAAATTTGTATCCAAACCCATGTTTTCAGGGTCTATCTATCACATGGTACTAATATCAGCTTGATCAGATCATTTAAATACGCACATTTATGCAAATTAGGTATTTTACGAAACACAAAATTTGGTTTTGCTATTCAAATCAACGTCTGGAGTTTTTACATTGAGATTTTGAGTAAAATATGTTTATGTTATGCTACTTTTGTATATATTAAATACAAATATATCAAATAATTACATTAAATCAGTTAATGATACCATAAAGATATGCAAAATATTCAAATTACGTTAAAACTTGTAGGAGTTTGCCTCAAACATTACATGATGTCATGTATATTTATGCTGTTGTCTAGCATTCTGTGGAGGTCTGGATAACTTTGATTCAGTTTTTTTGGACAGAGCTGACTAAAAAATTTAGTTAGGACATCCTGTCACGCCTGCGCAATTAGTATAATATGAAATTTAGTCCGCCATTACCTAAATTCCGTTTTTCGCTAATAACACAGGACTCAAAGCGATACGTAGCGATTTGCTTAAGCAACGCGCCCCAAGTTAAAGTCAGTGTATAAAACTAAGGTATTCTACATAAACTAAGAACATGCATTGCATTGAATTATATATAAATTTTAGATAATCAAGATACGTGGTCCTTACGGTCATTAGATTGTAAGGAATATTGTTTTTGTGCCCGTAATTTCTCCAGCAACTTATTGCCCCTACTAAGAATATGTTCAGTAATCATTTTTTTGTTCATATATAATAATGAGGAAGATAAATAAGGATGCATTCAAATAATTGTAAGAAAATACTATGCATAACAACTTTTAGTCAAATTAAAGTCGAAAATTTAGCCATACAAAGACAAATTAAGTGTGTGTAGCCATGACCATGTACAGCACACTCCGAGTTTGGATATCCCAACTCAATTCTTGCAGATCATGATCTTCCGTGATAGTCCAAAATACCCGGTAAGTCTGAATATCATGGCATTACAAAATTTAGATTCCTGCTCACCTTGCAATTCATACATTCATACAAAATCTAGTTATCAAACATGCATTCAAGGTTTCATTTTCATATTTATGATTATGAAAACTTGAAAAGCAACAAATATTATCGAACATGCTAGCAATAGATTTATGTATACGACATTTCTTAATATTGGCATTGTTATTATATATTTATATACATGCCTAGAACATTCTATCTAATCTTGAGTAAATTAATTAATGGAAACGATGAGCAAATGAATAAAGTTGACACATGAATTTCTTTCCACAGTAAACAATGTTAAGGGGTCAAATCTGCACGAAAATAAGTAAGACTTTCCAGCTACTACTATTGCCATGAAGTACACGTATATCAATCAAATAGATGCTTTAATTATACCAATGACAGGATGTTTTTTATTATAAGGAAACGCTATTGAATTCAGTAGCTTTAATTTTACAATCAATTTTGCGATGTACTATTCAAATTAATTTATTGTTCTTCCCTTTTTTGGTTCTGGCGTAAAGGCACACCACTTAAAAATGTTATATTGAGCTAAAAGCATCCATGTGCGTAGGCCACACGGTAATAAGTAACACATGATAAACATTTATTTTTAGCCGGATTTTTCAACGGGCGTCCGTGTCATTAACAATTGCGTTAAAGTTTTTATTGTACCATGTATTTCTGCCATTTAAAGTCAGATCTCTACGAAACTTTATACAATGATAACATACCATGTGATGAACAGAATTAGACAGTAACCGCAACTCTACCTTGCTTAATTATGGATTATTGCCCTTTGTAATTTCGGGTGTCTGGTGTCGTTAACAATTGCGTTAAAGTTTTTAATTTAGCATATATTTCTGCAATTTATTGTCAGATTTTTATGAAACTTCATACAATGATAACATACCATGTGAGGAACAGATTAAGACAGTAACCACAACTCTACCTGGCTTAAAAATAGATTATTTCCCTTTGTTTTTTTTGCGTTAAAGTTTTCAAATTGTTGGATATCTCTGCCATTTATGGTTAGATGTTTATGAAATTTCATACAATGATTACATACCATCTGTTGCAAAGAATTAGACAGTAACCACAACTCTACCTGGCTTAATTATGGATTATTTCCCTTTGTAATTCTTGCATTCAATTTCTAATTGTTTGATATCTCTGCCATTTCTGATTAGATGTTTACAAAATTTCCTACAATGATTACATACCATCTGTTGAAAAGAATTAGACAGTAATGGCAACTCTACCTGGCTTAAAAGTGGATTAACTCCCTTTGTTTTTTTTGCGTTAAAGTTTTCAAATTGTTGGATATCTCTGCCATTTATGGTTAGATGTTTATGAAATTTCATACAATGATTACATACCATCTGTTGCAAAGAATTAGACAGTAACCACAACTCTACCTGGCTTAATTATGGATTATTTCCCTTTGTAATTTTTGCATTCAATTTCAAATTGTTTGATATCTCTGCCATTTCTGGTTAGATGTTTACAAAATTTCCTACAATGATTTCATACCATCTGTTGAAAAGAATTAGACAGTAATGGCAACTCTACCTGGCTTAAAAATGGATTAACTCCCTTTGTTTTTTTTGCGTTAAAGTTTTCAAATTGTTGGATATCTCTGCCATTTATGGTTAGATGTTTATGAAATTTCATACAATGATTACATACCATCTGTTGCAAAGAATTAGACAGTAACCACAACTCTACCTGGCTTAATTATGGATTATTTCCCTTTGCAATTTATGCATTCAATTTCAAATTGTTTGATATCTCTGCCATTTCTGGTTAGATGTTTACAAAATTTCATACAATGATTACATACCATCTGTTGAAAATAATTAGACAGTAACAGCAACTCCACCTGGCTTAATAATGGATTATTTCCCTTTGTTTTTTGCGTTAAATTTTTCATATTGTTGGATATTTCTGTTATTTATGGTTTTATGTTTACGAAGTTTCAAACAATGATTACATATCATCTGTTGAAAAGAATTAGACAGTAACAGCAACTCTACCTGGCTTAATAATGGATTATTTCCCTTTGTTATTTTTGTGTTAAAGTTTTCAAATTGTTGGATAGCTCTGCCATTTATGGTTAGATGTTTATGAAATTTCATACAATGATTACATATGATCTGTTGAAAAGAATTAGACAGTAGCAACTCTACCTGGCTTAAAATGGATTATTTCCCTTAGTATTTTTTATGTTAAAGTTTTCAGTATGTTGGATCTCTTCAATAGCAAGTATTCTGGCATTTTCCAGTCATATTTTCCCGCCTTTTTGTGTCAACAATTTCACCATTTGCCATACAAGGTTTATTTTTAACAAAATTCTCTCGCCAATTTCATATCATTATTTTTGCATTATTTTCATCCATAGTTTTCATGTCTTATGCCATCTTGGTCAAATACCAACAAAATACTCAGAAAAGATACAATAGGACATTTATATAGTTGATGAAACTCTTTATTCCTTTAAGATTAATTATTGCCCTTTGTATTCCTTCTAATAAGCAATATATCAAATGACTTTCTTACCTTATTTGCATACATTGGCATATGCAAATCATCTGATCATACTGAATGTTGTATCATATGATAGCTAGACCCTATACACATGGGGGCAGACACATATTTTAAAATCTTATCATGATTGATTATCGTGTTATTAGCGAAAAGCGGAATTTCGATTATGGCGGACCAAATTTGCATATTATGCTAATTGTTCAAGGGTGACTGGATGTCATCACTAAATTTCTTAGTCAGCTCTGTTCAAAGGTATAGAAGCCGAATCAAAATTATCAAGGCATCAACAGAATGCTAGACAATGGCGTAAATATTCATGACACCATGTAATGTTTGAGGCAAAATCCGACAAGTGTTAACGTCATTTGAATATTTTGCATATCTATAGAGCATTATTAATTGATTTAATGTAATTATTTGATATATTTGTATCTAATATATACAAAAGTAGCATAACATAAACATATTTTACTCAAAATCTCAATGTAAAAACTCCAGACATTGATTTGTATAGCAAAACCAAATTTTGTGTTTCGTAAAATACCTAATTTGCATAAATTTGCATATTTAAAAGATCTAATCAAGCTGATATTAGTACCATGTGATAGATAGACCCTGAAAACATGGGTATGGATACATATTTTGATTTTGTATCTAAGTTGGTTATTGAGTTATAAGCGAAAAACGGAATTTCTATAATGGCGGACTTAATTTGCATATTATGCAAATTGCTCAAGGATGACAGGGTGTCATCACTCGGATTCTTATTCAGCACCTTTCAAAGATATAGAAACAGCAAAAAAACTTTGTGGGGACGCACGTGCACGGTTCACCTCATATACTGCAGGACTAGGGGGAAAATGGAGCAAGCGAGCAAAAAAATAAAAATAAAAAATTAATAAAAATCTTAATTCAGTTGCTTTATATAGCAGATTAACCAAATTTTTATGAGCAAGCGAGGAAATAAAAATATTTTTTGTAAAAACCGTCAAAATTAAGGTGCGAGCGAACCCATAGAGCATTTGCTCAACTTGTTTAGGCCTTATTGTCATTTTGAAACTTTTATTTCAAAAATTAAGTGAATTATTTTTATGTTTTTGAATTACCAAGTTTTGTTACCATAGAATTTTATCTAGGTTGTGTTCAGAAAGTCTTACCAATATTTAGTTAAATTAAATTTAATTAAAGTAACAATAATTAAAGTCATAAAATGTGTTATATTTATAGCAATCTCAGGCCCAGCAAGGTCAAGGTCAGCAGCAGCCTTCATGGCAACAACAACAACAGCAGAGTTCGAATAGACCACAATTGTCACCACAGACTAACCAAGGTCACTGGCAGTTTCCAGGGAAACCAAATTTTCCTAGACCTGATTTTAGGTAAGTAAATTGATGCCTCTATACTTTCAGTTATTGACTTAACTCACTTGCTCGAAACCCGAGACTAGTGAAATTTGATTTTTGTTGGTGAAAATAACTTAATTTATATGGTTGGACGAGATGATTGTTCTGCCATTTACTCTATATATAATATTACATAATAAATTGTGTATAAGCACTTGTAATTTGATTGTGGCTCATTGATGATTGTGCTTATGTTTTATATTACAATGAGATAAAGAAAGCAGTATTTTGTTTTTAACTCTGTGCTTTGTATTTTTGGCCTGCTTAAAATGTTGTCAGCTTATTATTTAAGTTTTATCAAATTTTCATGAAGAGTCTGAATGGCAAACAGCTTGAGACGTGACCTGATACTTTATACTTTATTTTCAAAGTGTTACAAGGCCACCAGCCCATACACATATATATACAATCAAATACATGTACAAGAAGCTGAGTAACTCTGCTTTTGGACAGGTTCTAGACTGTTTGTATAGGCTATTATAATTTCACCCCCCCCCCCACACTGGCTGGCTAAGGATTGTTATATAATTATTAACCTATTCAATATGTATATATACTTTCAGAGCAAGAAGTCCTATGACGTTACAGATGGATCAAGCAAACAGAAATCAAGTTCTTAATTCTACTGGTCCGGTACAATCACCACAGGCAACGTTCTTCTCTCAAGGTTTAAACCGACCTACATTCCCACTAGGTCAACCAGGACCCCAAGGTCAAGGGTCATACAACCCAGAGCCTGGTTATAAAGGAATGAACCCAGGTGGCCCTGGTGTTATGTTTAATAGACCACCCATGCCTGGTCCAGGTATGCAGAATGCTTCACAAGGGGACAGATATAGTGGCTCACATATGGGGTCAGGAGAAGGACCCGGATTACCGTTCGGTCCCGACTTCTCTGCAATGTTTAGACACCCTCCTCCCAGTAATAGATTTCCTCCGCCTCCAAATTTTCAAACTCCGCCTCCAGATCGTAATTTATCAACCAATCAAAATTTACCATCAGACGTATCGATGAGTCGACAGACTGGTAATACATTTTCTACCAGTAATAATTCAACACTTGGTAACCATGGTAACCAAACTAACTTCTCACACGCTCCTGGTAACGAAAGATTACAACAAAATGATAGGCAACAACAACAACTTCCACCACATCTACAGATGCCATTCTCTCAGGTAAGTCTTCATTGTTGGTAACCACAGTACTTTCTTCCGTTAAACTCCATACATACTGTGGGCAACTTGACTGACAAAATCTCATTTCATAAATATGCATGAGGTTGGGGAGACCAATCTTCTTCCAATGAAATCACATGTTACAATTAAATACTCTTCAATAACCATGACGTCATACTGGGATTTTCTTACTTAAAATACAATCCAATGCACATGTTTATTTTCTCATTTTGAATGGTAAACCAAACCTTAGATATAAAACATAATTTCATTGGCTAGTTTTCCACAGTGGATTCCTTGCTAAATTTTAAAAATGGATGTTCTGTACATGCATAACAGAATATTTGACACCCCAAGCTTGTCAGATTGAAATAAGTGAGTGCGCAAATAGAGAACTAAATTTCATCCTAACACCCTTGTAGATAGTACTCGGACATGCACATTCAGTCTTCAAAGTGTTTTGTCATTATTTTACTTATACATTCTATGACCAATCATTTACAATGTACATGTTACTTACTCTTAAGTGCAGTTGGATGGGGAGAGGCATTAAATCCATCCACGGTTTATTGGACTCATAGAATCTGTATCAAACTTCAACTTAACCAAGGTAAGTTTCGTTTAATTTAAGAAATTTTAGATCAGGTTTTTAATAAGTTTGTGTTATCTATTTTCAGAATCAGTTTATGAGTCCATTTCAAGGATTTATGGGTTTTCCTCCAATGTCTAACAATAATATGAAATCACCTTTGGATGGTTTGTTTGGTAAACCTAAGTTTGCACAGGAAGATATACCACAAAATATGGCGGAAATTATTGGTACATTGAGTAAAATGGCTGTACAGGTAAGTTGTCAGTAAAATGTTCTGTTCTGTTTGATAGCACACTGGGCAACAATATAACCTTTTGATGGCATTCTTGTTTATTACACAAACATCGGATTTTAAAACATGGCGGATCATGATTGTTTCTAAGGGTTTATTACAATAATAGTGTCAATAGATAACTTACAGACAACACAACCACTTGTTTATTACCTTAATCCAAACTATATGGGGCCCATTGCCTAACCTTTTTGCTACGAATCATTATAAAAAAGGGCTTTATTGTTGCTATTCTTCACTAGAAAATGGCTTGCTATTCATGTCACAAACCAAGATGGCGGCCTGTTCTGATGTACAGAAAGGGATTATTGCAATTGCATGTTTTTAGGGCGATTTTCAAACCAAGTCTTTAAAAAGTATAAAATCATTGGCTTATATGAACAATTACAAATATTAATTAATTTTAATTCATCTATAGTCAGCCCAACATTAAAAACAAATTGTCGGCAAAAAGGGAGGTCGCATAACTGGGGATTTTGATTTGTAACAGCGCTCTCGGGTAGCGAAAACATTTTATGCTAGTTCTACCTCTGTAGCGAATTGAAGCGATTTCTAGTAACAATTCGTTTCCTATGGTTTTGCTACGTAGTGAAACCTAGCAATATGCTCAGGCAACGAGCCCATTGAAGTAGATTTTATTACATGTTAAATGTAATAAAGAACAATGTTCTCAATTTAATCAAACAATTTGACACTGTATTATTGTTGTTCTATTTCCAGCCACCAAGAGACAATGTATTACCACCCTCACATGTCGGTGCTGCAAGTTTTCAAGGTCATGCTGAGGTCAGTCTCTCATTTATCTTGTTTGTTTAATGTTGCCAGTTTCCTACGCATAGCACTTGGTAGCTTTGTGTCTTCTGGTATTGTGCATAAAACTTGACCCCGATCTGACCTTTTACATTTGCATTTAATAATTATCTTACACATATCCCTATGAAAATCAGTACCACACCTATTCTACTCTTTGGCAGCTATTGTAAAATTATAGAAGTACAAATGTATGTATATGTGTTAAATTTCAACACATAGTCCTCACAGCCACGGTGTAATCAAGCATTTCTACATTCGTATTTAATGTAATGAATATTCTTGCATAAAGGTCAGGTTGGGGTCACACTAAACGCACTGTACCCTTTTACACCAAAAGTTATAAGTAATGTAATATCAAATCAAGGATACTAGGGGGGCAAAATGCTAGCTAGCAATATGCTTAGGAAACTGGCCAATGGTGTGTTGTTTATATGTTTTAATTATGATGAACAAAAACACTTTGTTATCCGATGTGATAATATTTATAATATTTAGAAATACAGGGCAGTGTATTATCAAAAAATCTTATGATAAAACAGCAACACAATCTCGTAGCTTCTTTAATAAAATTATTATCAGTATCATTGTCATCATCTTCATCATCATATGGCTAAAATTGGGGTGCGTTGCTTAAGCAAATCGCTACGTATCGCTTTGTGTCCTGTTACCCTTCTTACAACATAAGGAATGAGTATGAGATATCAAATTTTGGGTACCAGGACACAAAGCGATACGTAGAGATTTGCTTAAGCAATGCACCCTTGGTCTTCAGATTATTGATGATATGGGCCACTGACAACTTGGTAAGCGAAGTGTGTCCCGCATTCCCACTTCTGTACGTCACAATTCTTTAAAAATTGCATGATTTTGCAATAACCAAGGTAGACTTTATAGCTGAACTTTACTGTATATAGAACTTGTATTTATATATGTAAATTATCTCTATATATTCAGGGTACACCTAAACCAGACAGTTTCTACTCTTCTCAGAGAAGGTAATATTATAATACATTGTTTTTAAAGTTTGAAATAGGGTTTTTTATGTAGTTATACTGTTTTTATTAGCAGGATTTTTCAATGGGCAGGCTTATGGTGTCATTAACAATTGCATTAAAGTTTTTCTTTAACATATATTTCTTCCATTTATTGTCAGACCTTTATGAAACTTTATACAATGATAACATACGAAGTCATGAACAGGATTAGACAGCAACCACAACTCTACCTAGCTTTATTATGGATTATTTCCCCTTGGTAATTTTTGCGTTGAAGTTTTTTTAATCCAGCTTTAATGTGGTTATATAGTAATTTAGTTTCTGTATGGCATTAAAAGTGATTTTATGAAAAGTTAGATGAAATAAACCTCTTGAAAATTCAAATCAGTTGAATTTTATGTTAAGTTGTTTTTTATATTATTTATTGACCACCTGACTTGCTTATTTGGTCACATGGGTTTGAATCCCTGGGGAAAGTATGTACCTAGTAGCTGGTTAACATATAAATCTAGGGATTAATCCTTTCCAGGAGCAGTGATTAGGTTGACAGACCTCCATTATATGACTTGAATAATATATTGGAATATCTTATTGATTTTCTATTACCTATTATTTAATCAAGTTATTCCTTTTTACTGAGGATGAAGTGAGTCAATTTTCCCCAAATATGTGAAATCAACGCTAGTTTTCCTAAAGAAGAAGGGTGAGGCCCCTTCCCCAAAAATGGTATTTTAGTCCAGGAAATAATTTTGACTATGACATTGTATTTTTTTCAGTTCGTCTGTACCAGCGGTCAATATTGATATAGAACCTAAATCAAACGAGACTCCGCCTACATCATTACAACAACAACAACCACCTGGTACCTATTCGTTATTTAGTGGATCACCATGGTTATCTTCTGGAGACTCTAAAAGTATGTTAAAAATTTTATATACATAGCCCTATAAACAGCCATCACGAAACTCAGAAGGTCCTGTGAAGACCAAAATTTTTCTGGACTAAACCAAGTATTACAAGACCGGAGACATTTTACATATTTGGATGTATTGGAAACTGTGTGGATGAGATAAAAATGTCCTTAAGAGTCCTTCTCTCATGTTGTGCATCAATTATGTTGGAGCTAGCTCAGTCAGTAGGTCACAAGTCTACTGATTGAGGGTTCATTGGTTTTATTCCTGGTTTTGGGCATACTTTTGTAGAGCTTGGTCAAGAATCAATTTTAACAGCCATTCTCCCACTTACCACTGATTTGAAATCATGTAGGGCAGTTGTTAGTCACTGACTGAAGTATACTCTGAGTAACAGGGTCAGCAGCTAAATTCAGTGATTTTGCCATTCCAAGAATGTTGAGTGGGTTGACTGACCCCTGTGATATAACATTAAGAATGTGTTGCTATGGTATTAAACCCCAAAATCAATAATTAGCTGGATTTTTCAACGAAAAAATTGGGCTTATAGATTTGCTAAAACCAGGCGGGCGTCCATTGTCGTTAACAATTGTGTTAAAGTTTTTTCTTTACCTTATACTTCTGCCATTTATTGTAGATCTTTATGAACCTTCATACAATGTTGACATACCATATGATGATAAGAATTAGAAAGTAACCACAACTCTACATGATGGCTTGAGTATGGGTTATTTTCCTTTGTAATTTTTGCATTAAAGTTTTTAATATGTTGGATATCTCTGTTATTTGTGGTCAAATCTTGATGAAAATCTGGCTTTAATGTGGTTTTTCACATTACATTTCTTGTTGTTGTATTTCAGGCTTGGGATCGTCACCGTTCTCGTCTGAGTCAAGTAGTATACGTAACTCACCAGACCCCAACTCTGATGTCTATCTTGGTGACAGTAGTAAGTCACAGCAACCTGGTTTAGATATGGCTCTTAGATTTGGTAATAATGATGATAGAAAACATAGTGAACATTCACAGCAACATGGACCTTTCTTCCAAAATAATGTTCAGGTAAAATATGGACCTTTCTTCCAAAATAATGTTCAGGTAAAATATGGACCTTTCTTCCAAAATAATGTTCAGGTAAAATATGGACCTTTCTTCCAAAATAATGTTCAGGTAAAATATGCACATTTCTTCCAAAATAATGTTCAGGTAAAATATGCACATTTCTTCCAAAATAATGTTCAGGTAAAATATGGACCTCTCTTCCAAAATAATGTTCAGGTAAAATATGGACCTTTCTTCCAAAATAATGTTCAGGTAAAATATGCACATTTCTTCCAAAATAATGTTCAGGTAAAATATGGACCTTTCTTCCAAAATAATGTTCAGGTAAAACCTTTCTTCCAAAATAATGTTCAGGTAAAACCTTTCTTCCAAAATAATGTTCAGCTTCAATATTGTTATATTAAGTTTTTTATTTTTACACTTTTAGGCAAATTTTGTCCCAAGTGTCTTTGGTTTATACTAAACATGGGAAACTATCAGCAAAAAAGGACTGATCAGTTTAACTGGTGTAGTGATATTCAAGTGGGGACAAGCACATGTACATGTTTATCCTGTCTTATTAATAATAAATGGAATGAAATGTTTTAATGAAGAAGTTATTATGAAAAAAAAAAAATGGAAAAAAATTAATGAAAAAATTATTATGAAAAAAATAAATGGAATGAAATGTTTTAATGAAGAAATTATTATGAAAAAAATAATGGAATAGATTATTAACAGACAGACAACGTTTCATGTTCTAAATTATAAATTATGTTATATATATTTACAGTCAATCTGGCAAGCACAGTCACCATTAGAAAGACTTCTTGAATTGCAGAAACAACAAAGACAAACGGAACCACATTGAAAATATTACAGATACAAAATGTGGGTCTTACTCTTTGATAATCAAGGGCTTAGGTAACCTTGGTTACATGAATACACAAAATGTTTACTCATGATGTAAACATACAGATGAGTGTATCATAACATTACATATGATGAGAAGATAGATTGATAATATTTTCTTCATCGGACTGTGAAATAAAAGATGAACAAACACATGCATTAGGAAATCAAACACGATTAAATGTGTATGAACATGTTTTCTTAGGTGTTTAAACATGCTTCTGTTGGTCATGTTTTCTTTGGTGTTTGAACATGTTTTCTTTTATGTAGATCAGGCATGATGTTGTACATGTATGTTATATATAAATATGTGAAAAACAAAACTGTGAACTGTAGATAAAAAAGTGAACTGTGTTAAAAAGTGAACTATGTTAAAATAGTGAACTATCATAAAATGTTCAAAAAGTGAACTTTGTTTATAGTGAACTTTTTTTGAAAAGTGAACATTGTTTTAAAAAGTGATCTTTGTTTAAAAAGTGAGCTATGTTAAAAGTGAACTTAGTTAGATAAGAGAATAAAGTTGAGAGACATGAAATATGTTGTCATGGTGATTATTGCATGACTAGACTAATGTCACATGACACACACAGTGAGAAGATACAATATATTATCATACTGTGATTGTGTTGTGTATCTATGTGTTACCTATGTTTTATTGTAAATTAATATACAGATAACATGCTTCTGTTTCCATGGTAACAATATGATATAGAATATATGTATATATAAGGTGGCTATGCTATGTTGTATGTGTATGTTGATATACTATGCATGAAAGTGTTTTAAAGACATGGTTTATTATAATATTGACAGAACTTTTCCCCCTCCTTGATTTCTGGAAATTCTCTCTCACTTTACACCCCCATCCCTTCTCCCTTTGCATGTTTGTATCAAATAAAGGCCTGTGAGCGTGAGGGTTGGTTTGTTTACTAGTTTTTTTGGTTTTTACGTTGTTTTTATTAATGGTTGGGTTATTAACATTTATTTTGTACATTGTTAAGATAATGAACACAAAATTTCATTGCAGCATATCACTCCATGTGAAATTGTATATATAATGTAAAAAGAACACATTATTTCATAGATTGTATGATTGCAAATTATTATGATGGCAAAACTTGTACTCCATATTTCATATTTTACTGTGACAACATGGTTTTTACCGAAATTCATAATTTAAACTATGTACAGATTCATGTGCATGTATCATAAACTTGAAAACAAAGATGATTTGTCCATTGTTGTTTGAAATAATGACTCATTATTTTATTCCATTCATATAAAATAATATACAAAGCCATGCTTTGCTTTTTTTTGTTTTTAGTTAACCTATATAATCCTGTAGTTAATCATGTAAATTATTTATCAAGTTTTTTTATTTGTGACTTGTTATTGGATTGTTTTTTCTTTCTTTTTCTCATTTTTTTTATGATGAAAATTTTCAGTCGTTTTTTTTCTTCTTGTATTTATATTACAGGGATATAAACTAATACAATTATCATTTTGTAATCACCATTAATTTCTCATGCACTAGCCTGATTTATATGATATAATAAAAATTATAAGCAAAATGCAAAGTTATGAAGTAAATAGCAAAAATGTCAACTAGCCCTATTTAAATTGTTATAAAATAAAGGGCAAAATTTTCAACTAGCCCTATTTAAATTGTTATAAAATAAAGCACAAAAATGTCAACTAGCCCTATTTAAATTGTTATAAAATAAAGGGCAAAAATGTCAACTAGCCCTATTTAAATGGATATAAAATAAAGCACAAAAATGTCAACTAGCCCTATTTAATTTGTTATAAAATAAAGGGCAAAAATGTCAACCAGCTCAATTTATTATGTTGTGTAGTAATGGGAAAAGTGATCAACTAGCCCAACAAGTAATTTTTACTACCATGTATCATTTTTTCACTATTTTTGGCCCCAGGTTAGAGGTTTAAGCTGATGATGGTTTTTTCATGAACTGTGTATTTTCATGTTTAAACATTCATTAACAATTTATGTTCTACATTCATTTAATTCAATAGTTAATAATTTGATTTCAAGTTTTTACTTTCAACTTCAGTTTGAAATTATACACAAGAGTCATTCAGCTGCTTTATAATGTTTCCATAGTAAAGGGTCTTATTTTGAACTAACCTTGTTATATGTACCGTGGTTGTTGGTAATTTTCATTTGCGGAGTCAATTTGCCTTGTGGGTTAGTCACGAAGACGGTACTTATTAAATTTTGGGTTAGTCTCAAAGATGGTACTTTTTAAATTTTTAATCATTTTTAAAAATAATATCTTGAAAAAAATTAAATTTTTTATTGGATGTGTAATGTCTGAAGCATGTTTATTCATAGCAATCAGGGTCGGACGTTTGCTGTTTTTACTAGGGATCCCAAAGTGAAGTAAGTTAGTGTGGAACTCTGTAGTAATGTTTGTGGTCACGTAACTTGAAGCACTAAATAACTTACATTTTGAGGGTTGCCCACAAGACTGTAGTAACTCGCTCTCTAAGGTAATGTACTTACTTCAGTCTTGCTGGCAACCCTCGATTAATACACTGAATATTACTATTATAACAGTAAAAAGTGCTTGGTAAGCTTGTAGATCTGTTTGAAAAAATTGCACTACCAACATGTTTCACTTATTTAATATAATAAATTTCGAGGGTTGCTCGCAAGACTGTAGTATCTTGGTCTTTAACACAATGCACTTACTACAGTTTTGTGGGCAACCCTCATATTGTTTTACTGTTATTGGATACTTTTTGATTGTCCCTCAATTTAAAACATAACACAGTTCTATGTTTAACAGTTCGTTTGTTACTTAACTTATCTGTCTATTGCTTATGTAAAAGTTAATATCGTTGTTTTCTAGTCGAAACTTCATAACTTTGCCTTTTTGGAATTGAAGTTACAAGGTTTTGGCTTGACAACAAAAATATTTCTTTCATGCTTAATGGTGAAAGGTGATGTCATTCAATGAAAATATATGATGAAAATATAAAGTTTCATATTCTCATTGTAGTGAAAATATAAAATTTCTTACTCTAATTGTAGTGAAAATATAAAATCAAAATGACATCATCTAACAGAATTAATGAAATCATCTTACAGGAGAAATGAGAGTCATGTTTGTGAAAAAATCTCTCAAACAAAACACTGAAAAAACTGAACATTTGTCAAATTTGGATTTTTTTTTTCAACTCACAAGCTCAAGACATGACTTTTTCACTTGTGGCTACGTCACTTCTGAAAGCATGTTTATTCTGAGCTCACTGAGCGTAATGAAAGTATTAGGTATCCTTGATTCATGCAATATGTCATTTTTTTCTAAAGCAGTTGCGCAGTTTTTTTATGTTTTTTTTTTTAATTGACTTTGATAGACTTTTAAATATAAGTTGACAGGAAAATATTTAACTCGAAGAAAGATTAAGTTAGAGCTCATTTTGTAGTTTATATTGTATAGCCAGTGAAATTAATAATATTTTAAGATATAACCCTTCTATGTTTTAATTAATCATAAAATGTGATTCCTTCAAGTTTGGATATATCCTGAATACTTTGTTGACTTTACTGTTATATTCAATCTTGGAAAATCACATACATGTAGTTTTATAATCCGCAAATTTCAGACTTTTGAAATCTATGATAGGTTATACAGTGGTGCTTTTCACAAAAATTCTTACGAAGAAAATCTTCGTAAGTCAAAAGCAAGAAACATTAACAATAAGCTCATTTTTTGGCTTATCAATTCCAATTATTATAGAATTGTGTAGAATAGTGTGTACCTTTTTGAATATCATATCATTGTTATGCTTATTATCCATCTGACTTTAAACTGCTAATTATATGAAATTGACTTACGAAGATTTTTTGCGTAAGAATTTTTGTGAAAAGCACCACTCAGGTTCTTTGTTGATCACTTAGATTTTAGATTATGAATTCACTAATATTGTTAAAATGTTTTAAGTAGATAAAACTTCTGAATCTCCACTCTTTGATAACAGTTTGAATTTTCTCTTCTCGGTATTTGTTTCATTATAATAATATAAATGATAAAAAATTTCATTATGAAACTACACACTGAGTTTTTAGATGTACCTACTTATATATTGGCAGGGATAGAGTCTAAGCTTGCATTCTCGCAAAATGCGAGTGGTTTTTGAAAATTGCGAGTAACTTTTATTTTAACTTGTAAATTTTTACGAATCTAAATTGCTGCAAAACTATTTCTGTCCAAACTAATGAGGCTTATATCAGCATTGAAACAGACAGATAGATCAATAGCATTAATTGACAGATTCTTAATACAAACATGCGAGCGATTTTCTTCATTTTGCGATTTGAAATAAAATCAACTCACATAAATTTGCCAGTCCATTTTTTTGTTAAATTCAAGCCCTGATTTAGGTCTCAGCTTTTTCAATGTTGTAAGACATACTTAACTACTTAGTCTCTTACACAAGTTTATCATAAGAATGATACATAATTGTCAACCAGGGTCTTTGGCACAGCAGGCTACATGCAAGATTTGAAAATGAAGTACATGTATCTTGAAAGGGTTGCTGGTAAGAGTCTCACCTAGGGCGCTTATACCGTTTCATGAAATTGTTGATTTTCCTTTATTAATGAGGTATATAGTGAAGTTGTCTGCCTTGTGAAAGGATAGATGAGTTGTGGTTATAAAGAAAGTTCCAGAAAATCTGGGTTAGGTGATGTAGCCGCCATCAAATGACCATAGTTTGTGTTGACTCAGTCTTGATCCCAACCATAAAAATAGCATTTGTATGTTTCTCAGTTAATGTATACCTGTTAAATATCTTCATAACAAGTTTTTTTCTTTTATTTTACTGTATGAACTTACACTTCACATGTATTGTATTATCTTGTATGAATTTTAAGCAATTTGGGAATTTGTGCTGCATTTCAGTTTAATAAATTTAGTGATATTATACATGTTAGTTTCTATTTTCTATTTTCCATTTTACCTGTCCCAGTTAGCTAAGCTGTTAACAAATCTAGGGTTTGTGGGTTTTATTCCACAGTGGAAACTACATGTACATACTTTGGGTCATGAGATGAGAAATTTTTCTACAGCCTTTTTATATGACCATTTGTGTTTTTATATACCCGTTTAAAAAACAGTCGCATTATGTTATGGTGCAGGTCATCTGGCTAGCTCAGTTGGTAGTACTCAAGTCTACTGATAGAGGGGTCATGGTTCGATTCCCGGGTGGTGCATACTTTCATGGAGCTTGGTCATGAAATTATTTCTATGGTCATTCTCCCTCCTACCAATGATTTTTTTATTATTTAGGGCAGTTGTCAGTCACTGACGAAAGTATGCGCTTAGTAGTTGGTTATCAGCTAAATCCAGAGATTTAGCCTATCCAGGAGAAGTGAGTAAGTTGACTGACCGCCATTTTATGACCTAAACATATGTTGCTACGGCGTTAAACCCAACAAACAAACAAAAACCAGCTGGCCGTCTGTAATATCTTGTGCACGCAACTTCTCTTTTGCTACTGGACCTATTTTTTTGAAACTCTCACCACTGGCACCAGAGTCCTCACACTCGTTAAATACGCACACAAATAATATTTGTCAACAAACAAATTAAAAATCGGTCCCGTATACATTATTGTGTATGAGTTATAACAATACATGTACTTTCATTATAATATTATATATGTATGTATGCACAGGGAACTATATATAGGGAGGTATACATTATTTTATGACCATAAGATAGGGACTCGGGTGCCAGTGTAATGTCGATATGATAAAGTACTAGTATTATTTCGATAAAATCAACTTATATGCAAGATTTATTCTATGAAAATGATAGAAAGGCAAGTATGCTTGTAATTTAGTCTATTTATAAGAATTTACTTTTGCTACTTACTTTAGGAATATATTTTACTACTCTCTATAGACGTGCAAATTCAATGTAAATTAGATTTTTAATACAAGAAAAAACATTTGTACTAAACAATTGCAAATACAGTCAATAGCATATATGGTCATAAAAATACATACATGTAATTATATTGGATACTGACATTGAAAAATACATCATCAAACAATAAATGAAAAAAAATATTTCTATAACATTATAATATATAGAATCTAACCATCTGTAACATCATTTTGTATTTTTAATTGATTTAATGTCTCAATACAACAATTATACAAAAATATGAGTAATTATCACCTTATGCAATACACCTTTTATATATAAAAGTGGAGAAATGACCAGGGGAGAAATGACTTAAATGACTAAAAACAATGTTGGCGAAAAGGAAGCCACATACTGCGGAGGCAGCCATTTTGAATTGTAACAGCATTCTCGGATAGCAAAGATTTTTTACGCTAGCTCTCGCTATGAAGTGATATCTTGTAGCAAGTTGTTTCCTCAGATTTTGCTAGGTAGCGATTCCTAGTGATATGCTTAGGCAACAGGCCCATTGATGTCTAGGGGCGTGTTTGATTCGCGCGATCTGAGTACTCGGAGTACTCCGATCACTAAAAAAATTGAATCAAACGGTTCGGATCACGCGCTCGGAGTACTCTGAATACACCTGCCTTTTAGGAGGAGTAAGCGGAGTTTAAAAGAGATTCATGTTTTAATGCGAGGATTGCAAATGTTTTTACTATATTTTTACATATTTTGTATCATACTCTTTTGATTAACCGCTCTCATCTAACAAAATGCACCTTGTAACTTTTTGTACCATTTTTGTGTTTTGCTACAAAATTGGGACATTTGATTCATCGGTGCACCCAGAGTAGACCAGAGTACTCGGAGTAGACTGAATCAAACACACCCTAGTTGTGTATGAAGGGGATATAACCTAAATTTCATTCTTTACTTTTGGATTGTTTCCCTTTTATAAACAAATTATTTCCTTTATTACATCAGGGAATTAGATATCTCTGGTATTACAGTTGCTTCAAAACAGTTTTAAACAACTGAAACTCCATTTCGCCCATGTCTTCTCCATTTCGTCCATTTACCCAAAAATAACCATTGCTTATTTTAGTCATATGCTTCCCTGTCTCAATTATATAGAATGGGCGGAGCGAAGTATGTAGAGGCGTGCCAATTTTTCTGTACTGGACGTTTGGCAGTAAGTCATTAGGATGTAGCCAATCGAGAATTGAGACTTGGTAAATCGAAAAAGAAAGTTGCAAGGACAAAAACGACGTTAAATGTTCTTGGTTGTGTGTGTTTAATTTTTTATAATAACGCGCGTGTTGTTTAAAGTAGCGACAAAATGTCTGAGGCTTCTGTGCCTCCCGAAAGAGACACAAAGGTAATTATTCGTAGTGTTATATGTTTTCGCGATGTGAAATGATATTAAATTGGTTTCCCACCACAAAAATTCCACCAAAATAAATATCATTTTTGGCAAATATCTAATGTTATACCATACCTGAGAGATTTACTGTCGCAATTTTTTAGCTAGAGTCCTGTTGAAAAAAGATATCAACATTAATATGAAATTAGGTGCTACCTAGGCTATGGCGCGGAAAACACACTTATTTGTATTACTTAAAATAAGTTAAAAATTAAAAAAAATAAGATTGTGACTTTGGCAAAATAAAATTAAAGATATTCGGCGCTGTGAAGGATTTATTTTGTTTGAGGGCCTATTAAGAGGCTGTCCACGAAAAATCAGGCAGTCAGTGTTACATGCTATCTCTCAGAATTTGATGATTTTGCTGTCAGTTGATCATATTGATGCAAATACGAAGAAATTAGGTTTAGAATTTCATTAGCATCATTTGGTTGCTATAGCAACACGATTTAGTGTTTTGGCCATTTTTAGCATGAAATGCACTTGGAAAAAAGTTTTTTTTTCATATTTTCATCAATCTCCTGGGCAAACAATGATGAAAGAATTACAACAAGCATAAGTTTATATCATTATATATTCAAATAACTATTAAAACATAATATTCACAAGTGACACAGGTTAAAGTTCATAGAAAAAAAATTGAGTTCAAAACACCATGATTTTCAATTTTTGAAAACTGTGCATATGGCCATGCTCATAATTTCCAATATGACGCCTGAAATAGAATTATATTACTAGCAATGTAAAGGCAAAATATGGTGTAACAAAAAATTAAAATAAAAAAGATGGAACTCTCAAAGAGGATAAAGAAAAATAACGATAAAAATTGGCAATTTGCCAAAAAATTGGCAATTTGCCAAATACTTTTAAATGTTATTTTTTTCAAATAACAAATATTATTTCAATAAATCAACATTTGTATATGATAAGATACTTTATTACATAAGTTGTAGTGCATTAAATGACGGTTTCCATGGCAACGGTCAAAAAACAATTTTCATTATTTTATCAAAATTAATGAATTTCAGTTATTTGTCTTTTTTTCTGATTCTATTCTTGCAAGTCAAAGAAATTATACCGTTTAAAAGCTGGATATTAATCAGATTTAAATATCAAAATATTTACAGTAAGTAAATATTAATATATCATACCTAAAATCAAAGCTATTATCTATAAATGATGTAAAATTCATACCCCACCCACTTTATTTAACATTGCAAATTCTTTACCACCACACTTTATTATTTGTTCAAAAACTTCCAAATAACTTTTGACAAGTTAAATTATAATGTGCAAGTTTTAAGCAGTATTCCAATATCAAAACTTAAAATTTGATTTGGTTGCCATGGTTATGATTAAATATTTTGAAATCATCTGTTCATGGGACTCCACCTACTCAATTAACAGAATAATAAATATTTATCCTTATAGATACAGAATAAAACAACAATCACATGTTGATCATGATATAATGAATGTCAATTATACTTTTTTCTTTCATGCTTTACGGTGAAATGATGTGTTATTCGATGAAAATAAACGATGAAAATATCGGTTTATATTTTCACTACGGTGAAAATATAAAAAAATGACGGACTACTTTTTTCAAGCGAGACCGACAAACAAGCTGCAGCTATTTCCAACATCATGTAAGCGAGTTCAATGGTGACAAAAAATGCATGAGCTGATGCTAAACAAGGAGATGATATCAACAAATCCATCTAATCCTGTTGCTAACTGATTTTTAAAACGAAAGTCTACAAGTTTAGTCGACACAGCTTCAGTCCATATAACACGGCAATCACGCGACTCGTATGATATGACGGAGATTTTTCTACATAATTGGGATCAAATGCGAGAGTTTCGTATTTTAAATGAATGGTTAAATAATACATACAAAAGTCTTATGCAGGTTTTCATAAGAAAATTCATTACAAATCTTTGAATAACTTACGTCCCCATTCTAATCCAGCGAGGAAAAACTTAGGTCTGAACGTTGACTGTATCAAACTATCATGTGCATTGGATTCCATTCTGTGATTAATTTGATGAATTGCCAGTCATTATACGGTAAATACAAAGGTTGACTAGTATAAATCCAAGCCAATCTGTGCATAAATTAGATATAATGTACTGGCTTCAAAAATCATCGACGTTCTTGAGTCTTCGCCATTTTGGCAAATCAATGACAAATCCCTTCAGCGCGCTATGTGTTTCCTTGCATTATCCTTATACCCATATATTCATTTACAAATCAATGTAAGAAACATGTACTTTTCAGTCGCCTGATAATATCGTTTAAATCCTTCCGTTTTATCGCGAAATATTACATCACAACAAGAAAATTCTGTGTTGATTTAAAATTCGCGTAATCCAACTCCGACGTAAACACATTTACCTTGACATTGACTGTTTTATCTGCAGTACACGTTTTGTCTCCTTCCGTGTTAGGAAACTGTTACACGATTGTCGAGTTTAAATTTGTTTTCCCACATACTTCTTTACCGTAACAAACATAGATTAATTAGATTTGGATGGATACTGTCTTAAGAAACTAACAATTCTGTTGCAATTAATCGTGCTCACTGGGACTACTTATTTTCGCTCTATCACATTTATAACGTGTTATACGGTCAGTCCGTCCATTAACTGGCACAGGTAGAATCTATACTAAATTGCATCATTTCCAGGTGATACGCATGAAAGAAACAGAAAATTCGTCGATTTTGGTGTAAGATCGATTTATATTTCACCTTGTGAGCTCAGAAAATGACATTTTCACTCGTGGCTACGCCACTTGTGAAAATATGTTTTCTAAGCTCACTCGGTGAAATATAAATCGATCTTACACCAAAATCTGCGAATATCCTCTATATCTTTAAGTCATGAAGTTATGTGTGGATCAAGTAATGGAATATGTCTTTAAAATGTTCTTTTTGTAACAAAATGTTCATTATTCTCCTGTCTCAGAACCAGTAACATTGAGAACATTAACACACACTTTTTGAGACATCTGTTGTTGTCATTCTGAAATAAACAAATTTCATTTTATAGCAACATACAAAATGATAAATGTTTACCGTAGTAAATAAAGCAAACTAGAGAAAATAACATTACTTATATGATTTGAAGAATATATTATTGATAGTAGCCTTAGTAGGAAAAACATTCCTGGTAATTAAATTTCATATGATAGTTTTAACTTGTGGTGACTGAGCAGTATGCAGATTAAACTTACACACAAGAAATAATGAAACTCATTAAATAAGATGCTAGATTCAGTAATTTTTGTCATTTTACAATGATAATAAATTAAAATCCCTAGTTCAAACAATTTTTCCAAAAGATTTCCCATGCTTTTGTAGAAGAACATACCTTGTTTCTATGATTTGTTATATCAGCATTATAGCAGATCTATGGATACTGTATAGTTGATGCTTGCAAATATTATTAATATTATTATTTCCTTTCTCACCATTATTTCCTGAAATAGCAAACAAATATGACTTATTAGTTCAATAATGAAGCAGTCTTAATACATATTTTGCAAGTTTAAATTTAAGATAAACACAATCCAATATATAGCCATTCTCCAAAAATTATATCTAACATAATATATCATGATTTACATCGGTGGATCCAGGAATTCTGGTTAGAGAGGGCGGAAAATTCTAGTTAGAGGGCTGAGGGGGCCTAAAATGAATAAGCAGAATTGGGTTCCAAGGGGCCGTAAGGCCTTGAATGGTCCCGGGCAAAACCCTGACCAGAGGACCAGGTGACCGGCGGCCCTGGAAATTCCTTAGGTTTGGTTATTTCTAAGGGGTTCAGGCATATTTTCAGATCCTCAACTATCCTTTTCTTGAGTATAAAATATAAAGCATCTAGATAATTATATCCTATAATTTTCTAAAAGCCGCTGAATCATGTTTTAAACTCTTAAAATTATGAAAGGAATTGTTTTATAATGTATGCTACGTTGCAAAAAACTTTGCTTGGGCAATTTTAGGGGAGGGGGGTACGCCGGGTCCGCCCCCCCCTGGATCCGCCTATGATTTACATCTCAAACAAAAACACTAGGCAACAAGCAGCTTGTTCATGTAATAATAAACAGTAGAGACAAATCTGCCTAAATTCACCAGGCTAATGCCTCTCAAGGTCTTAAAAATGAAGACAGAAAAAAAGTAATTTGTTGTGTTCAAGGTCATCCACACCTCAATATTTTTTCATATGTTTTCCTTGTGAATCCCAAAAATAATCAATGTTCAATGCTTAGGTTCACTGTAAAGATCTCTAATCAGTCAGTGAACGCCAATCTAGTTTCATAATTTTGGGTCATATGCCTCAAGACTTACGAAGAAGTCAAAATCTCTTTCCACGTTCTGATAAACACCTTTTATCAGTCTTTTTACGTCACAAATTCCGTCTGATTTGATACAAAACATATAAATGCCGGTGTAAAATAATTCTTAATTAAACTAAATTTACTTACCTTGAAATTCACACAAAAGACGACGGTTTCCTAGAAAATATTTGTCGGTAACAACTTGTTTTAGTTGTAAACAAAGTCAGATGTCAACAATGTGCAAAATTGCAAATGGCGTATACAAACCAAGGGAGATAATTCATGACAATTTTGTTAGACAAAATATTTTTTCGCAATTTGTCGAGAGAAACATGTTCAAATAATTATTTAATATATTTTTTTCTCTTTAAATGTATATCTGAATTTAATGAAATGAAAAAAATATAACTTTGACGCAAAGTATGAAAAATTGGACCACAAGTAAAAAAAGACATGTATGACAGTATTGACTGAGTTGCCTCCCTTTGATCAAAAGTTGAAAAAATAGGATAACGATTTACGTAATTACAATTTATTGAAAGAGTGTTCCATCTTTTTTTCTCGTTATGATTAAAATTTAACCTGTCTATTAATGTTATTTTATGCTTCCTATAATTTTCAAGCGTCATACCCGGAGTTACAGGCATTTATAAAAACACACCTTACATTGAAATAAAGAGCAAAAGTGAAAAAGTCGGAAAATTTCAAAAATAGCATTTTTTCACTGAATTTCGAAAATACAGTCAAAATATTTTCAGGAAATGTTTTTGACTAAGTTTATGAACGACTGAAACTAAAAAAAGGTGAAAATTGAAAAATCAACTGTAACACATTTTTAGTGTATCCTGCCTGATTTTTCGTGAACAGCCTCTTAATTAGATAAGCTAGGGGAGATAACTGCGTAATTTATTGCATTCAGAAAAATTTGACAACATGTCATTCTTTTACGTCAGAATCATATCTAAATTCTAAAAGAAATGTATTGTACATATTTATTTATCTTATAAATAGAGATGAAGGTAAAAAAGCCTCGATAAATCATTCATTTTTTAGAATGGAAATGTTTTCCTCTTTAAACAATGCCCGGTAACGTTACGTTACGGTAACGTGCCGGTTTTATCATGAATGTCTCTTAGCGACGTCACGAACGGTGCGTTGGTAAGTATTTCCGAGGTAAAAAGTCATAAATAAATATTTTAATGAGGAAATGAACGAATAAAACGACCAAATATATTTTGAACTGTTATCATGGAAAAAACATCGTAAATAAGCACGTTTGAAAATATTTTGTAAGTGGTCACGAGGAAGCTGCAAATATTTTTATCCAATGAAAAGCCGCCAGTAGCTTCATTCATTGATCTGTATCGTTGAACGCTTGTAATGCAATTTTCTTTAGAGCGTCTTTAATCTTGATTCACAGATGTTTGATTAAGCGTCTGATAAAATTGATGAAAATGGCTGCGCCCATGCTCTGGAGATGTTTTTCAAACTCATAGGTACAGTGAACTCGACAGTTCCGGGTCAGTAACGAAACAAACAATGCGTGTCTCTTCAAAACGAAAGTTGTGGGAATCAAACCTGCATGAATTGATAAACAAATTCTTCCACCTTACCATGCTATAATACGCGGAAAACCCGAGCGGGGCGGAAGGCCCGCGAGGGCTTTGAGCGCTTTTAGACAACGTGTATGACGTACGTTAATTCTTTAAAATTGAAAAAAACGATAAAAATAATGAAAAATATATAGTCCTATGAGTTTGAAAAACGTCTCCAGTCTATATGGGGGCCGCCATTTTCATCAATGTTATTAGACGCTTAATCAAACATCTGCTAATCAAGATTAAAGACGCTCTATAGAAAATTGCACAACAAGCGTTCAACGATTCGGATCAATAAATGAAGCAACTGGCGGCTTTTCATTGGATAAAAATATTGGCAGCTTACTTGTGGCCTTTTCCGCTTACAAAATAATTTCAAATGTGCTTTTTTACGATGCTTATTCCAAGATAACAATCCAAAATATATTTGGTCGTTTTATTCGTTCGTTTCCTCATTAAAGTATTTTTTATGACTTTTTACATTGGAAATACTTACCAACGCACCGTTCGTGACGTCGCTAAGAGACGTTCATGATAAAACCGGCACGTTTCCGTAACTTAACGTTACGGAAAGAGGAAAACATTTCTATCTTCATAAATGAATGTTTTATCGAGGCTTTTTTATCTTCATCTCTATTCATTAGATAAATAAATATGTACAATACATTTCTTTCAGAATTGAAATATGATTCCGACATAAAAGAATGAAATGTCTGATTTTTCTGAATGCAATAAATTACGCAGTTATCTCCCCTAGCTTATCTAATTAATAGGCCCTCAAACAAAATAAATCCTTCACAGCGCCGAATATCTTTTCTTTATTTGATTTTGCCAAAGTAACAATCTTATTTTATTATTTTTAAGTAATACATGTAAGTCTGTTTTCCGCGCCATAGGTAGCACCTAAGTTCATATTAAATAAATAGTGTTTATTTGCTTGTAATTTCCTACATTTTTCGAAATTGCATGTTGCAAACTCGATAGTTACGGGTCACACGTGCCAATTCCGGGTCACGTGACAGATGCTTGTCTCTTTAATCTGGAGTGGTCTCAACAGGGTTAAAATCAATAAAACAGCCGACTTTTTGTCAATAAAGACTTTATCTCATATTTTCTTCCAAGTTAAACAAAAATAAAGCTCGTAAATTAAAGATCTAATCATGTCTCTTGCAATTACCTATTGCATATAAAAACAAGTACCATAAATACAATTAGTTGCATGTAAAAAGTAAAACTCAAAATATCAAACAAAAATTGTATTTAATTGACAAATATCTTACATATGGGATAAAATAATGTATAAAATCAATTTTAAATGTTAGAAAAATACTTTTTAATTAAAATAAATGATTGTATATAATACGGGTTAAGTTTTGACCCGAAATTGTCACGTGCTTACCAGGTCAAATTGTCTGTATTATTGTCAAATAGTAATTAGATGAAATAAATCTATGAGTTAAATCGTGTTCTCCGATAAATTTCCAGCAAAATGATGTGCAATAAGGACTTATTTTATCTAAATTGTGGATATAAATCGCTGGTTTTTTCGAACGCATGAACGAAATGTTCACGTACTTTCGCATTGGTTGGAAAAGACGCTGTTGAGTGTTTCATGACTATGACTTCCGGTAGAGAAATTTTAACATGGAAAGTTTGTGTAACGGTAGCTAAGTGGTTAATGTACATGACTTGACTATCATATAATTAAAATATTGCATTATTAAGGAATCATTTGTACTATTTTAAAAAAGTGACCCGGAATTGTCGATGACCCGGAACTGTCGAGTTCACTGTATATCAATTTTTCATTGATTTTATCAGTTTTTTCAATTTTGAAGAATTAACGTACGTCATACACGTTATCTAAAAGCGCTCAAAACCCGCTCGGGTTTTCCGCGTATTAATAGGCAGTGGCTTAAAGTTACGGTACCATAACTCTAGCCTCTAGGCCTATAAATAAGACTCTCCGTAACTCATTTCACATTGGGACATTATTCTGTTACGGCAGGGTCTTATCGGTTTTTCCATATAGCTTGATGTAGCAAAACGCGCACGGATTTTGTGCGCGATCTAAATCAGTGTAATTCGTTATTGTTACGCAATCTTCTTAACAAACTCTATTTGACCGCTAGTATATACAATAATTAATCACATTATAGTATGAGAATTACAATAGTTCACCTCAGCAAGTAGAAATATTCCATTGTTTCCGTTAAGTCCAAAAATTCCTGTCTTTCGTTTTAATAACAATGCTAAATTCCAGTCACACGGTACCATTTCCGCTTTGTTACTGATAAACGCCAAATTAGACGTACCAAATCCGGATTACAAATTTGATTATTTTTAATTATTGGGCGTCACAAAATATAGCTAAATGCAAGACGACAATGTCATATTGCCGTATATTAAACATCCAGTAAGTTTATTAGTAATATCCAAAATGGCGTGTGTAATAACAATAGGATAGGTCACGTCGGTAAATATTTGTTTATTTCGAGTAATAATGAATATAAACAAGTTTTCCGATGTTTAAAAGTTGAAACATACGCATGTTATTTGACTTCCGTAACTCTAGCCTACCCTTGCAAGGGTTGTCTACAGTTACGGAACTTCCGTAACTCTAGAACCTGGGTCTAGAGTTATGGTATCATAACTCTAGTCACTGCCTTATTAATAATGGGGTCACTGGTTCTTGAAATTGTGGAATGCTCATATCCCAATGTATTATTCACCATTTAGTGTTTCCAGGAAAATTTCCATATAACATTATGTTGAATATTAGTTATAGCCTTCTTGGTCTCTGTTGACTGGCTAAGTTCTGAATCGTTTGTTTAGCTAAAGCCAAGACAAATCCTAAAACAAAAATATATATGGGCAATACATGTCAGGGCTGTTTTCCTTATACAACAGGGTCTGTTTACAGGCTCCTTCCTTCCCCTTCTGAAATTTCTTTAAAATTGTGCAGGTTTCCTCAAATTTGGAGGTGAGGGCATCTAGACTTTCCAGTCCCTTAAAAATGAAATTGTGAAAAAATTTCTGCCATTGCTTTTGGAGCTCAACACTTATTTTAAACTAGGGTGCCCAAATGGACAGCTAGCTTTATTTTCAACTTGCCCTAACTACATTTTTGATAGCAGTAACTGGTTGCCCGAAACCTTAATATTGGTCGTGACGTCAGGGGCAATAGAACGACCTTTAACGTCAAGCCCTGGTTCTATTTAAAGGCCCTTTCCCCACCTAATCATAAAATGCCCTGCATGTGTACTTGTGTTCTTCTTGTAGATCTATGTACAAAAAATCATAAGAAATTATTTTACCATGTGCAAGATTTAATAAGAAAGGAGTAGTAGAAAAAATAAACAGGATTTGTTAGATAAAGATAGATATACATTAAGATATGCTATACCCATACTCAAATAGAGATTTAGGTGCGACCAAGCAGGCTTGTGTGGTCCTACTGGGAAAGTGTTTCCTCCGGCACAGCTCATATTATTTGGAGTAGGTAATTGGAGGATCCCCATTTGAAGGGCTGGTGAGAAAACTTTCCCTTGTACAGAAGCAAATCCTCTAGCACTGAACAAATACTGTTGGTTAGTTATCTTCAAGTTCTGGATATAATTACCATATAAGGACAACCCCTTTAATTGGGACTGAAGCAATCACATTTAAATCAGGGAGCCTTTTATCAATTATAATATTAGATGCGAATATTTGAAACCTGATCAATGTTTTACCAACAATTTTTGACTAAATTTTTATTTTTTACAGGATTTCAAGTTTCAACAATTATGTAAAGTTCGTGTATGTAACAGTCCAGCCAGTTTACCAACAAACAGATCATCTTTAATCATAGCTTCATCAAAATATGATCTTACATTTGTTGGTGTTGATAAAGGTACAATCTACAGTACCCACCAAAAGTTTGGAGACAAAATAAATTTACTACAATTCTTGAATTTTGCTAATTATTTTTGTAGAATCATTATTTTTAATTTATTTAAGTATGGTTTATGAGAACAAATGTCATGAAAGCATCACATCTATAAGATTCAGCATATGACATCCTAAAGCCTCTAAAACTATGTTTACTGTAATTACATTCCATAGCACAGCTTTTATGCTATTTTTGTAGTCACAGTTATAATTAAAATGATAAACAAAAAATAAAGCAAAACTAACAGGCATTTCAAAATAATCTGTTATACAATTTTTGCTAAAAAGTAAAAACTATCTAATTGGCCTACAAAATGAATATGTCTCCAAACTTTTGGTGGGTACTGTATATGTTTATATATAGAATAACAGTCATTATGTTATCCCACTAGCCAGAATCCCAAGACTTGTGAAAATAATTGCAGACTAGTGAAAGTTAGTTATTTCGTATAGTCAGGCTAGTTGATAATTTTCCCTTGCACTAGTTTTGTTTTGAGAACAGAAACCCTGTCTGCCCAAAAGTTATTATTTTGGTGTCATATATATACTAAATATACTTGTAAATCTGACATTTTCCCCAAATGTCAATGATTTATCAAAATTGTATTGTGTGATATCATTTTGTGGACAATGCTTATGGAAATTTTAATTTTCATAGCTATAGTTTATTTGTTAGGGATTTGATAAAAGTTTATTGTACACTGAGTGTGATGTAAAAGTAGAGTTTGTTGGTCCTTTGTGAAGTTTATTGGCTATAATCCACAGATGAACATTTTTGGCATAGACTGAACCTAACCTAGCTTTCCTGGACCCTTGTCTATAACCAGTACTCGCTTACCCTTGCACTTGGCCAGAAACTTCATATTATCTAATCAATGGAGGAAAATTGACATTATTGTCAAATTTGCATGGAAGGGTATAACATCCCAGGTGGGATTCAAACCAGTACCCCTTTCGGAACACGAGATTCCAAATCCTGGTGTGCTACCAACTGCCGAAGAAAGCTGTAATATAATGAATAGTAGAGATGATAAGTTTTGATCAGAACTATGATTCTATAAGAGCCATGGTGTTATTTCAATTGAATCTGAATGACCATGTTTAGGCGATCACAAATTGTACTGTACTTAATTAGTAATTTCATATATTTCTAGGGTTCAAGGTGTTAAGAACATCAGATTTTGTGAAGAAAGATTTGGAACATATAACAGATAGGTTACAGTATGTTGTCACTGATCTAAATGAGATAGCTAATGTAAATGTTGGTCAGTTAGTTACACACGTCACATTGAGCGCTGACGAGCTAACACTAGCTGTAGCTTTATTTACTGGTCAAACGGCAGCTGTATATCTATATGATGTGAGAAACTTTGCTGTGCAGGTATGTTGTGGTATTATACAGTGCTCTATGTATAGACAATGTTTTTTACACAAATTTGGAAATATGACCTTTTATACCCCTAGAATTGGAAATTGTATTGATTAGCATTTTGGTTTAAATTCAGTTAAAATGTCAAGCAAATTTAATAACAATAGTTGATTCAACTAGGTTTTTAGTTTCATTCTTCATTAAGTTTGTTCATTAATTAAAAAGCAAAATTACTGAGTCTTATAATTTTAACCTGAAACATACTTAAAAGAATTGTTTTTCAAAAAAAAAATTGGGAATTTTTTATTGAAATTTTTTTTGGGGGGAGATGTATTTTTAAATCGGGAATATAACCCATAAACGGCTATAAAATTGACCAAAAATAAACTCTGATTAGAAAAATTGATCATAGTTCATCAGTCTACAAAATTAGGATATGAAAGTGATTGTTCGAACAATTTGATTTAGAATCAAGCACTATCATTAGTTTGTAGAATTTTGGTTGCCCAAAAGAATTATTTTTGTTGCCCAATCTAAAAAGTGGTTGTCTAATTTCGTAGACTGGTTCATACAGGGTTTGACATTCGTTTTTATTGGGGATCCCTAAAGAATCCCTTGTCAGGTATTCAGGGATTCCTCCCAGGGCTTAAACACTCTGCTAAGCAGAAGCCGAATACAGGCTGCTTCCCCAAACAAAACTGACTCTTTTTTTCACCAGTTTGGTCCTCAAAACTCCCCAAGGAATGTTGAACTATAGTTCACATAGAAAGAGAAACTATTTGAGATACCTACCTAACACAGTCTATGTTGTTTCCTTAACCAAATGCTTTAGTGGATTATCTCATTGATTTTGTAACACTTATGATTGAATATATATATTTATTATACTGGCAACAAAGTAGGTCATTTTGCCCAAATAAGTGAAAACCGCTCTAATTTTCCCCAAGAAAATGGCTGTGGCCCCTTCCCCAAAAATGGTGTTTTGGCCCTGCCTCCCTAGTATAAGGGATTCCTCTATCAAAATTGTTGGTCTTTATAATAAAAGAACATTTTTCTTCTCAAATCAGCATTTTTTACACAAAAATTCATTAAAAATCACATGATTATGTAATAACCAAAGTGGTCTTATAGTGAAACTTGACCGTATCAAAACATGAAAGCATATTTTTTACTTGAGCTCCTGGCTTTTGTAACATGATAGTTGGGCGTCCTAAGTTTTCATGATTTCAAGAAAATATTCATGATTTAGTAATAAAGCTCTGTCTATAATAACATCACCAAAGGTCAAGGTCACCATATAACATGATTTCTATATTATAATTGGTTGTGTTTAAAGCCATAGCAACACATTGTATAGATCATATCACTGGGGCTGTCTGTCATTCCTTGTATCCTTGACTAGATAAATCAGGGTGCTTTGCCTAAGGAAATCACTAGATATTGCTACGAAGCAAAATACTAGGAAACAGCTTGCTACAAGATATCGCTTCATTTCGCTATGTAGCGAAAGCTAGCGAAAAAAATCTTCTCTACCCTAGAGCGCTTTAACAAATCAAAATGGCTGCCTCCGCAGTAATGTAACTTCCTGTTTGCCGACAATTTTTGTTTTTATGTTTGACTGACTAAAAATGAATTAAAATCAATAGATATTTGTAATTGTTCATTTAAACATATGTTTCTGCAATGATTTTATATATTTTGAAGACTTATTTAGTTTGAAATCGCCCCAAAAACATGCATTTGCAATGAACACAAAAGATTTGATAAAGGGAGATAACTGCTGCGGGGAGTTTGGTAAATAGCAAACCGTTTCCTAAGAAGAAGCACTACAAGAAAGCGCTTTTTCATAGCGAAACGAAGCGAAATCGTTAGGCAATGCGCCCTAAATCTCTGGATTTAGTTGTCTACCAGTTACTATGCACCAAGGTCAGTGACCTACATGATTTAAAACCAGTGTTAGAGAAAATGGCCATAAAAAATATATGACCAAACTCCACGAAAGTTTGCCCCGCATGGGAATCGAACCAATAATCCCTCAATCAGTAGACTAGCTAGTGTCTAACTGATTTAGCCAGGTGGCTCCGAAATGATTAATGTACAACCAGGTCAAATTCGAATTTAAGCTTGCATACTTGCAAAATGGATTTACTCTCGAGTGGATTTTGAAAATTGTGAGTAAATTCTATTTTAATTCGCAAATTTTCGCAAGTTGAAATCACTGCAAAAAAATATTTCTGCCTTACCTAATGAGGCTGTAATCGCATTGAAATGGCCAGATAGATCGATGGTATAATATAATTAGATTCTCCGTAAAAACATATTTGATATTCTTTGCTTATTCCACAGTAATGTACTTGTTCTATCTGTAGTTAAGTACAGTACTAAGTTGCTTTCATATAAGTTACTGTGTATGCTATTTAAATTTGGAGAAAAAAATGTGAGCGATTTTTTTTAATTTTGCAAGTTGAAGTAAAATCAACTCACAAAATGTTTGGCAGTCCAAGTTTTTGTCAAATTCGAGCCCTGACATGATATCTATATTTAGAATGTATCTTTTACAGGTGAGAGAACCAGTGTATCCCTATCATACTATACAAGGAGAAGGAGATGAGCCATTATATGATGTTGTCTGGAATCCTGTGGATCCTAACTTATATATTATAGTTTACTCTACTGGTAGATTAGATATATATCATGATATAACAAGAAGATCTTCATTATCATCAGCTAGAGCTAAAGCTGGTACGATATTTTATGTATATACAGTACCCACCAAAAGTTTGGAAACAGACCTAATCCGGAATTCAAATTTATGGGTTTTTCCTTCCGTGCACAAGCGGTACAAACAAGGTTTTCTACACATTGCTAAATAGCAAGAACTATGGATTAAATCCTATTGTTCTTTTCACACGTGTTTTCATTGTAACGGTGAAAGTTTGTTTGTTCCGGGGGGGGGGGCCAAATATTTGAATACCGGATATAGTCTATTTCTGATTGTATGCCTACTGATTATCTATATATATATTTGTGCAACTATTTATTTTGAAACGCTTTGTAGTTATGCTTTATTTTTTGGTACTTATCATAATTATATTTGAGACTACAAAAATACCATAAAAGCTATGTAATGGAACATAATAAAAAATAAACATGGTTTTGGAGGCTTTATGATGTCAGATGCTGAATCTTATAAATGTGTTGCATTCATAAAACTTGTTTTCATTTTATCACATACCATACTTGAATGTTTTAAAAATAATGATTCTACAAAATAATCATCAAACTCAAGAATTGTAGCAAATTTCTTTTGTCTCCAAAACTTTTGGTGGGTACAGTAGTATAACCTCTGCAGAGTGATATCTGGTGGAGTTTAAAAATAAACACCATTGTTTGCACGCGCAGATTGACAAAAGTAAAATGTTTCGTATAATTATAAAATTATGAAATTAGATAAATCATAACAGTTAATAAAGTTGTACCATGGTTAGTTTCATGCAGAAAACGTTTCTGGTACTGTCAAAATGATTTCTTTATACCTGTCTAGAGAGTGCCGCTCGTTAGAGGTGCCGTTAGGAGAGGTTATACTGTACTACATATAGAGTCTCTTGTTTCTGTAGTGCTGAGATGATTCATAAACCTCATGATTTCGACTCCAACTGTGGAATGGGTGCGTAGGGTTGGATACCCTTAATGACTAACTGGTATCGGTACTAAATAAACGATACATTATTTCAAAAGATACTGATATCAATACCACTAGACAATTGGATGTACTGTGGCAGCCCTTCTTCCGATTATAACCAGTTCCTGATAAGTTTGTTTTTGTATGCATGTTTTACTATGAATCCATATAAAGTTCATGTACTATGGATTAGGAAATATTTTTTCTTTAGTCAAATGTGTCAAAAACCTAATAAAAATTAAAAATCAAAGAAACCGATAAAAATAAATGATCGATTGCCTAGTTCCCTTGACTAGTATAGTAGCTGTATTTTTGGAACTTGAACTAGATATATCAGTGTCCAATACAAGTCAGACACAAATGACATGTATAAATTTAAAACATTTTTAATAACAGTTCAGATACATGAAAATATGTTATTGTCCTTAAATAGCCTATCCTCCTTTCTAACTGATGATCGATTATGATAAAGTTTAATCCATTATCAGAATCGGAAGCTTTCAACTAGTCGTTAATCGATTATTCCCGATCATCGGTACAACACTAATTTTTCCCTTGCCTCGTAGGGGCTGTTTAAGACCCTTTTTCCGAAACTTTTTTGAAAATCATGCAGTTTGTGCCAAATCAACTACAGAGGGACATTCAATCAGAAAATAGCATGTTTTTAATATAATTTGAAGTAAAATTGGAGTTAAAAACTTTTTGATACACATATTCAGCTTGAATTAAAAAAAGTCCCTTTGCCCGACTTGTCTGACTTCATTTTTGACAGCAGACATTTTAAAAAAACATTGCTAAAAATGTCCTAGTGAGACAAGTCGGGCATAGGAAATCCACATCTCTGATACCATTTTGTTATAATTTTTTCAGCATGTTGGAGCCCTAAAGGTAAACAATTAGTGGTAGGACGACAAGATGGTACATTGATGCAATATGACTTTGATTTGAATGAGAAGAAAAGATGGGAATGCCCCAATGTATTTAATAATGCTTCTTATGAAGGTATTTATATTAGTTTTGTTTTAGTACAGTCATTTTTACCTCTTTTGTGGCCATGTTAAAAATGCACAGTTCATTTTATTAGCTCAACTTATCCGAGAATAGTGGGGCTATCCTACTCAGTTGTGCCTCGGCAGCAGCATAACACTTCTTGGTTAAGATTTTAGGTGCAACAATTTTGTATCTTTAAAACAACTGAAGTGATTCTTTTGAAACTTTACACATGTCTACAGGGTTGCCATTGGAGGCCAAATACCAAGTTGCATAATTTTAGCATGACTTTTGACCGGATTATGGCCCTTTTATACTTAGAAAACTATAATTGCTGTTGTTTACACGAAGACCCTAAATAGTCAAGCTTGGTGTCGGTGGAAATAATTTTTATAAATTTTCTTTAGCATATATTTCTGCCATTTTTTGTCAGATCTTTATGAAACTTCTTACAATGATAACAAAGCTTGTGATGAACAGAATTAGAAAGTAACCACAACTCTACCTGCCTTTGTTATGGATTATTTCCCTTTGTAATTTTTTGTGTTAAAGTTTTTAAATCCAGATATAATGTGGTTTCCTCATTACATTTCTTGTTTAAACATGAACTTGGAAGTAATAGCAATTAGATTAATTTGTACTGTGAAGAAACTTTTGGAGGGCAGTGTGTAAACTTAAATATAAACATAAACCTGATATTTATATTTACAGTGTTAGATCTTACCTGGATATCAACATATTCATTTTTTGTGGCTTATGTTGAAACTGATTCTGATCAAAGTGAACAACCACAGCTTGTCTTGATCAATGGCTCTGTAAGTATAACACTACATGATCATTCATAAAATCTGCTTATCTACAGTAGGGGTGTAACAGTTAATCCATATACCGGTTAAAATTGCAATATGAATTCTGACAGTTTTTAACTGGTTCGTTTTTCTAGTTATGTTCCATACTGATTGTCTTTATCAGAATCTGAAATTTAAATGTTTGAATAAATGTTAAATTGTGTTTGAAGATAGTAATTTTCTTAAAGTGCTTTCATAAATAATTTTCTTTAAGTGCTTTCATAGGTTCAGTTACAATTGCGTCAAATGAGAGAATGGTTATGTATAATGTTGATCAAATTAAGACTGCAGTCCAACCCCTCCTTACGGCCACCCATATACGTATACACATGCATTAATTCATGCTTTGCATGTCTGCACAAAGTAACGATACATATTGCAATATATTGCGGTGTGGATTTTCTGATTGCAATATTATTGCAATAGGTTTTTTTCTGCATTGTTACACACCTTTGGTAGTATATACAAAATACACAGTTCCTATGCCACCTTTCTTTGTAATCAGTGTAGGTAAACATATCAAAACAGTTGGTAGATTTTTCTATCATAACTTTTTCACTATTTCACCATTTAATAACAAGGAATGCCTGCTTCCTATGATGTGCAACCCATATGTTTTATTGGGGAAAATCTGAAGTGAAACAGTTATCAAATTGTAGATGATATCTATTTAGTTGACCCCACAGAGTGAAAATGCCACTGAGCTTTTGTTGAGCACTGTATTTTGAATCAATCTACCATTCAAATAATTGGCAATACTCCACACCACTCATTTCTAGATATTCGTAATCCATTCGCCAATGAAAGAATTAGGGTATATTTGGAAAATATTGTCACATGTCCTTAGACACAAAGGATTACTTTTTAAACAAACTAGCCACTTTTCTATGGGCGTGATTGTAGTAGCCTCAGCGTTACATCAATTGACCTTACGCCAGAATACCTATGCTCCGCCCACCGATACACGTGGTACATTGTCCGACATTATCAGGGATTAATCTATGTCCCTAACCATTATCTATGTTTTGAAAGTAACAGGTTCAAATGCATGCTGTTTACTTACTTGTCATCCGATTTCGATAAACTTAATATTTTTGAAAAGGGCATTGTCTCATCTATCAAATTATACATAATTTATGAATATCCAATTATAAATATTCAAATTAAATGTGGGTCCATTTTTGCTCCAACAAAAAAATATACGCACAAAGAATGAGCAAGTTTGAAGAATACACACAAATTTGAACGCTGGTAATAGTCGTTTGGATGTACGGATTTTAAACAGTAAAACATGCAAAAAATATTGCATTACGTTAGCTATCAAATGATGTAGAGTTAATTAAAATATGTCGAGAAATAAAAAAGTTAAGGGGTGGGTATTAGGGGCTATCTAGACGTAGTTGTGTTCAAATACATGCATATCATTTACGAGATATCATATTTCCTAAAGATTAATTTGTCTGAAAATGGCATTGTCATAACTTTCAAATGATTCCCTTTTTTATAACATCCATTGATATATATTAAAAATAAAGGTAGGTTCATTTGCTCCAACAAAAAACATTATGTGCGCAAAAATTATCAAAGAACGCATCTCACATTGAACGTTTGTAGAAATCCTTTATAAATCAGAAGACTGTTGGATACACACGAAAAAAAAATATACATGTAATCCTTAAAATGGTGTGTAGGTGATAAAATATGCTGAGAAATAAAAAGTTAAGGGGTGGGTCCATAGATCTTTGTAGTACCTTTGGGGGTAAACATGCATGAAAAAAGTAATTTTCAACCTGATTTATTACATACTTGTATTTATTGTCGTCAGATTATTATGTAGTTTATACTTTTATCACAGTATTTATAGACCCCATGTGTACATATTTTGACCATTCTAATTTGTTTTATTGAGTTTATTTTGTAACTTTCACTGAGAACTCTATATAACTGTACATAGGGTCCATGCTAACACATAAGAAATTCGTTGTCCGTCAATACCAGATGTCGGACAAAATGGCGGCCGATAAGCCACTTATCTTAGATAAGCATCAGGGTATCAAATGCCGGACGCTGATTGGCTAATAGGAGCTGTCAATCAAATTCTGGCGTAAGGTCAATTTATTAGCCTGAATTTTCAATGAAAAAATTGTGCTAATATTTTGGCCAAACACAGGTGGGCTGGGGCGGTTGGGCAGTCGGCCCGGTGTGGTTAACAGTTGCAGTAAAGTTTTTCTTTTCCTTATATTTCTGACATTTATTGTCTGATCTTTATAAAACTTCATACAATGATAACATACCATGTGATGAATAGAATTAGAAAGTAACCACAATTTTATCTGCCTTTATTATGGATTATTTCCCTTTGTAATTTTTGCGTTAAAGTTTTTAAATCCGGCTAAATTTCTTGTTTACTATTACAGAAAGAAGGTGCCGTCACGTATACAAAATTTGAAGACCCATGTTTCGGTACTGGTGAAGATAGGAATAGAAAATATCATTTTATGAACATACAAAGATGGTAATATACTACTCATATTGCTGGACTATCAACTTTTTCCCACATGTTTAGTTAATTTTTAATCAATTTGTCCTCATTAAAAGTATAAGTATTCAAAGATTCAATCCATATTATGAAATACTGAGGAAAATCATTTGACCTCTCTGTTTGTAAAAAGGAAATTTATGTAAAATGTAATTGGAATATACAATTGTCATGAGAGTTGTGTGATACCAATAATTATACCCCCGCTTCGAAGAAGAGGGGGGTATACTGTTTTACCCTTGTCCGTCCGTCCGTCCGTTACAAAATTTCCGTCGCAGTTTTCTCAGCAACTATAACATGCAGCAGCCTAATACTTTGCATATTGCTTCATCCCATAGTCCCATGTGGTGTAAAGCGATTTCATGCTACTTGCTCATCTACTTCCTGTTTGTCGCATATTTTTAGATTTTTGCGGGGGTATCACTAGTGAGCATTAGCTCACAGATTTACTTGTTAATACTGGGCTTAAAACTAAGTATGTAGCCACTTTCCTTAGGATATCGCTACATAGTGCCTTGTTCCTGATACCCTTCTTACACCAAAAGAAATAAGTATGCGATATCAAATCGAGGCTACCAAGGGGCGAAGAGATAGCAAGCGATATGCTTAGGCAATGGACCATGGTCACCATGTGTGCCTCAAACTACTGGCCTCTCTACTGCTTACACAGATTATTGAAATAGGCCTTTGTTTAGCCCATTAAAATTATATATTTACCTTAATTGGTTTGGGGATACTTGTTTACATGGTCTTGTTTACCAGTGGGTCATTCTACCTGGCTACTTTAGCCCAATTATCTTTATATTGCACAACATCTTCATAAAATTGACATTTCTCTTGCTGTTTTTACCTGGGACCAGGGAGGAAATTCTTAGACAGTTATTAAGATATTCTTCCTTAATTACCTCCAATTCATTCAACTCAAGCCAAAACTTTTGGGCAGTCACAAATCATGATTCACAATTCAATAAAACTCAAATTTACATTAGAAAAGAGCAATTTTCAGAAACCCTGATGGAAGTCCTATCTAAGGATTCTCCCTCAGTTTTTGTCCAACCTTGCTTGTTGTATATTTTGATACATTTTGACCGGTATAAACCTATATTACAGGGAGATGATATTAACAGCTTCTAGTAATGCTTCTGAGATTGGTGTGGTTGGTAAACATCTTGATGATAAGGTTAGTTTTATAATATGAGTTTTTTACACTAGTGGTGGGGTATATACCGGTAGGAGTCACTAGGTCTGTCCTCCTTCCATCCCTCCCAAATTCTTTTCTGTGTGATAACTCCACCATGCATTGATGGATTTTGAAATTACTGGGAATAAATGTTAACCGTGACAAGACGCCGTGCCACATGCTAGAACTGTATCGAAACCTCTAAGGGTGTAGCCAATAAATGAGGTCAAAGGTCAAATATTGTCGAAAATTGGTTTGTCCGGGCGATATCTCCACCATCAACCAATTATTGATTTTAAAATTACTTGGCACAAATGTTAATCATGACAGAACGGTCTAAAACTATCTCAAAACATCAAAGGGCGTGACACAAAAAACATTCCCGTAAGGAACAGAAAATTTGTTAATATTGGTGTAAGATTGATTCTCTTATCATTTCTTGAGCTCTGATACCATGACAAACATGCTCTATAATATCGAAGGCTTGACGGAAAACTGTTGTAACTAACTTTTTTTTCAAAAATATTTTTTTTGGAAATTTGTCTTTAGAAATGCCAAATACATGTTCCTACCAAATTTCATCAAAATGTTCTATTTATAACGTACATAAATTTACTTGGTTCCATGTTTGGAATAACTCCCAATTTCAGTGGAAAACACTGTTGTGAGTAAAAAAAGCTTGTAAATTCACAATAATTAGTTTCTTTAGCACAGTGTAATTACATAAGACATTTTGTTTCTTACCCACATATCAAAAAAAGTTACTGAATAACATGAGAGAAAAATGTTGAACAGTTTTTTGTTTCTCCTGAAAAATTTTGAAAATATGAGTTACAACAGTTTTCCGTCAAGCCTTCTATATATATATTTATAGGAACGCTGGATGAGATGGAATCTAGATGATACCAGTAGAGCAGAGTCACCATTAACTGATGATTATAATGATACATTTCCTATGGGTGTCACTATAGATTACTCTTCACAAACACAGATACCTCTTGGTAGATTATATATCTTCATTTTGTCCTCACTGAGGGCTTTGTTTTGTATTTGAGGTAGGGGCGGGGCCGTGGTGTAGTGGTTAGCATGTCAGACTTTGAATCCGGAGGTCGCGCATTCGAACCTGGTCGCAGTAGGTCATACCCTATACATGAGTTGACGGCCTCGTGGTTGGGTAAGTTAGTACTGGTGATAGAAAAGTGTCCAGGAAACCTATAGTAGGAAGAGCTGGTCGTTGTATATATAACCTCTATATGTGTTGAATACGACGTTAAAAAAAAGGGCATTTGCGGAATGTTTGTTGCAGTTTCATTGATGAAATAGGGAAAAGAAGAATTGAGGTTGAAGTAAACTCCAGATTTAGAAAAAATCTTCATGATTTTATAGCAATTTCATAATGGGAAGGAGTCCATAAACATCCTCTGTTTTATAACTGAAAACAAACCCTGCATACCATTTTGAAAAATTCAAATGATTTGCTCAGTCTATGGCCTTATTGACTGTTAATCAAGGATTTGTGGGTTCAATTCTTAATAGCCAACCTATTTAACCTTCGGGGTTAGTGTGTTTGACTTTTGATCAAGGGATATTAAGCTCAATTCCAATGCAGCACAGGTCTACTTACCTCCATAAATCTTGATCCTTGATCTCTGAATCCTCTGCACAAATGTTTGCTTATGGCCTGGTTTTCCGTTAGGTCCATTTTTTGTGTGGAGGACTTTGGGTTTACAATCAAATCTTCTGAATCAATTGGGATTTTTAGGGGCAGGATAGGACTGGTAGAAGCTATTGCTATTATGTCATTCAATTATTTGTATGGAAAGAGAAATAGGCGATAATTAATTTCATGTTTATAAGTTAGTACAGGGATGCATCTAAAGCCCAGCATTGTGGGATTCACACAAATTTGAAAAAAATCCCCGTAAAATTTGGCGCAATTCCCATAAAAGAGGCCACTGCTGCGTACGAATTAATTCCATTTACTGGTCAAAATATGTGGAATATATTCTGCTCAGGTTGTACTATTGCTGTCACTGATTCACATAACATTTTCTTTTGAGGTCAGAAAGCAATAAAGTATAGAGTGAAATGTATGTACCCCTATTTTGCAAATTCTAGATTTATCCCTGTTGTTAGTAGATCAAGTGACTATAGACCCTGGTGTATATCATTACAGGAGATGAGAAGTTCCATCCAGCCTCACCTATAATGATGATATTATCTACAGAAGGTTTAATTATACCGTATCATATGATGTATATAAGAAATGAAGTACCATCATTAAATATAACATCACAGGTTTTATCTACTGCTGGATTAAAGAAAGGAACAGGTAGGTGACTTGCATCCCAAGAGGTTTTCTCTGATCTGGGTCTTTACATGGAGTAGATTATCTTCCTATTTATTTACTGTGGCTGTGGCATAGTGGTTAGCATGTCTGACTTTGAATCCGGAGATCGCGGGTTCAAAACCTGGTCGCGGCAGGTCATACCTTATACATGAGTTGTCGGGCTTGTAGTTGGATAAGTTAGTACTGGTGATAGAAAAGTGTCCAGGAAATCTGTAGTAGGAAGAGCTGGCAGTTGTATTATGACTTATATATGTGTTGAATACAACGTTAAAAAGAAATATTTACCATGATCTATTCATATTGAAATTTTTGATGAAGGGATTGTTTTACAAAAACAAAAAATTGTTAGGGGAGTATATTAGAGACAGCTTGTCAATCTGTCAGTTGATTGGTTGGTCAATCTGAAGCTTTTACTTGTCCTCTCATTTTCTCAGCACCTAGGGATTTTACTCAAACTACACATATCAAGAAGATATCAAGCAGACATGTGCATATCCCATTTTGGTTATGGTCCATTGATTTTTGCAGAGCTATTGCTCTTTGATGAAAAAAAAAATTCTCTGTAACAAATAACAATTTCTAGACAAAGACTCATTTTGGGGTATTCATCACATTCAGTGATAGGTCTAGTTTTTACCATGAGTGGAAAGAAAATAAAGTCTGAGGTTCGTGGGAGATTAGGGCTTATAATTTATCTGTCTCTTCTATTATAAAGGACCTGCATCACTTGTCTCATACAGGAACTTCTACAGTTATTAATATTATCAAAATAACTGTCGAAAATATTTCCCTGAAATATTGTTTTCTTTTCTGATTTAAAAGTCATACAAATTGTATTTCGTATGATCTAGTTAAAACTATATACTTATTATATTATTTTAGCTCCACCTTCAATTCAGTCTACAGCTCCGCCTTCAGGTCCACCTTCAGCCCCTCCTTCATCCCTGCCCACAGCTCAGTCTACATCACAACCAGCTGCTGTGAAAAATCTGTTCGGTGTTGGAGCTGGTGGGAAATCATCTTCTAGTTCTATTTTTGGATCTTCAACTGGTACTGGTTCCACTTCTACACCAGGATCAGTGTTCTCACTAGCCCCAGCAAGCCAGGCACCAGCCACAGGAAATTTATTTGAAAATTCTGGGGCAAAACCGAAAGTTCCTGGATTTTCTGTGACATCATCAACGCCTGGATCAGGATTTAACTTTGGTTCTTCAGCTGACCAATCAGGAACCAAGCCTCTATTTGGTGCAGGATCAATATTTACATCAAAATCTGACCAATCAGAAAACAAGGCTTCTATTGGTTCCACTGTTAATGCTCCAAGTTCAACAACAGTTACCACAACGACTGGGAAAGCAATATTTGGTACAGGATTAACAGCACCAAAGTCTACAGAAAACAAATCTGGCTTTGGTTCTGGGTTCGGAGGGTTTGCTCAGCCGGTACCGCCCTCTACAGCGTCGTCAGCAGCGTTCAGTGGTTCATCTTTTGGTGGTTTTGCTAAAAGAGAAGACACAGATAACAAGCCACCATCTAGTGCAGGGTTTACTACAACAACATTTGGTGACGCCAGTAAACCAGGTGGTTCTACATTTCCTAGTTTTGGCGCACCTTCTACCACTGGTGGACAGAAAACTACATCTCCAAATAATCTTGAAACAGGTATGTTGAACATGAATCTGATTAAAACCTGTCTGATATCATGTTCTTTCTTATTTTATATCAATAAAGCTTGCTTTATAGGTCATGTTAGTCTGACCTTTGCTATGATATTTAATTTATACATTTGGATTCAACATGGTTAAGTTTGTAAGAAAATATATATTTTTATTTTGTAAGTACAAACTAGTAAAAATATGCATGATGCATTTTGAAAGCTGTATGAGAAGTCAGATGAATGCAACACTGCTCTTTTTCCAAAAATTACTTTCATAAAAAATAAGGATTATTTCCCTTTGTATTTTTTTTTCGTTAAAGTTTTTAAATCCGGCTTTAATGTGGTTTCCACGTTACATTTCTTGTTAAATTAATTCCTTTGCATACACTTGAAACAACCAAGTGTGACCGGATTTGATTGTTAAAGGAACTATAGGGCTTAATTGGTATTTTGATTTAAGTTAAAGATATAAACAGAATGGTATGATTTTCTAAGCCACCTTAAACTGAGTTATGGCTGCTGTATTACAGTAAAGTTCCGCTATTAAGACCACTTTTGTTATTTCAAAATCATGTGAATTTTTTTACAATTATTAAGACCCAAATGCTTAATTTGTGAACAAAAGCGTCTCTATAATAAGACCGGTCCGCTATTAAGACCACCGATTTTGCTGGTCTTAATAGCGAAACTTTACTGTATAACTAAAATTGTGTTGACATGTCTTTAACCCATTAAAAAAATACCCTACAATATATTTGATGCAGTACCAGTAAGGCCAGGAACTACAACTGGTCAAAATGTTGGACTATTTGGAACTAAATCAACCATACCTTCTAATAATGGTAAATATTTTATATTACATTTTTATATTCTCTGCACACAAGTCTGCTGATTGAGGGGTCATAGGTTCAATTCTCGGGCAGGGCATACTTTCATAGAGTTTGGTCATGAAATATTTTCTGCTGCTGTTCTCCCTCCTACCAAATATTCTAAATTATGTAGGACAGTTGTCAGTCTGTGATCGAAGTATGGGCCTAGTAATTGAATAACAACTAAATCCAGAGATTTAGCCTCTCCAGAAACTAAGAATCGGTTGACTGACCACCGTGATACGAAGTATACTTAGTGTACAGGATATGCATCGTTGCTGAACATAGCTATTTTACATATTATTGCTGAAAAGTATGTAACCAATTATTAAATCCTAATGTTCTGTGTACACACAATTGTGTTTCAACTTAGTTTTGCACAGGTACATAATGTACAACAAAAAGTTTTCAGCTGGAAAAAACCCAACGGCTCAAGTTCCCAGTCAAGTCTATACTATTATTAGCCGATTTTTCAACGAAAAAATTCGGCTTATTGTTTGGTGAAACCCAGGGGGCAGACAGGCAGTCAGTTGGGCAAGCGTCTGGTGTCATGTAAGTTTTTTCTTTACAATATATTTCTGCCATTTATTGTCAGATCTTTATGAAACTTCATACAAAGATAACATACCATGTTATGAACAGAATTAGAAAGTAACCATAATTCTACCTGGCTTTATTATGGATTATTTCCCTTTGTAATTTTTGCGTTACAGTTTTTAATATCTTGGATATCTCTGTCATTTATGGTCAGATCTTGATGAAAATCCGGCTTTAATGATGTTTCCACATTACATTTCTTGTAATATTTCAGTAGCTCCTGTTCAAGGTCAACAAACATCATTAGGACAAATGTCTTCTACAAGAGGAGCAGCAAATAATAAACCTATACAAAAATTAGATTTACAACAAGCTTCTCCTAACATACAAGGTGAGTTAGATAGATTTACTATTAAGATGTTCTGCTATCTAAGCCGCTCGGCTAGCTCAGTTGGTAGCATGCAAGTCTACTGATTGAGGGGTCGTGGGTTCGATTTTCCAAGGCAGGGCATACTTTCATGGAACTTGGTCATGAAATTATTTCTACTGCTATTCTCCCTCCTACCATTGATTTTAATTATGTAGGGCAGTTGTCAGTCACTGATGAATGTATATAATGTGTTGCTTTGGCATTAAACCCAACGAAAAACAAAAAAGTTCCGCTAGTTTAGTCAGTAGCACACAAGTGTACTTGAGGAGTCATTGGTTTGATACCCACTTTTGTGGAAATTGGTCATGAAACTCCCTCCTGATTCTAAATCATGAAGGGCATTTGTTAGTCACTGACCAAAGTATGCGCCTATTTCAAATCAAATAACTAAGTTGAAAAAAAAACCTTTTTTATTATCAGAAACTCATAATGAGAACTTTAAAGTTTTGATTACAAAGTGACATAATAGACCTAATCCTGAATTCAAATTTATGGGTTTTTCCGTCCATGCACAGGCGGTACAAACTAGGGCTCTATATCGATCAGAATGATCGATACGATATTCGTATCGATACGAAATGATCGATATTCGATATATCATATGATATTTTAATAATACATATAATTTTTATAAAACAGCAAAACAGAGTTGTTTAATTCATTGTAGAAGCACCATACTAATAAATTCACGGTCTTTTTAATATCTAAATGATAAAATCTTTGACGTTGTCATATTTTTAAAGATGTAGCATTGCATCCAGTGAGTCTGGGTCTAGATTCGGCAAATAAAAAAACATACTTTTTCAGAACCTAAGCTATCATTATGACATATCGCTTCTGTATAATCAAGTTCTCTTTACATTGCGGATCTGCCCGAACAAATCCGAATGCTTACTGATTCCCAGAATTGATCTGCAGCGTGTTCAGTAACGACTGTTAGCGAACGTTACAGGTACGGGACAACTTAACCCGAAGACAACTCAACCCATGGATAACTCAGCTCAAAGTTGGGTCAACTCTACCCGTTAGTAGGGGATTGAGCTGTCTCGGGTTGAGTTGTTCCGAACCTAACGTCCGGGGTAATTGAATAGGCCACTGTATTCTAAGTACTGATTGTTGTTTCCCTGACTAATTGAAAACGAAAGTATAATACATATAAAAAACCGGTGTAAGACGTTTGTGGAATGTCGTCATATTATGAGGTTGTTCGCCCACAGATTAGTTCATACCGTACCGGAACTAGTGGAATATTGATTTGACGATACAAAATATCAACTGATTTGCAGGCCATGGATTTTATTTGTATGACCATCTTTGATCGATATTTTATTCGATACGGAAACGTTCGATCCGATATATCTATCGAACCTACAATACCGGTATTCGATATATATCGTATACCGGTGTAGAGCCCTAGTACAAACATGGTTTGTAAATAGCATGAACTAGGGATTAAATCATATTGTTCTTTGAACATGTGTTTTCATTGTAATGGTGAAAGTTTGTTTGTACTGGAGGGGGAAACCCAAATATTTGAATTCCAGATATAGTCTGTTGGGAAATTCAAATTTACGGGTTTTATCTGCGGTACAAACAAAATTTTACAGTAACTGTGACATTAACCTACTTGTGTACAGACAAACATCGGTATAAAGTTAGAGTCTTGTGACTATAATGTGTTAATGTTATATTGTTTGTTTGTATGTTTGGTTTAACGCCTTAGCAACACATAGTTTAGGTCATATAACGGCGGTCAGTCAACCTACTCACTTCTCCTGAAAAGGCTAAATCTCTAAATTTAGCTGTTAACCAACTACTAAGTGCATACTTTCGTCAGTGACTGACAACTGCCCTAAATAATTATAAATTTTTGGTAGGAGGGAGAATGACCATAGAAATAATTTCATGACCAAGCTCCACGAAAGTATACCCCAGCCCGGGAATCAAACCTACAACCCCTCGATCAGTAGACTTGCGTACTACCAACTGAGCTAGCCGGGCATCTTTGATGTTATATTTACTTTGTATGTGCAGTTAGGAATACGTCCATATTTTGAGTTCTAGATATCATCTATTCTAGCACCAACTAATGAAAGTATTGAGTTTTATTAATCTCAATAGACTTGCAAAACAATGTTGATTTAGTCAAGTTGTAAAAATATTAACATATGAAGCAATTTTACCTTTTATTTCGTATTTAGGTAAATTAGAGCCAAAGTCTCCAACTCAAGCTCCACCCCAAACTCAAGCTCCCCCTCAAACTCAAGCTCCGCCCCAAACACAAGTTCCTCCTACTCAAGCTCCGCCTCCATCCTATCAGTCATCGACAACTAGACAGTCAGCACCTGTACCATCTCAAGGTAACAATGAGAGACAAGATACAACCAATGACTCTGTAGATCAACAATTCTCTAGAAGTATACTGGATGAGGTTAGTACTATATTTTATATATTTTGAAAATGAACTTTAAGAGCCGGGGCCGTGGCATAGTGGTTAGCATGTCTGACTTCCAATCTGGAGATCACTGGTTTGAGCCCGGTTACGGTAGGTCATACCCTATACATGAGTTGTCGGCCTCGTAGCAGAGTAAGTTAGTACTGATGTTAAAAAAGTGTCCAGGAAAACTACATGTATAGTAGGGAGCTGGCCATCTGTATATGACCTAAATATGTGTTGAATATGACGTTAAAATAAATGAAATTTAAAGATTTATTGAAAATAGATTAGTATAATATTTTAATGACCATATTTTTTTGTTAAAGGATTATACAGGCAAATGACTGTGCCAAAAGTATAGAACCAAGTTTAGTCTCTAAAACAGTATTAAGAACGTAAGAAATTACTTATCAATAACATTTGTCATTTATAACATTCAACTGAACGAATTAAAACATGAGGCATACACATTGTTGAAAACGAAAGTAGGGTACTGAGGAAATCACCAAGCTATTCATAGATTTGTTATATGTGGTACTTGCAGAAATCAAACATTTTCATTGGTTGCTTCTTGTCTTTTCAACATTCTTTGCCAGTTAGGATATCTTTTTATAGAATTATTCTAATGTTGCACTATAACAAGCTCTAGTATCTTCTCATTAGTAAATGCATATTTTATTACTAATCTATTTTAGCTAACCTGACCCACGTGGGTCTAGTTAGGAAACTACCCAAATATTACGAGAAAATGAAGAAATATTTTGCCAATTAATGTAACTGTGTGTTGCATTCACAGTTATAAAAAATATAATTCAAAATCAAGAAATATGAAGTTGAACTTTTGCCTGTATATCCCTTTAACCTTGATTTAGATGTTAGTCTTTTGAATAAGAACAGCTTGCTATGTTAACTTTAATATAAATTTGACCTGGTTTATTGCCAGATACTGTATCAAAGAGAAGTGCAAGTAGTGGACTTAACCCAAAACGGTTGTAACTCAATTTAGAAAAGAGTGAGTTACAACCGTTTTGCACTAAGCCTGCAAAATGTAGATGTATAAATGAACTGTAAACATGTAATTGAATCAACAAGTCCAGTCAGTTTATTTATAGTGATCATGTGACCTGTTGGTGATCATGTTATGTGTTAGTGATCATGTGACCTGTTGGTGATCATGTTATGTGTTAGTGATCATGTGACCTGTTAGTGATAATGTGACTTGAAAGTGAACATGTGACCTGTTAGTGATCATGAGACTTGTTAGTGATCTTGTGACTTGTTAGTGATCATGTTGCTTGTTAGTGATCATGTGACCTGTTAGTGATCATGTGACTTGTTTGTGAACATTTGACCTGTTAGTGATCATGTGGCTTGTTAGTGATCATGAGACTTGTTAGTGATCATGTGACTTGTTAGTGATCATGAGACTAGTTTGTGATCATGTGACTTGTTAGTGATCAGTGATCATGTGGCTTGTTAGTGATCATGTGATGTGTAAGTGATCATGTGACTTGTTATTTATCATGTGACTTGTTAGTGATCATGTGACTTGTTCATGATCATGAGACTTGTTAGTTATGAAAAAATGCAGTAAATATGATATGATATATTTCAGATACAACATTTTAATGAAGAATTATCTGAGTTTAGAAATAAATTATCAAAAACAGATTTTAAAGTTGGTACTAAAGATGAAATGTCTACAATGAAGAAACTAACTCATGAGATGGATAACTTTTATAGTGATATTAAAACAACTGTGAAGGTAGGTTTATCTTTGATTATGTTTCTATAATTCTTTCTTAGTTTTTTTGGTTGAGTTTAACTCTGAAGCAACATATTGTTATTGTTGGGCAGGGTGCAGTGTCTTGCTGTTATCTTACTTGGTAATCTCAAATACTATATACAGTGTAAAATCTATGGTCTGAGCTGGGATTGAACCAGCAACCTTTTAGGTCATCAACAAACACCATGTTTGAAGTTTAAAGACTAAACCTCTTCTACGATTATATTTTCAGGATCAGAGTAAAGAAGTTGAAGAACAGAAATGTTTATGTTTAGATTTATTTTCTCTAAGTAATGATTGTAAAATGAGAGAACAAATGAAATCTAATGTTAAATATAAACAAATATTACAAACTTTGGCATTAGATCCTGGTAGTGCTGAAACTATGGAACGTCTTAGATTACAATATCAGGTATGTAATGCATTAGTTTTCATGTAACACACTTCTTGTTGTTTTACACTCTTGTTGCCATGTTACACACTAGTTGTCATGTTACACACTTGTTGTCATGTTACACACTTGTTGCCATGTTACACGCTTGTTGTCATGTTACACACTTGTTGTCATGTTACACACTTGTTGCCAAGTTACCCACTTGTTCTCATGTTACACACTAGTTGTCATGTTACACACTTGTTCTCATGTTACACACTTGTTGCCATGTTACACACTTGTTGTCATGTTACACACTTGTTCTCATGTTACACACTTGTTCTCATGTTACACACTTTTTGTCATGTTACACACTTTTTGTCATGTTACACACTTGTTGGCATGTTACACACTTGTTGTCATGTTACACACTTGTTGTCATGTTACACACTAGTTGTAATTTTACAAACTTGTTGTCATGTTACACACTTGTTGTCATGTTACACACTAGTTGCCATGTTACACACTTGTCATGTTACACACTAGTTGTCATGTTACACACTTGTTGTCATGTTACAAACTTGTTGTCATGTTACACACTTGTTGTCATGTTACACACTTGTTGTCATGTAACTCACTTGTTGGCATGTTACACACTTGTTGTCATGTTACACACTAGTTGTTATGTTACACACTAGTTGTTATTTTACACACTAGTTGTCATGTTATACACTTGTTGCCATGTTACACACTAATTGTTGCCATGTTACACACTTGATCTCATGTTACACACTTGTTGCTATGTTACACACTTGTTGTCATGTTACACACTAATTGTTGCCATGTTACACACTTATTGTTGTGTTTTACACTATTTGTTGTGTTACACACTTGTTGTCATGGTGATGACCTTGACCCTGGCTGGTCTAGCGTTAGTTCTCAAAATTTCTTTTTTAGCTTAGATACAGTTACTAGTATGAGAGGAGCAAACAACATCAAATTATGAAAACATGTTATATCAAAAATCAATGTGAAAGTTCGTTCAATAGATGTAAAATGTTCCAACTAAGTACCATCACTCATATGTATCATTCATAAAGTATGTTAATTATATATTTTTACTCATGACTAGACCATTCATGATAATATTGCATCCTTAGCTTATTTGAAGAAGTAAAAATCAATCTGATGGCAAAATAAGCATATATCCTTTGTTCATCACTGTTACATATATTTGTAGGTGTTGGAACAAGGATTACAAAATGTTGATCTAATATTAGATACACAGTGGGAAAATTATCAAAATAGAAAGAAAAATAAATCTAACAAGTAAGTAAACTCATTTCCAAAACTATTTTGATATGTAGGGTTGCCGGTAAAATTGTAGAAGCTTGCTTTTTAAAGGAATGCACTTGCTACAGTCTTGCAGGCTACCCTCGATATTTATTTTTACATGTACTGAAAGCATTTTTAGCCAGAGTTTTCAAAGGTTGGGGGGGGGGCATCCAGTGTCGTTAACAATTGTGTTAAAGTTTTCAATTTAGCATATTTTCTGCCATTTATTGTCAGATCTTTACAAAACTTCATACAACGATAACATACTATGTGATGAACAGAATTAGAAAGTAACCGCAACTCTATCTGGCTTTTTTATGGATTATTTCCCTTTGAAATTTGTGCGTTTAAGTTTTTAAATCCGGCTTTAGTGTGGTAATAGGTTCCAGTCTCAGCTGGGGCAGTTATACCCTTTCATGAAAATTTGACAATAGTGTTAATTTTCCTCCATTAATAAGATATATGTAATATCTCTGCAGAGGTGTCCTCTACAGAACAAATCCTCTGCACAACAACACCTTTTTGATATTTCCCTAGGGCATAATTTTGATTGAATTTTACCTCTGCATAGCAATGACCTCTAATCAGGAACATACTTAGTCTCTCCTAGCGGGTGTTGTTATAGAGAGGTTGTACTGTATATATATTATAGCCGCCCGGCTAGCTCAATTGGTAGCATGCAAGTCTACTGGTTGAGGGATCATGGGTTCGATTCTTGGGCGGGGCATATTTTTCATGGAGCTTGGTCATAAAATTATTTCTACCGCCATTCTCCCTCCTACCAATGATTCTTGATTATGTAGGGCATTTGTCAGTCACTGACAAAAGTATGCGCTTAGTACATTGTAGTTGGTTTACAGCTAAATCCAGAGATTTAGCCTTTCCAGGAACAGTGAGTAGGTTAACTGACCGCCGTTATATGACATATATATGTTTTCAGGATAAGTACACCAACTAATGATGCTGTCTACAGGGTGGTGAAAAACAACAATACCTTGATAACTAACTTAAAATGTAAGCTACAACAACTGGAAGAAAAGTTAAAACAAATGAAGCTTTATAATCAAAGTTCTAAATGGAATAATTCTTTCTTATATACTAACCAAACTGGCAATGAGTAAGTATTTACCTGTAACATTGTTTAATCATTAGTTTTCTTTTGTGTCAAATTTTTAGTTTGTACTTTTGAATAGATGCATTAGTTCGGTTTGTATTACGATTCAATAAAGTTTTAAAGCAACTTACTATTTCACCTGCTTTTACTCTGAAACACTCTGAAACTGTGTTTATCAATAGGCATAAATGGAATTTAATTTGGTGACATATCAAACAATGTCAGAACTGTATATCTGTATCACCCTATGCTCTCACACAGTATACTATGGTTGGCAGCCCTAGTGTACTTCGGGTTCGTACTAGTGGTGGGACATCGGCTGAAAATCGTAATCGATCATCAGTTGGAATTGGTTTCTGTTGTCGATGCGATTCTTCCAATTATAATCGGTTTCTGATAAGTTTGCTTTTGCATGCATGTTTTACTGTGAATCCTTATAAAATTCATGTACTATGGACCAGGAAATAATTTTTCTTTTAGTCAAATGTGTCAAAACAAAAAAAATCAAAGATACCTCCAAAAATAAATGATCAATTGACTAGTTCACTTGACTAGTGTAGTAGCTGTACCTTTGGCACTTAAACAAAATTTATCCAATACAAGTGCCGATGATCAATTCTGATAAAGTTTAATCGATTATCAGAATCGAAGCTTCCAACAAGTGATTAATCAATTATTCCCGATCATCGGTACACCACTAGTTCGTACAGACCTTGAAAAATGCTTAAAAACTATTTTGAATGCTTAAAAATACTGATCATTTGCAACCTTGAAAATGCTTAAAGAGAGCTTATTTTCAGTCCAAGAGTGTATGTTTATTATTTTGATTAGGCCACAACAAATTGATCATATGTTCCATGGATTCGCTCGCACCTTAATTTTGACGGTTTTTACAAAAAAATATTTTTATTTTCTCGCTCGCTTATAAAAATTTGGTCAAACTGCTATATAAAGCAAGTGAATAGAGACTTTTTAAAAAAAATTTGTCGCTCGCTCGCCCCATTTTTTTTTTAGAAAAATCCGTAGAACATATGATCAACTTGTTGTGGCCTTATTTTCTAACTTTTTATGCTACATTTAAAAAAAAAAGATTGGTTGCAATGGATGGACTTATTCTGGAGCTGTGTTTTGGACAGAATGAATGATAACATGGCACAGAAATTAGAGAACTGATTATGAGCCACAGATTTGATTTTGTTTTGACTTCTGGTTGACAATTTTATAGACAAGATGTTGGCAAATAAATGTGTCTATTAAACATCTTGGTCTTCGAAGTACCACTGGGTGAAAGACTCATACTCTTATCTACAGGTTTAATAGAATAGAAATTGCGGCTAGATTGCAGTTTACTGGTACGAGTTTGTTTACCACTTCTGCGCATGCCTAACCAGTCTGACTCAGAGCAGATGCACTTCCCTTGCTTTTTTCTCGTTTAAACATAAAAAACGGGGGTTCGGGGGGCGGTAGCCCCTGATATAACATGAAATCCTGCATTTTCATTGATTGTTAGCTTTAATGATATGCCAGGCTTAGTTACTTATAAACACTATAAATTCACGGATTTTTTACGTACCGGTAAACTGCAATTGTCCCGAAATTGCCAGCATTGGCAAGTCAGCCCTTAATAGCTTAAAGTGCTTGAATTTGGCACTTTTGTCCTTGAAAAGTGCTTAAAAAGTGCTTGAATTTTGTCCTTAAAATTCTGTATGAACCCTGGATGCAGGAACTCTGCTGGTATGTGTCCCAAAGACCCCTTAATATTAGGATGAGATCCCTGATTTTCACAAGAGTGAGTCCCAGGGATGCCAAAAAAAGGACCGGAATGCCAGATGTTTTTTTTGTATTCCTTAGGCCACAACAAATTGATCCTATGTTCTATGGATTCGCTCCAACCTTAATTTTGACGGTTTTTACAAAAAAAATATTTCTATTTCCTCGCTCGCTCATAAAAATTTGGTCAAACTGCTAAATAAAGCAACTAAATTAAGATTTTTTTTCTTCGCTCGCTCGCCCCATTTTTTTTCTAGAAAGATCTGTAGAACATATCATCAACTTGTTGTGGCCTTATACTATTACTTGTAACTTACTATTTACAGTACAAATACAGATTTATCATTGTTAGCAGACTCTTTGTTATCATCAAGTCCAGTTAAATCATCGAGTATGATAAATGAGTCGTCAGTCTCTACAGAACAATCAAATATATGTAGAAATAAACTAAATAGACTAAGAAATCATCTCTCTAGATGTGAGGTTTCTATCGTAAAACCAAATAAAACAGGTATGTTATACTATATACTATATATGTAATGTTCGTTTTTTTATTTCAAATTTTAACTTATTTTTACTGTCACACTGGGGTAATCAATCGTCCTATTCACAGTCTCTGTATAGGCCTAGATATTGGCCACTTTCTGTGGTCGCCGTAAAATGACCTAAATTGTGTTGACACGGCTTTAATTTTAGTAAAAAAAAAAAAAAAACCGTTCTGTGGTCAGGGGCTGACAGCTGCTCTACTTGATGAGCAGTAGGCAAGAGAATCGCCATAGAAAATATTTCTTGTCATAAAAACATTTTTCTGCTATTTTTACTATTACTTGCTTTTCATCTGCTTTACATTCTTGTTAGGACACCACATAGGTGTATAATGCCATGCCCAGTGATGATTTTGTTTACTATTCCCAGCTTGTGGCTAGTTGGATAAGTTAAAATCCCATATTTGTTAGACTTAACCTAATTATGTAGTTTCCAGGTAGTGGGTTAAGATGATGCCCCATACTTGTTAGACTCACTTTAATTTGTTAAATTATGTAGTTTTGGGCAAGTGGTTTATGACAATACCCCATGTTTGTTCAACTTACTTTGATTTGTTGTCAATTTGTTAAAGGTTCTATGTCAATGTTAGTTGTACCAGACAGTCAACTATATAACGATACAATGAACAACAAAGCTACGACCCAACAACATAATACAGTCCAACAACAACAGACACTTAATACAGGTAACTTACACTCATTGCCTTTATTTTTCTTAGGCACTATTATTTTAATTTTTATATATTTATTAGTTACGGGCAAAATTATCAATGTGCCTTTAAGTCTCTCAAGCAATAGCCTGATTTTTTTGTTGGGTTCAAAACCATAGCAACACATTGTATAGGTCATATAACGGCTGTCCGTCAACCTACTCACTGAACATTCCTGGAAAAACTAAATCTCTGGGCCTGATTTATTATTTCATATAGTTAAGAGAAGAATTCTCAACTTAATCTTTGAACAACTATGAATAGACCTAATCCGGAATTCAAATTTATGGGTTTTTCCGTCCGTGCACAGGTGGTACAAACAATGTTTTCTACACATTATTGCTAAACAGCACAAACTATGGATTAAATTCTATTGTTCTTTTTACTCATGTTTTCATTGTAACAGTGAAAGTTTGTTTGTACCAGAGGGGATAACCTAAATATTTGAATTCTGGATATAGTTTATTCAGTAGTTTTTGTTTTGGCATTTGGAAAAATTAATTACAAATATTAATTTAATTAATATTTTAAATATTTTCTTGATATAGACCATATTTCACATTGTCTTATATGTGTAAAGCAATAAACAGTTCTTTCAAATTTTAGGATTTCCTGGCAGAAATTCTGTGCCTAAACAATCTCCGGTTCAAAGTTACAAGACTGGTTTACCGACTCAACCAAAGCAGACTGGGTTACAACCTCAAGCAAAACAGACTGGGTTGCAAACTCAAGCAAAACAGACTGGTTTACCTGTTGCATCGAAGCAGACTGGTCTACCAACTCTAACAAAGCAGACTGGGTTACAAACTCAAACAAAACAGACTGGGTTACAAACTCAAACAAAGCAGACTGGTCTACCAGTTGCTTCAAACCAGACTGGTCTACCAGTTGCTTCAAACCAGACTGGTCTACAAACCAGACAGAATGTGAACACTCAAGGTGGTAAGAATACAGTAAACCAGTTTGATGTTAAAACAACAACAAGCCAGAAAGATGGAGCAGTACAAGGATTCTTTCAACAAATTTTAGACAAAGGGAAAGATCCAAATAAACTTGGAGGTATAGTGATGCTTGTTTTTTTCTCAGTCAAAATAATTTATTGGCATAAACTTAGTCCATTGCCAAGAAACAATTAAGCAGCATTTTACAAACTTTTAATTATATACAATACAGTAAAATTCCTTGTAAAAAATACTTGTGGAAAAAAATTCAGCTATTGGTTTAGCAAAACGCATGCAATCATCTGGTTTTGTTAACCAATTGCGTTTAAGTGGGGTTTTTTTTATATTCCAGATATCTCTGCTGTTTGTGGTTAGGTCATAATGAAACTTTTTATGATGATAATATACCATGTGATGAACAGAATTTTAACTAACCCTAGTCCTACATGGCTTAATTATGGATTATTGACCATTGTGATTTTTATGTTAAAGTTTGTTATCTCTGTTATTTATTGTCAGATCTTTATGAAACTTTTTACAATGATAATATATCATGTTATGAACATTATTAAAAATAACCGTAGCTCTGGCTGGCTTAATTATGGATTAATACCCTTCGTATTTTTGTGTTAAAGTTTGATATCTCTGCTATTTATGGTCAGATCTTCATAAAACTTTACAATTATAAAACCCCTGTATACCATGTGATGAACAAAAGTATGAAATAACTATAAATATTCTGCCTGGCTTAATTATGGACTGTTGACCTTTGTGATTCATGATGCCATAGCATTTAAACCAATAGAGAACATGCTTGACTTGATTTATCGAAGAATGTCTTGTTTTGAGGAAACATGAATTGGTTACCTATCGGGGTAAAAACCCATCCTTAATGTGGTTTCCACATTACCTTTTTTGTGTAAGTTAATTGATATGTGTATATGATTTTTAGAGATATAAAGTTAAGATCGCACAACATATCCTGTATTATTTAAGTACTCCTCTGTAATGTATTGTCTGCATGTATAACGTATATTTACAGGACAAATAAAGACACAAGTACCTCCACCAAATATGACTGTACCAGCTAATTATAACAGTAATCAACATCAACAATCTAGATTAGTCCACACACAACAATGTATGTCTTATCTATGTCATAGTATAAACTTTATATAAGCCCCCCGGCTAGCTCAGTTGGTGCACACAGGTCTACTGATCGAGGGGTCGTGGGTTCGATTCCCGGGCTGTGCATACTTTTGTACAGCTTGGTCATAAAATTATTTCTATGGCTTTTCTCCCTCCTACCTTTGATTTTTAATTATGTTGGGCAGTTGTCAGTCACTGACAAAAGTATTTGATTAGTAGTTGGTTAACAGCTTAATCCAGAGATCTAGCCTTACCAAGAAGAGTGAGTAGGTTGACTGACTGCCGATATGTGTATTGGTGGGCCAATTATACAATACAACAGTAATTATTGAGGTGTGAAAAACATCTTTTGGTCAATTGAGGCCTGAAAAGTGGCTTAATTAAACCTAATTATCGATATTGGACTGATCAAGTAAGGTCGTTAGTCGTGTCAGACAGTGTGTTGCTTAATACAGAGACTTTATATAGGCATTTACGTTGGGCGGTCTTAAATATGGTCACATAAGACAGGGATTTGTTGAATGCAGTGGGTTGCTAAGGCAGTTTTTACTGTATAACTACATGTATTTTGAAACATATGTATGTAACGAGACGGAGGCCTAAATAACTTATAAAGTTGTTGTTAATGTTTTATTATACAAGTTTATATGAATTTATCAACAGTAAAAGTTGTTGTTGTTATATTATACAAGTTTATATGAATTTATCAACAGTAAAAGTTGTTGTTGTTGTTATATTATACAAGTTTATATGAATTTATCAACTGTAAAAGTTGTTGTTGTTGTTATATTATACAAGTTTATATGAATTTATCAACAGTAAAAGTTGTTGTTGTTGTTGTTATATTATACAAGTTTATATGAATTTGTCACCAGTAAAAGTTGTTGTTGTTGTTATATTATACAAGTTTATATGAATTTGTCACCAGTAAAAGTTGTTGTTGTTGTTATATTATACAAGTTTATATGAATTTATCAACAGTAAAAGTTGTTGTTGTTGTTATATTATACAAGTTTATATGAATTTGTCACCAGTAAAAGTTGTTGTTGTTGTTATATTATACAAGTTTATATGAATTTATCAACAGTAAAGGTTAAAGAAGTCAATGGTATACTGGTTGAAGATATTACACCTAGTGGTTCAGAGTATGAAGATACTGGTGACGACGATGATGATGATGATGGTGTTGATAGTGATGACACTACTGGTGAGAATGATGTAGGATTTGGATTTAATGCTGAAGGTAATATACCCTGTTCTCTCAAGATACTGAAATCAGTATTTATGTATATGAAACTTGAACTTGCAAATTTTTGCGAGTTGATTTCATTTCAACTTGCAAAATGAAAACATCACTCTAGCATTTTTTCTCCAAATTTTAATAACATATCTAGTAACTGTTTGTATGTGCAATATAAAAGCAACTAAGTTTTACTTAACTAAAGATAGAACAAGTGCCTGATTGTGGGAAAGGCAAAGAATATCTAACATGTTTTACTGTGAATTTTTAGTTATTATACCCCCGCTTCGAAGAAGAGGGGGGGTATACTGTTTTACCCTTGTCCGTGCGTGTGTCCGTGCGTGCGTCCGTCCGTTACAAAATTTCCGTCGCAGTTTTCTCAGCAACTATAACATGCAGCAGCCTAATACTTTGCATATTGCTTCATCCCATAGTCCCATGTGGTGTAAAGCGATTTCATGCTCCTTGCTCATCTACTTTCTGTTTGTCGCATATTTTTAGATTTTTGCGGGGGTATCACTAGTGAGCATTAGCTCACAGATTTACTTGTTTTATACCATCAATCTATCTGGTCATTTCAATGCTAATTTTAGCCTCATTAGATGAGACAGTAATATTTTTCGGCTGTTTTTTAACTCGCGAAATTTTGCAAGTTAAAATAAGTCACTCGCAATTTTCAAAACTCCACTTGAATTTTGCGAGTAAGCAAGCTAAATCTGAGCCCTGCTTAAGACATAATTACACTGTGTAATTTATGTGAAATCTGCTATTTCAATGTTTTGAAAGTAGGTTTTCAGTATTTTCAAAACTTTCAACTTCAACCAATGATAACATGTACTTTATATCCCATACAGAGAATTTATACCCTGCCATGAATATTTGACAATATTGTCAATTAATAAGGTATATGGAGAAATTACTGGCCTTGTTGAAGAGTAGGTAAGTACTGGTTATAGACAAGGGTCCAGGAAAGCTAGATTATGTGCGCTGGATGCCGTAAAATAACCTAAAAAAGTGTGTTGACTCGGCGTTAAACCCAGTATAAATTAATAAATTATATTTTAGGTAGTAGTATATATGAGACTACTCCAGTAAATATCAAAACTAGATCTGATGTTTTACCACAAAGTTCAAGTACACCTGTTAGTAGAAAATTGTTTGATAATTCTAATACTAGTGACTTAAAACCTACATCTGGTCTTTCCTTCAATTCAGGTAAATATACTCTTTACTGTTCTTAAATAATGCATTGTTAAATTTTATTCAACTGTCAGTGGTGCATATATTTATGTAACCCGATAAAAATCCATGGTCCCAAATTGGATTTGAAGCCACAACCTCTCTGGTCATAAGCGGACACTCTACCACGTCGCCATAAAAGTTAGCTTGAAGGCAAGGGAGTACAAGTGCCGTATTATACCTCTGCTACACACACCCCCTCCATAATAGAATTTGTCCTCGAATTCTTGGAGCTTGATCAAACAATTCCAAGTGGGTTATTTACTTTGGGCGCCAAATGTAACCCGATAAAAATCCATGGTCCGTACTAGGATTTGAACCCATGACCTCTCGGGTCTTAAGCGGACACTCTACGACGTTGCCATAAAAGCTAGCTTAAAGGCAAGTGAGTACAAGTGCCATATTATACCTCTGCTATATTTATCCCTCTGATTTAATTACCTTCACAGTATTTTTGTATTTACGATTGACTTAAATCAGCAAGGTTGATATTCAACTGTCAGTGGCGCATATATTTACCCCACTGCTTTAAATACTCTTGCAGTACTTTTGTACTTATGATCAATTTAAATCAGCAAGGTTAATGTATGTGCCACTGACTGTTGAATGAAATTTAACAACACTTGTCATATAATCTTTGTTGTTGAATATTAAAGTTATTCTTATTTGATATTGGATTTCTTACTCAAATTTGATAACTTAGATCCTGATGCAATCTGATTAAACCCTGATCTAAAATGCTCCCCTCACACACTGGCATTTTTATCATTAGACAAATTCACAGTATGAGCAGGTTCAGCTGGTCTAAGCTATAATAATATCCATGATGCAATTTGCAACTAATAAAATGAACTATAAAAATAACTTGGAAAACCCAATCTAAAAATAGAAATTCTGATAAATTTGGAAATAGACTATATCCGGAATTCAAATATTTGGGTTTTCCCCTCCCATACAAACAAACTTTCACTGTTACAATGAAAACACGTGTAAAAAGAACAATAGGATTTAATCCATAGTTCATGGTATTTAGCAATAATGTGTAGAAAACTGTACCACCTGTGCACGGACAGAAAACCCCATAAATTTGAATTCCGGATTAGGTCTATTATAATGCTATTAATGCTGTATCTTCTAGAAAAAAAGCCATGCATTGGTTGGTCTACACAAAGGTCATCTAAATGTGACCTCTGTGCAATGTCAGAAGATTCTAATTCAACAGTCTATAGAATATAGTTCACAGAGATTTTTGGGCAGCAGAAAACTCAGGTTTTGAGTTTGAAGTTTGTTCTCAAATTTTATAACCTTTGTACCTTATGATGATTGTTTTAAACGCGGGAAGGTAGTACAGTTAGTAGCGCCATTGTTAGTGCACCGAGATTTCGAATCTAGTGTTTTGAAGGAGGTAAGGGTTCGAATCCCACCCGGGAGGTTATACCAGTAACCATTTCCTCCATTGATATAGTAGACAGAGAAGTTTTCAGCCCTGTTGAAGGGTAGGTGTGTACTGGTTATAGACATGGGTCCAGAAAAATAAACAATGTGTGTTGACACATTGTTAAAACCCAGTATAAATTTTAAAAAATTATCGTTTTAATATTTCAGAATCTATACAATTTGGTGCCACATCATCCAGTACAGTACCTAAAACACCCACAGATGTTCAAACATCTATACCATTTGTATTCAATCCTACATCTTCGACTGTATCAACATTTGGAAGCCAGTCTAATTCTCAGACTGGTTTCAACTTTTCCTTAGGTGCTGGTACACCAAGTTTTGGTGCAAAAAGTAACCAGTCTACTATAAAAAATGATACACAGTCTAAAGATGCTGTGACCTCTGAGAAGAATGTTGAAAAGAAAGCTGAAACTGGTAAATATATTTTGTGATTACTCAAAAGCAGAACAACAGGGTGATGCCCTTCGTCTCTCCTTCCTGCTTTTAACTCGACTTTACGAAGTAAATGCAGAGCTCTCCTACTCTCCCTAGTGTCGGCATCCACGTCCACATTTCTGATTAAAGTTTTTGTGCAGTAAAATATATGTTCCTTATTATCAACCACATCTCATGTGACAAGGTTCATAACTCCTAACACATTTTTTTTTCAGAACTATCTCCCCTTGAACATAGAATTTTCTTTAAAAAATAAAAATTTTCTGTATCTGTTTTATTCTTATAGGTATCAATTTTAAACTTTAAATATGTTCCTTACTATCAAACACATCTCATGTGACACGTACTTACTTAGTCAAGCATGCTGTCTTTACTGACAGCTTTTATTTTGCTCCCCTATGCAGAAAAAAATACTTTAAACATCAATCATCCGAGTCACCAAGCCCTGTATTGATACTCTTTATACAAAAATAAGTTTTTAAACATATCTCTGATACATCCAGCCCTTTATTTTTCCTTCCTATGCAGTTACTTTGAACATCAGTCTTTTGGTGGGGCCTCTTTTGTCTACCTCACTGCCCTTTCTTAGTTCTATAATACTCACTGACATATTAGTTTGTAGATGTTTTATTTAGTTACTTTTGTTTTACCAAAAGTTGAGGATTGACAGACCTATGAATTCATGAGGAGGGTGTGGCTAAGTCATTACGTTGTTAGACTGGTAATTATTGGATAGCCAACACTGCTTTGGTTCCTATCTTCCAATCCCATTCAAAACCTACCTTGTTGTTTTCTTGAGCAAGAAACTTCATCTTACTATCTCAGTACTGGAGGACTGTGAAGTGGACTCTTTAAAGTAAACAGTCTAAATTGTAAGAACTTGTTTCACAATGAAGCTAAAATAAATTAGTATTACATGTAATTAAATTCTAGAATTATGATGTACTTTATTTGCTTGAAAGAACAGCTGGTTTTTTCTACTCCCATCAGACAACTCCTAGCTTAACCTGACAGCATTCTGACTGGTTATTTATTAGATATATATATTTCAGCAGTAAAGCCTCCTATAACACAGGCATCAAGTGCGGGTGTACCAGTTACCGTGGCAACCAGTACAACTACATCAGGTGACACTACAACATCAACACCTCCACCTTCTGCCTCAACTCTTCTTAGTAAATCACCCATTGCCCAGCCCTCTGATGCTGGTATGCCTGACACCAGCACCAGAAGCACCGTTACCACACAAGCCAAACCTTCTAGTGCTCCTACCATGTCTTTTACCACCAGTTCTCTGACATCTGGTTCAAATACAACCACTACTGGATTGTTTGGTCAGACTGCTACTAGTTCAACAGGATTGTTTGGCCAGACTAGTTCAAGCTCAAGCGCTCCAGGTATATTTGGTCAAACCATTTCAGGAGGATCAAGTTTCTTTGGTCAAACTGCTACAAGTAGTTTAGGGTTTTCATTTCCAGCTTTAACATCAGCTACGGAATCAGACACTGTGTCAAGTACGTCTGATATCTCTACGTCTGCTGCACCTAGTGCACAACAAGAATCAGGTTTATTTACTGGAGGGATATTTGGAAAGTCTAACACTTCCAGTGCTGTCAGTACTTCTGCTAGTACTGCCACTACTAGCTCAACAACTTCAACATTATTTGGTCAAACCTCATCTGCTGTATCAACGACATCCACTCCAATTTTGTCAACTTCGTCTGAAAAAGCCACTGTTACAACAGCTACTGCAGGGCTTGTATCTGGAGCAAACACTTCTACCACTGGAGGCCTGTTTGGACAGGGATCCACACCAACTCCATCTGGAAACTTGTTTGGGCAGGGTACCAGTGCATCATCGTCTGGAGTCTTGTTTGGCCAAGGTACCAGCACATCTGGAAGTTTGTTTGGACAGGGTACCAGCTCTTCTACATCAGGGGGTTTGTTTGGACAGGGTACCAGCTCTTCTACATCAGGAGGCTTGTTTGGACAAGGTACCAGCACCCCTTCAACTGGAGGCTTATTTGGGCAGGGTACCAGCACTCCATCATCTGGAGGCTTGTTTGGGCAGAGTACCAGTTCTTCGTCATCTGGAGGCTTGTTTGGGCAGGGTACCAGCACTCCGTCATCTGGAGGCTTGTTTGGGCAGGGTACCAGCACTCCATCATCTGGTGGCTTGTTTGGGCAGGGTACCAGCACTCCGTCATCTGGTGGCTTGTTTGGGCAGGGTACCAGCACTCCATCATCTGGTGGCTTGTTTGGACAGGGTACCAGCACTCCCTCATCTGGAGGCTTGTTTGGACAGGGAACCAGCACCCCTTCAACTGGAGGTTTGTTTGGTCAAGTCTCAAGTTCAACATCTGGTGGCCTATTTGGTCAAGGTCAATCTTCATCTTCTGGTTTATTTGGTTCAACACAACCAAGTTCTGGATCAACTTCTAGCACTGGATTTGGTTTTGGTCAAACTTCTATGTCTGGTTTTGGTAAACCCTCATTTGGTGGATTTGGACAACCTGCAAGGTTAGTGTTTTTAGACCATTATAAGTCTTTAAGTTTTTTTTATGTCTGGAGCATAAGGCCAATAGATCAAGGGTGCATATTATCAATGGTCTAAGGACCGTTTTAAATCATAACGAAATCTTAACTCAGACTTACGAATTTTAAGGTGTATTATCAAAAATCGTAATCTTAAGAAATCGTAAAAAATCGTAAATTTGGTCCTTACTTTAAGACCACCAAAAGATGTGCAGTGGTTAAGAACCATAACCCTCTCCTTCATAATTTGGGAGTTATTGTCCTTGGTTGCATTTTTTTGTCCCAAGCATAGATCCAATAGTATTCAAGCTACTGAATTGATATTTTACAGGTGGATAGATCACATAGTGGAAAAAGTGCAATGCCCAAGAACCGTAACTCTCTGCTTCATACTTTGGGAGTTATTGCCCTTTGTTGCATTTTCTTGTCTGGAGTATAAGTCTAATACTGTTCAAACTACTGACTTGAAACTAAACCCTGTTTAGTAAACAGGCAGACAGATCTCATAGAAAAGAAGTGCAGTGATCAAAATACAGTGGATCTTGTGTTAAGCGACCATCCAAGGGAGAGACAAAAAGTGGTCGTTTAAGACAATGGTCTCTTAAGACAAATGTTGATTACGACGTTGAAACCGTCCTGACATTCTAAAATTCGTCATTTTCGTAGAACATTCATCTGTCAACGGGACGATTTTGACTGATGGATTTTCATTCAAATGTCGTCAAATACATACAAATGATGGGAATATAGATTTTCTTTCTTCTTAACATCCTAAATTCAGGTTCAAATTGCAATTATATATTTAATTAAGTAAAACTGCGAAACAGTCGTTTTTGTTTACGTACATGTTAAAATCCGGGCATTTTCCGGAATTTTCGCCATTGTAACAATCAATATATTTAGGTCATCAGAGTAAAGGCTGTTAAATTTGAAACAGTGAAATTTAAACAATTAATGATAATTAGTAGTGATAATCGTCAACACATAAGCTACTTCTTTGTTCTAACAAGCGCTGCAATATTCATGCGTAAAAATGTTGGCCTTGTTAAAATTGAAAGTAGAACGTGACGCTATTTTCGGAAAACGTGTTTATAATGTCCTCAAAATTGACCTTTCTTTGTTTAAATGAACAAATTGTTTCTGTGTTCGTATTTTAAATAAATATTATTTTACACGTTCTATGCACGTATAAGAAGTCAAATTAGCAGTCTCTAGAAATGTTTTGGGAAATGATTACCTTCTACGGTGATAGAACGGTCAGAACGGATGTTTTAATTGACCCCGATACGGGACTAATTGTTCGGCGTGTATTATGTAATTACATTATAATTGGATAGTATTAGTGTCACTTTGTTGATTGTTCCCACTACCCCCTTATCTTACAGTATTTATGACTGTTAATTATTGATTTTTAGAGCCTGACATACGAGTTTAGGTGATAGACATTGAGGCGACGTATATTTTTGATTACCGATTTTTAACGATTTTTGCCAAATTAGATTTATTTGACCCGGTCGTTTAACACAAATAAGTCAGTCAGTTTCGTTGTTAGACTTTTTGTCAGTGGACACATGTGACTGAGTTCTAGTATTATATATATTATATTATACACTGGGGTCCAAAAGTTTCTTTACAAATTGTTAATTTCTTACATTTTGGAATATATACTTAAACAACCTTTATTGACTTGTCGTTTTTAGTTTTACTACTAATATACAGTTTATCATTAAATGTCAACTATGTTCTATCATAAATATTTATTTTTATTATAAATATACAATAAAATGTTAAGCCAAATGTGTCTGCATTAATGTTTGCTATGAAAAGATAAAAAGAAAAAAATGAAACAAAATACAAGTGTAAAGAAACTGTTTATTATATATCTTTTGTTTACTTTGAAATAATCATCATTATCATCATCACCAACAAACCAGACTAGCATGGTTAAGTGCACATGTACCCAACCGTCCTATATAAAAATAATATATAATTATTTTTTTGGATTTAATCCGGGAATATGTTTAACGTTCACATTGTTCAAATGCAGATTGCCATTTGGTTAGATTTATTAGATATATAATAATATATCATATGAAATGTCACATTATATTATAGTTTTGGTCAACAATCAGATACTAGTAATGAGAGTGGTGGTGGTTTATTGAGTGGTTTAGGTGGTAAACCATCTGCAGAGAAATCTAATACTAATGTCTTTGGTTCATCACAAACATTTGGAGCTTCACAACCAGGTATGTATAAGGGAAGCATTGAATTTAAGCTCGCATACTTGCATAATGCAAGTGGATTTTGACAAATGTGAGAAACTTTTATTTTAACTCGCAAATTTTTGCGAGTTGAAATTGGCAAACAAAATTACTATCTAAACTAATGAGACTCAAATCAGCATTGAAAAGGCCAGATAGCTTGATAGTATTAATGGAAGATTCACCCTAAACAATTTTTGATATTCATTGTCAATTATGCCTTTGTTTTATCACTAGTTAGATATAGTACTATGTTGTTTTTATATTGCATATATGAATAGTAATTCTGTTTGCCATTAAAATTTGGAGAAAATAATGCCAGTGATTTTTTTCATTTTGCGAGTTGAAATAAAATCAACTCCCAAAAAATTAGCAAGTCCAAATTTTTGTTACATTCGAGCCTTGTATAGGGTTTAATTATTGGTACAAAGTGCTCAAGGTAAGCTATTGTGAAGGGATGTCTGGCCAGTGTTTGTTCTTGCGTGTGTCTGTTGTCAACAATTTCTTGAAAAGTCTTCTTGTCTAAAACCATAAAGCATACATATAACAAATTTAGCATGCACATGGTTTGACACTTACAATGTCCTTGGATTCCAAGAATCCCCAAAACATGGGAGCACTTCCAGTGATGCTTAGCTATGGGTTCCTTCTGGACCCCTAAAATTTGTCCTGTTCTCACATGAATTAAAGTTCCTATTGTTTACCACAATTTGTAACTTAAATCTGTACCTTATTTTTTGTCTATTATTGAAGGAATCCCTTTTGTTAAGGAGTAATCTCTGAATAACTGATTAGGGATTTCATTCTGGATCCTTGGTAAAAACAGTCAGTGTTGAATTCTGCATATACCATCACCTGAAGGTCCTATTCAAGAATTGTGTTATTTCGCCCCTTGGGTCAATAATGACCTAAGCCCTAGGGTCTACATATTTAATTCAGAAAATGTTAAAAATCTTTTTCAAATTGTTCTTCAAAAATATAGCTGAATTGAAATTGTCATTTAAACTTATGTCAGGTGACCTTAAGGTCTAGTTCTCGGATGAGGGGTCCGGTGGACCCTCTTGTTTATTGATTGTTAGATAAGGCCACAACAAGTTGATCATATGTTCTATGGATTTGCTTGCACCGAAATTTTGATGGTTTTTACAAAAAAAAATTTATTTCCTTGCTCGCTCATAAAATTTTGGTCAAACTGATCATATGTCACATTATATTATATTAAAGTTTTGGTCAACAATCAGATACCAGTAATGAGAGGTACATGGTTGCTAATTGAAGCGACTGAATGAAGATTTTTTTTTTAAATTTCTTCACTCGCTAGCCCCATTTTTTTCCAGAAAAGTCTGTGGAACACTTTATCAACTTGTTGTGGCTTAAACTATAGTTACTATGGTAACAGAACTGATAAGGTATATTACACAGGAATTTGTTGCATATTAATATAACAACATTTTACTGTACTTTCAGCCTCAGGATTATTTGGTTCTAATTCAGTGCAATCATTTGGCTCTGGTGCTAGTACCTCTGGGGGCGGTGGTTTTTCAGGGGGTGGAGCTTTCAGTGGAGGAGCGGGTGTGGCTTCTACAGGATTTGGTTCTCCACAACCACCTTCTGCAGGTTGGTATTTTTTGTTTCTGTGTTAGTTTATAGTTTTACTTAGATCACGATACAGTCACAATTATATGTGGTGACCTTTTCTCATCATTATATTAATGACGTAATTGTTATGATACGTAACTTGTTTACATTGTCTACGTCACGCAATTTGAAATGAGCCGTCCAATCGCAGACTGTGAATAATACCGATGTTAAATTATCTTGCAAATCTTGGTCTAAAAATAGGAATTACGAAATCAAAGTGTTATTATTAGTGTTTTGTCTAGATGAAAGCTACGCATTGGTCGGTCGACACAAAGTTCATCTCGACGTGACCTTCCATGGAGACAGTAGAGATCCTGTACGACAGCGGTCTACAGGGTATCTGTGCACGGAGATTGGTATGCACCGTTCTGATGACATACCATACTTAAACTTTAAAAAAGCCAGTTAAAAGCATAATAATATATATAATAACCAGAAAATTAGTTTAATTCAGTTTAAGATCTATTTATTTCACTCGTGAGCTAATGATATTATATTTTCACTCGTGGCTATGCCACTCCAGGAAATATTGCATCCTTAGCTCACTCGTGAAATAGAAATCGGTCTTACACCAAAATAAACTAATATCCTCTGTATTAGAGAACAAAGTAATGAAAACCAGTTCAGGAGTCTGGTAGCATCCTGGGAGGGCGACAGCTGTGTTTGTAGCTTCTGTTCAAATGTTTTATAGTTGCTGTTTTTCTAGTTTAAATATGTACATATTTAAACATAGCCTGCTAGTCAATTTAATTATTCGTGTTATCCAATTTTGATACTTACATCTATTATAATTTAACTATTGTTCTTATGTATGTCACTTATATTCTGTATGTCGGTCAAAAGCTATACATAGCTTATGTTTGTATTATTGATTTATTCTTACCAACAGTAAAGTAATATTTGACTTGACCTGACTTGACTTATATATTTCAGGTGGTTTTGGTGCCCCACCATCGTTTGGTGGAAGTCCAGGGTTTGGGGGAGCCCCGGCTTTTGGATCATCTCCTTCATTTGGTGCTGCACCAACATTTGGTAGTAATACTGCTTCTGGAGGCTTTGGTTCTATACCAACATTTGGTTCACCAACAAATACCGCAACTTTTGGATCAACCCCTGCTGCTGGTACCACAGGCTCTGCTGGATTTGCTGGGTAAGTTTATTTTATTGAAACTTTTGGATCAACCCCTGCCTCTGGTACCACAGGCTCTGCTGGATTTTCTGGGTAAGTTTATTTTAATGAAACTTTTGGGTCAACCCGTGCTGCTGGTACCACAGGCTCTGCTGGATTTGCTGGGTAAGTTGATTTCATTGAAACTTTTGGATCAACCCCTGCTGCTGGTACCACAGGCTCTGCTGGATTTTCTGGAAGAAGCCTGTTACCAAACTGCCCTGATTATCAACCAAAGGAGTACTCATCAAAAAAAAATTTATAAGAAGTAATGTATGATGGTTTATGCCGCATTTCAACATTTTTACATTCATATTGATGTCTCTGGAAAGGCTTAGAACACTTGACCATAGCTTTTAGCTTAACACTAAACACATAACCTTGTCAGTGGCTGACTACTGCCTTACTGGATACAGAGTTAGGTACAAAAATTGCCTCCAAAGAGTCGCCTTATCATGTTCCTATATCAGCATTAATTGTAGTTTGTTTATTCTCAACTGTCGAAATATGAAGAATTTCACCGTGACTTCAAGTTCTTTGTCTTACACAAGTGATATTGTGATAGTGTGTATTCAATCACTGTGAAATTATTCTTACTTAGACAGTTTTAAAGATAAACTGGACTTTAGTTTATCATTACATATTATTCAAACTATGTTACATGAATAAGCCCAAGTTATTGTTAAATTATTTGCTCTATATGTGATTAGTTTTTTAGCCGAATTTTTCAATGAAAAAAATTGGCTAATAGTTTGGCAAAACACGGGCGGTAGGTTATCTGGTGGGTGAGCGGGCATCTTGTGTCATTAACAATTGCTTTAAAAAAATTTTTACCCTATATTTCTGCCATTTAATGTCAGATCTTTATAAAACTTTATACAATGATAACATACCATGTGATGAACAGAATTAGAAAATAACCACAACTCTACCTGTCTTTATTATGGATTATTTCCCTTTGTAATTTTTGCGTTAAGGTTTTTAAATCCAGCTTTAGTATGGTTTCTACATTACATTTTTTGTATCAAAGTTTCATTTTTCAAGAACTTTTGATGGACACTGTATACAATGTTTTTGTATGATTATAGGTTTGCTGCTGCAGGAAGTCCTACATTTGGAGCTTTAGCACAATCTAATGATGCCCCAACATTTGGTGCTTTAGGACAACAAATTAATACACCAGGTATGTATAGTGTGACAATATTAGCCTGAGCTTGAACTTGAACTACCTTATTATGATAATTACGCTCTTCACTTACTTTAAATCGTGAGTTTCCATTTGTGTGTATACGATATTCACATGTTTATAACAACCTATGTGACTATCAATCAATTTTGTAAACATGGAAAATTATTGTACTTTTAATTTTGGATTTGTTCGTTTATGGGAGAAACAAGTAAGTCTGCATTACTATGGCACAGATTCAAAGTATTTATTCATATGCAAACAAAATTAATAGTTCAGAACCTGTATTTTGCTGAAAGCTTCTAATATAGCGTGATTTACATACGAAGACAAAAATAGACAGTAAATACCAAGTTTAATATATTCTTGTGTTAAGGTCGAGCTCAGGTTTATATTGTCAGACTTTATATAGCTCTTATTTTGTGGGGAGGGAGAGTGGAGGTTTGGTTTATTGCCATAGCAACACATTGTATAGGTTATATCATGGCAGTGAGTCTACCTACTCAACATTGTTGGCTAAAAATGACTCGTGCCGGGAAAGTTCTGTTATGAGCAAGACTCCACTATGTCAAAGATATAAATGACTGCTTTTGATCTCTGGAGAGAAGGATTAATTGTAAATTGGGTTTGAACGCATTCAGAAACAAAATGACTGTCATTTTATGCTATACAAGTAATTGTTACTGATATTGTCCCTGTTTTATCAACCAATTACATCACAGAAATTTGTTACTGGACTGGGGCCAATATGTGTTATTGACCCTATAACAAATTTCGGCCTTGTTTTCAGGCAGGCAGGCAGGCAGGCAGGTGTTCAATGTCGTTAACAATTGCATTAGGTTTTTATTTACCCTATATTTCTGCCATTTATTGTTAGATCTTTATGAAACTTCATACAATGATAACATACCATGTGATGAACAGAATTAGAAAGTGACCACAACTCTACCTTGCTTTATTATGGATTATTTCCCTTTGTAATTTTTAGTTAACATTTTTAAAGCCAGCTTTAATGTGGTTTCCACATTATATTTCTTGTATTATATTATATTATATAATTTCAGCATTTGGAAATACTGGTGGTAGTACATTTGGGTAAGTATTGTTATTCATAGAATATTTTTGCTGTAAATATAATAATAATATCTTTGTCTATTTTATACTTAAGGCCACAACAAGTTGATCATTTGTTCTATGGATTTTTCTAGGAAAAAAAATGGGGCGAGAGAGCGAAGAAAAAAAATTTAAAAAAGTCTTTATTCACTTGCTTTATATGGTGGTTTGACCAAATTTTTATGAGCGAGCAAGGAAATAAAAATATTTTTTTGTAAAAACTGTCAAAATTAAGGAAGCGAATCCATAGAACATTTGATCAACTTGTTGTGGCCTAAAAACTACATTGTACTACTATAGTTTGTTTATATTTGTTTGAAAATACATTGTATGATAATATGGTGAAGGCATAGCAGAACAGTTATGACATAAGATAGACAAGTACAATATAAAGGCCTGTTTCACTTTGGTTCATATCTCATGCAAACCCACACATTTTGTATCTTTATTGCTTAGTACTTGGTGACCACATCATACCAACAAAAATATTACCATATTTTAACTCAAAATACACCTTATGATGATTTGGTCTCTTGAAAGCTGACTTGAGAGTGATATTTTTTAGGGTTGGGTGTAACAATGTAGCAACACAATGTAAAAATCATATTATGGCAGTCAGTCTACCCACTCATCTTTCCTGGAAAGGCTAAATCTCTGGATTTAGCTGTTACCCAACTACTAGGCCCATACTTCTGTCAGTGACTTACAACTGCTTTACATGATTTAGAATCACTGGTAGGAGTGAGAATGGAAGTTAAAGTAGTAGTTATTTCATGATCAAACTCGGCGAAAGTATGCCTGCCCAGGAATTGAACCCAGGACCCCTCAATGTGGTCTCAGAGTTGAGAGTAACTGGTATATGTTGTAAGAACTAGCTTCACCATTCTACTTAGATAAATTTGTATTTACTGATGTGTGTGCTTTTGATTTGTATATTTGTTAGATCCTAAATGATTACAGGGTTTCTGGTGTAATTCACCTATTCTGCTAATGGCGGAAAAACTTCGAAAAAGACAAAAAAGTTTTTTAAAAATATGCAAATTTTTCATAGTAGAAAAAATGAAATACTCTAATTGGCCGCATTTTATTTTATTTTTTTACTTTTATCCAATTAAGTATTTTAATAAAATCTTGGCCCTTAGTGGAACTAAGAATATATTCTGATGTATTTTTGGGTTTTTTTTCAGATCAAGTCCATCCTTCACTGGTTATAGAGGATAGAAAGTTACATGTTTTACATACAGAGAGAGATACTAACATTGAATCCTGGAATGGATTTATACCTCGTTTCTGATTTTACTGACAAATGAATGTCATTTACTGATCAAATTTGCATAAATGATGAAGGAGTCATTTAACAGTGAAAACACTTGTTGAGTCATTGATTGATTTTTTTTCACCAATCATGTTGCATTATTTTGTTGTGGTTGTAATTATTACATGATATTTGATACAATAATGATATTGTGTAATTTTGTTAAACTGTCAGTGGCGTTAACATTAATCCCACTGATTTAAATAGAACAGTTTATTATATGCTTTCCAGTGGAATACCGGGATTTATCGGTGAAAAATTGATATTCCACGGTTTTGAAGCAAAAAAAATAAATTTGTAATTTTTCACTGTTTGGATATGCCGTTCTGATGACATATCATACTTAAACTTTAAAAAAGCCAGTTTGAAGCATCTAATAAACAGAAAAGTTGTTTTTTTCAGTGTAAGATCTATTTATTTTACTTCTGAGCCAAGAATATTATATTTTCACTCTTGGCTACCCCACTCGAGAAAATATTGCATCCTTAGCTCACTTGTGAAATAAAAATCGATCTTACACAGAAATAAACAAATATCCTCTAAATATTGTATTAGAATATTTGAACAGAGACTTTGTATACATGATGACATTTTGTTGAGAATTGAGATAGACGATATTTACAATATTGATTTGGTAATTTATATTTTTGAAAATGGGTGCTCTCATAAGTGTGACATTTATATTGTGAATCACAGTTTATAAGTCAAGGAAAACAGTAGTAATGTGGTAATTTGTACTTAATTTAATTTTTTGTCATACTTTACTTATAAAAACATCTAGCATCTCTGTTGTCAACCAGAGAAGCTTTTCTCTCTAAAGTATCAATGTTTATAGTCTGGATGATAGGTTGTGCAAAGTCTAGTTTTTAACTGGAAGATTGGTCCGGAGAGCACTTGCCTTGTAAGTGAGGGGTCCTGGCTTTGAGTCTTCTCCAGGCTGCTTATTTAGCTCACCCTGTAACCCGGGTCGATAGCGCAGTCGGTAGCGCTCCAGGATTTGGAATCTCGTGCCCGAGGGGGTGCAGGTTGGAATCCTACCCGGGTGATTATACCCTTCCATGATAATTTGACAATAATGTCGATTTTCCTCCATTGATTAGATAATATGGAGAAGTTTCCGGCCTTGTGGAAGGGTAGGTGAGTACTGGTTATAGACAATGGTCCAGGAAAGCTAGGTTAGGTGCGCTGGACGCCGTGAAATGACCTAAATTGTGTTGATACGGCGTTAACTCCAATGAATAAATAAATAAGCTCACCCTGTGACAATCAATTTGTGATAAGTCAATAACTGCTTTCATCTAATACCATGTACATATTCTACTTAATAAAATCACTTGAACTGTAAAGCCATTTTTGTTCAGCTTTAACATACTAAACTTGTTAAGTACCGGTACATGTGTTGAGATCATTTTAACATATAAAATCATGATGTAATTTCTTCTATGTTTGCTACTAGTACAATAATTTTAATTTAATGATATGAAATAATTTTATTAACTTAAAATGTAGAAAAGTATTAAACTGTCTACTTATATTGTCCAAAATAAGAAATAATTAATATTTGCAATGTTTGAGTGATAATTTGTACGTTGAACATTATGTACATTAGTATGATATCACATTTATATTTTCACTGTTTTTGTTCATCGAAAAGCTCCAAATGTTCATTGTAATTACATGTTATCAAATCTGACCTTAAAAATGTTTTAATCAATGAGATATGTCGTTCTATGTTTCCATGATTGTCCTAATGTTTGCACTAAACTTTCAAGATGCGATTGGCTTCAATTGCATAATGTATAGAGCTTCAAATTTGTGGTGTCTATATTTCACATTTCTAAAGGGCTTTAACTAAGGGGAGGGGGTTAGAATGTTTGCATTTGTTGTATATCCCATTATTACAAGTGTAATCTGTATAGATACTGATAATATTTCCAGATTTTAGAATTTGCACCATCGATAGTTGATGAAAATAAACCCCCTATGAAAATTACCCACCTTACAGCATTTTCTGAAAACTGTATAGTTATTATCTTTACACCTAGAACATTCTAATCACATTTAAACTGAGACAGTTGGAGACAAACAAGCATTTGTACCTATCATTAGATTGATAAATGATTAACATTGACTTGTTATGTCATGAAATATTCTCTTTGAGGCCAATTTCATTTGAAAATTAGTGAAATTGGGCTTGGCTTTGAATTTGTATGGACATTTTATCATTGATAGTAATCATTGCTAATAATGTTTTGATTCATTTTGCTGTAAAATAAATATAGTCTGCTTGATTTGTAACTAGTTATGTCTTTTTTCTTTCATCAGAAAATCAGTCGGGTAATTTTATTTCATTGTTGTTCATTGTTAATGCAACACCTCAAAAATTGAGGATATTCTTTGACTTTGGTGTAAGATTGCTTTTTTACTTCAATGAGTGAGCTCAGAAAACATATTTTAGTGGCTTAGTCATAAGTGAAAATGTATAATTTTCTTAACTTACAAATTCAAATAAAAATTGATCTTGCACCAAAATTAATGAGTATTGTCTATTTTTTTACACAATACATAAAATTACAATAACAACAATACCGGTAAAACAAAATATGCCTCTTTTGTACTTAAAAAATATTTTATGAAGATTTTTCTGTGCACTATTTCAATATTGGCTGTATGTATTAGGTCAGTCATTTATGAATGGATACTTAAAACTAATAGAGTGTCATATTTAATCTAGTTTGTCACTGATACTATTCTAAAGTAATGGTATTTTATAGTCTTAAGTTTCATGATTATGCATGTTTACCGACTACTTCCATTACCACAAGTCATTGGGCTACTGGTATCTATCTATCAATCTCCCTGGGGAGTTTTATACTTAGCATAGTGCTGCCTACAAATTGGCACAACAAAATTATACCATCCTAACAGGTACCCATTTACACCTAGATTGAGTGAAGTAGTCATAATTAAATTTTTTCTTGCTCAAGGAAATTAGCAGTGCCCCTTGTGGGGTTCAAACCCGGGGCATCTTGATCCCTAAGCTTGCGTCTTACCACTGAACTACAGCTCCTACAATTATCGATTATAATCAACAACAAACAACTAAAAGTCAGTTTTTCGTGTATATATTTATCTCTTATTGCACTAAAGTATATTTTGTTGTAAAAATAAAATTTTCCAAAAATAAAAATTGCCAAAAAATATCGAAAAAATAAAAATTTCATTGTAAAAAATTAAATTGTAAAACTTAATAAATATAAGATGATGTTGTTTTCGAGTTGTTTTAGAGTTTACAAAGTTTGCTGTCATATCTTGGTACTTGTTTTTCTATGGGGATATCTTTCTTCCAGACAGGTGGTATGATACACAATGGTTTACCAATTTTAGGTCTCCAGACTAACATTTGGGCACTGTTAGCATTAGGTGGTGTTAGTGCACATCTTGGAATAGGAATGTTGTCTTCTACGATCTCTGGTTGCTTAGGAACAGGGTTACTAACAAGTCTAGCTCTGTGACCTGAAAAATATCAAAGTTTTATTTAAGCATGGGTTAAAGTTTCCCATATTTTAACAGAATTCCGTATTTTCTACAGCCACCTGGGTTTTTTTCAAGTTTTGTAAATCTGATGAGGAAGTTGGGTAGTTTGGGATAAGGGTTTAAGTCAGTGTAATAAGTCTACAAGTTTATAAAATATGTTACAAATGCATTAATGTGCTGACAGTCATCAATTTAACCAACTAGCCTGAAGCTCTGGATGAGTGAAAATTGATTTAGGCTTCCTATAGTTGACTGTATATAAAAATATTTTAATAATTATATAAAGAATGTATAGTGTGGCAGAATTAATCTAGCAAGGGTGTTTTAATGGTATGATAATGGTATTTCATTATCCAGATATGTTGCTTGCATATGTATACCCATAAAATGCATTTTCATAAAAAAGTTTAATGTGGGCCGAAATAGTCTACAGAATAAATTTGACAAATAGACTATATCTAGAATTCAAATAATTGGGTTTTCCCCTGCAGTACTAACAAACTTTAACAGTCAAAATGAAAATGTGTGTACACAGAAAAATATGATTTAATATGCGTTTCATGCTTTTCATCAATGACTTGTAACAAACTTTACTTGTACCGTCTGTGCATAGACAGATAAACCCACAAATTTGAGTTGGGAATTAGTGGTGCTTTTCACAAAATTCTTAGGAAAAAAATCTTCGTAAGTCAAAAGCAAGAAACATTAATACAATGTAATATGCTCATTTTTGGACTTATCAATTCTAAATATTATAGAATTGTGTACCTTTTGAATATCATAATATATCATAGTTATGCTTATTATCCATCTGACTTTGAAGTGCTAATTATATGAAACTGACTTATGAAGAATTTTTTCGTAACAATTTTTGTGAAAAGCACCACTGATCTATTGTCACTATTATATATTTACCTAATGGCTTATTTGGATCAACTTCAATATCAAGTTGCATGTTCCACATGATTGTCTTCATTATATAAGCTTTATGTATTGTCATGTCCCATACCACTAACCATACATAGAAACTTTGATCCCGAGTTATGTGTGTAAGGTTGGGTGGTCCTACAATGAGAATAATTAAATATTGTATTACTTCTGTCCAGTTATATGTGGGTTTAACACCGTATCAACACATTAATGTCTCGGCTCATTTTGTACTAACTATGTCATTCTATTTCAATATCATTTTCATACATTAAACATTAAGTAACAAAAAACTATATGACATTACCGGTATTGAACTGGATTCAGCTAATTTAGAAAATTTTAATTAACAGAGAATATGTTATCTATATGTCTGAGGTCGTAGCTTGGTTTGGAGCTGAGACTTTAAAAACAGTTTGCATAATTTTGGGCCATGAAATAAGAAGATGGCACAATTGGGGGCCATGAAATAAGAAGATGGCACAATAAGGGGCCATGAAATAAGAAGATGGCATAATTTGGGGCCATGAAATAAGAAGATGGCACAATTGGGGGCCATGAAATAAGAAGATGGCACAAGAAGGGGCCATGAAATAAGAAGATGGCATAATTTGGGGCCATGAAATAAGAAGATGGCACAATAAGGGACCATGAAATAAGAAGATGGCTTAATTTGGGGCCATGAAATGAGGAGATGGCTTAATTTGGGGCCATGAAATAAGAAGATGGCTTAATTTGGGGCCATGAAATGAGGAGATGGCTTAATTTGGGGCCATGAAATAAGAAGATGGCACAATAAGGGGCCATGAAATAAGAAGATGGCTTAATTTGGGGCCATGAAATGAGGAGATGGCATAATTTGGGACCATTGAAATAAGAAGATGGCACAATTTGGGGCCATGAAATAAGAAGATGGCACAATTTGGGGCCATGAAATAAGAAGATGGCACAATTTGGGGACCATGAAATAAGAAGATGGCACAATAAGGGGCCATGAAATAAGAAGATGGCTTAATTTGGGGCCATGAAATGAGGAGATGGCATAATTTGGGACCATTGAAATAAGAAGATGGCATAATTTGGGGCCATGAAATAAGAAGCTGGCACAATTAGGGGCCATAAAATATGAAGATGGCATGATTTGGGGTCATGAAATAAGAAAATTTTTACCTTGGTTTCTATTGGCTGGATTACGCCATGTGACATGTGGATGAAAGTTATCATTCATGGTTACTGTAGCTGTTTGATACATCTTACATGGACCTTCAAATATAACTGTCTCATTACGTGAACCGTACCAGGGGTAGTGGTGTCCATCACAATCACTGATCATTACTTGAGCTCCTGATGTTAACTCTGGGAATTCCCAACTTGTACTGGAAAATAAAAAATAAATTGTAATGTTGATTAACTATTAATGGGTATATGTCTATATCTTATTTGATTTCTCAATTGAAAAAGCTTATGTTTTGTGTTAAGAATCAATCGTGCAGATTCTAAATTGATTATAAGAAATACCCTAAATTCTCCGATTTTAAAATAGAAAATATTCATGGTACAACTGTATTGATAATAAGCAACTGAGAGCATTTTTTAGTTATCTTCATATAATTCAAACTATGTTACATAAATAAGCTTTAGTTACAGTAAGATTACTTGTGGTTACGGATATTCATTTTTTTCAAGATTCTATTGGTCCAAGAACTTTAGGAGAGTACTGTATATCATTGGCACCAGAGTCCATAACTTATGATCATTAGAAAGGTGTTTCAATATACATATAATGGTCCCTGGTGTACATATAACACTACCTTTTATAGAATAAAATGAATATATCAGGGTTCAAAATTAAGCTTGCATACTTGCAAAATGCGAATGGATTTTAAATATTGCCTGCAACTTTTTTTTTATCTCGCAATTTTTCGCAAGCTTAAATCACCACAAATATTACTGTATAGATTAATGAGGCTCAAATCAGCACCGCAAAGGCCAGATAGATCGTTAGTACTGTGTTGTTTTTATATAACATACACGAATAGTCTCTATGCGTGCTATTAAAATTTGGAGAAAAAAATGTGAGTGATTTTTTCATTTTTAGAGTTGAAATAAGATCAACCCACAAAAAATTGCAGGTCCAATTTTTTGTTAAATTCAAGCCCTGAAATATAGTTTCAGCTGGTATAATATGATGGGTACGGGGCAGTTTTTATTGTGTTTGTTGATAAAGTATTTAAGGGCTCTGGTGCCAGTGCTGTATTATGTGTAATAGTTAGAATGTTTAAAAGGTTACTTACTATCCTTCATCATCGTAGGTATTATGAAATGTCATATCAGTACAGGCTTGTATCCAACCTATCTTGTATTTATGATTATCTTGAATTGGTGCCATCTCTACAGTAACACTGGCTCTGTGAATATATATGTATATTACATTCATAGTAAAGTTCAGCAAAACATAAATAACTTCACGGTGACTTTGTTTGACATATGTATGTTGTCCAACAATTGTGATGGTGTGATAGTGTGTAGTCCGTCACTCAAACATTGGCAGTTGAGAAAAAAGGACTATAACAGTATATAAATGAATCAATGTCAAACCCAGGTCTGTAGAACAATTGGTAGGCCCCGGGATTTCGAATCTAGTGTCTCAAAGGGGATACACCCTGGAATCCCGCCCTGGGAGGTTGTACCTTTTCATGAAAATTTGACAATTTAAGTGTTAAAGTCATGAGCAGGGAACACCAAAGTTCTTTAATGTTATTACATTAAAATAACAAAAAATGACATCAGCTTAACCAAAAGAGCTTGACACTATAATATTTCGAAAATATCTCACCTGTGTACGGTAATTGTAACAAAAAACATTAATTGCAATGAAAATACAATGTAATTATTTTGAAAAACTTAGTAACTTTGATTTATTTAATGCGAAAAAATAGATTACCCGGTATATTGAAAAACTTTGTAACTTTAATATCTTTAAATTCAATATTTCAATCTATATTTCCTAGTCATTTACGTAAATGATTTTGGTAGATGTTATGGTGACATATTTCTGCCTTCAGATAACCACATAACTAACTGGTTAATTAGGAGGTTAACTAGTTATGGTAACTAATTAACTTCTTATGTTAAGTGGTTAACTAGTTACGACAACTAATTAACTTCTTAATTAACTAGTTAGTTAAGTGGTTAACTAGTTATGATAACTAGATTACCACTTACCTTAAGAGGTTAACTAGTTACCAAAACTAGTTAACCACAAAACTAACTAGTTAATTAAGTGGTTAACTAGTTACTGTAACTAGTTGATCACTTAACTCAAATAACTTAATAGGTTAACTAGTTACCATAACTAGTTAACCTCTTCATTAACTAGTTAATTTTGTGGATATCTGATGGCAGAAATATGCCACCATAAGATGTTTTTCAAACATATTATTAATATTTTTGCATTAAATGCTTTTTGTTACATGTAGAATGTCAATGTCATTTGGTCTAACTAAGGTAATTGTATTCTGTTAAAGATTTTAAATTCTATTTTAGATTTTTGCAAAAAAATCATGTAAGCTTATAAGAGATTTGGGCTTGTGCTTGAGCAAAATTTAAGGCAATAGCTGACATAAGCATTAAATAAATAAGCTTGTACAACTAATTATAAAACATGGCGAAGATTGAATGATAAAACAAATACTTATTGCTGAGAGTTGAAGACTGTAAAAACAGGTAAGTATTGAACAATGGAATTTGAGCAAAACATGAATTATTGAATATATGATAAACATGATAATTTAGTACAAGCAAGTGTAAAAAAGTATTTGATTGATTTATTTGGAAAAGCAAAAATAAAATAGTTGTTAAAAATATTACAATGACAAGGGGACTAGTATATGAAACAAATAGATAGAAAACAAGCTTATATATCACAAAGAATGGAAAATGTTATATAAAAAAGACATGCATGCATGCATAGGAACTAAAACAAAATCAAGCACTTCATTTACAGCAGATGACAAAACAAGTATAATATGCAACATTTGACACTTGTAATGCATACAAACTTAAAAACGCCAAAAAGCAAAACTAAAAACTAAGACAACATATTCTTTTCTCTGAGAAAATAATACGATTTTTTCAACGTTTTATTGAATGTATGAATGATCATTTGCCTTGTTGAAGAAAATGTATGATTTAAAATTAATGTAATTACGAAGCAAGGTTAAATATTCCAGTAGGCCTACAAGTTTTTATGTTGAAGAAGAAAGAAAGAAAGAAAGAAAGAAAGAAAGAAAGAAAGAAAGATAGAAAGATAGAAAGAAAGAAAGAAAAGATTTCTTTAGTTACTTTATATTTATCTTCATTGATCAATGTAGGCACGAAATATCGAATAATGCACGACAATTTATTTTCTGTAACATAATACATGTATAAATAATTACCTAAAGTTTGGTGTTTTATATTTAAGAACGGTTGAAGATCCTTCATCAATGGATGTAGGTAGGTTGTCAATAAGAGTTCTAAAATTCAGAATTCTTATTTTCTGGTGAATATCTTTAAGACGCCCAGGTTTGATGGCGGGTTTATTAATATTACCCATTTCTGTTTGATCACTTGATTGTTTAAGTGACATTCTAGCGCAAGCTAACAGACAATTTCTAATTCTATGAAACAGCACAATATTTTCTATGTCTCCATGTAACGTTGGGCGGAAGTAAACTGACGACGTCGTAGTTACGACGTCAAAAGTACTAAATGACGTTATGACCGTGATTCCGGTACTACGGAACACCGGGACGTCACGGAAACCAACATGGCGACGTACTACTGAGTAATATAACAAGCCAACCCGTGGAGTGTTTTACTCATGTTAGGCTTTACCGGAGAATCAGAAAATAATGAAAACAATATTTATGGAGACGAATGTCATAAAATATTGTTAAGTGAAGTCCTACTGTTAGGACCATCAAAGAAGTATTGTCTTAATAACGGAGTGGTCGTAATATCGGGACATTTTCCCTCTCAAATTAAACATATGGGACTTTAAATTGTAAAAAAACGCATAAATTTTAATGATCGAGGTGGTATTTATAGTGGAATTTGTACATATAACTTGCAATATCAACGAAATTAAACAACACAAAGATGTCGTCACGGCCATCACGGATTTCTAAACGTCACGGGTTTTAGGTGATCCCCTTGTATACAGCCTACAAGATTCCCGACTTTACGGTGTTGTAAATAATAAGCTGTAAGCAAAGATATCAGGAACAGCAACAGTAACAGTACAGACCTACAACATAGCCAAAACCAAAGATGGAAGTTTTTAGATTCTTAAACTTTTGCTATAAAGGCACACCACACATAAATAACGAAAACAAGAACCTACGGGGTTCCCACCTTTAAACGGACCAGGGATTTTATATAATAGGGATTTGTAACGATATGTAAAGATAATAGATTATTATCAAATTTCACTGTCGTCGCTATTATTTCGGCCAATACGGAAAACGGGTATAACAAGTTGAAATAAAGATATTCACATGAAATTTTGTACCAGTACCATTCAAATTGATAAAAATGTAAGGAAAATGTGTTTCTAGATGACTATGAGGTAAATTACGCTCCCAGACTTTTTCACAAAATAATAAAATGCATTTTCCGGCCGATCTGCCACTTTTAGCCCCATTTTACATACTAAAGTCATATTTTCGGTCATAATTGCGACATTTTTTTGTCAAAAACTTCAGAAACATTCACAAGTTGCATGAAAGACATGTAAAAAAACATAAATCAAGTTTTAAACTCTGGAATAGTTTGTTCAGCCTGCTTCAGCCAGTTATAGACAGTGACGACCGAGAAAATTCAAAAAAGCACTTCGTTACAAATCCCTGTTATATAGAATCCCTGGAACGTACAGAGGCAAAATAAATGCTACTTGTGGTTTTAACCAGGTTCTAGGGTGAACCAACGAACTATTGAAGCTAGATTTGACCAATCACATGGACACTTGATTTGTTGAGCTCCTACGCTTACATTCTCGTACCCAGAGGTAATCAAGATTCTCGATCTAACTAGTATCGAGAATCTTGATAGCCTCTAGATACGAAAATGCTGCGCTTAATACCTGTCTTGATAATTTGTAATAATTGTTCGTTTTAAGGGAATTGCCCACGATTCAACGTTATCAATGTGTCAGGAGAGCTAGAATACGCTTGATTCGAGCGAGCTAGTCATTTCCCTTATCTCGTTGATTATTTTTATCAAATTTTGTATTTTCTAAATTGCGATTTTATTGAAAACGGTTACAAATTTATAGGTTTTAAACTCCAGACGGTTCAGTTTGACAGTTATTATACATATTTTAAGGTGTGATGCTTACGATATTATCAATTCATACGAATTAGAGGTTATGTTTATGACACGCCTCATATAATAAATGTGCAATAAAACCAAATTTTGCGACAGGGTTCAAACGAAAGAGCCATTTTATTTTATAGGGATTATCTCCATTAATGCCTAATTCATATAGTAGTTGATGAAATAAAAAACTTGCGGGATCAAGAGTGAAAGTCCTAAAATTAGTTACCATCTTAAAATAAAATGTGATTCATTTAGGTTGGCACCAATGCTTGTGAATTTTGGAAAGCTTGTCACTCGCAAATAATCATTGCCACATATCGTTAGCTGGATGAATACATGACTGAATACATAATTTCACAATGTTCTAAAATTAACTTTTAAAGTACGAGGTTGTACTTTTTTAACAAATGATAGAATTTTAGGTAATTTAAGTATATAGTTGAAAGCTTGCGAATTCGTGTACCATGGTTTGAATGTTGATTTTTGAATAAGCGTAGACGTGCCTTTGTTCAGATGAAGTAAAAATGTAAAGTCATACTTAAAGAAGGATTTTTATAGCTTTTCTAGGTTACTGTACTCACCAGTAGTCTTCAGTTCTGGTTCAGATCTTGATATCTTAGCTGTGCTTATGCACACATGTGGCTGGTTGTATTTTAAATCTACTCGTTAATAGATTTGCAATTCTTTATACATCAGGCCCGGATCTATGATTTTTGTTCTAGGGGGGGGGGGGTCCAAACTTTTGAACTACTACCATATTATACACCGTTTGCACAATAACGAAGCACATTAATAATAAATACAACCAGGCGCGTATCTAGGCCGTTTTTGAGGTTATGCACAAATGCTTGGGGGTCTGATGGCCAACTCCAAAAAAATTTTACGCTACATTGGCCAAGATGCATTAACGTGATACTTCGGTCACCTTTTTCAATTTCTCAGTGTTTTTGTCACTTCTAGATGTCCGATTTCCGGAATCAAACTTACGCACGTGCGTAAAGTGCGTAATGGCAGATACGCGCCTGAATACAACAGAACTATTGGATGTATGTTGAACACAAGGGCTAGCGAAAATGGTTTACAGTTCAAAAAATGCACTCATAGACGGGTATACTTTGGAAATTTCAGGAGTCTGGACCCCCATGACCCCCCGCCTATGTACATGTATCTATAGGCAAACTGACTTATAGATAATGAGTTCTCTTACCTCAACTTGCAGTGCCCTCCATATGTCAAAGGTAAGATCCTGTTAGTAGGACAAACTGACGCACATTTACCGTGAAGAAAACCTATGTCATTGAAGAAAATTCTACAATGAGCATTAGTTTTCCAACCTGTGATTGTAACTGCTTAATGTGACTATGGAAATAGTGTATAAGTGTAAATAAACTTGTAAATAGTTTTAATATTCAATGACTATTACAATGTGTGACATTGATAATGTGTGTAAAATTTAGATGAGGAATATTCATATTCACTTCTGACAGTTTTGTGATGTGAAATATCAAATATTAGAACTGGAAGTCAACAATTCTAACTCATGTAGTTCGAGTATATCAGTAAAGGATTAGACTATCAAGAGCCCAACAAACCAAGTGTTTATGTGTTCTACACATCTAGCTCAGAACTATGTGAAACTAACAAACTACATGTATTTTACATGAATAAGCTTTAATTATAGTGAAATTAGTGGCATGATTAGTTCTTCCTCTAAGTCTCATTTGTCTAAGATTGTTTAGAGGACACGGTACAGTAACATGTTTATATTAGTGATGAGACGATATGGCCATATATCGATATGTCAGGCCTCGATACCTTTCATAGCCCCCATATATCGATACAATATCGATATGTCAAGCCACGATACCTTTCATGGCCCAGCACAATATATCCCGATATGACCCTGACATTAGTAATCAGGGGAAGTCACTGTATTTTCAGCATTTGACAGGTTTGCCATATTCATTCAAGAAATATCATATCCGTGGCTGTCTGTAAAACGTGTTTGGTACAACTCAATCCGCGGACGTCTCAACCAAGTTTAAATAACTCAACTTGCAGGTAGAGACAATTTTACACGAACTACCTGTATCTTAAATAATCATATCTTCTACTTTTTGGGTCAATTCGTATCGTGAGATAACCATATCGTCTTATCCCTAGTTTACAAATATGGTTAAAATTGAACCATTGTTCTTCTTGAAGATTTAATGTTGGTAAGACACAACATCCAAGAGTATCCATACCATTGTGATCTATGCAAAAGCTGCATGTCCCAGGGTTCTTTTGCACATGAATGTTTAAAAGCAGGATTTCTAACTCCATTCAGCAGTTGAAAACATTGGGTTTCTCAATTGTAGAGTCAAGAGGTCGTTCTCTTCTGTAATGGTTAATCGGAGAGACTGTGATGTAATTTAACCTTTAGATTGGTTTTCTCAGTCAGGTTTAGTTTAAATCACATTACTTTCAATATTATTGAGCAAGTAGCCTTTCCAAGCCCAGTCGTGTTCTTACACGTCTGATTGGTGGAGTAGCCTTCTCAAGCCGCAACTTTACAGGTCTGAAAATGTCGTCTTTGTACTAAATACATTGTACAGAAATAAGGTTTGCAAAATGGAAGGTAATAAAATAAACTCAAGATCTATTTTCTAATTCTTTTTTTCTTAGATAAGATCATTTTTATTCAACATTTAATACAAAAATTATACAATATAATAAAGTGACAAGTGTAACAAAGCATCTTAAATGTTGTACTGGAAATCATTGGATAATTGACTAAGTTAGTTTGAATTCCTTCTAGGGTATAACTCAAGTTTTTATATTTTGTATAAAACTAATTATTTTTAGCCTTGACATGAAACAAGTTCTCACAACTTAAATCAATAACTCTCAACTCCACTACCTAGTCTCCCAGTACAAAGCAAGTAGAGTAAAGTTTCTTGCTCAAGGAAACAACAAAATAGGTTTTCAATGTGATTCTAACTAACTTGTGTCTGGCTATCCAATGATTATTACCAGACCAATGTCTTAACCACTTGGCTAGGTCTGCTCAAATTTTTTTATTTCCTAGATCAAGAAACTTTGTCCAACTAGCACAGTATTAACTCAGCTTTCATATTTTGTATAATTCATTTTAGTCTTGACATGAAACAAGTTCTGGCTAGGTCCGCTCAAATCTTTTTTTATTTCCTATAGCAAGAAACTTTGTCTGACTAGCATAGTACTAGGTCACCAGGAAGAGAATAAAGGTGATTTATGTAAGATCTAATATTATATTTCACAACCAAACTAAGACAAATATGTATGTATGTAACAGAATTGAACTAAGATGATGATCATCATCAACCCAGCCAAATATATCAATACAAATAATTGTTGTTTCAAAAACAATCATCATCATAATCACCATCATTATAACCTCAACCATTATCATCATTATAACTTCAATCATCATCATTTTTATTAAGTTCATCAAACACATCATTAGGTAGATTGTTGTTTCAAACATCATCATCATCACTTTAACAATCATCATCATTTTTATTAAGTTCATCAAACACATCATTAGGTAGATTGTTGTTTCAAACATCATCATCATCACTTTAATCATCATCATCATCTTTATTAAGTCCACCAAACACATCACTAGGTATAGATTGTTGTTGTATTTCTTCTACTTGTTCATCATCACTTTAATCATCATCACCATCATCATCATCTTTGTTAAGTCCACCAAACACATCACTAGGTATAGATTGTTGTTGTATTTCTTCTACTTGTTCATCATCATCAGTACTATAATCTTCATCAATATTGATCTCATCAGGGTTTGTTGTTTTAACCATTTCACCAAGTTCTTCATCTGTAGTATTACTTCTGTAAAATATACAACATAAAACACGGTGATAAAATGTCACAGATAACATGTCTGTAAAATATAACATAAAACACAGTGATAAAATGTCACAGATAACATGTCTGTAAAATATAACATAAAACACGGTGATAAAATGTCACAGATAACATGTCTGTAAAATATACAACATAAAACATGGTGATAAAATGTCACAGATAACATGTCTGTAAAATATAGAACATAAAACACAGTGATAAAATGTCACAGATAACATGTCTGTAAAATATAGAACATAAAACAAGGTGATAAAATGCCACAGATAACATGTCTGTAAAATATAACATAAAACACAGTGATAAAATGCCACAGATAACATGTCTGTAAAATATAACATAAAACACAGTGATAAAATGTCACAGATAACATGTCTGTAAAATATAACATAAAACACGGTGATAAAATGTCACAGATAACATGTCTGTAAAATATAACATAAAACACGGTGATAAAATGTCACAGATAACATGTCTGTAAAATATAGAACATAAAACACGGAGATAAAATGTCACTAAAAACATTTCATACAATTCCGGACTGATAACACTAGCACCATAAGAAGATTGGCTAGGAACTTAAACTTATTTGAGCATTTCTGGTGACTAAAGAAGCTTTTTTCCAGTGTTAGGACGTATGCTTAGGGTTCGAGCGGTCCCATGTTTGAACAACACTAGAGGCACTGCTAATTTTCCTTGAGCATGAAATCTACCTACAGTTGTTTTATTCCACTCAGTAGTAAATGTGTATTGTGAGGGATCACCAGCTTGAAGGTGATTTTAATTGTCAGGGGTTGATAGGGGTTAATGACATAGTAGTCGGCCCTGAAAATGTACTTTATGTATTTTGCTGATAAATCATTTATTTTGTGGGTAAGTTATAAATTCTGTTGATAAATAATGTATGCTTGTTGATAAATGATGTATTTGCTGATAAATGATGTATGATGTATTTGCTGATAAATGATGGTATTGCATGTGTAAAGACATACACATCATTTTTGTGTAATATAAGTAATACATAGCTTAGATTAAACCCAAAACAGACACTATACACTATACAATAAAATAGGATTCTACGATAGAATGAGATATATACCTAACAAACAATATTCCTTTATCTGGTTTAGATTTTTCTTTGATAGCTTCCTCGGCCATTTGTCTTGCTTTCTCTTCTAATTTCTGCATCTCATCATTGGTCTCTGTATCTATAAATAATGATAAACATATCAACTTATGACATATCTTTTATCATGTTATACTTGATATGAAATGAGCACAGCTGTGTGGTTAAGATGTTGGCTGGTGATCATTTGAAAACCAGCTCGACATTGGTTTGAATCACATCCAAATCCTACCCTGTTGTTCCTTCAGCAAAAAACTTTATCCCACTAGCTAAGAACAAGGCGACCAGAAGTGGACTGGAAAGTGATTAATTTGAGTTGTAAGAACTTGCTTCACAATTGAGCTAAAAAAAAGGTGGGATTCAAACCCGTACCCCCTTCGGAAACGAGATTCCAAACCCTGGCGTGCTACCAACTGCGCCATCGACCCGGGTTATATCTCATTTATGTATAACATTTGAAGTAACACATCATATAAGTCATGTTGTGATCAGTAAACCTACTCACTGTTCCTCGAAAGGTTACATCTCTGGATTTAGCTGTTAATCAGTGACTATTACACACTTATGTCAGTGAATGACAACTGCCACACATGATTTTGAATCAGTGGTAGGAGGGAGAAAAGAGGTAGAAATCATTTTATGTTCAAATTTCATAAAAGTGTGCTCCACCTGTGAATTGAACCCTCAAACCCATTGTCTATCAGTAGACTTGTAGGCCACTGACGTTGCCAAGCTGTATATCATTTTCTTCTATACCTCATTAACAAGATGAAGACCTATCTGATCAACATATAACATAGATACGAGGGCTCTCTATTGGTCAGACTGATCGATATAATATTCGTATCAATATGAAATTATGGATATTCCATATTCCACGTATTTCAATATTAAATAGAATTTAGTATTTCAATATTAAATAGAATTTAGTATTTCAATATTAAATAGAATTTAGTATTTCAATATTAAATAGAATTTAAATAAAACATCTAAACAGAATTTTATAATAAAACAAAACATACCTGGATTATCTCCCTTAGATGTAGCAGCCGCCAACATTTGTGCTGACATAAAATTAACCTGTAATATATATGTATGTATAAGGCATTAGTTTGATAAAGTTTTAACAGTAAGGAATAAATGAGGTGGACAGTTCCCCTAACCGTACTAGACTCTTATTCTACATAGTCAGCTGCCTACTCACGTAATCAAAGCACTGAATATACTGTATCTAGGAGAAGTCCAGTAGTAGGAAAATGGCTTAGAGATGATAGGTCCAAGGTTTGAACCCCACTAAGGCGTTCCTTGAGTAAGATATTATCTGTACTATGACGGATTACCTGTCTGAAGGTGACTTCAATAATATAGGGTTATTGCAAAATAATTTTAAGTCCACTGAAAATGAATATGGAAGCAGGTAAAAAAATCATATCTAGCTAGCTAAAATGTGCTAAAATGACTGTTATTAAACTTTTAAACATGTAGGTGATTATATAATATATTTAATTTGGTTCCTTAAATACTCTCTAAGATTCAGTATTTAGAGTAAATATTCATAGGTTATATCAATGTGTCTGTTCTTGTTAAGCAAATTCAATATCGCAGATTTAGCACAAAATGGTCGTAACTCACTCTGTTTTAAATTGAGTTACGAATGTTTTCCGCTAAACCTTCGATATGTGTGTTCTTGTATAGTAAAAACATTGTAAACATATAATCATTTGTTACCTGTGTATTATACATAGCTTGTACACTCCTTTTAATTCTCAACATTTCTCTGACAGTATCTTCATTACCATGTTTTATCTCAAAATCTTTCCATGTTTGCCAGAAACTAGCAGTTGTCTGAAAATATTAAAATTATACTGTAAACTATGAAATGTTCACACACAAAATGTTTTGTTTTTTGTAGATGACACGACTTTTATACTTTATATCTAAATAATAAGAAAAAAATAGTGTTTAGCAATAGTAAAGCAAACAGCCAACTAGGGATAATAATTTGCAGAAATAATACAACCAAGAAAGTTGCTAAATAAAAATTGCAAAACAATTTCTTTGCTTACAATAATTCCTTTCATGCTTTTACAGAGAGATGCTGTCTAACTCAATGAACATAAATATATCATAAAAATATAAAATCTTACATTGTCCTTGTAATAACAATGTTACATCAGTCATAATGAAGTCATTTTAAAACATAAATGACATTTTCTTGGATGGTGTTGCGCTATATTGGTTTAAAAAATATCTCTAACTGAACACAGAAAAAGAATATTTGTAAATTTTAGAATAGGATCTTTTTGTTTCAAGAGGTGAGCACAGAAAAATGATAATTTAACAAGTGGCTTTGTCACTCTTAATGTAAATATAATTTTTATCTGCTATCTGCACAATGGACCATTCCGATTGTGACCTTTTTATTTGAATAACAATACATTTACCCACAAATATAAGCATGTGCTCTTTTGTTAACACCTTGCTTGAGAGACAAAAATTAACTGTTAACCTTTGTTAAATATGCTAATAACTAAGGTCATGGAAAGGTCCATTACAATACATAATCCTCCCTCTTTCAAAGAATGAAAGATCATACAATACATACCCTAGGATCACATGTTTGTGAACAATGAGCATATATAGCTCTAGCTCTGTCTATTTCTCCAAGTTTTCTTTCTAAATCAGCAAATCTTACACACATTTCTCTGTAAATATATATAAATATAAATATTTATATAAGACATATGACAATCAGTCTGTTGATTAAAATTACAATTCTGCTATAAAGACCATTGTTGTAGCAAATGAATACCGGTATGCAATTTTTGACAATTTTTTAGTCTAAAATGCTTAATTTGTGAGAAAAAGTCTCTATTAATCCTTTACTGGCCAATCCTGCATTTAATGTGTCTTCAACCCAAATCACCCATGGAATAGCTTGACCAATTTGCATAGCTTTTCAGTCAATTAGTAATGAAATTAGAGCATCTTGAAATAGACCTATCACATTGAGGCGAAAATGGCCAATTTTCTCTCAAGTCCAAACCAGTACAGGGTTAAGACCATTCTACCATTAGGACCATGGAATTATATCGTCCTAATAATGGAATTTTGTTGTAATCCTAAGAGAGGACAAAGCAGATAATGGCCATAGTTTTTAACAGACCTACAAACAAAGAAATGTAATATTTTACCTAGCTTGATCATTATTTAATACTTCTATAGCCTTCTCATATATAGGTCTAGTATATGTTACACCATATAACTCTGCAGCACGTTTTATATATACATTAAACATCTGAAATACATTGATATAAATTGTATAATTTTATTATAATAGTATACTTTTAGGTAAATAATCCCTATTCCCTAACTAAAAACTATGTTTAATGGGCATAGAAATAATTATTTTCATTTGTACATTGTATTTTGAAGTTTTTCACCATGTCAATTTTTTTGACAATGTCAAGCCAGATTATTTTATGGACATATTTAAAATCGTTCCATGATGAAAAGGAGATACAGTGAAAGTTCGCTGGCTCGAACTCGAGGGGACATGAAAAATGATTCGAGAGAGCCATGTGTTCGACCCGGCCGAATTTCGTCCAAGTACAACGTTATAACTTCCCCTTGTTTCGTAATTGTTTTAAATTTATTATCTCACTTGGTTTAGTATATTACCCGAACACACGGTTCATTCAGGTGTCATGTATATGTAGTTAGTTATTACTGCAAATTAATTTGCCAACTACATATTTGTTGTGCGTTATTTTTACATATATGAACATGATTACGATATAGGTGAGTAGTAGTAGATGAATTGATTATTTCTTTAATGTGGTTACATGTAAGTGAGAAAGGTTTGATGTGACCGGGTCCTCCAGTAAGTTTTTTCTGCCGTTGTATATGTGTGTATCTTCTGTTCTAACATTTTGTTCCTTGATTTGGACTTATTTTTTACCGAAATTGCACGAAATTTTTTTATCAGTTTTTATAAATTAAAACTAACATACACGTTGTATATGCGCTTATTAATTTTTAGCGAGACCTTAGTTTTATCCTTTAGTTTTAATCATACCATGACATTTTATAATATGTGCCTGTCTACAAATTGCAGTCAACAAACAATTCTATTGTAAAAGCAATTTTTATGCAATATTATGTTTACTAACCACAATGTGTTGGGCAAATTAACATCAATTAACAAACCTATTGTTAAGCGAGTAAAATCAATTAACAAATCTATTGTTAAGCGATCTTCACGCCGTGTTATTATCACGCGTCACAAACAATGACACGATTTTACGGCCGATGTGAAAAAATGTGTGAAAATCTATTGTTCGAGAGAGACACTTGTATTTAAGTGTATTTGTAAACCACGGGACCAAGATATTGGTTCGAGAGTTCAACTCAGTCCTGTTCGACCCAACAGAGGTTGACTAATATAGATATAGGAGGGAAATTGATCGGTGCCAGACAATGTGTCAACTCGGCCAATTAATTCGACCCGGTGGTGTTCGAGTGAATGAACTTATACTGTAATTACTGACTTGAGATGACAATTATTTATCGAATAATTTTGCAATCACAAAATATGTTATGAATCTAGTCCATACTAATCCATTAAATATTGTAATAAATGAAAAATATCCAATTTTGTAAGGATGTACCATACTTTCAAAATCTGGTTTCCACAGTGAATGGCATTAGGGATTATATACCTTAACTCATGAAAAGCCTCTGTCGGTTCAAGGGTCCAGCTAAAATCAATAATTGTCGACCTGAGATATGAAGTCAGTGCCTGGGACCACAAATGTAAGTCAATAAATAAGTTGTTGAAGTGTATTACACAACTAAATATGTAGTGAAAATTCTAGAACTCAGACAAGGACAGGCTGGCAGAAAATAACCAACAAGGCACATCAGATAATTGATATTTCAAAGTTTCTATTCCTGCACGGAGAGAAGCAAAACTGGCAGAGGGGGACAGAAAAGGGCAGGTGCAGCAGCTAGAATAGCCACTCTTAAACAGTCATTGCCTTAACCCACTTGACTAAGGAGCAAAGATAGGGCAGGAAGAAGGGAAAATGGGCAGCATGCAGCACCTAGAATAGTCACTCTAAAACCCCTGAACTAGTGAAAACAAGTAAATCTGTGAGCTAATGCTCACTAGTGATACCCCCGCAGTGAGAAATATGACTATCATAATGTAACTTTCATTTAACGAAATCTAAAAATATGCGACAAACAGGAAGTAGATGAGCAAAGAGCATGAAATCGCTTTACACCACATGGGACTATGGGATGAAGCAATATGCAAAGTATTAGGCTGCTGCATGTTATAGTTGCTGAGAAAACTGCGACGGAAATTTCGTAACGGACGCACGCACGGACAAGGGTAAAACAGTATACCCCCCTCTTCTTCGAAGCGGGGGTATTATAACTTAATTTAAAGAATCAGGCTAGTTAATAATTCTGCTTTTTTCCATGTAATACAATAAATCAGACTAATGCTCAGGGAAATTTAAGGAGATGAATGTATTGATATATATTACCTCATTTTGTTCTTCAGGTAACACAGCCTGTGTAGCTCTATCATAAACAGACATAGCATGACGTGCTAGGCCATAATCCTCTTCTAACTTTGCGTATAATAAATATATGGCTGTAATATATAACGTACAAAATATCATATAGATGTTGAATAATACAGTTACACTAATCTGTAAAAACAACAGCCGATGCTTGATTTATAAGGGATGTTTGTTTAAACAAAATCATTTTCAAAATAAATTGAGAAAAATCATGTGGATACTTTAATTTTGAAATTTATATTCTGAATTGGTCTTGCTTTCACATGAAAAATCAGAGGCATTTTACATATTTGAATGAATTGAAAAATGTGTGGATGAGATCAATTTTTTTGCTGGACAGTCCTATTTTTTTGTCAGTCCTATAAACCTGCAGATCTAGATGGACCTTCTATTTTTCACAGGATTTGTCTGTATGTTTGCCAAGTTTCCCGGTGACTGGATATTAAACATTTTATAAATACCTTTGGTGAACTTTGGTGGACAATCTTCTAAACATTGTTCAAATAAATCTCTGGCTCTCTCTAATTTGCTACCTCCCTTTAATTATAAAATATGTAAAACAGTTTATTGTACAGATCAGATATACAGTCATGCGTATTTATGTACTTCTAATAATGACTTTTCCTTTCAATAGGTAAGTAAAGTGATGCATGTACATTTATTGTGCAGATTGGATATAAAGTCATGCAGATTTATGTTCTTTTAACAATGAAATTGCCCACTCAATAGGTGATGCACGTACATTATACTGATATAAATTGAATTCTATGACATTCAATGAACATTAATAACAAATAGTGCATGATGTCCAAAGTCAAGTGTGTATGATAAGTCAATGATTGTAATTTTTCATTGGAGAATATAAGCTGCCAGAACCAGGAATTGAACTTGAATCTCTGTTTTCAAAGGCTAGCATAGTATCCACAACATCACAGCTGCAGCTAAACAGCTTACAGGGTGTTTTAAATTATATAAGATGCAATTCGCTATATTCATTTTTAAGACATTCTGACCACTGCAGAGAAAATGAAAGCAAGACACTTTACAATGAAACATCAATCTATCCTTTCCCCACACACATAGATAAATATATAATATAATTTGTATACTTACGTATCTGTCTATAAACTTGGTAAGATAAGTGTTCCATAAATCATAAACATTGGGCCACTTAAATAATGCAATACCTTTCTCATAAGCCTAAAATATAAATCATAAACATAGACATATATAATACATATAGTAAGAAAAACAGGGGAGTAAATAGTACATTAGTAACTAAACTTTTCTTGCCATAACATTAGGAGCAATAGTCTAGTGGTAGGACATGTGCTTAGGGATCAAGAGGTTGCAGGTTCAATCGCCACTTGAGGCACTGCTAATTTCTTTGAGCAAGAAAAACCTGCAACAGCTTTACTCCACTTAAGTGTAAATAAGTACCTGCAAAGATGATATAATTCTGTTGCGCCAATATGTCTGCTGCACTAAGCTGAGTAAAAGTCTCCCTAGGGAAATTGATAAATAGATACCAGAAGCCTCATGACCAGGGATAATAGCTGTAAAGTCAATGAACATGCATAACATGAAACTTATACAACAAAATGCATTTTTTCACTTAAGTAACATATAGTGCCACAAGTGTGTTATTAGCCATGGAATTCTAATGCTAAGGTAAACAAATGTTGTGTTAGTGAAAAACCCTGAGGTAGCCGTACATTAAATTATTTACAATGGTCAAAATGTTACAAGAAAATGAGTAAAATATTAGAGTATAACTCTTACCTTGAAAGCTTCTTCAAAATAATTATTTTCTTCCAGAAATAAACCATAATTCATGATAATTTGTGGTGTAGCAATTCTTAGATCTATAATTCTATCATAAACAGTCTTACATGTCTGCAATTTAATACATGAGAAATTTAATATTGGCACTGTGATTTCCCAAAAGCAATCATATTGGTACAAGGTCATAAACCAATCAGATTGCAGGAGCATGTTTAAAACCAATCAGATTGCAGGAATGTGTTATTGGCCTATTTTTCATCCAATGAGGATTGCAGATATGTGAAATTAACAGGTGCAAAAGTTAATATAGAATTCATATTAATTTTCAGACCATTTTTTTTATTTCATTAAGAAGGCAGTTGTATCATTACTCAGAAAAATACTAGTTAACGGTGCCAATGACAGAGTAGTTATCTAATAATATATGATATATACTTAGAAAGACTTCAGCAACGGGACTGACGACAAATATGTTTGCCTGATAAGATAGGCTTGGAACTGGATATACATTGAGGCTTCTAAGTTAGACATTTTTTTCATGGTGTAGAGGTATAATATTGCTCTTGTTCTCCCTTGTCTTCAAACTTGCTTCTATGACAAAGTGGTGAAATGTCCACTATGAATTGGAAGGTGGCGGGTTCAATCTAAGTTTAGACCATGTTTTTTTATTTGGTTACATTCACAGACGAAATCACCTAATTTCTATGTACAGCATATGGGTGCATATAAACTGTGCAGTTAAACAATGTATATAATATATCATACATACCTTAAATGTACCAAAACTTTCTTCTAAATCAGCATATAAAGACCATACTTTTAATGATTTATGTACCCTAGCTTGTACTGTCTCAGTCTGTAATTATATAATATATACAGTTAATATCTTTTTTTATTGTTGGGTTTAAGCCATAGCAACACATAGTATAGGTTATATTACGGCTGTCAATCAACCTAATTACTGTTCCTGGAAAGGTTAAATCTCTGGATTTAGCTGTTAACCAACTACCAGGCGCATACTTCTGTCAGTGACTGACTAATCAGTGGTAGGAGGGAGAATGGCCGTATAAATTATATCATGACCAAGCTCCTTGATCAGTAAATCACTACCGGTAGGGTAGTGCACTACAGACTGAGCTAGCCGGATGGGCTTCATTTAATACCTCATTTACAGAGTTATACATATCTCTTATATGGCAGAGGTTCATTAACACAAAATATAAGAAAACAAGGGTCAATGTTGAAATAATGGAGGTTAAATTTAATTGAAAGCATGAAAAATTACAGAATTCCATTTTCAGCTAGACTAATGTCTGTAAGAGTAGTTTCCTTATGTTAAGCGATTTTAATATCATTTTTACAGTTCCAATACAATATGACACATGCAATACTATTTCACTATTTATCAGTTTTCCAGATTAGCTCTAAAGATACTGAAATACTGAAGATATTCATACCTCATCATGATAGGCTACTTTTCTAGGTGGTGGTGTGGTTGCTTTCTGCATTATCTTTAATGAATCTTCATAATTTCTGTAATATAAATAAATATATACGATTATAATCCTCATGTTTGATAATTACAGGTTATTAAACAGAACACTTGCCCAGTTTCATAACCTATTTATTGCATATGTTGACTCTTAATGATTCTTCTAAAACAAAAACCTAAAGAATTTTCCAACATTACAGGACGTGTTGCACATAGACGTTATGTTACTTGTGTTGTTTTATTTTATGGAAAAAAAAATCACATTGTAATGTCGAATGTTTACTTGTTGCAAATTACTTCACTATTTCATGCAGAAAGTCTGTAGTTAATGGATTGCTGATGCAAAACGACCAGAAATCCCCTCTATATGGATTATTTTTATTTGATAAAAAGTGCCTTTATGTTATAAGACAAACAGAACTTTTATTTTATAATAAATACATAAAATAACTTACTCATGTCTTATTTCCATCTCTGCCCATTCACAATATACAGAGGCTAAGTCATCAACATGTTTATATGGAACTTTTATAGCTTTATCAAATATAATCCTTGCCTGAAAATATATGTGTCATGTTTTAACATGGTGAATATACAGTCCAACCTCTATTAAGAGACCACTCTTAGCACTGACTAAATAAGTTCTCATAACATAAAGAATTGTGAACAGCTAATTTCAAAATCAGCTGAAAACTGGCGAGAGGTCCAGAGGGGATGCCTCAGCTTCAGGCATAAAAGTTATTTTAGATGCTCTAAAATGTTACAAATTTAGTGTGGATACCTTAATTTATGATTGCTTCTTTCCCTGTGAAACTTTCATTTTATAGCCCAGCTAATCGACTCCGAAGGAATTTTTGACATGCTTGTCTATTTACTTCACTTCAGGAGCATCATTTACACATTGCCAACATTTTCAAGAATAATCACATATTTCAACACATTCTTATTGGTAAGGAAGCCGCCATTTTGGAATAGTCAAATACCCTTATTAAATACTGCGCTATCTCCCCTCCACCTCTGGATATTTTCTGCCCGGATTTGCATCAACTTAAGAAACAGCCCTGGTGGGCCAAAATCCACGGAAAATTCGCAGCCCTAAAAAAGGTCTCTTACAAGAAATTTTCATTTTTACAGAAAAAGTATCTTATGTAGGCTGACAAAACATTTAATGTACATATAAGCATTCACTTAGTTACAATGAAAATTCATATTGTATTTTTTATTGTATTTTAGTAAAGTGTAATCACTTATAATATAGGAATACATTGTTATTGTAATAATGATATTTACAAAGACATTCTGTACAGTGTCATATCACTCGTACACAATTATCCAATGTTTGCACTTTCCTTTTACACATAGTTGATAAAAAATATGTCAAATAAATGATCTGTAGATCAAAAATATCATATCTTCAATAGTTGAAATATAGTGTATTCAATATGTATATAGTATGATTCAAATGAAATAATAAGCAATACAACTTACATCTTCAATTTGATCAGCTGATTCATAAAATTTAGCAAATTCACACCATAATGTATGAGGTTTTCCTGATGCTATTTTAGGGTCTACAGTTTGTACAGCTTCTGTATATGTTGTTATAATCTGAAATATAAGGGTATATAAGACAGACTATAGTGTTTCCTTATCAGTGCTAGACATAAATTTGTAAAGTAGGTTACCTGATTGCACAACCTGGGGCATATTTGATTCAGTCTACTTGGAGCACTCTGGGAGCAACAAAATGAGGGAAAAAGTCATAGGATTCAGATTGTTTTTGTTAGTTGACAGCAATTCATCAGGAGAGTCTGATGACGATCTGACACAAAAATGTTTTACAAACACTTCCAAGGTCAAACAACAACATTTCCAATACTCGCTTTCAAACATAGTTTTCTTTTCCACCATTATTAATTACGTCATATGTCTATCCATTTCTTTCCACTTACAATTAAATCAGATTGATCAATAACTGCCAATAACAATTATCAACCAGTATAAATTTTAATGCTAAATTGTAAAAGGCGGCAAAATTAACAACAAGCCTTATTTATTGTGTTAGAGCAAAATTATTAACTTGCCTGATTTGTTATGCTATAAATTTAAGGAAAAATTTATCACATAGCCAGACTATAATTATGCACTAAGTCATTCTTTCAAACAAATATTTTTTACTAGTATTTAAAGCTAATGGGATAAGATAATGACTATATATAATATTACCTCTCTTGGTTTTCCTTCATAAAGTTTAACTCTTTTATGCCATTCATGTACATTATGTGGATTTTGTCTCAATAATACACTGAAATAATACATATATACTTCATTAATATACTTTATATATAAATATAAAACATGTTAGTAAACATATTGACGAATGTTGCCAAAATGAACCCAAATTCCTTATATTTCCGTTTTTCAAATTAAAATCACAACATTTATCAGCTAGGTTAAACAAAGAAGAATAGTTTATAAAATGCTTCAAACCAAAACTTAACACCATCAAGTAACATACAAAAACTTTTTATATAAACAGTATGTCATATATAATCTCCCTTGACGTGATATCTAAGTAACCTCCCTTGACATAACATCAAGAGTTACTCCCCTTCCTACAATGTATTCTATTTATAGATATTCACTGATGAGCCATAAGGCAAAACATGTTTGAATCATTAAAGAAATAAAACTACTTTGCATGTGAAGTCACTTTTACTTAATTTATATCATAACATGAGTATATACCAGAAAACAATACAGCAATATTCATATAAGTGATTATTGTGAAACTTTGAAAAAAACACAGAGGCAGCAAACAATGGCAAAGTGCTTTAGTGCCATACTGGACTAAGATTAATGCACCTTTCACTATTGTATGGGACATATCATGGCCATTGGACAACCTGGGTTTAGCTGTTAACCAGTAAATAGGCGCATACTCAGTGACTGACAACTGACCTTCATGATTTTACAACCATTGGTAGGCAGGATAATGGCTGTAGTAATCAGTTCATGACCAAATTCAAAGATAGTATGCTCCACATTGGAATTGTACACACTACCCCTTGATCAGTAACCTTGCGTGCTAGAAGGGCAGGTCTTATATCAATTTGTATCAAACTATAGAACTAACCTGTTTAATAAAAGTTGTCTTCTATCCATCAAAGATTCTAGTCTAGCTAGTCTTAACTCTAAATCTAAATCATCTGAAAAATATACATCATACATTAAATACATATTTACATACAGTATATCAGTCATTCTTTAATATAGCATGAATAATGCTGAATTGTATTGCTACAGTTAACACATGTTAAAGATGTTCATGATTTATTCGCAGTCTTAACATGTTCAAGTCTATTTAACAGGTAAAAAATTATCACAGTCAAAACGCTACGAGGGAAATTTTTTAAGATCATTTTTTTTATTATTATTACCTGATTGCTTATATAAGTGTAATTCAATACTTTTAACTGTTTTTGGAGTGAACTGTTGACTTGTCAATAGTTTTGACTGTTTGTGTGCTCTTAATGCCACACAATGTTATTCAAACTGTTACTGTACTGATATAAGGGGAAATAACTGCTACAGGACTTTAGGCTTTACCAGATGCTTTCAAATGGATCTTGATTTAGCAGACTTAACATGTCAAGTACTGTTAAAATATAATTAATCAGGTGATAAAACAGTCAATGTCAAGAATAGTGTTTTAAACAGTTCAAAACAATATTCCCTCCACCTGGGGCCAACAGTTTGACTGATCCCAAATCACTTATGAAATAACTGTATACTATAAAAAAGAACACCACAAACAAATAACAAGACCAAGTACCTAAGGTTTCCACCTTGGAACAGACAGTGGCAAATTAATTACCATTGGGGGTTAACAACAGGTTCTAGGATGTACCTACCTCACACTTGCACCATCAAATCCATGAACAATGCACCAACAACTTAAAGATTACCTTTAAGACTTGATTAAGTATACTTTAGGTTATCCCCGCCACCCTGCTAGTGGAAGCACTCAAGTCTACTGATCGAGTGGTCATAAGTTTAATTCCCTGGCGGGGCATACTTTCGAAAAGCTTGGTCATGAAATTATTTCTACGGCCATTCTCCCTCCTACCAATGATTTTTAATAATGTAGGCAGTTGTCAAGTAGTAGTTGGTTAACAGCTAAATCCAGAGATTTAGCCTTTCCAGGAGGAGTGAATAGGTTGACTGACCGCTGTTATATGACCTATACAATGTGTTGCTACGGTGTTAAACCCAACAAAAAAAAAGCTTAATTACCTAACCACATCAAAATTCAGACAATTAAAACATGTACCTTCATCAGTGGGTCCCTCTTCTTCCATAGATTCCATTTTAGCAGAGATAAGATTCTTCTCAAATTGAGCATAAGCATCAAATACTTGTGTAAAATCTCTAACTGTTATAACAGTGAGTATAGCTTCCTCGTAAATGTCTCTAGCCTACAAATATAATAATAATAATATAACTAGGGCTGCCATGGCAGGGGCAATCCAGGATTTTTTCTAGGGGGGGGGGGTCCAAACTTTTCCTAGGGGGAGGGGGGGGGGGTCCAAACTTTCAAATCACAACCATATACACACTGTTTGCAGAATAATGCAACATATTTATAATAAAAGCTACATAATCACTAGATCTATGTCAAGCACAAAGGCAAGCGAAGCAAGCCCGAGAAAAATTGCTTCATGCTACCTAAAAATGGCATACAGTTAAAAAGTACACTCATGGACGGGTACATTTCGGAAATATCAGGGGTGTCAGCACCCCCTTGAACCCCCCCTTAGATTCGCCTATGCCAAATATATGTTGCAGTTCAGAGAACATGTATTTACCATATTGATCTTCAAGGTCAAAATTAAATACCGTTTTTGTCTGGAAATATCCATAGTTTTAATCAACTGAAACTACATGAGATGGCTCAAAGTGTTTTGGCGGAAGAGAGATAAAATAGTAAATAGGTTATTAATATAACCACAGTCTGTAAAATTAGTGGGTGTCAGGACCCCCTTGACCCCCCCACTAGATTCACCTATGCCAAATACACAGTTCAGTTCATAGTACATATATTAATCATAATGGTCTTCAAGGACAAAATTAAATACTATTTATGTCTAGAAATATCCATAGTTTTAATCAACTGAAACTACATCAGATGGCTCAGTGTTTTGGTGAAAGAGAGATAAAATAGTCAGTAGGTTATAAATATAGGTGAACCACGATACAAAATGAACTGTATAGCACCCATACCACAGTATGGTAAATAAATTTTTTTAACGCAATTGTTAACAACACCGGATGCCCGCCCACCCAACACTAAACTATCAGCCAAATTTTTTCGTTGAAAATCCAGCTAAAATTTAAGGTGAAGACAGGCTTTGATAGGAATGTAAAGGTCTACCCTAAATCTAGGGTTTCTAACTTAGTAAAGAATGAACAAAGATAAAAATCTACATAATATTGTACATACCCTCTCAAAATGTCCACCTCTTATATAATAATCAGCTAAAGAGTTCCATAGTACACCAATCTGATCTGTATAACGTTTTAAACCTTGTCTAATGATTGGTTCAATATTCATTGATGTAACTTTATCCGGATTCTTGGCTATCAAATCACACAGCTCGTTCCATAACTACAAACATAATGCAATCAAAATTAATATAGCTAATTCAAAACACAACTTATGGGTATTTCCATCTATGCACAGGGGGTACAAACAAAGTTTGTTACACATTATTGCTGAAAATCTTGAAACATGGATTAAATCCTATTTTACATATCGAGGATTGTCCGCAAGACTGTAGTAACTCGCTCATCAACGCAATGCACTTACTACAGTCTTGCATGCAACCCTCGATATATTTTCATTGAAACAGTGAAAGTTTGTTTGTACAGCAGGAAAAATCTAAATATTTAATTCCTAATATAGTCTGTTATACTGACAACATGTGATTCAAACTATGTTACATGAATTAACTTAAATTATTGTAAAATTACTTGTGGAACACATCATCAGTTTTTCTCAAAATGTCATTTGTCGAAGAATATATGGATGACACTGTTTATTGAACAGTTTGTATGACTGTATTCTATTAAATGCAATTTTATACCTGCCAGTTAAAAAAAATGTTTTTAACTTTCTGAAAGCATCAAATCAGTCATTTTAACATAAAATAAATCTTCATTTATAATGGTGGCCTAAACATTTAAGAAATTGTCCACAATAATTGCTACAACTGTTTGCCACTTAGAGGGAAATACATTATAAATAAAGTCTTGTAGTTTTATCTACTATATTAAATTCGTGTATTAGTTGTATAATACAAAACATGCATTCTATTGCCCTCAATCTAAATTTGATGGCTAACACATCATAAGTATTTATTTATGGAGCAAGATCCCTGCTCAAGACACATTATTCCACAAGTATTTTTTGTTGGGTATCACTCACTAGTAACACAATGCATATGTTATATAACAGTAGTCAGTTAATCTGCTCACCATTCCTGGAAAGGCAAAATCTCTAAATTGAGTTGTTTACCAGTTACATACTTTAGTCACAGATTGAAAACTGTCCTTCATTAATTAGAATCAGTGGTTGAAGGGAGAATGGCCATAGAAATCATTTCAATACTAAACATCCCTAAAGTTGGCCCTGCCTGGGAATCGGACCTACCATCCCTCGATCATGGATACCAAATGCGCTAGCCAGGCTGACTTCAACATGTACAATAATAATACTATAATTACCTGATGTTTAGACTTTCCTTCCTTAGAAACAAAACTATCATCATTTATAATATCAGCTAATTTAAGTACAGCCTCATCTAGCCATCCAATAGATTTTAAATATTCAATGTAATCTTCTGTGTTCTCTTTACTTAACTAAAATAATAAATCAAAGTACTGATAGTACTGATGGGACGGTGCTACTAAAATTATAAATCAAAGTACTGATAGTACTGATGGGACAAGCTACTGAAATTGTAAATGAAAGTACTGATAGTACTGATGGGACAATCTACTGAAATTGTAAATGAAAGTACTGATAGTACTGATGGGACAATCTACTGAAATTGTAAATGAAAGTACTGATAGTACCGATGGGACAATCTACTGAAATTGTAAATGAAAGTACTGATAGTACCGATGGGACAATCTACTGAAATTGTTAATCAAAGTACTGATAGTACTGATGGGACGGTGCTACTGAAATTGTTAATCAAAGTACTGATAGTACCGATGGGACAATCTACTGAAATTGTAAATCAAAGTACTGATAGTACTGATGGGACAAGCTACAGAAATTGTAAATCAAAGCACTGATAGTACTGATGGGAAGGTGCTAATGAAATTGTTAATCAAAGTACTGATAGTACTGATGGGAAGGTGCTAATGAAATTGTTAATCAAAGTACTGATAGTACTGATGGGAAGGTGCTAATGAAATTGTTAATCAAAGTACTGATAGTACTGATGGGAAGGTGCTAATGAAATTGTTAATCAAAGTACTGATAGTACTGATGGGAAGGTGCTAATGAAATTGTTAATCAAAGCACTGATAGTACTGATGGGAAGGTGCTAATGAAATTGTTAATCAAAGTACTGATAGTACCAAGGGACAGGGCTACTGAAACTGTAAAAAGCTCATCATGATGTGACATCATCATCTTTGGATTTTTTATTAGAGTGCAGGTGTGGGGGCATTATCCACATCAGTGGGCCCCCTTCTAGGTAACTGGCTAGCTGCACGCCTGCGGTTTCTCACACCTGCTTTCCAAGCGTCTCTTTCTTGAGGGTTGATCGCAGAGAGGTTCCATTCTCTGCGATCCCTCTCTGTAAACTGCTTCCATGTCAACTTGGGCCTTCCAGGTTTGCGTGTCCCTGTGACCTGCATTGTACTGGCTGCCTTGATGCCACCATTTGACCTTTCTACGTGGCCGTACCATTTTAGTCTCCTTTCCCTCAATATGAGGTCCAGATCTTCTAGGCCGAGCTGTTTGAGGAGGTCTTGGGATCTGATGGTGGAAATGTCCTGTTGTTTTATTTTACAAATCTGCCTGACCATTGCTCGGTCGTTTCGCTTCAGGCGTTGCAGATTTGTTTTGGACAGGGGCCAAGTCTCACTGGCGTAGAGCATCACACTTCTTACGCATGTGCTGTAGACTCTGAATTTTTTCCACGCAGACTTGACTCTGGTTATGGCAGCCAGGTCACACACTCTCTTAAAAAACTTAAAACAGCATGGTTTTTTTTCTAAAATAATTTCATGGGGGTGTTTTTATCACAAGATATATGATTTCAGGATTAAATATGGACAATGAGCAGCCAACAACAAAGAGCCATGGTCAGCTGGCATGTGTTGTGTCAACTGACCTGGCTCTTCACTGGTGGCAAGGCTTTTCATATTTGGCTCTGGCATTACAAGGGTTAACGCTGTGACTGTAACTCGCCAGAAAAACTTAACTCCTAGCATTTATGTAAGAGCAGTGGTCCAGGGGTAGGATGCGTCTTTAGGGATCAAGAGGTCCCAATCTCTGTAAACAGATATCCTGTAGATTGTTGTTGCACAGGATCTCTAAGGTTCCCATGGAGTAGTGATTATTCTAGAACTCCAAAAAGGGCAGGGTGGGACCAAAAAAGGGCAGGGCGCAGCACGCCGCGGGACTTAAAATTCTGAAGTATATATGTAGTCAATAACATTAAGTGAACTGATGTTTTTAGTATATTATTATACCCCCGCTTCGAAGAAGAGGGGGGTATACTGTTTTACCCTTGTCCGTCCGTCCGTTACGAAATTTCCGTCGCAGTTTTCTCAGCAACTATATCATGCAGCAACCTAATACTTTGCATATTGCTTCATCCCATAGTCCCATGTGGTGTAAAGCAATTTCATCCTCCTTGCTCATCTACTTCCTGTTTGTCGCATATTTTTAGATTTTGGCGGGGGTATCACTAGTGAGCATTAGCTCACAGATTTACTTGTTTATATATTCATTGTAGCTGCATGCTCAACAAGTTCTTACATGCTTTTCTATAATCATGTACTCGTGGACAAATTTACTTAGCATAGTTGTAAAACATACTTTTGTGTCAAATCTTTAGCTATTTAAAAGTCCAAAAAGGGTGGCAAGATTTGAAACAAATCGTTTTCACTATACAAGCTCTGTCTCTGCCATGATCTCTAACTTTAAGTGGCCACCTATAGAAACCACTGTAGAAGAACAAGAACCAGACTTATAATATTCTATGAAATTGTCTATAATCTTATTGGTATACACCCTGGCCCTGCCTTATTCATACCCAACACATAAAAAACAAGACAAGACAATGTTCAGCAACCATCTCCATTCATTTTAACATATAAGCATGTCCAAATATTCTTCCTTTCCAAGCACAATAATTCAGTGGAACAAGTTGTCAGCTGCTGTACACCAAGCGACAGTTGACTCATGTATATATATCTAGTTTATCACTGTTAATAAGTGATTACTGAATCTATTGGGGTTTTTTTGTTTTTACCCAAATTTTAATTGCAAGCACCAGCACATAATCCTCTAAGTAATGAGGGAGTGCAGTATTCTCTTAGAAGAAGAAGGAGCTATTGCTGAAATCAATAAATTTGCTTTTTATTTTGTGTTGGTTTTTTTCTGCAAAATATTGGGGTGCAAAACGATTTGCTAATATACGATTTTTCTATTAAATCGTTCAGTCTGATAAAGAAAGCATCTAATGTAATTAAAGTTTAGATTTGTCAGCACCTGCACATAATCCTCTAATAAATTAGGGAGTGCATTATTCTCTAAGAAATAGAGGAAGCCATTGCTTAAATAATTCAATTGCACTTAACCTTTTTGTTTTTCTGCAAAATATTGGGGTGCAAAACGATTTGCTAATATACGATTTTCTATAAAATTGTTTATTCAGCTAAAGAAAGCATCAAATGTAAATATTTATGTAAATAATTATAGTGAAAACTGTTCTTGAGCTACTTTGTACAAGAAAAAACTAATATGACTTGTTTGACAAGTGAAAAACGATCAATACAAAACATCGTCAGTATCAAATCGTTCTGCACCCCCATAAATGTAACGGATAGCAAATTCTCGTTTCTGTATTTTTTACAAATCCTGCGGGGGACAATTGTTTTGTATATCATAATATGCCCAAGTAAATTGCAATTTACATCACATTCGTCCACTAAAAATAACAAAAAACCCTGCTAATTGCTCAGCATGGTTTGGTCATCAGTGTCAATTTAATCCTTGACGCGTATAGGTACCTGACTGTATATATGTATATTGACGTTGTCAAGCGTGTTACAGGCATACCCTAACAACCACCTTATTGATTTTTGACACTGCCCTTTCACAGTAGGCGTGTCATTTAATTACTGATTGATTAAGATTATACAATTGACGTGTGAATTTACCGATGATTGACAATTATGAAAATATTTTTGAAGGAAATTAAAGGGCAACAGGGCGCTTTGACACTCGCAGGGCGGGACTTTTAGGGCAGCAGGGCGGGGCTAAAAAGGGGCAGGGCGCGGCGCCCTGCTATTCTGCTTTAGAAAAATCACTACCATGGAGGGTCACGTCAAGATGACCTTTATGTAGACCAATCAATGCGTGGCTTTCATCTAGACGAAACATTAATAATAACATTTTGATTATGTAATTTCTTTATTAGACCAAGGTTTGCGAGCTAATTTAATAGTGGACCAGTATTATTCACAGTCTGCGATTGGACGGCTCATTTCAAATTGTGTGACATAGATGATGTAAACAAGTTACTAATCATAAAAATTTTGTCATGAAAACTATGATGATAAAAGGTCACCTGAGCGTGACCCTCGTTTGAAAAGGCCAGATCTAAATTGGGGAGTAGACAATCAAAAGATTTTAGATCGGGTTTTAATCATACTGGAGAGGTCCCAGGTTCGATCTCCACTAGGGGCACTGCTTATTTCCTTGAGCAAGATTAACTTACAATTGTTCAACTTTACCAAGGTGTAAATGGGTACTGTGAGGGATTGCCTGCCTGAAGGTGATTTCAATGATCAGGAGTTATTGTACAAGATTGTAAAGTCGGCTGAACATGTACATGGAAGCAGACTTTAAACCCCCCTTTTTTAAAAACTTTATTTACCTTTAAGTATCGTCTGTATACTCTGACAGCTGTCTCCTTTAAGTCGTACATTCTAACAAATTTAATGTATAATGGCCATATTCTATGATGTTGGGTGATAGGTAAAGCCCTCAATGCTCTATCAAACGTACGACGTGTACGGGATATTAAACCTTGGCTCATCAGAAACTCACAGTAATCTAACCATATACGAGGCATCTACAAATATACAATACTTCTTTTATGATATACAGTGAAATGAGGTCAATGGATCAATGCAAAACTAGTCATACTACATATGAATAAAGAAGGATGTAGTCTAGATTAGAAAAGACCAATCGAGGGGTTATTCTATGAAAATATACAATGAAAATATAAAAATCTTATATAGATAAGAAAATGGTATTGCTATTTCAACAGACATTCAGTGTTTTGACATTACTGGACATTCGGTCCAGTAATCTTGGAAGAATCACTGCACCTAATCACAGGACCAAAAATCATCATGGTGCAACAATAAGCATTTTGCGAGTATGCGAGCTTAAATTAGAGCCCTGCATGATTACAAATACCTAAACAAAAGGGATTCCACCAATAATAGACAAAAAAGTTAGATAAATATTTGCAGACAAATTGAGATATGCAATTCATGAAAACTCGTATCATGTAATAAAAGGGCAGAATTCCTAGCTAATCATCACTGGGATTCCTCCTAAGTTTTTGGGATCCTCAAATCCAGGGATACTGTTAGTGTCAAACCCTGATAATAACTAACCTTATGCATGAAGACCAGAGATCTTTCGTGAGCACTATTAACATCTTCATACGAAGGTTCAGTAATACATTTACCACGAACTTGTTGTCTACGTAGTCTAAGATAACTATACCATAACTTATAACTGAAATATAGGGTAAATTAATTCATAAAATAATTTAACAGAAATAATATGGTAAATTAATTCATAAAATAATTTAACTGAAATAAATAATAAATTAATTCATAAAATAATTTAACAGAAATAATATTATACAGTGTAACCTCTGCAGAGCGACTTTCGGCGGAGTTTGAAAAAACTGCCGCTCTGCAGAGGTGCCGCTCTGCAGAGGTAGACTTTCTACCGATCACGAAAAACGGCCGTTTCGGTACGGAAAACTGGCCGTTATCCGTTTCATAATGTAAATACAGTTATTATCGGGCCCTGATCGACAAAAGTAAAAAGTTTTAATATGATTACAATTGTTTTTGTTTAAATTAATCATTATCACCGTTAGAAATTTCTAGCATGATGGTTAGTTTTACGCTCAAGAAAGCAATACACCAGCGAAATCGTTTCTTTTACCGTCATAATTGTTTTTATACCTGTCTAATGGCGAATAATATTTAGCATGGGTTATCGTCGTCTTTTCGGGAGTAACTATCTGATTCGACTCTTAAACCTCAAATAACTTTAAAACTGAATTCATGCCATCGAAGCTTTTAATAATAAGTACAACAAGTAAATCTGTGAGCTAATGCTCACTAGTGATACCCCCGCCAAAATCTAAAAATATGCGACAAACAGGAAGTAGATGAGCAAGGAGCATGAAATCGCTTTACACCACATGGGACTATAGGATGAAGCAATATGCAAAGTTTCAGGCTGCTGCATGGTATAGTTGCTGAGAAAACTGTGACGGAAATTTTGTAACGGACGGACGGACGCACGGACAAGGGTAAAACAGTATACCCCCCTCTTCTTCGAAGCGGGGGTATAATAACAAATCAGTTTCATTTAGTATCGTTAACTAGCTGGACGTATGTACAACTGATTAGGGGTGTAACAATAGGTCGACTTATCGCTGTATCGCGATAGTTTTTTTTGCAATAGCAATAGGTCGATAGAACTTTTTCAAGTCGATAAATATCGCGATAATTTTTCTGACTATCGACTTTTTCGATAGTTTTCTTGAAAACGAGAGTTGAGCCCCATAAACGCTTTACTTTCATCTTTTTTTTAATGAGAGAACTCCACATTGATACGGATCAAATTAAATCTATTTAGAGGCCGGCAGAGGAACAGATAAGCTGCGTATCTGCGTAAATACGCAATTAAAAATCTCAAAAACCCTAAAAGGATAAAAAATTTGCGTACCATAACCAGGGAATTGATGTTATCTATGTTTCTGTCATAACCCAATTAATAACTCCTTTACTCATAAAGTCTCGAAATCGCCGCGTATCGAACGTAAATAAAAAATCGAAACTGGTCAGATAAGAGATGCAAAAAATGAAACTTCGTGCGACAATTACATGCCAATTACATCTCTGAGTCATTAAAACCCAATTGTCGTTCACACGCTGGGAGTTTAACTCGCCGACATATGAATGCACAAGGATGTCACAAAATCGATAATAAAGTCGCCGACTTATGATTACACGCTCGATAACATCTGTATATACCTTTACATATACACGTCAGAGTACATTGGAAACAGCGCATATATATTTTTTAATTGTTTGCAGCAATTAAATCAATATTAATCCTTTGTTTGAGGACAAATATGTGTTTGCAGTTTGAGCAGAAATTGAGGTAAACAATTTAAGATATGTGTCGGCATTTTTTCACACTTACTTTGTCGATGTTTGATAGCATAACAATGACATAATTGCAATGTCTCATTATGTAATCTTGGAGTCTAATATTAATTAATCGTCATGAAAAATGTATTCTTAAACTAGCGTGACCTAATTTGTTAAATTGTATTATATATAAAACTTTATAAAAACGATATCGGCGATCCCAGGAAGTCATTTTTTCTTTGTTAAAATTACTGACGATAATTGTCAATAACACCGTCTTGTGCAATTAAATTTTATAAATAGTGTTTTGTATTATTTTACAACAAAAATATTTTATAATATATAATTTAGTATTGTATTTCGTAAAAATAAAATCCCTTCAATCATGATGACTTATTGTCATATATTTTGGCGACCCACGCTATCGCAAATTAAGTAAAACATTCTTGAATCTTCATAATTAATGTAATAAGCTTATTATTTTTCATTTGTTTTTCTTAATTTAGCAAACAGTGCCTCAGGAACCGACATATTCGAACTTACGTTCCCGTTTTCTGGTGTTGGTTGATAAAACAAATGTCAAAATGCCAGACTTTTTTTTTACTTGCCAACATTTGTTTCGGTGTAATTTTAAAAATGAAGCATAATTATATGTTTTTTAAATTCAATTAAAATACTGAAGATGCTATCATAACTATACTGTGTTTATCATTATCATTATGTAATTATGGTAATCGATGACAAAGAGTTAGAATAAAACAAAAAGTTAGTTGAATAAAACAAATTGTTGATTAATCAGCATTTCAAATAACCAAATAACTGACAAGTTGTTATTTGATACAGAAAAGTTATTTTCAAATTAAGTCATTTTTTTGTAGATTTCTCCACTCCTGTGAACTAAATTCTGGCGAAATCTTTGAAACATTTTCCTGTAATGTTATGTCTGAATGGTCAAAGCAAAATTCTTCCAAACAAAACAGCCACCGTTGAAAGGGTTTTCAGCATTATGAATTCCATGTGAACTGTTTCATGCAATAGGATTCGACAGTATCTTTTGGATCCTCTAAAGAGGACATGTTGTCATTATAAGTCATTAGACTAAAACCAGCTTGAGGCTGTTGTTAATTGCTTAAAGAACATGCATCTAATAGTAAGAGTCTGAAAGATCTTGCTTTGTAAAGTTCTGACAATCAAATTGAATGGAGAATAAAAACTGAAGTCATTGTTTTGAATGCTATTGTTACCGATTGGTTTGACATTATATTTTCCCAATTTAAACCAAAATGCCGATAAATTCCCAATTCTAGGGGTATGGGACATATTCCCAAAATTGTGGAAAAAAAAACACTGGTGGTTGCTGTCCTAGTTACAATATCTTCAATAGATATTTATAGATTTTTTTTATTAGTACTCAATTTATCGTCATATAAATGGCAAATACTCAATCCAGTAAAATATCTTGGAGTAAAAATAAATTACGCACTCTATTGGAAATGGCATTACTCAATTGTCTGGAAAACTGGGTGTAAATACCCAGTACACCCCAAACCTTATCTGTTCCTTTGTTAAAGGAATACCAGTAATCATCTTATTTGATCAAATACTCGCCTTAATGGAAGTAAAAGCATGCCTTCATGGAGCGGCGATTTTGAAATTGCAGGGGTGGCGAAATCAACTGTCCCAGTCGTACATTTTAATCTTTAAGTTATTTTTATGGACTAGTAAAAAATTCAATTTTAATTTGTTAAAAACGTTTTTACCTCTGCATTACTCCGTGTAAGTTATAAATAAGACTTGCATAATAGCATTCGCCGAGCAGAGTTGTCATATATTCGACGATAAAGTAACATTAACTGATTTACGACTGTCGTCATTGTCTGTGATAAGTTGATTGTGAAATTCAGTTACTATATGCCATGCGTATTTCGGTATATATCATATTTGTTTCAAGTAGTTATCTTGACTTATTACGTCACAAGTTGTCATGATATGAGTAGATGATAAATTGATAATGATAATCATTAATGGATGCTATTCGCCACCCTTGAATTAAAGAAAACAAAAAGTCAAAATCGGCAGTATCGCAGCATTTTGGCTTTGTTTAGTAATAGATGAAGTTTTCTAATCTAAAATAGCTTTCAGATACTGCCAAATAGTACTAAAGTACATTGAATACCTCCAATTGAAAGGATTATTTGACGAGGAAGCACCATGCAGTTTCCCTTTCAAAATCCCTATCTTCACTAATGTGAATAAATCTGGACCAAAAACTAAACCAATGATATACCCTCTAATAGAGAACCAGCTCATTCTCAAAGTGCGAGAGATATTTCAAATTCAAACCCATTGTTTATTGTAAAAGACTTGAGACTGTTTACCGTTGTTTTTATAATAAAAAACTATCGTGATAGTATCGCAATAGTTTTTTGACTATTGCAATACTATTGCAATAGTACTTTCATTATCGCAATACTATCGCGATAGTGTTTTTGGCCGCAATAGTCACCCCTAGTTATACTGTATAGTAAATTAATTCATAAAAAAATTTAACTGAAATATATGGTAAATTAATTCATAAGATGACTTAACTAAAATATATGGTCAGTGATTCATTTTGCCGTGCGTCCTGCGTCAGAGACGCAAACTTATTACCGTGGACGCAATGAATTCAAAGTATGTGCGTCCTTGGGACGCAAATCTTTCAGGTACATCTAGTTTTCCCTTTTAAAGTGTAAACTTCATTTATGAAAAAGTAAAAAAAATGCTTATTTTTGTTTAACCCATTCTTTCCGAATGACTTATATATGCGTCACGATTTTGCTGCTCTCTATACCGAGTGCCGTATATATGCGTCAATTAAACTTCAATCGAAACGCCGACTGACTCGTATATCCGTCAAAGAATTTAAACCTCTGATTGCCGCGTGACGCGTATATCCGTCATGTGTATGCAGACGATCTTTACATCGATAAGCGTAGTGATAAGCACAGCGGGTAAAGATAAGATAATTTAGTGTTAGATGGAGCAAGTTACTAACAATTTAAAGCAAGGTCACTGCATAGAAATTAATTGGCGCTATTATGAAAGTTAATTTATTCTGCACAAATATTATTTTAATTTCATAATGTTTTTTCTTCATTTTAATTTGTAACACTTTTCCGTTCAAGTGCATTTGTTTGCAATTAAAAATTGACAAATTGTAGCGTGTCTTTTATTGAATGTTTCGTTGGTAATTGTTGATTGATATTTGTATTATTAATATTTGTAACACCTTTTATCTATTTTCAAAACGAATTTTTCGTGAAAATAACTTTGCGCGTCCAAAATTATAAATCTGGTTACACTTCACAACATGTTTAATTAACTATCATAAACGTGATTTCGATAAGTAATTGACGTGGAAATACAAAAGAAGAATGCAAAGGAAAGATTATTAGGACATGTCAACACGGGAAGTGTTGATACGTTACCTTCTTAAAATTAATTGTCGCCGACGAATACATTTTCTATAATAATACTTGTGGTCCCAATCTTATACTTGTATTGCGGTGTGTTTTTGAAGTATTCAATATGGCATGCGCTAAATACGTCTTATGGTGCGGTGCTTTACTGATCAAAAGAAAATTGCCGGCGTTTATCTTTGTTTATAGTCAGACAGGAAATCAATTGGAGAGGAATGTATTAATAAATATCTTGTTAGGAAGAAATGAGTTGATATTTAATTGAAATTAGTTTTGATTGTCATGGGAAATGACGTCCGTGTTAAATGTGTGGATAAACTTTCCCTTCCTTACCGGCAGTTATTTGTTTGACATGTAGTCAACAATTAAAAAACTAGGTCACGCTTGTTTTAAGAAATTATTCTGAATAACAATTAAATCAAATTAGACTCAAATATTCACTATAAAGCATACGCTATCAAACATCGACTAAGTGCGAAAACTTGCCGACACTTGTTCGTTATCCAACAAAGGATTAATATTGATTTCAATTGCTACAAACAATTAAAATAAAGACTATCGCGATATGCATGACTTTTGTTACGTAATATTTGAGAACTGTGTGGTCGGCTATAAGTTAATTAACTCTTAATAAATAACTGATCGTATGAATACGGGCGTTGCATCGTAACTTTTTAGCGTGTTGCACGCCTAATAAAAATTATGCAATCCTATCAACTTTCGATTTCGCCGAAGAAATCGGCCGAAAGTTTTTGGTTTTTTTTTCGCCGAAAAAATCGGCCCATTCTCTCAATTTCGCCGAAAAAAAATAGACATTTTCAGAGTTTGCTCATTTAAAACATTTATTTGACGCTAAAAAGTACATGGAATCGTGAAACTTTTGTCTCATTAATTTCGTGCCCGGGGGATCGTATTATTTTGTGTGGGCATGTGTGAAACCAATTTAAGTCAAGCCAAGTTGGATAATGTATACAGAAATAAAAATTCTAACCATTATAAATATTATGTAAATCAATATGCTAAAATTGATACATGCTTCACCATAACAGTTAAAGACTACGCCTCTGCAATTTATAAGGGAAATATGTTTTAACCCTTCAAGTGATTTCACTACACTAATTTGCTAATTAAGTCACTGACAGATGCATTCATTTGCATTATACAATTATAATAAGTAACTGTTGATTGTTTAAAAATCATGCATCATTTGAAGTACATGTTTTAGTGAACAAAATCTTGGGACTCATTGTCGTTTGGTAGAGACTCATTGTTTCAAAATATGCGAGTCCCATGGACTCATGTTTTCCAGCTTCAAAATAAATCACTGTATGGTAAATTTATTTATAAAACAAGAAATGTAATATGGAAACCACATTAAAGCCGGATTTAAAATTTTTAACACAAAAATTACTAAGGGAAATAATCCATAATATAGGCAGATAGAGTTTGGGTTATTTTCTAATTCTGTTTATCACATGGTATGTTATCATTGCCCATTGAAAAATCCAGTTAAAAATTATTTTGAATTTTATCATCAGTGTCCAAACCTTCCAGGTAATTCCTTCAAAGCTCTTTCATATATTATATTCAATGTTGAGTGACTACCATCTTTTTTATGTTCTAAATAACGTAACCAACATTTCACTGTGAAAGGGTTACGTAAAATATCTTCTTCAAATGGCAAATCATCTTCTTCCTAAAATAATAAAATGGATGTGTAATGTCCAATATCATTTGAATGAACTAAATAAAATAGAGGATTGTCATCAAGACACTAATGCCAGAGTTATTTTTACAACAATGATAGTTAACTGCATCAAATTCATTGATTTTGGGACAAAATTTTCCTATTCAAAGACTGTTAACTGAATGATTCACTCATTCTGGGACGTATTAAAGAGGTGGGAATTTAAAGGATTTTTAACCTTAATGTCTATCTACGGTCTAACACTACTATGTTCAAAAATACAATATTAGGAGTACGAATGAACTAAGGGCCGAATCGTATGCCCATTGAAAGCCTATTCCAAGAACAATTGATTGTTTCAAATGCCTTTTCTAAAGACTTACAAAGAAAATATCCTTCATTGACGAAGTCTGTGAAACTGGCATTGTGACAGATGTCCTCTTTTCGAATTTTACTACCATTGAAAATTTCGGTGCACTCTCTCACACGGAGGCCGCCATGTTCTGACGTTTTAGGTACGTTCTCACATTTTACTGTAGGGATGTTCCGAAATTTTCCTGAATCAGAAATAGTATTTTTGCTGATTATATTATTTAAGTAATGATTTGTAAATTTTAGCATTGTAACTTTACTGGCAACTGCGACATTTAGTTGTAAAGAAAACAATATATTTAATGTGTGAAAGAATTAAATAAAATTAAATAGAGCCTTCCACCCCTACAAAATACAAATAAGTCCCCAGTTGACTGAATCGCATGTTTTTGCTTTAAGACGACCTAATCCTACCCTTAATTAAGGAACAGTACCCGTCTGCATTTTGAAGAGGACTTCCCTCCAAATGGATTTGACAGATTAAAAAACAAAAGCTTTTTCCGTGAGTTATTGATTTATTTTGTGATATTTTTAGTGTCAATGAAATCTTTATAATTTATTTAATGGATATCATTTTAGTAATTTTATGTCACTCGTCGAGGACGAATTTAATATGTTAAAAATTTAGACTCTATGTAGCCAAGTTTTCTTAGTCCTAAATATAAGACCCTACATAACTATTTTATTATACGGACGTTATTATGTTATGTAGGGTCTTAACGGATTGCTTCAAAAACGCATAGCAAAATATTTTTTTCAAAAAGTGAATGAATGTGGGTCAAATTAGCACCAAACGATAGATAAAAGTTTACTTTAATTCTTTCCATAAATCAAAAGATAATAATCAGGGTTTTCGCTTACAGAAACACTAATTACTTTCACTGCTATCCAGGGTTGTCGCCGTTCGCCGCCATTTTGAACTGAATTCTTGCCGGTAAATAAAGTGTCGCTTCGGTTAAACGAAATTTTTTACCAGAGTTGTCGTTCTTGCCCTCAATAGCATACCTTATAAATTCGTTCAAAATCAATTCTTACAAATCACGTGATCCAATTTGAATTCGGATTGCCTTGGCTATTATTGCATGGTTATTGTGACAAACTGAAAATGCTCGTCAATTAAGGGGTTTAAATGGATTATTTGACTATCTAAGGTTAGAATTTGAAATAATTTCACTTTTATCATGTGTATTTTTCGTTTATCTTTCCATTGGTGTATCGTTTTATTGCAAATTTTTCGAATTAAAATGAGTAGAACGTTCAGACCTGAATCGATGTCTGTACGCTAAAATTTTTGCTATGCGTTTTTGAAGCTATCCGTTATGACCCTACGTAACAGAGAAATGTCCAAATGATAAAAAAACATACGTAGGGTCTTATATTTAGGACTAAAGTTTTCTGTGTTGAATTTCCTATGTGTCAACATGGTCAATGTGTGTTGTGTGTTTCTTGAAGTATGGAATTGGTGACTGACAGACTGACTCCCATCACTTGTATTGTTATATTTTATGTCGGACTGTTTTACTGACCCACATTATTACATTGTTATTTTTTGTGACCTAAAGACCGGGGTGGATCCAGGATTTTTTTTGTAGGACTAGGAGGGAGGGGGATTCAAACTTTTTCTAGGGGAGGGAGGGGGGGGGGGGGGGCAAACATTTAAACCAAAACCACATTATTCACATTTTGCAGAATAATGCATCATAATAATGAAAAGTACATAACCATTTAAATCCATGTTAAGCTCCGAGAAAAATTGCTTCATGCTACATAATAAATGACATTCAGTCATGAAATACACTAGATGGACAGGCACATTTTGGATATTCTAGGAATCTAGGGGGGTCCAGACCCCCCCCCCTGAAACTCCGCTAGATCCGCCTATGTAAAGAGACTAGTTTATTTGTGCATGACAATAAGCATTGGTAATCCCTTTTATCCACTAGCCCAAAGCCTGGAGTTGGTGAATATTGATATGGGCTTGTGATAATTACTTCAATTATATTGTCATGCTTGTTGATATTTTTTTTCTGTTACCAGATTCGATAGAAGCTGAGAATAAGAATTCCGCTCAACGCTCGGACTGGCAATATGTCTGGGTTTTTTTCAATGTGACAAAATTTGGAATTATATTTTTCAGACCAACAGTGTTGTGCTGTTTTCTCAACTTTCCACTTTTCACAGCATCTCAAAATTCTGTATAAAATTGTGCTGTGTTGTTCTTTATAGTTCAAAACATGAAACTAATATCAAGACATTATTGGGCCATTGGCCCAAGGTTCTGTCTGACTTTAAACTTATTTTTTAAATGGATTAATTTAATTTTTAAATTATGAAATAATTATTAAGGGACAAAAGTTTCTTAATTCTGGAAAGAAATAACCATCAATGTTTTTAAAGTTTAACCCTTTACTGGTCAATCCCGTATTTTTACGTGGACTGCCTCAACCGCTCAATCCCGTATTTTTACGTGTACTGCCTGGACCGCTCAATCCCGCATTTTTACGTGTACTGCCTGGACCGCTCAATCCCGCATTTTTACGTGTCTGATATTCAATACGCTATAAAACTTATTATTTCCGATAAAACGTTTATTTTTTTTTCATTTTGGTTGAATGAACCTTTTATAGATAATATCCTTCAAAAAAATATATGTTTTAATTAATATTTATCGAGTAATTACAGTTTAAAAACAACAAGTACAACTCGCGAGCGCGCCCGGTAATTATCGGCTTTTTTTAACTGTAATATATTTGTTTGTGTCTCATTTTCAATGCGCTATAACGCAATAGTTTCCGATAAAATGTTTTTTTATTTTTTCAGTTTGGTTGAATTAATCTTTAAATGATAATATACTTTTAAAAAAAATATGTTTTAATTAATATTTATCGAGTAATTACAGTTTAAAAACAACAAGTACAACTCGCGAGCGCGCCCATTATTATCGGCTTTTTTCAACTGTAATATATTTGTATGTGTCTCATTTTCAATGCGCTATAACGCTATTATTTCCGATAAAACGTTTATTTTTTTTCATTTTGGTTGAATTAATCTTTTATTGATAAAATACTTTTAAAAAAACTATGTTTAAATTAATATTTATCGAGTAATTACATTTTAAAAACAACAAGTACAACTCGCGAGCGCGCGGTAATTATCGGCTTTTTCAACTGTAATGTATGTGCAGAAAAGCCGAGAATTAGTAGGCAAGTTTAGTATTTCTAGTTTCACTGTTTGTATTATTTTATTTAATTGTCTAAACTTTTTAAACGTGTGATAAAAAAATTATTTGGCCATGAATTATCTGAAAGGGAAAAGATTATACACGCTGGGCGTATTTATAACAAAACAAAACAGCGGGTGTTATCAACTTTTCACACTCAATTAGCGACAATCAAGGGATTAAATTTAAAAGACTTAATACTTGTATCTAATTAATCAAAGGCACAATCAGTCCCCTAAGTTTTATGATGTGCAATAAAAATGTCAAACATACAGCACATAACTTGACCCCAGACGATTTGTAATCAACATCGGTATATTGCCGACAGGAAATGATCCTTTGATCAAGACGACAATACGCATTGTAAGCATTGCATTTCAATGACGGGATTAATGTTTATAAATATCTGTAGACACGTGTTTAAAACAAGACAAAGAAGCTTGGATTAAACAAAGAAATTACCGAAACATCGGCGATGTTAGCTAAAAAAAAATTGTTGAATTTTTTGAAAATGTGACAAAAAATATTTTAATGCATTTTATACATCTCATATTTTTTATATTTTTTGTACTAAGTCTTAAATAGTTACATTGTTAAAAAGGAAATTTAAAGACCAACATTTTTTACTTTTACACTATAATGATTAGATTAAAGATTAAACCAGTAATTGACTTTAAACTAACAGAGGTGTTAAATAATGAATGTGATGTAAAACCTTTATCTGCTGAGTGTACAAGTTTAACAATGTTAGTGTATGCACAGTGTTAGGTTTATCTCTATACACTATCTGTCCAGTATGAGATAAAGCGGATGGCTACAACCAGTAAAGGGTTAATGAATGGTCCCATAATTTAGAACTTGACATGAAATGTTTGATGTTTAATTTTCACAGCTTCACTTTAGTCTTCACCAGTATCTATGGGGTTACAATTGAAGGTCAAATACCAAGTTTCACCAACTCAAGCATGAAATTTGACTTTGTTTTTCCCCTTTGATACCAAAAAAGTGGCATTTTACTATAAATTTATTCAAAATAAGAAATATCTTTAAAAAGATATTCAGCCCTGTGCTGGGTTCACTTTGTTGATGTATAAATGTCAGCCAAGGAATATGACTTCAAACTACATGTACTATAAAATCTCAATAAAGTGAAAAAATACATAGAGGTTATTAAACAGGGCAAGTGTGCCTTAAGGAAGATATCGGCACACTTGCTTTAAAGGTATTGGCCCGAGGGCCAATGCCGGTGAAAGTGTGCCGATATCGACTTAAGGCACACTTGCCCTGTTTCATAACCCTTTTATTGCATATGTTGACCAATGCATGTAACGATGATTTTTCTAAAACAAAAATACATTTTTCTCGACGTACTGCGCTATTTTGCACGTTGACGTTACGTCACATGCATTGTTTTATTTATTCAACGTTGAAACGTTGGAATCTAATGAACGCTTGTTATAAAACGTAAGTCTTGATAAATTGTTGATTATCTTATTAATTTTCACTATGAAAAAACGCATGTCGTAAAATTGAATATTATAGCTTCTTGTTGCTAATTACGTACGAATTTCACGTGCGGAAAGTCTGCGGTTGTTGAACTGCAGGTGCATAATGACCGGAAGTTGCCTCAATATCGATTTTTGGCACACTAGGAAGTGGGCCAAATATCGATATTTTGGCACACTTGCTCAATACCGGAATGTATTGCCCACATTGAGGCTATATTGGCACACTTCCACGTCGATTTTGTTACTATTTATAGTAACATATGCAATAAATCAAATTATGGAAAAATTTTCGGGACCTGTGTTATAAATAAGTTTGACATTAAACTTAACTTTATTGGGATCCGCTTATTGAAAATATGGGACCTTGTACTAAGCTTTTTTCACCTTTTTTGTTGATATTGTGGAGTCCCTTTTAATTGTGATAAGGAACCCATATATATATCATATGGTTTATTGAGAAAAAGTCGGCACGTTTTGGGGGCAGTTAAACAGTGTGATTTTCTACTTATTCAACATGATGAAATACAGTCATGTAGTAAAAAAGTTTTGGAAGAAAGACCTACATTGACAATTTTTTGTTTTCATATTTTAACCTACTCTGATCACAAAAAGTCACATAGTTTAGGCACCATCGTCTGTCAGAATAGAATCCTGAAGAAAAATAATGAATATGTTTGTAATCTGTAGTCTGGTTCCCATTGATTCTTCATAAAATTTATTTTTCTAGACTGGTTTACTCTGAACTTGACCATATATATTGTGAGTAATCTCTACCGTGTAGACAGTACATGGTCTGTTGAACCAGTCGAAATTTTGTATGAGAATTATACTTCTGCTTCGTCAGATTGTATTTTTTCCCTTACTGTAGCAAAGTTCCTGTCTCTTAAGATTTTGTGTTTGTACTGTTGATTTCTGATTTTGCCATGCAGAAATTTTGAAGAGAAATGCTTATAGATTAGAGTTGAATTATTTAAATTAAGACAGAAATGATCCTCTGAATATAACTTAAATTCTACGTCATAGAAAGTAAAGAAAACAGATGTTTTCCCATATTTTTATAATTTGATACTGTTTTCTCCTTTAAAAGTTTCCTTGCCAGCTTTGAGATTAACACTATAGAGATTTTCTCAAGTAGAACGATCTGGATCTAATGGGCATACCTTTAAAATAAGTTTTGAGAAAAAAATGCTTTCACTCATTTAAATCCTACATGCAGGTGAAACTAAATCATGTACATTCATTCAGTTTTACAATCAGGGGTGGATACTGACAGTGTCCTGGGATTCCCAGGATCACTGAAAAATTGGGAGGGATCCCAGTAATTCATAGCTGGGGATTCCATCAGGATCCCTGAAAAATTGCTCAGCTAGCTAGCCATTGCCTTTTAGAATGTGTCCATTATCAACAGTCATAATTGGTTAGGTTAAATGCCATAGCAACACAATTGTATAGATTATAATTCACCACCATGGTTAATTAACCTACTCACCATTCCTGGAAAGGTTAAATATCTGGATTTAGCTGTTGATCTGTTACTAGACACATACTTCTGTCTAAGACTGACAACTGTTTTACATGACTTAGAATAAGTTTGCAGGAGAGATAATGGACATGGAATTTACTAGAAATTATTTCACCACAAAACTTCACAAAAATATGCCCTACCTGGGAATTGAATGTGTGACCCCTTGATCTGTAAACTTGCATGCTATGGACTGAGCTAGCTGGGCGGCTACACTGTTAATGCAAACATGAATTAGTAATCTGATCCTTCACTGGAATTACAATTAGTTTAGATGATGTTTGTTTATCTCTAATCAATGTTAATAGTTTAAATTGGTAAATGGTTAATCAGTAATTTATCAGGATATTAGATTTATTAGGGATTAAACGATGATCGATTATTATCGATAATCGATCGTTTCATTAGAAGTGGGAAACAATCGATTATGAAGTTTAATTATCGATTATCCCTTATGTTGGTTATTCATTTTTATTAACAATGAGACATTCAAGTTTTAAAACATTTTAATTGATATAACTAAAGAAAAAATATTTCATGGGAATAAAACTTAATAATAATAAAAAAAACAGTTATTGAACATAAACAACTACTAACAATAGGTTTATCATGCATGATTTAATATTCTATTATATGAAATACAATCACTTAAACCATTGCAATGTATTGTCATATATTTTCGGAAATCCTGAATGAAAACCCTAAGTAAATGTTTGATTATATAATCAATGTTTGATCAAAAAGGATTGTCTGATTATTTCCGATGATATATTATGATTTTTTCCTATTTTGAAACCCTAAAATCTATTCAATCATTGTGTGGGGGAAGGGGTGTAAATTACGTAAAAGAGTTAAGTCACACCTTTTCAGATATTCTGGAAAAAGTTTTTTGGCTTATATTCACATTTGGAAAAAAGCTATCTTTGTGAAAATTTTGGGAATTTTGGAGTCGTAAGCAGAAAGCTTGAAAATCACACTTAGTGCAGAACAGTCATAACTCAAGTTAAAAAAAGAGTGAGTTATGACTGTTTTGTGATAAGCTCGTGAGATGCAAGTTTCGTATCAAATATCTCTGCTACATGTACAATAATAGAGCAATGTAAGCCTTTCAGATTTCTGATGATGTATAAGTTTTTTGTTGTTTTTTTTTGTTGGGTTTAACGGCGTAGCAACACATTGTATAGGTCATATAACGGTGGTCAGTCAACCTACTCACTGTACCTGGAAAGGCTAAATCTCTGAATTTAACCTGTTAACCAACTACTAAGCACATACTTTCGTCAGTGACTGACAACTGCCCTACATAATAAAAAATCATTGGTAGGAGGGAGAATGGCTGTAGAAATAATTTCATGACCAAGCTCCACGAAAGTATGCCCCGCCCAGGAATTGAACCCACAACTTCTCGATCAGTAGACTTGCGTGCTATCAGCTGATGTATAAGTTATTACGAAGAATGAGTTGAAAAAAACTCTGAATACTCCGTAGTTGATGGAGTTGTCGATAATACATCATTTATAGTTTGTCTGATTATGACAGGTTATTATACCTCATTGTAATTGTAAACTAACTATATATAGATCTTGTCTTGTGTCGATGTTAAGACATTGTTAGACAATTTTATGTGTGTAAATTATTATAGTTTACAAATAACTTCATGATTATGTTCAAATCTCTGTCTCCTGTTTCCTCTTTCCCCAGCACTACCAAAATCTCTACCTCACCTATCATATACCTCTCCACTATAATTTGACATCTATCAGCCCAAACCTCTAACTTTCTGTCGTATTCTCTGTCCTATCCCCAACACTCCCCTCCCAATGAATCTGTTCTTCATATCCCCTAGCTATGCCTTTCTTTATCCCTATTCATCTATCTCAATATCTTTCTTCATTTCTCCCTCTGCCTCAACTTTCAGCTGTGGCCGTGATGTAGTGGCAACTAGTGGTTAGCATGTCTGACTTCGAATCCGGAGATCGCGGGATCGAGCCCGGTCCCGGTATGTCACACCCTATACATGAGTTGTGACTTGTCAGCCTCGTGATAGGGTAAGTTAGTGCTGGTGATAGGAAAAGTGTCCAGGAAACCTATAGTAAGAAGAGCTGGTTGTCGTATATATAACCTAAATATGTGTTGAATACGACCTTAAAACCAATTTAAAAAAAAGAAAGTTCTCTCCACTTCATTTCTCCCTCCCTCCGTTCATTATCTATGCCCCATCCATTTCTCCTTAATACCTTTCCTATCTCTCCCATCCCCCTTCCCTCCCCCTTTGCCTCCCCATAGCCCCCTCTGCCCCAATCCCCGTCTCTATCAGACCTGACTGTTTATCAGTATACCATAGGGAGAACTATTTCTAACGTCAGTAACATGTAAGGTATAAAGTCTGTAGTTGAATAAATGCCTGTCGTTGACTCTTCTATTAAAGATGTATTGATTTCATACTGTCATAGGGAATATCTAGAAAAAAATGAAGGAAAAGATAAATCAAGCTACTAGACAATAGAATGTGGAGAGACTAGAGTGAGATGGTATAGAAAGATAAGTGTTGAATAATAATGTAGAAATCAGTACCGGAGAGTGAGGAAGAGAAAACTATCATTTGTTTACATTAATTCTGTATATTTTGTGAGAAGATAGCTCTAGATATATATCAATATTGACAGATTTTATTATTCTATGGATGCTCCCAATAAGGTCAATGTTACATGACAATTTTCTCTATTCAAGCTTTTTTATGTGACAAGAGTTCTTTGATTCTAAAGGTTAAAGCTTAGCAACCTTATGTGAACCAATACACATAACAGTACCCATGAATTAAGTACTCTACTGATCTACTGATCAGGGGGTTGTCGGTAAGATCCCAAGCTGGGCATACTTTTGTGGAGTTTCTTCATGAAATAATTACTATGGTCATTCTCCCTACTACCACTGATTCTAAACCATGAATGGCAGTTGTCAGTCACTGACAGTAGTATGGGCCTAGTAAAGGACCACAATGGAAAAGGAGAATTTTATTCTCTTTTGTGCCATCTTTTGTGTATATTATATGGATCATTGGATGGCATGAATTTATTATCTATGTTTATCTCTTTACATGTATAGTAGTATCTATCTATGTAATAACTGGTTTACAGCTAAATTCAGAGATTAAGCCATTCCAGGAACAGTCAGTGACAGTAGGTTGACTGACCGCTGTAATATGACCTATACAATTTGTTGCTATGGGGTTAAATCCAACCAAAAAAATGAAAATTTGAAGTAGAAATGGGAATGGGAACTTCATTGTGTTCCTGGTAATAGTGGGAAACTGGCAGGTATAAAAGTATAATATAGAACCTGGATCTAACATTAGGTAATTATTGCAATGTGGTGCTGTCTTCGTGCCAGTAGAATTCCTAATGTTCAAAATTCAACTTGTATACATTTTTATGTATAAATAATTTACTTTAAGAGTTAACCATGTTTACTCACTGGTATAAATCATAAATGAATCATAATTTACTCCAGAACTTCCAACATTCCTCTGTGATAAACTGATTTTTTTGTATAATTTTAATATTTCTTAGGCCAAAAAATTCTTTAGTTTCTGGTTCCATCTTCCTCCCCTAATAGTAGTTGGTGTGTAGGCTAGTTTTTTTTATTGTTTAATAATTGTTCAGCAATATTAGTGGTAAATCTGTCTCAGTGTTGAATGTCTGGGTGTTTCTGGAACAGGGGTGTTGAATTTCTGGGTGTTTCTGGAACAGAGGTGTTGAATGTCTGGGTGTTTCTGGAACAGGGGTGTTGAATTTCTGGGTGTTTCTGGAACAGAGGTGTTGAATTTCTGGGTGTTTCTGGAACAGAAGTGTTGAATTTCTGGGTGTTTCTGGAACAGGGGTGTTGAATTTCTGGGTGTTTCTGGAACAGGGGTGTTGAATTTCTGGGTGTTTCTGGAACAGGGGTGTTGAATTTCTGGGTGTTTCTGGAACAGGGGTGTTGAATTTCTGGGTGTTTCTGGAACAGAGGTGTTGAATTTCTGGGTGTTTCTGGAACAGAGGTGTTGAATTTCTGGGTGTTTCTGGAACAGAGGTGTTGAATTTCTGGGTGTTTCTGGAACAGGGGTGTTGAATTTCAAGTTTTTTCCACTTATCCACGGACAAGTGAAATCTGAAAATTAAGTTGCACAGTTCTAATTAAAAATGCACTTATGCAGAAATTTTATATGCAAAAAGAATTATCAAAAACTATGACAAATTATATACTATAAGACATAAGTAATGAAAAGGGTTGATAATAAAATAGTTGACTGATGAATTGATCAAGTATTGTTGTGTAAGTATACTTACAGCTAAAAAAAATTACTTGTCCACGAACAAGTATGGTAGAAATATTTACTTGTCCACAGACATAAAGGTACAAGTCTGACATAGGAATTCCACACCCATGATAAATGGTAACAAATCTCTTACAAGAGTTAGACTTTATTATAAATGGTACCACACAGTGTTGGAATTTAAGCTCGCATACTTGCAAAATGTAAGTGGATTTTGAAAATTTCGAGTAACTTTTCTAACTCGCAATTTTTTGCGAAGTGAAATCCATGCAATTATATAATTCATTATTGTCATCACTAATGAGGCTCAAATCAGTATTGAAACAGCTAGATAGATTGACAGTTTTAATTAAACATTCACGTAAAACATGTTTGTTATTCTATGTCCATTCAACAATAAGTTAACGCTTGTGTTCTATCCATAGTTAAGTGTAGTGCTATTTTGTTTTTGCGAGTTGAAATAAAATCAACTCCCAAAAATTTGCAAGTCCAAATTTTTGTTAAATTTGAGCCCTGGTACCACATCTCTCACAAGACTTTTAATGTAATTTTTTTGTGTAATTTTCTTGTGTTTGAACAAAACAGTTTTAACTGAAAAAAGCGATATGATTGATTGTACAAAAAGTAGGATTGGTTGGGAAACTAGAAACAACTTTTTTTTCATGGCCTTACCTACTCCATTTAGTTGAGTATTTCTCTCTTACTCTTTAAACATTCCCTGGTTGCAATCTATAAATTTTAGATTTGAATTGTTGCCCAAAACTGATATTATACTCATGTAGTTTATTGTTTTTATACTAAGTTATGTTTTCTTTATGATCTAGGGCCACAACAAGTTGATCATGTGTTCTACAGACTTTTCTGGAAAAAAGTGGGGTGAGAGGAGAAAAAAAAAGAAATCTTAATTCAGTTGCTTTATATAGCACTAAGCAGTTTGACCAAATTTTTATGTGCAAGCAAGGAAATAAAAATTTTTTTTGTAAAAAACGTCAAAATTAAGGTGCGAGTGAATCCATAGAACATATGATCAACTTGTTGTGGCCTCTAAGGTGGTATTTTTTCAGTTCTCACCGGTTACACTTGTCTGAATCCTGGCTCTGGTTAAAACCTGAATACGAGCTTATGAAAATGACATATTATATAAAGTTGGGCTAGTTATATTTCATTAAGTTGGGTTTGTGATACTTCATAAAGTTGAGCTTGTGATGCTTCAAAAAGTTGAGCTTGTGATGCTTCTAAAGTTGAGCTTGTGGTACTTCTAAAGTTGGGCTTGTGAGGCTTCATAAAGTTGAGCTAGTTGATTATTTTGTCCTTTAGGCCACAACAAGTTGATCATGTGTTCTATGGATTTGCTTGCACCTTAATTTTGACAGTTTTTACAAAAAATATTTTTATTTCCTCGCTCATAAAAATTTGAACAAGCTGCTATATAAAGCAACTGAATCAAGATTTTTTCCCCTTACTTTCGAATCCATAGAACACATGATCAACTTGTTGTGGCCTTACTATGGTGGTCTAAATGGTCTTCATTGCTTAACTTACTGTACCAGGATTCTATAAAAAATTCCAACATTAGGTGTTATATATCTTACAGACAGTAATATTTTTAAGACATATTGATGTTACATGTTGACATTAGTTACTGAACGCAAGATAACGAGATTTTAATGAAATGTTATCAAGAAAATTTTATATTGATTTATCATTTCTATAAATTTACTATAAGACATTTCTACATCTGTATTTAATGTTACATGACAAAAAATGAGAGATATACATTTTGATTGAATCAGTGCAAAATAGTCAACATCCTCTTTGTATACATGTAGTTAGAACTTATGCTTTACTTGTGCTGGCCCCTTAAAAGGGTTCTTAATGCCCAAGAAGGCCCAGATTTTTAACCTTTGGGTAAAGTTAGACTCAATCTGATTAAAACCCGATCTAAAATTTTCCGCTCGCTTACTCGCTAATTTAGATCTGGCCTTTTTCAAACGAGGGTCACGTTCAGGTAACCTTTTCTCATCATAATATTAATGACAAAATTGTTATGATATATAACTTGTTAACATTGTCTACGTCATGCAATTTGAAATGAGCCCTCCAATCGCAGAATGTGAATAATACCGCTGTTAAATTAACTTGCAAACCTTGCTCTAAAAATAGAAATTACGAAATCAAAATGTTATAAATAGTGTTTTGTCTAGATGAAAGCTATGCATTGATTAGACATAAAGGTAATCTCGACGTGACCCTCCATTGAGATAGTAGAGATCCTGAATGACAATGCTCTAAAGGATATCTGTTTACGGAGATTAAGTTAGACTACAGTTTAAAAGTTAGGGAACTTTGCTGCTGCTAAAATTTTCCGCTCGCTTACTCGCTAATTTAGATCTGGCCTTTTTCAAACGAGGGTCACGTTCAGGTAACCTTTTCTCATCATAATATTAATGACAAAATTGTTATGATATATAACTTGTTAACATTGTCTACGTCATGCAATTTGAAATGAGCCCTCCAATCGCAGAATGTGAATAATACCGCTGTTAAATTAACTTGCAAACCTTGCTCTAAAAATAGAAATTACGAAATCAAAATGTTATAAATAGTGTTTTGTCTAGATGAAAGCTATGCATTGATTAGACATAAAGGTAATCTCGACGTGACCCTCCATTGAGATAGTAGAGATCCTGAATGACAATGCTCTAAAGGATATCTGTTTACGGAGATTAAGTTAGACTACAGTTTAAAAGTTAGGGAACTTTGCTGCGTTACCATATCACATTAAAGATAGAATGAAATGCCCTTGGCTTTGTTAGAATTTTTTGTATAAATGTATGTTAGGGGGTTAAAAGTCCATGGTCTATACTGAGATTCAAACCTCAGGGCTCAGCATTAAAGGTCATGATATACTATTGCCCCTGACTACCTATATTTGGATTCGGGCAACCTGTTACTGCTATGTTACTGTTGTAAAGCACTTTCTGAGTGTACACATGTATGATAAAAGTGCTTTATAAGTGTGGTTAATAATAATAATAATAATAATAATAATAATGAAAGAAATGGTTTGGATAAGTTAATAATATAGCTGGCTGTCTATTTGGGCAACCTCGTTAAAAAGTTAGTGCCAAGCCCTGAACCCACTCTTGAGTCATAAGTGGGCACTGTACCATGTCGCCATTAAAGGTAGTCTGAAGGCAAGGAAGTACAAGTGCTGTATTATACCTTACCTCTGCAACCCAGGTCAATAGCACAGTTGGTAGCGTGGCAGGATTTGGAATTTTGAGTCCCGAAGGGGGTACGGGTTCAAATCCCACCCGGGGAGGTGATACCCTTTCATGAAAATTTGACAATAATATCAATTTTCCTCCATTGATTAGATAATATGAAGAAGTTTCCAGCCTCATGGAAGGGTACGTGAGTACTGGTTATAGACAAGGGTCCAGGAAAGCTAGGTTAGGTGCGCTGGATGCCCTAAAATGACCTAAATTGTGTTGACATGGTGTTAAACCCAATAAAAAACAAACAACCTAACCTCTGCTACATGCATGTTTGTATTTATATTTTCAGCAGTATAATAAATGTGACACTACAGAGACAGTGTTAGAAGATAGAATCTATATGTTAGAAGTATTCAGTGTGTTTGTGGAGAGATTCACCAATATTGGAATGTTGTTTTAAAAGGTACGTTTTATTCTAAATATATCTCTTAAAATGTGGTATTGTTACTATCATGAGTCTGTACTAGCACTCATCACCTTTAGGGCTGTCATGATATACCGGTATATTGCAACATGCAGCTACAGCAATACATACTTCGGTACGAATTTAACGTACCGGTATTTAGCAATATTTCTATTTTCATTGAAAATTCTTCCTTTCACCAAACGAAAGTAGCTATATGTCAGTTTTCTATGGTTCATTTGATTAACGCTTAAGTTCAAAGAATTTAACCGATCTGGGCATGTTTGAAATGTTCACATATATAACTCTAAAAAATGACCAATATTTCTCCAGTCTGCTACAGGCACTTTCCCTATAAAATACGGTAAAAACTTCAATACTGAACAGTCAAATAAGTTCATTAAGACAGAAGTATTATGCAGATGTGTCTTTGGTTTGCAATGCAATATATCATGGTACGTATCGCGATACGGTTCTAGTTCATCCTAATATACTGCGATACTCTTCTGGTGTATCATGACAGCTGTAATTGCCTTACATGTAACCCTCTAACCTGAAGTCTTGGACCTGTGAAAATTGTTTCTGCCTTGTGAAAAGTACTTATAATTTCATATAGCAGGGTTCAATACTTAACAGTGTCTCAGGAGTCTGAGATCCATTACTACCCAGTATTTTTTCATTACTATATAACATAATTAATTGGGCTGCTGCTCAAGAAAATTTTTAAGCATTCCTTGTTGCTTGCATTAGATAAATGGGCAGATCTAAAATAGATAAATATAATCATAGAAAATGGACAAATATACCCTGGGATAGGTTATTTCTGCCAATCTTTGATTTTTTATTGCTGTCGGCACTCTTTTTAAATTTTTATTTATTGATATTACCTTTCTCTTGGTATATTGGTGTGAAAAATGGTCAACCCTTCGATAAAACCTTTATTCAGTTCCTTAATTGACCTTTTTTAATTGAAAAAAAACTATTTGTAGGACAAGTATCCACATTAATGTTTTAACTAGGTTTCCCAGTTGGACAAACAGCTTTATGTTGTACTTGCTCTACTCAAATGTTTTCAAAGGATCCTGGCTAGCTCAGTTGGTAGCATGCAAGTGTACTGATCGAGGAGTTGTGGGTTCTATTCCCGGGTGGGCATACTTAGTGGAGCTTGGTCATGAAATTGTTTCTAGGGCCATTCTTTCTCCTACCAATGATTATGATTATGTAGGACAGTTGTCAGTCACTGACGAAAGTATGCGCTTAGTAGTTGGCTAACAGCTAAATTCAGAGATTTATCCTTTCTAGGAGGAGTGAGTAGGTTGACTGACCATTGTTATATGACCTCTACAATGTGTTGCTACAGCGTTGTTAAACAACAAACTAACAAACAAATGTTTTCTAGTAGTAACCAGTTGCCCAAATCCAACTATAGGTCATTAAGGTCATTACCGGCTATAGGACGACCTTTAAACTTAAAGTCAAGACCTGCAGAGTACTAGAGTAACTGATCGAAATCATTTCTCTTGCAATTCTGGCAACAATCTGATTAAAACCCTATCTAAAATTTTGTGCTCACATACTCGCTAATTTTGATCTGGCCTTTTTCAAACAAAGGTCACGTTCAGGCGACCTTTTCTCATGATAATATTCGTGACGAAATTGTTATGATATGTAACTTGTTAACATTGTCTACGTCACGCAATTTGAAATGAGCTGCCCAATTGCAGTCTGTGAATAATACCGCTGTTAAATTAGCATGCAAAACCTGGTCTAAAAATAGAAATTACGAAATCAAAATGTGATTAATAGTGTTTTCGTCTAGATGAAAGCTACGCATTGATTGGTTAAAACAAAGTTCACCTCGACGTGACCTTCCACGGAGAAAGTAGAGATCCTGTACGACAACGCTCTACAGGTTATCTGTTTACGGAGATTGTTATGGCAACAAAGCATTATTGCACTGCATAATATAATAAATCTTGTTAGGCTAATTATACCCCCGCTTTGAAGAAGAGGGGGGTATACTGTTTTACCCTTGTCCGTGCGTGCGTCCGTCCATCCGTCCGTCCATCCGTTACGAAATTTCCGTTGCAGTTTTCTCAGCAACTATAACATGCAGCAGCCTAATACTTTGCATATTGCTTCATCCCATAGTCCCATGTGGTGTAAAGCGATTTCATGCTCCTTGCTCATCTACTTCCTGTTTATCGCATATTTTTAGATTTTGGCGGGTCCGTCGGTTACGAAATTTCCGTCGCAGTTTTCTCAGCAACTATAACATGCAGCAGCCTAATACTTTGCATATTGCTTCATCCCATAGTCCCATGTGGTGTAAAGCGATTTCATGCTCCTTGCTCATCTACTTCCTGTTTATCGCATATTTTTTTATTTTTCTGATTAGACTTATGAAAAGAGCCTCTGACTTTGATTAAGTGAACTCAATATTTACAAAATGTGTTTATTTTGTTGACAATCTGATGTTGACATATCCAATAATTAGACTATTTCAGGTTTATTCATAGTTATTGCTTTAAAATGTCATCCTGTAAATCTGAGTACTGTAGAAGTCATTGATTTTATCTTAACAACATTGTTTTGTTGATGTCACTGCCTGGAATTATTGCACTACATTTTTTCAATTTGTAAGGAAAATATTAATATACTGTTCTAGCCTCCCCCCTCAGATAGCTAAGTAAGTAGCAAGTTAGCCTACCTGGCTATGTCAGTCAGTAGCACTCAAGTGTACTGTCGTCTACTGCTCTTGTTCTTTTGTTTACATTCTCCTTGTTTTTAATAGCACTGTTCAAATTGTTTACTTAAAGACAGTTTAATTGGGTGATTTGCTCAACTTATTTTTTATTTTTTTTCCAAAAATGCTTGGCAATTTCTTGTGGAATGTCAGCGATTTTTTAGTGCTTTAATTCAAACCATTGAACTGAGACATTTAACATACAAAAATATTTGTTAATCATCAATTACCTGATGTAATTTGGAGAATTTATACTCGAAAATCGGCAATTTTATGTATGTTTCGACGTGTATTTAAAAAAAAATCGACCCTATGATAGGGCCCTTGTATCAATAGACAGCATCATGCTTTCACGATAAGCTAAAGACTTTGTCATTACATGCATGTTTAAACTTTCTATAAGATAAAATGATGGGAGTCATTGACAATTATCAGTAAATTTAATCGAAGAAAATTTTATTTTGCCTAGTTTTTTTTCCCACAAGCGGGCATTGTTTGTATAACATTTAGACTTATGGTAAAAAAAACTAGATCACGCTAATTTTAGAATACATTCTATCAAACAATTTAATTAGACTCCATAGTTACATTATAAGACATTGCATTATTACATTGTTATGCTATCAAACATCGACTAAGTGTGAAAATTGCGGTGCACATCTTAAATTGTTTACATCAATTTCCGTCATCCTGATTAATATTGATTTTAATCGTTGCAAACTATATAGACTTCCCAGTATACATGATAATTTGTGATGTAATAAGTCAAGATTACTACTTGAACTTAATATGACTTATACCTTCCTAAAAGTTGTCAATGATAGGACATGGTATTTTGATATTTTTGTCTTATTAAAACAGACAATAATCCCATTTGACTTGAAAATCGCACTCGCCCGATTGGACGAGTTTTAACCAATCTTTACTCGCCTGTCAGGTTGGAACACTCGCCATGGCGAGCGGGCGAGTGTTAGGACTGTAACGATTCACAGATGCATCGTGAGATAGTATTCGCGACTGTCCGATACGGGTGTATCGAATCGCGTCCTAAAAAATCGCGATTCAGAGGGTCTTTTAGATTACAAGAAATCAGTTAAAACAAAATATTCTATATACATTTGTATCTATAGCATTTAACTTGCAATTGCATTATTTACTAAGTGTTCATCTAGAGCGCGCCATTGGCCCCTCATGAACGCAAATGGTGCAATATCAATCATCTATTGGGTCCATCAGGCGCATTTGCCGAAAATATGGCTATATAGCGAATTTGACAACTTTTCGTATATTCTATGCCATTTGGTTTCGTTACATCCATTTTGCTAAATAAAACGGGTACCTCAGTCTTTGAATCTAGCTACCGGGCCGAAGACCGAGTCCGTCTTAAATGCTGACGGTTCGTTAAAAAGATACCTCGCAATACCGAATGTCTGGTAGCAATTTCAATAGCAATATTACTAAAATAGATAATTGAACATAAAAATTGCAGTTACAAGCAACTTATTATTTGGACGATAAAAATCCAGCCCAGAGTCCGCTATACGCATTTAATTTTTATCCACGCTTGTAACAATCATAGACAATGTGTAAGGCGTTCTCTAAAAATCAGTAATGCTACATATATGACGGCTCGATAAAATTTATTAAATAATCAAACGGTTGCAATTAACAAACACGTGACAAACTTTGGTGAACATTGATTGAGGAAGATAACACTTTCTTTTAGGTTTGCCGATTAGCTGATAATTGTTATTAATTATAAGCGTGTTGTGTGGCAGTTTAAATGGACATAATTAGTTTATTTTAAAATAAACTAATTCGTTAAATTCCACTAGAAACAAAAAACTTTGTCAATATTTTACAACAAATAAAGTTATTTGTATTTTATTATTCATAATGTGGTATTCCATTTTGTAAAAATAAAATTCCCTCAATCATTATTTCGTTATGACATACATTTTAGCGACCCACGCTATCGTATTTTTTTAATTCTATGATTGTTTGATTAAAATATCATAATTTGTCTATGCATTCATACCAAATTTACAATTAACATCGTATCGCGATTAATATCGTAATCGCGAGGCATATATCGCGAGACGTATCGTATCGCAACCTTGGCCACGATACGCAGCCCTAGTTTCAAAGAAATTTTCAACTCCTGTAACAGTTTTTTTTTTAAGAAAGTAAAAATCCTGTGGGTGGTATAACATCGTTAAATTTTGTGATTGTACAATTTGTACTGGATCTCACTGTACAAGTTCATTGAGTACATATTGTTAGACATTAGCTCTTAATGTTTGAATAACTTGAAATCAGACAATAAAATCTTCAACTATTGGTCTCTCATGTTAATAAAACTTTGTACTTAGTTTTTTTACTTTAAAGCTTCTTGCTTACAGATATGTTTTTTTGATATTTCAAAATAACCTGTCAAGTGTCTGTAAAATGCATGGGTGAAAGTTTTCAGTATTAATACTGAGTTCAGTATTTTAAGAATAAATTACTTTTATGTATTTTATATTTGAAATCTGTCTATTTCAGTATTTTGAAAGTAGGTTCTCAGTATTTTCAAAACTTACAACTTTCACCCATGAAATTGTATAAGATAATGATTAGGTCAGTTTGTCATAAGATATTAAGAATTATTCTTGAAAAATATGAAATAAAAATTCACATAAAATGCACTAAAGTCATCTAGACTGATATTAACACTATAACATAAGTTAATTATACCCCCTCCCCCAAAAAGAGAAAAATTGGGGGGGGGGGGGTTATGTAGGAGTCAGCATGTCGGTGCCTTGGTTAGTCAGTCTGTAGCTTTTACTTGTCTGCTCAATTTTCTTAGCGCCTATTTTCCAGATTTGATTCAAACTTAACCCATATACCATATATCAGGTGGACATGTGCTTATTCCATTTTGGGTACAGTCGATTGATTTTTTACAGAGTTATGGCCCTTAGATAAATAATTTGTCCTCTCATTTTCTCAGCACCAAATTTCTTGACAATGACCCATGTGGGTATTTTATCACAATCAGTGAAAGTTAATAATATTTATTGGGCATAGTGTACACATAGCAAAATTACAAAGAACACATATTACAGAGAGCATGTGGTAATTTACTATCACAAGCGCACCAACACCAGGATTGCAGAAAAAGGGCAAGCCCTTATTCGGCGCAGCTGTCTAAGCCAACTTTTGACCTATATTTCAACCACTACAATTTGCTCTACCATAGCTGTTTGTCCAATGAAAATCCTTTACGGTATAAAGAAATGGATAAAACACACGACACCATTGGCTATTTGTGATAAGTACAGTAGCTGCTGACTATTTACTCTGTGTATAATGAGTGACTCACTATGCTAATTGATCACACATTCGTCATGGTACGCCCCTTGCTGTATAACTAAACTGCGAATATGACTCGGCATACGCTTGGAATAGATTTTCATTTTGTCATATGTAGGACGCCATTGAGCCTTCTATCAAATTGTTTTATGTTCACCAGAAAAGTAACAATGCTAACAAAAATCGTTAGGTCATTCTGGAAAGAAATGATTTTTAATCGAAAATCCATGGCATTGTTATTAAAGATGTTTTTAATTTTAGAATCAGACAGATTTTCCAAATTGACAAATCAGCGAAGTGGCAATATATTCGGACAAAAATTGTCAGTTGAGGCTGAATTGCAATTTCAGACAAACTACATTTGACCTATAGTTAATACATGTACGCCATGCATTACTTACATTTATACTTCAAACCGTTGAAAATGAACCCTGCAGAGCGCCAAATATCTTTTTTATAGATATTTCTTATTTCCATTGTGGTCCAGTGATAGGTCTAGTTTACACTAAAATTGTCATCATAAAAACACTGCATTACTGAGTCCTAGATGTCTCTACACAGTTTTGAGAGATATAAACCAGTTGGTATTTAAGTTGGAATCTGTGAGCAAACAGCTTTAATTTGTTCTAGTTAATTAATTTCCTTCCTTGATTGGCTATAATCTACTTTCATATTCTTAACTTCTTATCTTATCTTTATAATGAATGTTGCTGGAAGATAATATTTGAAAAATCAAATCAATGCTTCTGTATAGGTTTTTTACAGAGCTAGCTTTTTATTAGGTAGAATGTTTGCAGTTATCACCTTAACCCCGGGTCGATAGCGCGGTTGGTAGCGCGCCGGGATTTGGATACTCGTGCCTGAGGGGGTCAAGTTCGAATCCTACCCGGGGAGGTTATACCCTTCCATGAAAATTTGACAATAATGTCGATTTTCCTCTATTAGATAAAATGGAGAAGTTTCCAGCCTTGTGGAAGGGTAGGTGAGTACTGGTTAAAGACAATGGTCCAGGAAAGCTAGGTTAGGTGCGCTGGACACCGTGAAATGACTTAAATTGTGTCGATACGGCGTTAACTACAATAAATAAATAAACTTGTTTACATTGTCTATGTCACTTAATTTGAAAAGAGAAGTCCAATCACAGTCAAATTAGCTCGCATATTTTGGTCTAAAAATAAGAATTACAAAATCAAGATGTTATTTGTTGTGTTTTGTACAGATGAAAGCTACACATTGATTGGTCAACACAAAGGTCATTTCAGTGACCTTCCGAGTGACCGTAAGAAGTTATATACGACAGCAGTCTATAGGATATCTGTTTACGGAGATTGAGACTGTCATGGCACCTTGCCCTTCCTCCCCTCTGCTGTTGATCATGTTCCATGTGTTTTATTTTAAAAATCCTAATAAATAATGCTTTTTAACTTCCTTTGTAGGTAGATCTTTATGTTGTGTTGATCTTTAAGCTTAATATGAGAGCAATGTACCATGCTCTCTGCTAAGTCAGTTCTTCAAATTTTATCCAAATTTCAACCATTTAAATATGTTTCCTTGATCAAGAAATCTAAATTGCTTATTAAAGTACTTGGGAACCAGTATGTATTAGGAACATAAAAGTACATGGGAACCAATAAGTACTGGGGAAGCATTTAGTATTGAGAAAATAGTAAGATCTGGGGAATTAGAAAGCACTGAGAACTAGTAATGACTGGAGAACCAGTAAGGACTTAGGAACCAATAATTTCTGGGAACCAGTGATAACTCATGAATATAGCAAGTAGGCTCAGAGGTGATTAAAATGAAATGCAAAAACTTGTTTCACAATTCATCCAGAATAAATGCAAACAGCTAGAAATTTTATAAATAATCCTCCTAGTTGACTGTCTCTGAAATAGACTTTCTCTATTAAAGTATTATACTGTGAATTGTAGAGTAAATCTTCTTTGTTGTTTAAAATCAATATTGAACTTTCTAAAACAGGAAATGTTGAAGTATTTTTTTTAAACAATGGAATATATAACACTCAACTATTAAATAACATTAGACTACATTATATATAACTTGACTGCATTATATAGCTAAAGACTAAATCCTAATACTTGACTGTAGTACTCTACCACATAATATAATCTAGACAATTTTCAGTTTTAAACTTCAGACTTTACAATATAAACACTAGACTGTATTATATAACACAAGATTGTATTATATAACACTAGACTGTATTATATGGCACTAGACTGTATTATATAACACTAGACTGTATTATATGGCACTAGACTGTATTATATAACACTAGACTGTATTATATAACACTAGACTGTATTATACAACACTAGACTGTATTATACAACACTAGACTGTATTATATAACACTAGACTGTATTATATAACACTAGTCTTTATTTCATAACACTAGACTGTATTATACAACACTAGACTGTATTATACAACACTAGACTGTATTATATAACACTAGACTGTATTATATAACACTAGACTTTATTATATAACACTAGACTGTATTATACAACACTATACTGTATTATATAACACTAGACTGTATTATACAACACAAGACTGTATTATACAACACAAGACTGTATTATACAACACTAGACTGTATTATACAACACTAGACTTTATTATATAACACTAGACTTTATTATACAACACAAGACTGTATTATACAACACTAGACTGTATTAGGGCTGTAACGATTCACCGATGCATCGTGAGATCGTATTCGCGACTGTCCGATACGGGTGTATCGAATCGCGTCCTGAAAAATCGCGATTCAGAGGGTCTTTTAGTTTACAAGAAATCAGTTAAAACAAAATATACTATATACATTTGTATCTATAGCATTTAACTTGCAATTGCAATATTTACTAAGTGTCCAGTCTAGAGCGTGCCATTGGCCCCTCATGAACGCAAATTGTGCAATATCAATCATCTATTGGGCCCGTCGGGCGCACTCGCCGAAAATATGGCTATATAGCGAATTTGACAACTTTTCGTATATTCTATGCCATTTGGTTTCGTTACATCCATTTTGCTAAATTAAACGGGTACCTCAGTCTTCGAATATAGCTACCGGGCCGAAGACCGAGTCCGTCTTAAACGCCGACGGTTCGTTAAAAAGATACATCGCAAGACCGAATGTCTGGTAGCAATTTCAATAGCAATATTACTAAAAATAGATAATTGAACATAAAAATTGCAGTTACAAGTACTTATTATTTGGACGCTAAAAATCTTGCCGAGAGTCCGCAATACGCATTTAATTTTTATCCACGCTTGTAACAATCATAGACAATATTACTTATGTGTAAGGCGTCCTCTAAAAAATCAATAGTGCTACATATATGACGGCTCGATAAAATTGATTACATAATCAAACGGTTGCAATTAACAAACACGTGACAAACTTTGGTGAACATTGATTGAGAAAGATAACACTTTCTTTTATGTTTGCCGATAAGCTGATAATTGTTATTAATTATTAGCGTGTTGTGTGGCAGTTTAAATGGACATAATTAGTTGATTTTTAAATAAACTTATTCGTTAAATTCCACTAGAAACAAACAACTTTGTCATTATTTTACAACAAATAAAGTTATTTGTATTTTATTATTCATAATGTGGTATTCCATTTCGTAAAAATAAAATTCCTCCAACCATTATTTCGTTATGTCATACATTTTCGCGACCCACGCTATCGCTTTTTTTAATTTTATGATTGTTTGATAAAAATATCATACTTTGTCTATGCATTTATACCAAATTTACAATCTACATCGTATCGCGATTAATATCGTAATCGCGAGGCATATATCGCGAAACGTATCGTATCGCGACCTTGGCCACGATGCGCAGCCCTAGACTGTATTATACAACACTAGACTGTATTGTATAACACTAGACTGTATTATATAACACTAGACTGTATTATATGACACTATACTGTATTATATGGCACTAGACTGTATTATATAACCCTAGACTGTATTATATAACACTAGACTGTATTATATGACACTATATTGTATTATATGGCACTCGACTGTATTATATAACCCTAGACTGTATTATATGACACTAGACTGTATTATATGACTAGTCTTTATTATACAACACTATACTTTATTATATAACACTAGACTGTATTATATAACCCTAGACTGTATTATATGGCACTAGACTGTATTATATAACCCTAGACTGTATTATATGGCACTAGACTGTATTATATAACCCTAGACTGTATTATATGGCACTAGACTGTATTATATGGCACTAGACTGTATTATATGGCACTATACTTTATTATATAACCCTAGACTGTATTATATAACCCTAGACTGTATTATATGGCACTAGACTGTATTATATGGCACTAGACTGTATTATATGGCACTAGACTGTATTATATGGCACTCGACTGTATTATATGGCACTAGACTGTATTATATAACTTGTCTATTATACAACACTAGACTGTATTATATAACCCTAGACTGTATTATATGGCACTAGACTGTATTATATGGCACTCGACTGTATTATATAACCCTAGACTGTATTATATAACTTGTCTATTATACAACACTAGACTGTATTACATAACACTAGTCTGTATTATATAACACTAGTTTTTATTATATAACCCTAGACTGTATTATATGGCACTAGACTGTATTATATAACCCTAGACTGTATTATATAACTTGTCTATTATACAACACTAGACTGTATTACATAACACTAGTCTGTATTATATAACACTAGTTTTTATTATATAACACTAGACTTTATTATATAACACTAGTTTTATTATATAACACTAGACTGTATTATATAACACTAGTTTTATTATATAACACTAGACTGTATTATATAACACTAGACTGTATTATATAACACTAGACTGTATTATATAACACTAGACTGTATTATATAACACTTGACTGTATTGTACAGCAGTAGACTGTCAGACTAGACTAGACATATTATATAATAAAATATATGAAAATATTTAATAATTTACTAGACTATATAATATTACACTTGACTGTATGATATAATACTAGACTGTGTTATATAACACTGGACTGTAATTTATGAAATTAGACTGTAATATATAACACTTGAAATATTTTGCAGACCAACTTTTGTATTTCTCTCAATAGACAAAACTCAATGTAAGTGTAATTTTTGTTGTCCAATACACAGTGTGAAATATCTTAGCTTAGATTTATATTTCTTAACTCTATCTGGTTAGACAGAACATCATATATACGGGATATTTGTTCATTGCGGTTTAAGATCGATTTTTTTTTCATGAGTGAGCTAAGGATGCAATATTTTCACGAGTGGCATAGCCAACGAGTAAAAGTATAATATCATCTGCTCAGGAGTGAAATAAATAGATCTTACACTGAAATGAGCAAGTTGTCTGTTTATTACATGGGTGAAAGTTTTCCGTATTTTGACGGAATTCCGTATTTTCGACGGCCGCCAAGGCCATTTTTCCAATTCATGTAAATCCGTTGAGAAATTTGAGGGGGGGGGGGGTAGGGGTGAGGGTGTCAAAATCGGTGTTTGGCGATCGTAATCACGAAAAGGGAAGTAATTTTGACGGAAATACGGAATTTACCAATGTCAGTGACACGTTAAAATGTAACGTAACTTTTTCAATTTAATTTAACAACGGTACACAAATATATGCTGCTAAAAATAACTTTGACGGAATTATTAGTCATTTTTTCGGTGATCAGTAGATCACTAAATACGGCTTTTATATTGCATACGACGCAGGCATTTGGTTACGAGGTATCAATTTAAAATAGTGATCTTGTCTTATGACTTTACTATTTGTCTCAAATCGTCTTTATATTTCATTATTAACCAGCGATTGAATTCAATTTAATCCTTTGTTTGGTTACAAATTTACACATGTTTGACATTGTTAAGATGTGTGTCCTGTCGGCTTTTTTCACACTCTTTGATGTTTTATTACACAGCAATGTCTTAAATGCAACATCTCAGTGTGTCATCATAGCGTTAAGTTTGATTTAATTGTTTATATAATTAGTTATGCTTAAAACAAGAATAATCTAGTTTTTTTAATTGTCCGCTAGATTATAATGATCAAAAGAAAATGATCGATTAAAACAAATATTGGCAAATGCAGATCGGCTTGTTCCTTTGTTTACATTCACCTACTTTTAAAATAGCACTGTCTTTAAATTGTTTACTTTTAAACAGTTTAAATTGGTTATTTTATACAACTTAACGCTCGGCGATTTCTTCAGAAATGTCTGCGATTTTTATTGAATTATTTCAAACCCTTGAACTGAGACATTTAGAATACACAAAATATTTGTAAATCGGCGATTCCCTGATGTAAATTTGCAGAATTAATTCTTAAAAAACGACTATTTTCAACACGTTTCCATGTGCACTTTTTTTTAAAAATCGGCAAATTTACGTACGAAATATTTTTTTAAGTAATCTTGTGGTGGACAAAGCCATGTTAAATTTGTAAATACATGTAGTTGATTTTTGTTCAATTATCGCTCTGTGCAAAACAAACAACATTTTTATAATGCAGCTCATATTTGATATAAATAGGTTAGATAGTCATATAAGTTAGTTATAACACTGACCCTTGAAAACTTCAAGTGACCCTCGAAAAAATAAAAATAGGGGTAAAAATGACTCTTAAGTTTTTAAAGATTGCAGAAACACAGATATAGTAATGTTTACTACATATTAAGGCCACTACTTCTTTTATATAAATTGGTTTACAAAACCGGCGACCGTAAATTTTGTGAAAATGGAAAAAAATAAAATTGAGAAACACCAGTTTTTTGTTGTTGTTCCGGCCTACCAAAACATCGACGAAAATGAAAAAAAAAACAGACGATTTGGGGAAAAAACACTTACTCTATTTTGAGAGTAAACAAAATAATAAAATGCCACAGAAAAATAATCGTCGAAACAAACATTTTTTCAAAGACAATTTTTTGGCACTCGACCAAGAAGTTTTATGGAGTAATTCAATAATTTGATGTCTAAATATCAACATTTATCACTATAACTTAACTAAAATTGTAACAAAACAGTCATGTTAACATACGTCATAAGCAATGATAAAGACACAAGCCTCTGTTCCTTTGTTCTTTTTAATCCTAGAAATTCTATCTAGTTTATATTTAATTACAAAATGAATACGTAAATGCAATGCACTTTAACTTAAACACCGATTTTAACACATGATACACCTTAAATTGATCTAAAATCAGACTCAGTTGAACAGTGACGTAGACGTAGTGTCTGCATCAACTCTACACAGCTCTGTGTACGTAACGTCATATGTTCCCCTGCTGTGTTAACACTACTACTGATGACAAACAGGTAATTAAGACAGGGAAGAAGATTTCACATTCTACTGTTAATACCCCAAAATACTCAAACAGTCTCATTTAAATTAAAGCTGTATTTTTTATGACACCAAAAGGTTAAGTCCATTTTCGTTTAAGGGGTGAGCAGATTCTAATAGCAATCTTCTGGAGAACTTAGGTATATTAGCATGTTGCAGTTCTTTCTTGTTTAAAGTCTATAGCATAATTATTCCAAATGACAAGCCCATATTTATGCACTAAAAAATCAACCGATTTGGTCCATTATTATTTTATTGGGGTGCTGACTATAAAATCCTCATTCATGATGACTTAAGTACTACGAGTAGTTGCTTTTTGTTGAGTCAATCCCGTATTTCACAAATAATATTTTAACTTTATTTATACTCCAAAAAAGTCAACAGGACTGGTCCATAATTATTGTATAGGGATGCTGGTACACATTTTGGATGACTTAATTATATTGAGCAGTTGTATGTTGTTGAGCCTATCTCTTTATAATTTACCCAATAACATTGAGACTTTACTTATACACCAAAGTTAACAGGTTTGGTCCATGATGATGTTAGCAGAACTGATTCTAAATTTATACAGTAATCTTGGAAGTTTTAAATTGAATGTTCATATTGTATGAACAGCATATGTATAGATTAAATAGACAAATTTGTTAACATTCAAAATTTCTAATATTGTGAGTCTTGGAACTCGGGTGTCATTTTGTCAGCTGGACAACATGTAAAACAAGATTTGAGTAACAACATAGGCGTTACCAATGTGTATGTAATTTAATACATGGGTCTGTTTGCCAAAAGAGCTGCCATTGATATAAAATTTTGTAGCAATATATTGAACAGTAGTTATTGGTGATACATCAAAATATCAAGTCAGACAAGGAGTGTAATAGAAGCTGCTAGAACTTTTTTATTTTTTATTTATTTATTTACTTTAAATTTGTTAAGGTTATATTTTCAAATTTTAAAATATGTATGTTCCTTATCATCAACAATCATCTCCTGTGACAAAAACTTACTAAGTCGAGCATGCTGTCTCTGACAACTCTTGTTCTGTTCTTAGTGCAAAATAAGCATGACATTGGTCTGTGAAAAAAATATTTTACATGCAATCAGAAAGCAACTAGATCATTCTTCAATGAAGATATACCTGCTGCCAAAAAAGACTTTTCTATCAATTTCACTTGCAAAGTGGATTGAAATTATTCTCTGTGTACATTCAGCTTGGTCTTATACACTAACTTTAAATGATTTGATGGCATGTTTAAGAATTAAGATAGTTATATACCATACAATTTGTAATTTGAATGATGAGGGGGACAAGTTAAGAACTTATGAAGTACTCATGAGTACCAAAATGCTTAATATATTTACAAAGATATTTTACTCAGAAGTCCTGAAAGTTCCTGCTAGCTTCCATGAATGCTTGATTTTACTGCTTTATTTTGCTTCTACACTGTCAGCTTTCGGGGGCCTCCGCCCCCCTGAACCCCCACCAAGGCGTTGCCCTGGACCCACCGGGGGTCCTAGCGGCCCCCTGGCCCCCAGCATTTTCTTCAGTATTTTCAGTTTTCACAACTTTCACCCATGTTATTATAATTTATATGCTTCAAACTGGCTTTTTTTAAATTTAAGTATGATATGTCAAGAGCAGGAAAGTCCATAGATTTAAGTGCATTAACATACATGACCTATTGTTAATATATGACATGTAGCTGGGAATAATGTTGTTTGTGATGTAAATAGTGAACAGTTTGTACAATAATGTATTTTAACAAAGTAAACAGCATTTATCTTCTATTTTCTGACATTTATATTAGATTGAATCAATATATCTAGTTTTTAAAAATATCAACTCTTTTTCTGGGATAATATTTTTATTACTTCCATTATGTGTGTTTACATTCTTTTCTGTCTGTTGTCATGTGCTAAATGGGTGAGAAGGTTTTGTTGTCAATCCAGAGTTCATCAGTTTAGTTTCTAGGACAGATTTAAGTTGAGTCAGTCTGCCTGACTAGCTCATTTAGTTGCACACAAGTCAGGGATATGGGTTTGATTCCCAGGCGGTTCATACTTGGGTGGACTGGACTTTGGTCATAAAATAATTTCTACTGCTTACCACTGATTTTAAATTATGTAGAGCAGTTTTTAGTCACTGACTGAAGTATGCTCATACTCAATGGTTAATAGCTTAATGCTGATGTTTAGCCTTTACAAGAATAGTGAATAGGTTTACTGATTACTGTGATATAACCTATACAATATGTTGCTACCATGTTAAACTCAATCAAAAAAGAAGTCTGGTCATGAAATACTAATGCCAACCATTTTCCCTCGTGTCACTTTCTTTCTTCTTTCACTCAAATTCTAGGCTGTTTCTATACAACAACATGCTCTATAAGCTGTGAGAAAAATGAATAACATGATATATATACAGTGTGCTCCAAATGTCATTCAACAAAATTCTGTTTTTGGTTTAAACTGATTCACACTTACCCATATATAAGAAACATTGAGGTATTTGAGCAATTTAGAATAAATATTAACTTGTTTATCAATAATTTTAAAAACTTTGTTACACAGATAAGTTTTATTTGTAGAAAATTAACTTGCAGTATAATTGATTAGTTTTTCGTGGCCGTGGCCCTGGCGTAGTGGTTAGCATGTCCTGACTCGAATCCGGAGATCACGGGTTCGAGCCCGGTCGCGGTAGGTCATACCCTATACATGAGTTGCAGGCTTTGTGGTAGGGTAATTGATAGAAAAGTTTCCAGGAAACCTTTTGTAGGAAGAGCTGGCCGTCATATATATGACCTTAATATGTGTTGAATACGACGTTAAACCAAATTAAAAAAAAAAGTTTTTCTAACAAATTTATTTGTCCAAGAAGTTTTGGAGGGGATTGTATAGTGTGCATGGACAAATAGAATTGTTTTTTACATGTTGTGATGGTGTCATTTCATTCATAATTAAATATAGTAAGGTTTTACATTCAAACATAATTAACTGAAACTAATTCATACAGAAAAAATTGTGTTGAAAATTGTGTATAACCATGACAACCAAGTTAAAATTAGAAACTTTAGAAAAAAAGTTTTAATCACTCTGTTGAAAATTAGTAAAAGTGAGTTGATTTTTTTTTTGGGGAAGGTAAAATTGAATATGTGATAGAAAAACAGACAGTTTAGTTAGACCCCTATCTCCTAATTATTACAATAATTGCCCTATTAGCAATTTGTTGTAATTACCCAGCATGCATTTTTGCTCATTAAATAAAACTTGATTTTTGTTGTATTACCTTCGCATTTTGATCCATTGCTGTTGTTATGATGATGGAGATTAGTGTTTCTGGTTATGTAACAATTAGTGGATATATTGTTATGCGGGTCATTTGAAAATTTGTTCAGATTTGTACGGCAAAAAGCCTCACTTTAAAGTGACATAAATTTTATGGTTTCTGGCAAACAGAGTGGAAAATTACTTAATTTTGATGGTTAATGATGGCAACCATGATCTATCTAAAAAATACCATAATAAGTATTAATAAAGGATGGTGATAGAATTTAGTGCCAGAAGAAAAAAAGGTATTTGAAGAGCATAATAAAGGGCTTCATCTCATTATATTTGCATAAAATACCTATAACAAAACACATAACTAGGCATGAAAGAAACAAAATAGTTGTTAATTTTAAAATCTTCTTATTTCAACTTCTGAGCTCAGAAATTGACATTTGCATTTGTTGCTATGCCACTCGTGAAACTAATTTTTTCTGAGCTAACTGAGTGAAATAAAAATCCAGGGATTGACACTAAAAGTGTTCCGGAATTCCGAGGATCCCAAAAACTTGGAAGAAATCCCAGTGGTTCTCGGCTGGGGATTCTGTCAGGATCCCTGAAAATTGATATTTTGAATTGTACATTACGATTGTGACTGCAAATATATATCTTTTTTGTCTTTTCTGGGAGAAATCCGTAATGCTATCCCTGAGCAGATAATGGACCATTCCAAGTGTGACCTTTTTATTTGAATAACTATACATTTACCCACAAATATAAGCATGTGCTCTTGTGTTAACACCTTGTTTGTGGGACAAAATGTAACTGTAAACCTTTGTTAAATATGCTAATAGGTAAGGTCATGGAAAGGTCCATTAGGAATTCCTTTGGGCTGCCTCGTAAAAATAGTTAGTGTCAAATCCTGAAATCAATCTTGCACCAGTATTGAAGAATTATTATGAATATCCTATTTATATTTCCAGGAGATGGATTGTACCTGTATGGAGCTGGCTCTAGAAGGTGAGAGGTTATGTAAGGCTGGAGATTGTAGAACAGGAGTACAATTCTTTGAAGCTGCTGTCAACTCGGGTACAGATGATTTGAAAACTTTAAGTGCAATATATAGTCAGTTAGGAAATGCCTATTTTTATCTACAAGAATATGGAAAAGCTTTGGAATATCATAAACATGATCTCAACTTAGCAAGGTAATACAGAGATTTATGAAAATTCTTCTACTAGACTAGGGCATTTTTTCAATACGTGGGGTTGAGACCTGGGGTCATACTTAATATATAGAACATTTAGGAATGTTTTAACCAAATTCCATTAATATGGGAATAAGAAATTATAGGTAAACTCTAAATTTTGGGAAAGCTGCATACTTTGAAAAGAAATTTCAGAAGGGGTTGGGCATATAAACAGCCCTTGATATATAAAGAAAAAAGTCCAGAAATCATGCAATTTCTGACAATTTTAAGTTTCTAATGTTTAATTTGAGGAGAAAATGTCTTCATATGATGACCATCAGACTATTCAGGTTATACAGAACTCAAAATAGTTGGGTTTTTTCTTTTAATTGGATTTTAATGCCGTGTCATCACAATTTAGGTCATTTTACAGTGTCCAGCGTACCTAACCTAGCTTTCCTGGACCCTTTGTCTATAACCAGTACTCTCCTACCCTTCCACAAGGCGGGAAACTTCTCCACATTATCTATTTAATGGAGGAAAATTGACATTATTGTCAAATTTTCATGGAAGGGTATAACCTTCCCGGATGGGATTTGAACCTGTACCCCCTTCGGGACACGAGATTCGGAATCCCGGCGTGCTACCAACTGTACTATCGACCTAGGTTTTGGGTTTTTTCTGCTTCCACTGATAAGGTGCAAAAGGTTCTAAACTTCACAAGCATAGTAGACAGACGCTAGTGCCTAGCTTTTGAGTTTGTGTTTGTGCTCTGTATAAACAGACCTTAAATAAAGTTAAACTCTCAGGCCTTTTTTTCCTCATATAACAGGGGCTGTTTACAGGCGGCGCCTTCCCCTCATGAAATTTCTTTAAAATCGTGCATTTTCTCCAAATTTCGAGTTTAACTTGGATTTTTGTTCCCCTACCTATGAAATTGCGATAAAAGTTCCCCAAATGCTCTATATGAATAAGGCCCCGGCCCCTTCCCCAAACACTGAAAAAAAGCCATGGTTAGTCTCTAGTACAAAAACCTATACTTACAGACTTATAAAAGTTGACTTCTTTCTGTTTTATAAGTGGAAAAACCTCATTTTATGTATTGAACTTTTTTTAACAAAGAAATGTAAAATACTCTTGTTTTATGTATTTATTATGTGTAACTTAGCAACCATATTTAAAGTCTTACACTCTTATAGACAAAATAATACTTAAAACAGTTTATAGTCTATTTATGGAAAACTGTTGTAATATTTATATCAATAATATAGTAGTTCTTACAGTGCCTTCCAAAAGTTTCGGTAGAGAAACCATAATTTTTAGCTGGATTTTTCAACAAAAAAATTTGGCTGATAGTTTGGTGTAACACGGGCTGGTGGGCGGGCGGTCAGGTGTTGTTAACAATTGGGTTAAAGTGTTCTCTTTAGCATATATTTCTGCCATTTATAGACAGATCTTTATGAAACTTCATACAATAATAACATACCATGTGATGAACAGAATTAGAAAGTAACCACAACTCTACCTGGCTTTATTATGGATATAATTATTATAAAATGTCATCAATTTTAGGACATAATAGGTATTTTAAGAGCATTATTTCTATATTTAGAACATGGAATTTATTTTTAGAACATTTTATCTACTTTTTAAACATTGTATCTTCTTTTATAACATATAATCTATTTTTAGAATATTGTATTTTTTTAGAATAATATTTCTATTTTTAGAACATATATCTATATTTAGAATATTGTATCTATTTTTAGAACATTAGGTGACAGAGTAGGTGAAGCTAAAGCAAGTGGTAATCTAGGGAACACATTAAAAGTATTATGTAAATTTGAAGAAGCAATAGTATGTTGTTTACGACATCTAGATTTATCTAGGGAACTGAAAGATAAGGTACAGTATTAATTGATTGTCTTTTCTCGCCTTCCTGTATTTTTTTGCTTCTCTATATGCAAAAATAGTTAATTTGATACATCAACTATTAATGTATCCTGGTTATTAAAGGTATTGCATGTCAATTTTATTGTTTCAAACACAAACAGTGCTGATTTGACTTCGTATTTGCAAATGTTGAAATATGGATATAAAAGTGAAAATAAATTGTTGGTTGCCTGAACTAAAAAGTGGTTGTCCCTGGCAACCGAGCACTCACTTATTTTGTACACTGTATTTGTGACATTAAGCTTGCAATTATATTGCTTTTGTTACTTAATCTATGCAACAGCTAAGGATGTTTTTCCTGGACTATTCTTGTTATAACTGTGCCACTATTAAAAGAAATCCTCTGTATGTTGCACCCTGCCTCAGACACTAAAAATTCCATTTCGTTTGACCGAATGACCAGTGCTGACCAAAGATTTTTGTGAAGACTGTAATGTGATGTTATATTGTCACATGCATTTCTATGAATTAATACGTTGTTACTAAAAATAGTAACAAATATGACAGGTCCACAAAGCCATTTCGCAACTTTTTCCCGTATTGTGCGATTTTGGCCTACAACCCATGCATTATAATGAAATAAGCCCAGGTCTTTGGTGCAATAGGTCATGCTCAAGATTTCTAATTCAGCATCCTGAAAGGGTTGCTATAGCCTCACCTTGGCTGGTTGTACCTTACCATAAAAATACTGTCAATTTTTTCTCAATTAATAAGGCATATCTATATCTATAGATAAGTTGTCAAACTTGTGTGAGGGTAGGTGCCAAGGTGCATACTCACTGTTATTAGACAAAAGTTAAAAATGGCTAGGTGAGCTAGTGTTTAAGTCAATAAAATGAAAATAAACTAATATATAGTACTGTTATTGTGTAATAGAAATAATGTAAGACCATTAACACTGATTAGAACTGTAATAATAACTTAGCCCCTCCCAGCTATTTTATAAAATGTCAATGTGTTAATAACATTATACTTTAGGGACTGCTGAATGTGATAGTTGTTTATTGAATTTAATTTTACTCTGACTGAATTATTGATTGGATTTTATAATATTTATGATCTTTTTATACATGGACCTTCAAGATAGAATACAATTCAACATCATTAACAATCATTAAAACAGTTAACCTCAGTCTATAGTCAGACAATATTAATCTGAGTTTGACTTTCATGCAAGAATATAATAAACTCAATAATTAACTGTAAATTTTTGTCTTTTACTTTTACTTTTTTGTAAATCGTGCTTTATCGGAAGCTTTCGGCACAATACATGTACTAATATTGTAATTTTATTTTCATATGAATGAAACCATGCTGCAATATTGCAGACTCATGTGTTTCCCCCTTAAACGAATGTGTCCAAAATTAATAGTACAATTATATACCATGTTTATAAAGTTGTTTGCAGTCACATAGGTTGATATAAACTGTGTATAATCGTTTACACGCATGCGGAAACTCATGATTTAATGTAAATGAAGTGTGTAATTAATATAATAAGGTAGTTCAAGCTCAGATTAATATTGTTGAACTATAGATACCTTGAATCTTTTGAGCTGATAATGAACTTATTGGATCCAACCCACAACCCTCCATGTTGTAAGGAGACTCTACCATGTTGCCATAAAAGTTAACTTGGCAAGTTGAAATTAAATCAACTCACAAAAAATGTGCATGCCCTATATTAAATTAAATTGTTATTTATTTTTCTACAGATCGGTGAAGCCAGAGCATTATATAACTTAGGAAATGTTTATCATGCTAAAGGTAAACATACTGGTCGCCATGGGAACCAAGACCCTGGAGAATTTCCACAAGAAGTTAAAGATAGTTTAATGAAAGCTGCTGATTATTATCAGTAAGTTGTTTTAATTTTTTTTAACCCAGGTCTGTTGCACAGTTGACGGCTGATTAAAGCTTCTGTAGAAAGTATAATGTTTAAGTAAGATACTTGTACTCATGTACACTGCCCTCCAAAATTTCCTTCACATATTCACAATTTACTTTGTATTAATTGGAGTTTCAAAAATTTGTAAAAGCTGTCAATTGTTTAATGGCTTTATTTTGCTTTTTAACATCAGTATTGTGCGTAAAGTTTGACCCGCCCTGACCTTTATGCAAGAATATTCATTACATTGAATACAAATGTAATATTAATGCTCGATACCGATTGGAGTATATCGTCAAATATAATTATTACACAGGGATTAATTTTTAAAATATATTAAAGCGTACAATGAGTGTCTATTACGCAGTGACCGAGAGGATTATACTGTTACGTGCCGAAGTGTAGAATAGGCGTGGTATTGATTTTCGTCGGGATATGTGTAGATAATTATTAGATGCAAATAGGAAAGGTCTGATGGGGGTCAAACTTTACGCACAATACTTCTTTCTTTTGAATGTAAAATAACAAAACTATCTCAAACTTGATAATGGTTCATTGAGATACATTGACCATAGTTTCGGAGGCTAACAGATAACTTTTGCTGCAACTAAATTAAAATAAAATGTACCAATAAAATTTGTTTCCATTGCATGACAAATGAATTAAATAAACAAAGAAAAAATAATTCTTCAAACTTGATCTTGAAATTTGTAACAGTTTAATTGTAATGTGAAGGAAGTACAAGTATAAAATTATACAATTATACATCAGAACAAAATTTATGGTTGCAGATATTTTGCTTGACTGCTTGAAGTCAGGGTATATCTGAATATCTAGATGGCGTGTAAACTTGGGTCTGACTGTATTTTATATTATATATTGCAGGTTTAGTGCAAAACGGATGTAACTCACTCTTTTCTTATTTCAAGTTACTACTGTTTTGTGCTAAGCCCCTGATATATGATATAATAAATAGATGGTGTTAATAACCAGGAAGAAAATGTGGTTTAGTTTCATGTATTAAATCAATTTGTAATGGGTTTTATAAAAAAAAGGTGTTTATCAAGTTATGTAGTGTTTATCTCATTTTTATATGCCCGAAAGAATTTTGGACATATTATGTTATACCCCCTGGCATCCGTCTGTCCGTCCGTCTGTTAGCAATTTGGTTTCCGGAGCATAACTTAAGTTCCATTTGGTCCACAATATTCAAACTTCATACTATGATTGTCCATATTGGGCAGAAGACCCCTATTGTTTTTGGGGTCACAAGGTCAAAGGTCAAGGTCACTATTACCTTAAAACTGAAAATAGATCTTTTTCTCTACTTTGTTTTCCACAATTATTCATAATATTATATTCATATGAAATATTATCATGTCTTACAAATGCTTCATCTTACCTAAAAAAACAACACTTACGGGCATATAATGCTCCGCCTAGTGGTGCTCTTGTTGGCCTTTTTGATACAATTCAATCTGGATCTGTAGGGCAGTTAGTAGTACTCCTAGATTTCGAATCTTATCTTATTTTGGCCTTTTTGATCTATCAAGTTTTTTAAACTATAAATACATTATATTTTAGAGAGAATCTGACTATGGTACAAGAACTAGGTGACAGAGCAGCACAAGGCAGAGCTTGTGGAAACCTTGGAAATACTCATTATTTACTAGGAAATTTTAGTCAGGCTATAGTTTTTCATCAAGAGGTATGTGCTATTTTATATCTGTTATATATTACTATATCAGTTTACAAAATTAGGATGTATGAAAGTGATTGTCCCAACTGGTCATTGTAGCAGCAAGCACTGTATCTTGTTCATAGATTGTTGGTTGCCCAAAAGTGGGTTTTTTTGGTGCCCAAATTGTTAGTTGCCCAAAATTGTTTTTGGCTGCCCAAACTGTTGGTTGCCCAAGAATGTTTTTGGCTGCCCTAACTGTTGGTTGCCCAAAAGTGTTCTTTGGCTGCTCTAACTAATAAGTAGTAGTCCTGCGCAAATGGGCACCCACTATTTTTGTAGACTGCTATATGCTACATATGCTGGTCTCTTTATGTTAAGTGGTTTGGCTTGAGTTGACTAGACTTCAAATCTGTATTCACTGTAATCTGGCTGATAGAATCTTAAATGACAGTATATGCGGAAACTTTCCCCATGTTTGCGCCACCTCACCCTGGTGTAATTGGGTACCTGTTAGGGTCATGCACTGTATGCCATGGCTGCAATCTGCGCCATATGTTATTGATTTGTGTGTGACTTTGTGAAGAGGGAAGTTAATGTCAAGAGTCGATAAAGTGATACTAGAAGTAGACTTCAAAAACCTTGCTTTAACTTTTATATTATAGAGACTAGCTATTGCTAGAGAATTTGGTGATAAAGCTGCTGAAAGGAGAGCTTATAGTAACCTTGGTAACGCACATATATTTCTTGGTGAATTTGAAGTAGCTGCGGAACATTATAGGTATGTATTTATATACAGTGCCTTTCAAAAGGCCTTGGACAAAACCATTTTTTTTTTGGGGGGGGGAGAGCAGTTCACCGTTTCAGGGCTGGACTTTAAAGGTTGTCTTATTACCCCTGATGACCTGCATTTGTGTTCAGGCAACAATCCACAGTGTAGCTATATTTTGATTCTTTCAAATATCATGAAGTAAAAAGTGATAAAAATGTCAGGCACTCACATTGGTTATTAAAATTATTTAAAAATTGTTCAGTGTTAATTTTATAGTTAATATTGAGGAGATTAATATTGTAGCTGAGTGTTTGATAGGATTTATATGCATTAGTTTTTTACATGATATTTTATCTTTTCAATTGATTCAACAATACATATTTAAAATTAACCAGCCCCCAAACTAGCTAAGTTGGTAGCACTCAAGTCTACTGATAGTTGAGCTGAAGGATCAATTCCTTGGCAGGGGATACTTTCATGGAGCTTGGTCATGAAATAATTTTTATGGCCAATCCCTCTTCCACTACTGATTCTAAATCATGTAAGGGCAGTTGTCAGTCACTGACAGAAGTATGCACCAATTAACTGATTTACAGCTATATTCATTGATTAAGCCCTTCCAGGAACCATGTGTAGGCAGACTGAAAATCATTATATAATCTATCTATACAATTTGTTGCTACTGCATTAACCCCCCCCCCTCCCTCCCCAAAAAAATTGTGTATTTAAAAGTGTCTATATTTAATATTTCAGAAAAACATTACAGATTGCCAGACAATTACGTGATAAAGCATTAGAAGCCCAGGCTTGTTATAGTTTAGGTAATACATATACATTATTAAAAGAATACGGCAAAGCTATGGAGTACCATATAAGACATTTAGAGATTGCCCAAGAATTGAGTGATCGTGTAGGTGAAGGTCGGGCTTGTTGGAGTGTGGGAAATGCTTTAACTGCGTTAGGAAGAAACGAAGAAGCAATAGAGTATGCTAATAAACATCTGGAGATCTCTAAAGAAGTAAGTTTGTGTATACTTTATACAGATTTTTTTGTTGTATAAAAGGGGCTGTTAAGGGCCCTTTCCCTTTAATTTTTTTTTTAATCTTACCGTTTTCACCAAATTGGGAGTTTTTACATGAGGTTTCCCTAAACTCCATGTCTGACAGCGCTATCGGCGCTTTGATTTATCTTTTTCTGCTTGTCCTTCTACCAATAAAATTGCTATGATTGTCCCCAATCATGCTATACAAATTAAGGCCCCTTCCTAAAACGCTGAAAAAAATCCTTGCATCATTTGAACAATGGTATGTGCATTATCATTCTATATTTAATGTAATGTTTAACATAAAGGAACACACACATGGCTGTTTTGGTTTACCCTGTCCTTTATATGACTGAACAGCACAGTTTGATTAATAGGCACATACACCCCACATAATTTTGTCTAAAAGCCTATTAGATGATTTTGCTTAATAAGTTAAGCAAGAAAATATCCTTCATACAAAATACTCACCTTTTTAAACATACAGTACCCACCAAAAGTTTGAAGACAAAAGAAATTTACTATAATTCTTGAATTTTGATGATTATTTTTGTAGAATCATTATTTTTAATATATTTAAGTATTGTTTGTGACAAAATGAAAACACATTCCATAAATGCTACACAATTTTTAGATTGATATCTAATATCATCTGATATCTTAAAGCCTCAAAAACCATATTAATTGTAATTATTTTTCATATCATAGATTTTAAGCCATTTTTGTAGTCTCAGTTATAAAAATATTGATAACCAATAAAGTAAAGCAAAACTAAAAGGCATATAAAAATAAACAGTAATTAAATTTTAGATAAAAGCTATTCAATAGACCTTCAAAGTAAAAATGTCTCCAAACTTTTAGTGGGTACTGTATTACATGTACATGTATATTGTTTTCTGATACTAAAATAAAATTCATTTTTTATCAACCCAATTCAATCTTTTTGATATTATATCTATTATATATTTTTTAAGATTGGAGATGAAACAGGTCAAGTAGCAGCACAGATGAATATAGCAGATTTAAAAACAGTGTTAGGTATAAATACTGGACCATATAGTTACCGTCCTAATATACAACAAGATCAAACTGATGTAGGAATGTGTAAGTATTGTACACCAAATATATGTGAACATAGAATTCCCTAATGCCTATTTATAGTTAGTACAGGGTTTGTACAGACTGGAAAAATCATGGAAAATGAGATTTTTTCTGGAAAAAGTCATGGAATTTTGAGTATTGAAAAAAATATGGAAAAGTCATGGAAAATTAGAAAATTTTACAAAAAATGTATCATGCATAAGTTCATGGTGTCATGAAAAATCTATTTTATGTCTTTATTTATTTCAACTCATAAAAATGAATGAAAAACATAAATTCAAACATGAATTACAACTTTAAATGTTGGGTCCGAATCATGCTGGGGTTTTTGAAAATGAGAATTTTACTCATGTTGTCTGCTGTGATGGGGGTGATTTCAAATTGTACTCGTTTTGGGTTCTGTATGTGTTTCTTTTGTATCATGATTTGTATCCATTACTTTCTTTAATTGGTAAAATCACTAATCATAAGGAGGAATCTGTGGATAACTGACTTAGGATTCCTAAGGGTTCCCTGGTAAAACTGTTAAGAGTCGAACCCCGTGTTTGCTTTCATCTTTCAATTTACATTATAGATCGTAGAACAGGTGTATCTAGAAGACATAGTATGGAACGTATGGAACTAATGAAGCTAACACCAGACAAGAGAGAATTACCAGGTGATCATGGTGGTGCTAGACCTAAAATACCGAAAGTACAGAAAGCTATGACTATAGCATCGGACACTGTATCACCTAAAACACAGACAAATGACATGGAGGTTAGTCTTCTTATTTCACCTTGGACACACCAAGGTCACCAAGTCATCCTCTTTCAGAACTTGAGAAAAAACATTTTGGAAGCAACTTGTTCTGCATAACGAACAGCTTAGAATTTTCACTCATCTTGAGTCTACTCGTAATTACGAGCGGACAAGTGTATTTTTCGAGCCATGTCTTAGATATTCTTGAGCTCTGGTTTATGACTTATTATGATATTTAGTGAAGAATACAGCCCACACAGCTAGCTCAGTCATAAGAACAAAATTCTACAGATTGAAGGGGTTGTCGGTTCGTTTCCTGGGCAGGTTGTACTTTGGTTGAGTTTGTTCATAAAATGATTTCATTCTCCTTCCACCACTGATTCTAAATCATGTAGGGCAGTTGTCATTCGCTGACATAAGTATGCACTATGAATTTAAAACGTGAAATTTGATCTTATTGGCTAGAAATTTCACTTGTCCTGCATGAAGAGTGCTGCCAGAATGCCAACTCGTCCTGAGTCAATTTCTACTCGTAATTACAAGTGGACAAGTGGATTTGTTGATCCTTGTGTCATAATTTTTGAAAAAAAACACATAAGTTGGACTTTGCAAAAATTTCCACTATTTGGGTATGTTGTGATGAAAATTAAAAATTTGAAACTGTATTGTTTTAATTGTAGACCATGTCACCAGAGGATGATGGTTTCTTTGATTTGTTGAGTAAATTTCAAGGTAGAAGAATAGACGAACAAAGGTGTAGTCTAAAAATATCCACAGACAAAAATGGTGTCACTCCAGTTGTTCCTAAAACTGAAAATAAAGAAAATCAAGAAACTAAATCTAAAATGGGTAAATATTATCATTGACTTTCAGGCTTTGTATGTATTCGTGTATGGTATAATTAGGCCATGCCAAATTGGAATTTTGTTAAGCGTCAACTCAAGTTTGACAAACCTAGGTACCTATTCACAAAAACACAAACCGAAAACGAAAACACATGTCAATTCCAGCTAGTATTCACACAAATAAGTACTTGGTAGTACATGAATGTTTATAACATTAATGTGAGATTAAAGTAATTCTATAAAAAGTATATACATCATAAACATGAAAATTTTTCATTAATCAAATACACAGAAACAAGGAACTATCAGTATTTCCTGAGAAAAATAAATCATCTAATCCCGGAACAACAGAATTATTTAAGAAAATTTCACCAACAATTTTGTTGTTTTTTAGGATTGAGGACTCTAAAACCTACGCGGACACTTAACAAAATTCCTGTATGGCATGGCCTTATATGTATTTGTTGTAAAAAACTGTAAAAATAGAAAATCTTATTCAGTATTAGATAGCTTTACTACAGATATCATATGTCTCTAACTACCTTGACTTAGAGTGGACCGTCAAAAAATAGTTGTGATAATGAATAGTTGAGATTAACTAAACTTACTAGGGGAGATAATTCTGATTTTTTTCAGTAGCCCTATTAACTTTTTTAATGAATGTCACTGTTTTTATGGGCGGAGTTATGCCTACCCAATGGTCGTCAATGTGATAGTAATTGACAGATTAGGGACTCTTGGCGACTAGTAGTAATTAAATTTGTGGGCGATATCAAAGTCCCTTTTTTTTGCTTTGAACTGGGTAATGTAAGGGGACAACTGCCCCAATCACCCCCAAGAATGATAACTGATGTATGTAATATATTTATATTTAAATCAGTTTTCAACTGTAATAAAGCAATAGTTTGGTACATGCACTACACTTTTGAAAAAGAAAGTAAGGCTACTGAAGACTACAGAATTATCTCCCTTAGTAAATTTAGTTTATCTCAATTATTGGTTATCTCAACTAGTTTCAATGGTCCCAACAAAGCCAAAATAAGAAGAAATGAATGTAATGAGAAACAACTGTATTCCATTAAATTGTTGCTCTGCTAGTGAATTTTATGAAAATGAAGCAATCAGTCCCCCCCAACTTCATTTTTGTCACTATTTACCCTTCTAAAAGAACCCAGCTAACTTATCCCCAAAAAGTGAAAATAAACACATATGTATATAACATGTATATATTTACAGTATCAACACCAGATAGTGATAATTTCTTAGACATGATAGCTGGTATACAAGGATCTAGAATGAATGATCAACGTGCATCACTACCACAATTTCCTGGACTTAATTCACAAACTGTCATCAATCAATATTTACGTCAACGTAACGTTGGTGACGTTCCTGATGATAACTTCTTTGAAATGTTGATGAGATGCCAGGTAGGATTATTTTGTTTTGGGCTATTTTCCTTATGTATTGCAGGCCATTTACTGCCCCCTCCAAAATTTTATTTTAAATTATGCAGATTTCCTTAAATTTGGAGTGTACCTTGGTTTGTTTGGACTGTCTGTAGGATTTGAACACTTAGCCTCTTTAAGCTTTAAGACACTAGATTTGAAATCCTGGCATGTTGCCAACTGTGCTACCGACCCTGGTAATAACAATAATATGAATGACGATGATGATGATGGTATTGATGGTAACTGGTTAATTTAACGAGGCTAAGCATTTGGATAAATCCAGTCTTCCATGTGGGCCTCAAAGTGATGTATAGATGAAAGTGCAACAGCATGAAGCTTTGAGTCTGACTATAATATTTAATCTGTCATGATATGACCTTAACAAAGTTATATGGTGTTAAACCTAATGAAAGAAAAATAATAATAATAAAATAAAATTTACATCAATATATTTACAGGGTGCTCGTATAGATGATCAAAGAAGCCAATTACCAAATGTACGCCAGGCACCAACGGTTCCCGATGAAGATTTCTTTAGTTTAATACAAAAACTACAGTCTAGTCGTCTAGATGGTCAGAGAACGTGTTTACCTGATCAAGAAGACATTACTGATACTAACCCTGTTATACCTGGGAAGAAGAAGAAGAAATGAACATTATATACATTTATATACATTGTCTTTACAGGGTTCGACATCTAACAGTGTCCCGGGATTCCAAGAATTCTCCGCCTCTCTCCCCAAAAAATGGAGAAATTGAATTGACTCAAAGCTTGGAATTCAACAAGGATCCCTAATAAAATTGTCCTGTTTTAACATAAGTTTGAGGATCCATAAATTATGGTCACAATTTGTGTCTGCAAATCTGTATCCAAAATTGTTGTCATTTATTGGAGGAACAGTCTATGAAATTAGTGGGTGTCCAGTTGCCTGGGACAGTCAATATCTAATCTGGGCTACCAAACATTTCTTTTTGGCAACCTTTTTTTCTACAAAATATATTGTGCTAGCTGCTAAAATGACCTGTTTGGAGCAACCACTTTCAAATCCTAATTTCGTAGACTTGAGGAATCTTTTTAAGTATGAATCTCAGAATAACTGACTGGGGATTCTTTAGAAATCTCCGGTAAAAACAGTGTTGAACCCTGGTATATTGTGACTGCTTTTTAGATTATCATTATAACGTGTATAAGTTCATTGTGTTGTTATTTTGTATATATTGTCTGATTTTATTAAACATGTCGGTCTTCATGGATAGCTCAGTCAATAATGTCATTCAGAACTCCTCGGCCATTCACTACGAATAACCTTGGACATATTTAGGCGCCATTTTGAAACTACTGGTGTTAAAGTAAACAAATACTCAATCTTTTAGGCGATGAGCGATGTTTCGCTTTAAGTCCGTAAATTTCAAATAGACAGTTCAATGATATCAGTGAACAATATTTGGTTTAATATATCACATAGAAATATGTTTTGACAAAGTGCTGTGTGTATACTACAAGAACTATTTTGCATAACTTTTAATGCTTCGCCTGTGCTTTGCCTTGCGTAGGTAGTAAAAACCCAAGCCACCCGGGTAGACCCCCCCCCTAATCCTTCCGAGATTATTCAATCATGAAATGTCTAGGTGTTCCCAATGTCAGTACTGTGTCTGTTCATTGGTTTGATGACCTAGAAGGGCTTTCTTACTTAGGTAAGGTGATCCCCTCATTGTACCAATTTGCAACTGGGTGGAGTGGAACAACTGTAGGTAAATTTAATGCTCAAGGAAATTAGCAGTGCCCCCTAGTATAGTTTAAACTCGGGACCTTTCAATCCCAAAGCACATGTCCTACCAATAAACCACTGCTCCCGCTGACTGTATAAAATCGACAAAGCTTAATAAAATCAGACAATGTGTACATTTTATATTATGTAACTATACATGTACGTTACTATATATTTGTCCCGTAGAAATATTGTAGAAATTTTATCTTTAAGATTATTGATGGCTGGTTTTTTTCTTAATGTACAAAGATTATAAATGATTGACTTAAATGTGATTTTATTAAGTACATTTAACAGTTTCTTACTTGAATATTTGCTTGCTTTCATGACATTTGTTGCTGACATTGTTAGTCTTTTTAACTCCGTAATAGTGGTCGTTAAGGATAACTTAATATATATATATAAATTACATATAAGGAAAAAATCAAAAGCTGTTGTTGTGCAGAGGATTTGTTCTGTAGAGGGTGGCACTGCAGAGGTTATACTGTACATACAATAAAAGCATAAAACAGGAAGTGTCTGCAATACTTTTTGCATTAAAAAATAAAATAAAAGAATGAAAAAATACATGTGTAAAGAAACTTTTGGACCCCAGTATATGTAAATATTGTCTCGTGTTATCATAAACGAGCTATATTTTTGTAATTGGAACACCTTGGCCATCTTCTATGCAGATATACCTCAGATGTTGTAGTATTACAACAATATGAGTGGATGATTTTAGGACTAGTTCAGAATTATTTGATAATTTTTAACTTTCACCTTTGCAACAGCTAATATTGCCTGGTGAATAACTCTGAGAGTAAGCTTTGTTATTGCTTGTACATGGACGTGCTCAGTCATTATCTACTAACAAATTGATCCCTATTCTGTAAAACTAGCTACACAAAAAACTGAGAAGTGTTATCTGCTGGAGCATCTAAATAATCAAGTTTCCATTATATTTATACATTTGCTATATATTACCAATAAAACAATTGCAAGAAGTGTTAAAAGTGCCTAACATGTGTTTTTGTTAAGTTACAGTTAGATTCCCATGGTAACTAAATTTGAAATTAACATTTACTACAGAATTTCTCTTTGTGATGTAGTTACAGTTGCATAGAAAATCCCCAAGGAGTTTTGCTTGATAATTTTGATACAAGAGTTATTTCCCCTGATATATATTAATAAGTATCTTTGCTCTAATACATTTGTAAGAGTTAATTCCCCTGAAATATTATTGAAAAACTTTGTTCTAATATGTTTGTAAAAGTTACTTCCCCTGATATATTATTTAATAACTTTGTTCTAATATATTTATAAGAATTACTTCCCCTGATATATTAATGAATATCTTTGTTCTAATATATTTGTAAGAGTTACTTCCCCTGATATATTAATGAATATCTTTGTTCAAATGTATTTGTAAGAGTTACTTCCCCTGATATATTAATGAATATCATTGTTCTAATATATTTGTAAGAGTTACTTCCCTTGATATATTAATGATTCTTTGTTCTAATATATTTATAAGAGTTACTTCCCCTGCTGTAAGATATTTAAAGCTGCTGATATGTTTAAGCTTGAGAACAAAATATTTCATTTTTTCATCTTCTATGTCTGTTTATCTATATCATCATCATTATCATTATTATAGTTATCATCGTTATCCCATGATGTTGCTTTTATATTAAAATCTCTTTGAAAATGTTGCTGACTAGAGAGTGCAATCTTAAAGTTTATTTGCAAATGTAATTTTGAAAAAACTTGAGAAAGTATTTTTACTACAATAAAAGGATATCACAGGTTTAGTGCAAAATGGTCAAAACTCACTCTTTTCTTAGTTACGACTGTTTTCCGCTTAACCAGCGATATGAGCTACTGCAACCTAGTTTTGTTAAATTAATTAATGCTGTTTTGGAATATTTGGAGATGAATTTTTTTTTCATGGGTAAATGTGAGCTAGTCTATTAAGGTTTAAAAGATTTTAGTCCCAGGACTTTTTGAGGACACTATGGTAAGACTTGGCCATAGAACTCTTAAATTTAAGCATTATAATATTGAGTGCTGTTAGGGTACTTCCTGGTTTTTGTTTTCTTCAACTGACTTTGTTGTATGGTTTAGTCATAAAATATTTCAGAATTCAAGGGTTATTTGAATTTATCAATTTTGATGAAAATACATAGAAATGCAGGGTAAGCACCATGCATATCATACATACATAACTATATTTCTGATTGAAACAGTCTGTGGCTATGTTTTAATTGTTGAGTTTAAACAATATTTATTTATCAAACAAGTACATATACAATAGTATGAACATAAGAATTTAGAGAATTGAAGAGGTAGCATTGATAATTTTAAACTTCTCTCCTCTAATCTCCTTGTAATTGTTAGTACATTTAACTTCTACTAACCAAGTAAGTTAGGTTCATATGTCTTGAAACTTCAACCATTTTGTGTTAATTTTTACTCTAAATGTGGCGAAGTTGTCGACTTCATATGGACTGTGTTTTAGTTTTTTAAAAGTAGATCTCACATCATTATTGTGGTGCTCATTAATTTATTATTTCTTCAATACAACCTCAGATAGTTCGATTATTTTACTAACTTCCTTAACTCTGATTGTGGGTTTAGCGCAAAACGGTCCTAACTCAATATAAGAACATTGATTTAGGACCGTTTTTGCACTAAGCCCGCGAGATATAGATTGTATCAATCTCTGTTGACAGATATTCTGTAGACAGCTGTCATAGGATCACCTGACATTGCTCAGGGGGTCACGTTCAGATGACCTTTATGTCGACCAATGAATGCAAAGCTTTTATCTTGACAAATAAGTTTGGAATTTCATAATTTCTACTTTTTAGATCAGGTTTTCTGAGCTATTTTTGATGGTGAGTGCTTATTATTCACAGGCTGTGATTGGACAATTTGTTGCTTCATGAATATTATCATTATTAACTAAGGTCATAGCCTTGGCTGTGGTGTAGTGGTTAGCATGTCTGAATTCGAATCCAGAATTCGAATTCGCAATAGGTCATACCCTATACTAGAGTTGTCAGCCTCTTGGTAGGGTAAGTTAGTACTGCTGATAGAAAAGTGTCCAGGAAACCTATAGTAGGAAGAGCTGGCCGTCATATAAATGACCTAAATATGTGTTGAATAAGATGTTAAAAAAAAAGCTAAGGTCATCTGAACGTGACCCGTACTGGGAGCTTGTCAGATGTAAAATATGCCGGTAAGTGAGTGGTTGATTTTAGATCAGGTTTTAATTAGAAAGTAGATTGTACTAACATGACTATGTTGATATATGTTTGAACTTATTAGTGTTTTTCGTCCTTATTTGATCACATGTTTTATATGTTTCTTTAATTGTTACTCAGAATCAATGACACAAATCTCTCATTATTTATTTTGTTTTTTACTGTTTTATCATTTACATAAACGTATGAAATTATGGTTCATTTAGATTCATTTAGTTACGATAAACAAATAATTAAAAGTATTATTTCATTTTCAGCCTTAAATCCTAAGTATATCGTTAGACTCACCCATTTTTTTTTCTTGAAACGAGATTCCCATTGTTTTTTATTATTTCATCTGTCTTCTGTTACTATGTAGTACAAGTGTACAAATAAACATGCAGATATACTCATTCTTTGGTGGTTGAATGTTTAAGATAATTTACCTCAAATCATTGTAATTTTTCAATGATAGAGGGTCCTTGGATTGACCCCCGTTACCAACTATGGCCCTATATTTGAGAAAATTACTGAGGATGAGAGTTCTGTTTTAGTGAATACCATGAAAGGAAGTTAGATGATCTGTCCATTTTATATGACTCACTGTTTAAAAGGCTGAACCAAACTGGACATGAATACTTGGCATTGACAGATAATGATGTAGATATCAAATTATAAGTGTGTGTATAAGTTGCATTAAAAAGCATGCAGTCTAGTGGGTGTCTAGTTGCCCGGGACAACCATTTTTTTGTTTGGGCTACCAATAATTTCTGTTAGGCCACCAAAAGAAGATATAGTGCTTGCTACTTAAATGACCTGTTCAGACATCCACTTTCATATCCTAATTTTGTAGACTGAGCATTGATGGAAGTTTTCTGGATTGGTCCTGAAGGTCAAGCATGTTAGTACTTCAGAAATGGTTCATTTTCTTATGTAAAAACACTTGAAATCATAAAGTTTAGGAATTTCAGGATTTTGATAATTTTAAACTTTCACCCATTATGAATTAAACTGCTGTAATCATAATATATAGACATAGATATATTGTATAAGATATGTACCCTCACCTTGTATTGAAAATGCTCAATGCACAATTATTATTGATTTGTTACCATAGTAACTATTTGTGTAAATCTAGTAATATTTACACATCGTTTAATTGACAAACTTGATTGTCAATGATAAATCTGTTGCTGTTCATTGTTAAATATGTTGATCATTTGTTTACTCTCAGTTTTTTTGAGTCTCAGTTTTTCAACAAAATTCTCGTGACTTTTCACCAATTTTGCATATTTATGAAGTATTGTTATTTAAACATGCAGGCACTATTTTTTAATAAAAACACGCAACAGTGTTTTATAGACCATTTTGGGGGCTAAATTTTGGGCCCTATTTGCCTGCCCCAAAAGTATGTATTTTCCCTTTTTCTGTAGCATAATTTTGGAAGGGCCACTTTTCCCCTGAACAAAGAAATTAGTGCTGTGCAGCAATTATATCCAACTTATATAGAAGGGTACCCGAGGACAAAACACTTGGTAGCAATTTCCGTCGGAAACCGGCCCATAATTGACCAGAAATTAAGTCGAAGTTATATGTATTCATGGGAACAGGTTAATAGACTTAGACTATAGATATATAACTATCAGATATAATGGTTCTATGTGACTATAAGCCGCCTGGCTACCTCAGTCGGTTGCGCACATTGATACAGGTATACTATCTTATTTCTTGTGCCGCCCAGCTAGCTCAGTTGGTAGCACGCAAGTATACTGATCAAGGGGTCTTGGATTCAATTCCCGGGCGGTGCATACTTTTTGTGGAGCTTGGTCATAAAATAATTTCTACGGCCATTCCCCCTCCTACTACTGATTCTAAATCACGTAGGGCAGTAGTCAGTCACTGGCAAAAGTATGCGCTCAGTAGTTGGTTAACAGCTAAATCCAGAGCTTTAGCCTTTCCAGGAACAGTGAGTAGGTGGGCTGACCCCAGTGATATAACCTATAACGTGTTGCTACTGTGTTTAACCCAACAAACAATGTGACTATACAGTGTAATATACTAGATCTGTGTAACATATATCCCTGGTGTTTTTATGAATCTCATGATTCTGTACTCTCTTCATCATTTATAATGTGATGTTTTATTGTTTAACATGACAATAATCCATAGTCTCATACAGGTTTTAAAGTAGGCATGGCTTACATAGATGATATCTGGAACTCAAAATATTGGGCTTTTTTTTCATCCACAGTGGCAAGGTACAAACTAGACTTTTGTGTTAACAAAATTTGCTGAAAATCATCAGATTCGAAATTATTGCTACTATTCTCTGTACAATATTGCTTGTACTACAGGTAAAAACCAGCGATTTTGATTTTTGGATGAAGTCAATTATAAATAGTATCAATGTGCAGGCTTAGTGCAAAACAGTCGTAACTCAATATAAAAAACTGAGTTACAACCGTTTTGCACTAAGCCTGCAAATGGCACCTTTCTAAGTCAACTTTTGAAATAAAATTCAAATCAAATAAAACTAATATTTGACTCTTGTCTTTTCATTGGGTGATTAAAAAAATTTGATAATTAGCTTCAAAAGGATGTGAAATCTGTATTTGGTAAAAATTGCCTAGATTTATTATTGTAGCTACACCCACAAGTACCAATATGAGACTAACTATCTTTGTTGCACTTCATGTGAATAGTGATTGTATTTTTAACTATCAGAAATCATTGAGATAAAATTTTGGTCATATATTTCAGATGTTTTTATCATTATTTCTCATTGTGTTAATTCACAACATATGTTACCAATTTGTAAAGTTCTACCAAGTTATTTCGTAGTAAATGACTTGGTTCTTGCCAAATAAAATATTTTGATGTGATTATTTTTATCAATGTTTCTTAGATAATTGTGTAATAGAATAATATAAGACAGTTGCACCCTTCACTCTTTTCTTCTTATTCTCTTTCTGTTCTTGCCCTTTTTATACCCCCGCTTCGAAGAAGAGGGGGGTATACTGTTTTACTCTTGTCCGTGCGTCCGTCCCTTACAAAATTTCCGTGGCAGTTTTCTCGGCAACTTAGAACTATAACATGCAGCAGCCTAATACTTTGCATATTGCTTCATCCCATAGTCCCATGTGGTGTAAAGCGACTTCATGCTCCTTGCTCATCTACTTCCTGTTTGTCGCATATTTTTAGATTGGGGGGGGGGTATCACTAGTGAGCATTAGCTCACAGATTTACTTGTTTTATCTTCCTTGTCCCTTTTTTATCTTCCCTCCCCCTTTTTTATACCTCCCCTTCATATTTCTAGTTTTTCTGCCCCTTTTTTATATCTCCTCTACATATTTCTACTTTTCCTGTCCCTTTTTTCTATCTTTCCTGCCCCTTTTTATTGCTCCCTAACACATTTCGAATTTCCTGCCCCTTGTTCTATCTTCTCTGCACATTTCTACACCGTGCCTATTTATATTCCCTGTAATTTTCTATCCTTTCTCTTCCATACTATTTTCTGTCTTTCCTACTTCTTCCCCATTCACTGACCATTCTACTCTACAACTTGCCCTTTTCCAATGTTCCTGTTTTAGATTCTGCCAAACAAACCCTTAGCCAACATCGTCACATGGGTATCTACTTCCCTCTGATGTACCCTGTCCCCACTCAGTAGGCCAAAAAAGGTGATGCATATACAGTCAACGAGAAACTCACCAGTTTATTACTGGACAGTAGGTCCTGTGAAGTTCAAAATTTTACATGACCTTACCAATTCTTACCGGACCAAAAACATTTTACATATTTCAATGAATTAAAAATTGTGTTGATGAGCTCAAATGCTTTGCCTGAGAGTCTGTTCTTTAAACCTGCAGATTTAGACAGACCTTATTTTTTGGGGATTTGTCTGTCGGTCTGCCTTATTAGGTGGTGATTGCATGAACATTCTTTAACTTATTAATAAAAACCCCTTTGACATGTAAACTTGCAGATCTACACGGACCTTCTAATTTTTTACAGTATTTGTCCGTCCGTCTGCCATGTTAGGTGGTGACTGTATGTACATCCTTTTACCGATTGATAAATACCCCTTAGACATTTAAAATTTATAATACACAGTGCATAATTATGCATGTTGTAAATTTTCTATGTTGATATGTTAATAAAATATGTTAAAACTAAATGAACTATTCAATTGTTATAATGTTTCACTCCCCAAATATTGATTTCAAATAGAACCTGCCATGTTTATAAACACATTGTTTACATAGACCAACTATATGTTATAGTAATGTTGCCAAAATGATGAACATACTTGTATTAGATTGTTCTGTTCACAGATATATTTTGAGTTTTATTTTTTATAATAAATCAGATATGAACATTGTTATATTATTATACATTAGTACTTTGTGATAGCAATCTTTAAGCTCATGTGGGAATTTGAAAGGTGTGGCTAAAATAGTATAAAATTAACATGTAAACAAGGCAAATAAATCTAAATTTTTGATTTCAGATATTCGTGGGGTTTATTTAGTAAATTAACCCCATGAATATTTGAAATCAAAAATTTAGTTTTGTAAGTTTGTAATGAGGGTGTGAGTCTGTCCACCCCATATGGATGCATTATGTGCAGACCCTGGAGTGTGACCTTTCACCCCTGAAAGAATGTTTTTGAGGCCTGAAAATAGGTCAAATAAAGAAAGATTTACCCAATATAATTCATATCAGATTTTGCCAAACATGTTTTAATTTTGTGTTTTGCCAAAGATGGGTTGTCTCTTTTTTGCGTATTCAGCATTTAAATTTGGAGACTCCCCTGGTCAATTTTAATTTTGTTGTCACACCTATAAATACCTGTATGAGACTTGGGATTGTTGACTTGGACAGTTATGTTTATATAATGTTATACAAGTAAGATGTTGTTTCTCATTTCTGTTTGTTGTTAACTAAAGTTGATTCATTATACAGTAAAATTCTTCTATAAAGACCTGCATGGTAATAGACCCAATTTTTGTGGAAATAAAATTTATAGGTTTTTCCATGCATGCACAGGCAGTAAGATTTTTACCCAATGCCAAAAAGCACAAAACATGGATTAAATTCTATTGTTCTTTGTACGCATATTTTCATTGTAACAGTGAAAGATAGTTTGTACAGCAGGGAAAACCCAAATACTTGAATTCCAGACATGGTCTACTGCGAAATCAAGTGATTTTTTGATGATTTTTAAGTCCTATATGCTACCATTCCCATATTAAGACCCCATTGCTTTTGATGGTCTTAGTAATTATATTATTATTATTATATACCAAATTTTTAAAGTGCTCTTTTCATATTGAATATATGTTCAAAAGCGCTTCACAATCATATGCATAATTAAATAATTAAATGAAAATGGTTAAGAGATGATAAAATATAAAATAATAAAATGAAGACTAATATAAAATTAAGAATTAGTGATCAATAAAGGGCTCATAGTAGTTAAGAAACTAGTGGGTTTTTAACTGTAAGAGATAATGAAATGAGTAATAATGGAACTTTACTGTAATTTCTGTAAATAAATGGTAGATACTGTTTTATTTATTGAGCGTGTATAATTTAATGTAGAGATATAAATGTAAAAACATTGTTTAAATACATTTAATATTATCTGGCAATAATTGGGTTGTGTACATCATACACATTGTGTATGTATACAGCATAGTTATATTTGATTTATAATTATTGATGTTTACTTGTGTGTCATGAGTCATTTGATAAGCTCGTCAAAACTACCATTTACAATGTAGTTTTACAAACGATTGGGTAAATTATAAAATCTGTGTATATGCTTAACATTTGAATATTCTTTGTATGCATATTTTCATTGTGATGGTGAAAGTTTGTTTATACCACAGGGGAAAAACCCAAATATTTGAATTCTGAATTATAGTCTATTGAGTATTCATTATTGACTATAGACCAACAGATACCTGTATGAGACTAATGATGGATGTCATATTTTACAGAGTTATAATGTATGTATTATATATTGTATATAAATGTGTATTATCTGTCGTGTAGAAGATTTCATCCTTACAAATATCATGAATATGTTGACTCAAAGATTAAAAATAAATAAAAACTGAACTTTATGAGTTTGTTGTATTTTATTAGCCGGATATTTCAACAAAAAAATTCAGCTTATAGTTTGGTGAAACCAGGGCAATTGGGTGGGTGGGCAGGCGGGTGACCAGTGTTGTTAACAATTGGGGAAACCCAGGCAGGCGGGCGTCTGGTGTCGTTAGCAATTGTGTTTTTTCTTTGCCATATATTTCTGCCATTTATTGTCAGATCTTTATGAAACTTCATACAATAAGTACATACCATGTAATGAACAGAATTTGAAAGTAACCACAACTCTACCTGGCTTTATTATGGATTATTTCCCTTTGTAATTTTTGCTTTAAAGTTTTTAATGTTGGATATCTCTGTCATTTATGGTCAGATCTTGATGAAAATCTGGCTTCAATGTGGTTTCCACATTTCATTTCGTGTTGTGTTGTCTAACTTTGAAACATGCATTGTTCAATATTATTGAATTGTCAGTGGTGCATACATTAACTCTGCTGATTAAAATATACACAATTGTATTTCTATACTCACAATTGATAAGAATTTATTTAAATCAGCGGAGTTAATGTGTGCGCCTCTACTGACAGTTGAATAAAAATGAACAATATACAGGTACATGTAAACAATTTCAGGACTGATCTAGAAATTTAAGAATGTGACATTTTAGCAGTTGTAATAAATTAATAATGAAATGCAGGAATAAAGGTTTTGCTTAATGTGGAGAGACACTTTTCCCCAATCTGGCTTCAAATAGCAAAAAAAAACCAAACTTGGTATGTTTGCAAATAACTCTATGTGAAGTACATACCGTAGTAGCCGTAATTAGGATTTTTGCTGGTCAACTAGAAATGCCTATTGAATAAAAAGGTCACTTGTGAATTTTGGGACAATTGATAGCTACAATGTACACTATATGATTTTTTGTAAAAATTGAAAGTGAGTTATACAGTGACAAAGTTTCTGGGTTGAATCTACGGTAAAATACTTCAAACTTGAATCATTTAACCTATATAAGCTATAATAAAATGGTAGGTAATTACTCCAGCCATACGAAACAGGTAAGTTGCACCATCCTTAACCTAGTTGTTCCACTTCTAAGCCAAAATCAACTGTGCTTATAAAAAACCTTTCAGGATAGCTTGGCTAGACTATGTAGTGGTGCACTCTGTTCAAGTTACCCTCAGATCCAGGCTTTATTTGCATTCTTCAATTGATTTTCAACACAAAGGTTGTCCCACATTATTAACAAGTATAAATTGTTGCATTCTTCACTTTTGACCTGAAAAAGAAAATTCTCATTAAAGGGAAGTAACTGTTGTAGATAAAACGATCCCCGGACGGAACGTGTAAACTTTATCCTAATATGAAAATTGTATATTTACATTGACACCGTTTTTTGACGGGTTGCAAAATTGTTGACCTATTTCGACATAAAACGTATCGTAACTGATACACAGCCCAAGTTTTCCACAGAATCCTGGTTGCGAAATTATCAATTGTTGACTTAGTCAGCTTTCTTTATTGGTAAGTCAATGTTTTTTTTTTATTTCTTGTATTGTCTTCACTGTTAGTTTAGATCTATTTCACTCTCGGCCTCAGGCCTTGTCTCTGACAATCATGACAGTTTCAGGCTCTGGCTCAATCGTCGATGCTAATTTCAGATTGAAAGTGACTCACTGACCTATTTTGTTTGTTATGTCATGTATGTGTTGACATACTACATGGTGAAAGTTTCTAGAACTACTGTATCCTAACCAGATTACATGATAGAAAATAGGTTCTTAAACATTTTTCCCAAAGCTGCTGAACAGTGAAATAGTTAAATTCAGGGGTTTCTGGATTTTAAACACATCTCGGATATCTGGTCCCGGATCGCAGGTTTCCCCCCCACCGTAAAAAATACCATTTTAATATGTATCTATATCAAAATAAGAAAATATTTCGGCCAGTCCGGTATAGTGCGGTATTTTACCGGACTGGCGGCCAGTCGGGTAAGGGAAGGTACTGTAATTTATCCATTCATTTGTGCTGTCATGTGATCTTATCATGCAGTCTGATTGTATTGTGTATAAACCTGTTACCGAACAGCACCTATTATTGGACATGTTATTTTGAATACAAATGCACATGCTCAGAAATGCACATGATGTCACATTTAGCCGCAACATTAGTCTTTATTATACAACAGACACACACTTTGTTAATATGACTAAGCGAGCTCGACGAATCTCAACTTATACACAGGGCCTAGCCAGCTTTTATTCAACTTGTGGTCCATAAAAGCGGAATGCTGGAAACAAATGGAGATTAAAGGGAGCAAGATGAACCTTCAAAAGGAAATCTATTTTCAAGGCCAATTTTCAAAACTCTAATTTATAACTAGTTCTATGAATGTAACCATTCTATGTGTTGTAATGTACATCAAATAAAACGTCACATCACAAAGTTATGGATCATAGGCCTACAAGTGCAAAAAAATATCATGTTCTGGAAGATGCAAATACACATGTAAAACATGATTTGATTCATATAAATTTCTAGTTGGACCGCAACTAGAATATGCATCCTCTGTTTGGTCACTACATTCACACTGTAAAATTAACAAAATTGAAATGATTCAACTGTGAGCATCCTGTAGGGTCAAAGGTCAATATTCCTCATATGATAGTGTGATGTCTATAATCCATGACCTAAAATGGGAGACACTAGAATCTAAAATAACCTCTGCTAGACTATGTATGTTCTTTTAAGATAAATTGTCCATGGTTTCGTAGCAATCTAAGTCCCATCATATCTTATTCAGCCATTTAGAAGAACCAGAGACATGCATCCATTTATATTCTGGCAGATTCACACTAACATAAATATGCTCAAACACTCTTTCTTACCACAAACTGTTATATTAAGGAACCAGTTACCATCCACCGTTGTTCTACAGCCTGATCCTGATTGTTTCAGACAGGCTTTAAATAATTTAAACATTGACTAGATAACCAAACACTAGTTTTAGTTTAGTTCAGTTTATTATCCTGTTTTTAACTCTTTTAACACTTTTCACCCCTGTTCATCTTTGACAAATTTCTTGTTATTTTAAACTTTTATTCTTGCACTGATGGCCTCTGATGCGCACCTGGTAGTAATACCCAAAAGGGGAGTCAAGCAGGACAGACAGACAGACAGACAGACAGACAGACAGACAGACAGACAGACAGACAGAACAGACAGACAGACAGACAGACAGACAGACAGACAGACAGACAGACAGACAGACAGACAGGCAGGCAGGCAGGCAGGCAAACTTGTTGGCCTGGGCTTACTTTGCCTTATAGTAGCTATGCCAATGATATGCTTACTTGTGTATATTTTACTGAGGTCCTATTAAAGGAACATACTAAATGAGTTAGGGGAGATCACTGCATAAGTTATTGCATTAAAAAATGTGACAACATCTCATTCTTTCATGACAAAATCATCCTTCAATTTTTAAAAAAATGCATAGTACATTTTTCTTTTTCTCATGAATTGAGATGAAGATGAAAAATTCTCGATAAAACATTTAATTTTTAAGATTGAGATGTTTCCTACTTTAAAAAATGCAAAACCCTTCTTTAATACTACATTTAAATAAAGAAGAATGTAGACTAGTTTTGTGCTGAAACAATCAATAAACTGTATAAATCATAAATGTACTTTTACTATTGGTACAGATAAACAGGACTTGGCATTAATTTTAAAACTAGGTTGCCTGGTTGGACAACCAGCTATATATTTCGCTCACAGATCCAAGTGTACACTAGCAGTGACAAGTTTCTTGAGCCCAAGTAACGATTGTCAGGGACGAGAGGACAACCTTAAATGTTGAGTCCTGGATATGTTAAATATGTACAAAGGATGTCTATAAAAAAACAATGTGCTATTGACATATCATTTAAATTAGCTGAGTATGTTGATAGATTGAACTGTCCATAGATTAATATGGCTGTATGTTAAAAACTCATCTATTCTATCTTGAAGTTGGTGGAGAACCTTGTGATCTAGTTATCCAGGTAAGCTCAGGTTTTCTGACTGTCAATGCAAAGAGTCATGGGTTAAATTCACAAGTTTGCAGACCCTATATATCATTTTTTGGAATTTAGTAATAAAACACTTTTCACAGCTAATATCTTTTTTCTACCTCTGTATCACAAAAAGCAGCTGTCAGCCATTGGCAAAGTCATGAGCTTTAAGTAATGGTAAAATCTTCTAAGATATAGAGATATAATTCATTTATTTAAGGACCACAATGGAAACAAGGAAATTCACATTTCCTTTTTTGTGCTATCTATAATAAATGAAAATATGTTCTATTACTATGAATGTACTATAATACAGTATTATAAGCTTCTCCAGGGACAGTGAATAGTTCCACTGCAGTGATTAGACTCAACAATTCTTACAATTGTCAAGAAATACTGTCTAATACCATAAAAACCAAAATCAATGAAAATCTAATTTATTAAAATTATATTTATCATATTAAACCAAAAGCAGTTGGCATGGTCCCTGTCTACTTATTATTTGCTGTAGGAACACATTGTAAAGGTCATATTACAGCCATCAGTCACTGTCCCTGGAAAAGCTAAATCTCTCTGTTAACCAGTTAAAAGGCTCATACTTCCATCAGTGACTGACAACTGTCCTACATGATTTAGAATCATTGGTAGGAGGGAAAATGGCTGTAGAGACTATTTATGACCAAGCTCCACAAAAGAAAGCTTTGCCCAGGAATCGAACCTACAACCCCCTCAATGCATAGTCTATTGACTTGTGCTTTACTGACTGAACTAGCTGGGTGGCTATTGGACTCAATCCAATCAACAAAGACACTATATATATATTATTGTTTGAGTGGAAATGTGCTGGGTGCCTTTGATTAAAACTACTTGACTGAAAAGAGAGAAGGCAAAATTTTGTGCATGCAGTCAGTCAAAATATGACTGTCATCTTCAAAATCAATGAAAATAGTTAAATGAAATTATTTCTTATAATCTTATTGCTTGTGACCCACAGTCTATGAAATTAGTGGGTGTCTGGTTGCCATGGACAACCACTTATTAGTTTGGGCATCCAACAATTTTTTGGGGCAACCAAAATCCTGCAAATGAGTTATAGTGCTTGTTCTTAAAATGATTTGTTCAGAAAACCATTCTCATATCCTAATTTCCTAGATTGGACCCAGTGATGTAAAAACATTGAAAATTAGTTTTTAAAATGATATATTTTAATGTTCACAACTTTTTTCTCTCTGTTGCTGAACTCTCTGGATCGTCATAAGTTTGATTTGAGCCGCCGGCTAGCTCAGTTAGTAGCACACAAGTCTACTGATTGAGGGGTGGTAGGTTTAATTCCCGGGCGGGGCATACTTTCGTGGAGCTTGGTCATGAAATTATTTCTATGGTCATTCTCCCTCCTACCAATGATTTTTAATTATGTAGGGCAGTTGTCAGTCACTGACGAAAGTATGCACTAAAGTAGTTGGTTAACAGCTAAATCCAGAGTTTTAGGCTTTCCAGGAGCAGTGAGTAGGTTGACTGGTCGCTGTTATATGACCTATACAATGTGTTGCTACATGGTTAAACCTAACAAAAAAAAAGAGTTTGATTTGATTTTCTATCCTACAATACACATTGTATTGATTTAGTTTTATTGTAAATACATTGTTAGAACCATCAGACTATCTCTGTGATGTATACGCTCTATATACAGGGAATATAATGTATCGGAATTTTACAGACAACATGATTCATTTAAAGGTCTTTTCTCAAACTCGCTTATAGAGGGATATGAATTGATTCAATTTTGTGGAAAATTCCCTTAAGATTTTCAGCCTAAGGCGATTGTCACAAATTTGTCAGAAAATGATGAAATCTTATTTCACCAATTAATTATCCTCTGTATTGAATAGAGTGTAGTGATTTAGTGGAGAGACTGTAACGAAATGAAATACAATGAGTATAGGAAAGTGAAGGGGGCTATTTATAGACTACAGTCCTGGCTGTGACGAGGCTATGATTGAGTATTAACCTGGGTTTGTTGCACATTTGGTAGCACGCCTGGATTTCAAATCTAATGTCCTGAAGGGGGTATGGGTTCAAATCCCAACCAGAGAGGTTGTACCCTTCCATGAAAATTTGACAATAATGTCAATTAACTCAATTTTCCTTCATTAATAAGGTATATGGAGTAGATACAAAGGCCAGCACACCTAACCTAACTTTCCTGGAACCTTGTCTATTGGCAAGTACTCACATACCCTTCCACAAGGTTGGCATCTTCTACATATACTTAATTAATAAAAGAAAATTGACCTTGTCAAATTATCATGGAAGGATAGAAGTAGGTAGAAATTGAACCTGACCCCCTAAGGGAAGCTAGATTTGAAATTCCAGTGCATTACCAATTGCACTTTGGACTTAGCTTACTAACACCAGTACTGATACACACAAGAGTCAAGATCGAAACACTAATAGTTGAAATAGTGGTTATTCAAAAGCAGAATAGCTGAGCACAGCACCCTGCACTTTTTCTTTCCTCCTTGCCCTGTGCAGAAATAATTACTTTAAAACATGAACTCTCTGTGCTATGCCTAGTTTTTCTGCCCTCCCTGCCCTGTATTGAGTTCTAGAATAATCCCTAGGATGGAGAATATTATGAACAGCTTAGGCCAAATCCAGACCCTAATATTTCAGAAATTGAAAAAAAAATTCTTGATTATTGGTTTTTTATTACCCACCATACTTATTTTTGCACCAAAAAAGAAATACTGAACCTATCCCAGTACTATTAAGCTCAACATGTCTAATTATCACACAGTTTGAGAAAATGTCAGTGAATTTGTAATATAAATATCAATTTCACCCAGAACTTGTACAAAATGGGTTTGAAAGTCAATTGTAATTGATATCTTTTATCTTTTTTTTTATGTTTTTATTTCGACCTATCATACACATTTTTTCAAGAGAATAAATTCTTGTAAGACTAAAAACATAGAAGGTGTGGCCTTAGAAATCAAAGAAACGAACATAAAATCTCTCTACATTATAATAATGATGCAAGCATATAGTGACTCAGATTGTGTTTATATACAGGGCCCTCCAAAAGTTTTTGGACTGATGAAGTTCTGACAAAATCTGATCATGCATACATCAAGTAATCTTATTATAATTAAAGCTTTTTTTATGTAACATAGTTTGTTATTTAACTGATTAATATTGATTTTGAAAATAGCTCAGATAACTTTTTTTGTTGATTACCGGTACTGTAAATCTATCATTTTGTAATCTGATAAAAATCAATGGCTTGAACTGAGATTCTGATGCACAACCTCTCGAGTAGAAAGCAGACAATCTACCACATCCCCATAAAAGCTAGTCTAAAAGCAATGGAGTATAAGTGCCATATCATATCTCTGCTACATACACCCCCTCCTTAACAGAATTTGTCTTCAGATACTTGGAGCTTAAATGTCTTTGGAACAATCATAGGATGCAATCACACAATTTTTAGTGGGTTATTTTATTATATATTTTTGGTGCCAAATGTACCCTTATAAAAATCCATGATCTGAACTGAGATTCAAATCTTGACCTCTCAAGTTGTAAGCAGACAATCTACCTCGAGGCCATAAAAGCTAGCACAAAGATAAGGGAGTTCAGGTGCAGTCAGGGCTCAAATTTAACAAAAAATTGGACTCGCAACTTTTTGTGAATTGATTTTATTTCAACTTGCAAAATGAAAATAATCACTTGCATTTTTTTTCAAATTTTAATAGCATACATAGTAACTATTCACATATACAATACAAAAACAACATAGTGCTACATATAACTAGAAAGAACAAGGGAATTATTGTGGGATAGACAAAAAATATCCTAACATGTTTTTTTTGTGAATCTTTTGTTAATACCATAAATCCATCTGACCGTTTCAATGCTGTTTTGAGCCTTATTAGTTTTGACAGTAATTTTTGCATGAATTTCAACTCGTGAAAATTTGCAAGAAAGTTACTTGCAATTTTCAGAATCCACTCGCATTTTGCGAGTATGCGAGCTTAAATTCAAGCCCTGGGTGCAGTATTATGCCACTGCTACATGTTTATAATTAGAACAGAATTTTGTCCAGGAACTTTACTGTCTTTAGGAAAGCACTGTATCTGAACCGAATTTCTGGTTTACAATGATAATATTGTCTGGCACTCTGGCTGTACACTGAGTGAGTCAGTTTGTTAAAATAAAGGAAGTTAAATGTGATCAGTGTATTGAATCAATGAAATCATGTAGTCTATACTTAGACTTAGTTTTACAACTTGGCAAATTTACAAATGTTCACTATTTATTAATATTTGAGTGGAATAAATCAGTTTTTGTTTGTTAGTGATATTGGATGATAATGTAGAACTGTCTTGGTTTAAGTGCTTTGTAAAAAATAAAAACTTGTGATTGAAGTAGTGTTATATAGTAGTGCTTGTACCAATCTGATTATCACCTGATCTAAAAAATTTCCGTTCGTCTACTCACTAATTTAGATCTGGCCATTTTCAAATTAGGATCATGTTTAGGTGACCTTTTCTCAAATTGTTATGATTAGTAACTTGTTTACATTGTCTATGTCACACAATTTGAAATGAGCCGTCCAGTCGCAGACTGTGAATAATACTGATGTAAAATTAGCTCCCAAACCTTGGTCGAAAATAGAAATTACGAAATCAAAATGTTATTAATAGTGTTTCCTCTAGATTAAAGCTACACATTGATTGGTTGACATAAAGGTCATCTCACATGACCCTCCATTGAGATCTTAGAGATCCTGTGCCGAAATTGTGATTGTACAAAAGCAAAATGAAACTAAATTTTACTAAAAGGGGACTTCCCCTCCTCCCTCCCTGCTCTTAGTTCACTTGAACACAAATTGCTTGGCCAATGTTGATAAAACTTGGCGAAATGTTCCCAATCTGATTAAAACCAGATCTAAAATTCTCCACTCGCCTACCTGCGAGTTTAAGATATGGCTATTTCGTTATGAGTGTCAAGTTCAGGTGACCTTTCTCATTAAAATATTTGTGATGCAATCATTATCTTTAGTAACGTGTTTACATCGTCTACGTCATGTAATTTTGAAAAAGCTGTCCAATCACAGCCTGTGAATAACTCCACAGTCAAATTAGCTTGCAAACATTGGTCTTAAAACAGAAATAATAAAATCTTGTTGCTATTAATAGTGTTTCTTCTAGATGAAAGCTATGAATTGATTGGTTGAAGCAAAGGTAATCTAGACGTGAGCCACTGAGATTGAAATGTTCCATGCATGAATTTATCTTACTACATTTACAAAAGAATGCTAAATCAGACATATCTCTGGTTGCCATCGCAACCACAAGGAAAAAGTCTAAAACATGTGCTTTTTAAAACCATATTCTTCTTAAATTGCATGTAGTTAGACACTTTTGCTCTGACTTATCTGTATATTGGTATCACCGTACCATCTGGTGACCTTGTACAGACTTTATAATGTGAGTCGTAACTTAAATCATCCAACCAATGAGTTGTTGTCATCTGACTGAGGGTGATTTAAAATCCCCCCCCCCCCCCCACCGCCCCCTCAAACTTGATGGAAATATTGATATTGATCAGAGAAATGCTTTATTGTGTACAAGAAGCTGATACAAATGATGTCATTTTGAATTGAATGGCGATTCCATGTATGGATGTTAATGTGTTGCATCTTTCATGAGATTAGAATTTCGATTAAAAACAGTCATTGCCTTTATCCACCAGCCCAAATGAAGTCTCGGACTGGTGAAAATTAATTGTAGTTTTGAAAATACTGTAGTAAAATTAATAGTTATTCTAGCTAATAATTCTGTTCAACATAATAAGTTGTGTTTATCAACCCTCAATGAATTCAGATTCTGCCCTCTGGCTGAAGTTCTCAGAACATTATTTATTGAAGCAGACTGATAATTGCCATCAGACTCTTATGTCTGCTTCCATACACATGTTCAGTCAACTTCAGTCACATGATCATTGAAATCACCTTCAGGGACATGATTCTTGGCTGTACCTATTTTCACCTTGGTGGATCGGAACCACATTACTGTTGGTAAATTTCATGCTTAAGGAAATTAGCAGTGCCCCAGTTGAGCTCATACCCAGGACCTCTTGATTCCTATTTGGCACTCTTCCACTGAAGCACTGCTGTGTATTACCCTCTTAATAATGTTTTACCCCAATCATCAATCAATCCAATTCCCAAGTATTGGTTTAATGGAACCGATCATATTTATAACTGCAATGTTTACATAAATGACCTGTACAGAGTTCAGTTTGTACTGTACTATACTAGAGATCTACTGGTTTACAATATTATAATTCCTGTACTAGCTGACTAGCTTTCTATTCTCCAGTACCGAAATAATAAATATTGATTGGCTTGGAATTATGTTGTATAAGAGATACTCTGGTCTGGAAGAGAGAGATTGTATAGTTGTATTTTGTCTCTCTACTCTTAAAGTCAGGTACTGTGGCTAACAATTCTTTGATGATTTGTTTTTAACTTAATAACTGTCTAGTGATTGTGATAGGTTTGATTTGATAAGCTTGTAATGGTGAATGAGTTAGAATTTATGTTTGAATATCGATTGAATTACGATTTGTGTTTGGATTTTGATTGAGTTAGGAGTTGTGTTTGGATTTTGATTGAATTAGGATTTGTGTTTGGATATCAATTGAGTTAGGATTTGTGTTTGGATTTTGATTGAATTATAATTTGTTTTTGGATATCGATTGAATTACGATTTGTGTTTGGATATCGATTGAATTATGATTTGTGTTTGGTTTTTGATTGAGTTAGGAGTTGTGTTTGAATATCGATTGAGTTAGGATTTGTGTTTGGATTTTGATTGAATTGTTATTTGTGTTTGGATATCGATTGAATTACGATTTGTGTTTAAATATTGATTGAGTTACAATTTGTGCTTGAATATTGACTCATTCATTTATATTTGAATATATTTTTTTTAACTCAACTGGGATTTAATTGGAACTTGGAGTTTTTTTAGGATTTTAACAAAGTGTTGTGATTTTTTAATGCAATGTTTGGAATTGATTCAGTCAAATTCAGGTAAAACAATTCAATGTTTGTTTTTTGAAGTATATTGTATGAGTGGTATATTTTAATGAAGCTAGTACATGAGTGATGACTGACACCATATTTCTTGCCACACAAACCTCACCATGTCATAGGCTTCATCATCAGCTGACCAAATCTTTCATTCTACTTTGGCAATGCTTTAGATTTTTTGTTTTTTAGTGTTCATAGGGGGATCTAGCAGGGGGGGGGGGTTCAGGGTGATCCATGCCCCCCCCCCTGGAATTTCCGATATGTACCTGTCCATAAAAGTATTTCTTGACTGTAAGTCATTTTTTAGTAGCATGAAGCAATTTTTCTCGGTGCTTAACATAGATTTAATGGTTTTGTAGTTTTTATTATTAATATGTTGCATTATTCTGCAAAAAGTGTATAATGTGGTTCGGAAGTTTGGACCCCCCCCCCCTAGAAAAAGTACCCCCCCCCTTAGAAAAAATCCTGGATCTGCCCTTGATGTTTAAGTGTTTTGCTTGCAACATTGTCAAGTGAAGGATGGTTTGAAGTTGTGTCACCTAGTAGACAGATATTTTATTGTTTGTTCTTGAACTTTCTGAGGATAGTGTGAGGTTGGTGCACCCTAGAACCTAGCTTGCTATACTATTGCATATATTTAAAGAGGTCAGGGACATAACAGTAGACATTTGATTATTTTGAACTCAAATTTTTGTTATGTGATATGTGCAGAAGAAAACCCAAGTATGTATATGAATTCCAGATAGAGTCTATTTCAATAGGACTTTCTGATCAGTACTTTAATCTAATGTAGTACAATTCCTACAACAGGCTGCATACAAACTGGAAAAATCATGAAAAATGAGATTTTTCTGGAAAAATCATGGAATTTTGAGTTTGGGAAAATATCATGGAAATGTCATGGAAAATTAGAAACCATCATGCAAACAGTTCATTATGAAATGGAAATACTATTTTATGTCTATTTTTATTTTAACCCATAATAATCAATTAAAAACACAAATTCAAACACAAATCTCAACTTAAAATGTTAAGTACGAATCACACTTTGGTACGAAAATGTTTTCTGTTTTTCTTCAAATGTCATAAATTTGTACTCGTTTTGGGTTATGTATGTGTTTCTGTTGTATCATGGAAAACTGAGAGAAATCATAGAAAAGTCATGAAAAATCATGGAAATTTGGTATTCAAAATCTGTATGAACCCTTTACATTTATTTCAGAATGAGTAGAATCATCCTATGGCTCTATGGGCCATTCTAACAGTAAATCAGTGAACCATTCAACGTCAAGTGTACCGAAATCCCCATCACAACTAACGGCAAATTCTTCATCTTATAGCGATGACTCAGATATTGACGATGTTGATGGTGACATAAATAAACCCAAACATAGTAAAAGGAACTCAAAGAAAGGAAAGAAACAAAAGATGCCTTTATTTAGAAAACAAAGTACCAATGCCAAGAAGAGGCAAGATCATCAACAATATTTGGTAATTGTTTCTTTTTGTGTATTATCATTTAATTAACTGCCTAATTTTACTGCTTATAGGCTAAAATACCCATAATGCATTTGATGCAATCTGTATATAATATTAAAAATCAAAGCGCTGAAGGCACTGAATTTGTTCGGGTATGAAAAGTTAAAGTAGATTTATTGCTTCAACAACGTAAGTGTACAATGACAGACCAGTGACTCTGGTTTGTTAGGTAGAAAAACTGAAGTCCTGAACAAATAACAAGATTGGGATATCAATATTACATTTTTCTCTTTAACTCACTTGCCCAAAGTAAAGGACTTGTGAAAAGTGATTTGTGCCTGTAAATAATTACATATTTCATAAAGTCAATCTAGTTTATTATTCTGCCTTTACTCTTTAACATAAATACTTCAGGCCAGGGCTTGACATTAAAGGTCATCCAATTGCCCCTGACAACCTATATTTGGGTTCATGCAACTTGTTTTCACTAGTAAACATTTGGTTCTGGGCAAGTGAAATATATAGCTGCTTGTCAATGGAGCAACTTACTTTAAAATTCAATGTAGAGCATTGCTGGCTATTCCAGAGAAATTAAGGCCATGACTAATTTTTTGACATAACACAAATATCATTATGAGATATTTAGCTTCCGTCTTTAGAATAATCACAGAGACAGTGTCTATCAATAGATTTCTGAAAGTACAGTGCCCTCTAAAGTCCTTGGACAAAATCCTGTGTTTAAAGTTAATTCCATTTACATATGAGAATTATATTAGAATTCTGCAGAAAATCTCTAGCATATTCTGGACCAAAAATCTGGAACAATATACCACTCCATGTAAGCCAATCAAATAGCCTCCATTCTTTTAAAAAAAGCATACCTAACTTGGTTCTACTCTGGTGGGAATACTTTAAGCATGTGATTATTATTTTTGTTCCTTGTCTTTTTTGTTCTTATTTGTTTTCTTGCATATGTACCTGTTTAAATATGTTATATAATACTTGCTCATTTCTTTCAGTTTCATTATTGCTCATTTCTTTCAATTTTATAATTATATCATACTGTCATCATCATTGTAAATATTGTGGAGGCTCTCAGGGAAGACTGGGCTTGCCCAACTGAGTTGCCTAATTAAATAAAGTTATTATTATTATTACATATACAGTGTACCCTGTGTATCTTAGCATTTCCAAAATCAGCGTTAATTAGCTTTAGCTTGTCAATACATGTATATAATTCACACTATGTTCAACAAGGTTCAACATTTAAGCTTGTCCGATTGCCCCTGACAACCTATTTTTGGCTTCAGGCTTCTTGCTACTGGTATGAAACATTTGGTTTGGGAAAGAGAAATATATAGCAGGCTGTCCAATCAAGCAACCTACTTGAAAAATCAATGACCGGCCTTGTGTGAATAAAGTTTTAATTATAATTTAATTACTTGCTGTTGGCATGATAAGGTTTATCGTCAGAAACTCGCGGTACTCAAACATTATGAATAATAATACCCTGGGTTACAGAGGATGGATAAGGTTTAATTTGAAATTTCATTTGTCCTAGAACTTTTGTTGAGCGCTATAACTTAATGATTTTTGTTATGAATGATTGTTTACATACTAAACTAAGTATTTACTTATATTTTTAGGCTAAAGAGAATCCAGAGCCTGTTATTGATTTATCTAACTGTGAAATAGATGAGGTAAGACTTTTCTTTACAGCTTTACAATGAAATGTGGTAATACAGTACAAGCTCACTTGAGCAATGCCCAACCAGGGTCAGAAGCCCAGTTGGTAGGGTGCCTGGATTTGGAATCTAGTGTCCTGAAGGGGTTATGGGTTCGAATCCCATCCGGGAGTTTATACCTTTCCATGAAAATTTGACAATAATGTCAAATTTTTCCATTCATATGGAGAAGTTTTCAGCCTTGTGGAAGGTTTATGTGAGTACTTGTGAGTACAAAGGTCCAGGAAAACTAAGTTAGGTGTGCTGGACACCATTATAATATGACTTATACAATGTGTTGCTACAGCGTGTTGCTGAACCCAACAAAATAAAGAAATTGAGCAACACTCACTTGGATTGACTGAAGTGTGTTGTTGTTCAGAGGTATTGATTAGTAGATCTATGTTAAATTCAATTAAATTTACATGTAAGGGAATACCAAAAGCTGTTGTTGTGCCTAAGATTTACACGGTATAGGGCTGCTTTGCAGTGGTTATACTGTATTCAATCAAAAATTGACAATGAAAATTTGAAATCTTCTTTTTTTTCATGGTTGTGAATGTTATTTCAAAATGACGTTGTTTTGAATGAATGCATACAAATAAAACAAAATTAGTGTGCTATTTTGAATTCTTTGAAAAATGCCCCTGAATAATTTTTTATTTTTTTTACTATGCCACACTTGAAGTTATGTTGTCGAAACTCATTTTTAAAACTCACTTATCTAGCATGAAAAATTGACAATTGTCTTTAACATGAGTGGAACATTTAATGACTTAAGAAAGGCTGCTAAAATTAATGTTTTAAATATGTCAGGACTCAGAAAAAATACTCATCCTTCTAATTTCTATAATAATTCCTGTGATGTGATGGTACATTGTAAAAGTGCAGTTGAAAATCTGCTTCCATACACATGTACAGCTGACTTTTTGTAAGATAACTCCTGATTATTGAAATCACTTTCAGGCAGGTGATCCCTCATAGTAAACATTTACATCTGGGAGCAGTGGAACAACTGTAAGTAAGTTTCTTGCTCAAGGAAATTAGCAGTACCCCTAGTGGGGTTTGAACTGGGACCTCTTGATCCTATAGTGGACATCCTACCACTGATCTACTGCTCTTACTTATTGTTATTAAAATATTTATGTTATATATCTTATGTATTTTAGATCCCATCTGGTACCTACAATCTTTGTAAGATTATGCATAAAGAGGTAAGTACACTCTTCACTTTAATCACATCTTAACTCTGGAAGCCTACGACTAGTCTGACTAGCAAAAAATTGATTGGGACAGTTGAAAATCAATTATTTTATTCAATAATTATGATAAATTTTCTTGAGCTCTGACCCATTTTAAGCCGAATTTGTCAATGTAAAAATTTGGCGTATAGTTTATTAGTGGGATTTTTCAACAAAAAAATTTGTCTTATAATTCGGCCTACTTTAATGCTTGGATCTGGTTGTGATTTGAATGAATTTTGATGTTTTTAATCGTCTTGGTGACAACTTTGGTTAATCATGCAAATTCAAATACCATTCACAGAAGCATAAACGTATTATGGAAATCTGTTTTCAATATAAAGAGGGTTTATTAAGATGGCCCCTTATTAAAAAGCTGTGACTCTGATATGATTATGCTGACTTTTGTTATCTTTTGTCTACTTCTAGGTCTTGTTGTTACATGATAACTGGTTGTGTTCTATTCACACTACAAACAATTTGATAACCGATCTAGTTAGTATTAGGGTATGTATCTTTTTATTGTCTAGCAATTATTCTAAAATTGTGAAAATAATTGGTTAAGGCAGAAAAAAAGGGGGGCAGGGTTATAGGCGGATCCAGCGGTTGGGGGGGGGGTTGTCAGGGGGGTCTGGACCCCCCTTAGAATCTCCAAAACGTACCTGTCTATTAGTGTATTTCTTGACTGTAAGTCACTTTTAAGTATCATGAATCAATTTTTCTCAGTGATTAATATAGATTTAATGGTTATGTAGTTTTTATTAGCAATATGTTGCATTATTCTGCAAATAATGTATAATGTTAATGTGTTTCAAAAGTTTGGAACCCCCCCCCCCCCTAGAAAAGTTTGGACCTCCCCTAGAAAAAAATCCTGGATCCTCCCCTGAGGGTGCTTCAGAGGTTTGATGTTTCAAAGTAAATATTTCTGCATTGGGAGGGGAGATAAAGGGCAGGAAGGAGTAAAAAAGAACAGGGTGGAATAAAAAAAAGGCAGGGAGGAGTAAAAAAGAACAGGGTGAAACATCCTACTACTCTGCTTTAAAATCATCTCTATGTCATCTGCAGATGGTATCATATAGATTTGTCAGTGCAAAACTGTTTACATCATTCTTTAGTAGGGCTGTCACGATACGTCAGGAGCGTATTGCGGTATATTGTGATGCGCTAGAACAGAACCGCGATACGTACCACGATATACCATTTGCAAACCAAAGACTCGGATGTATAATATTTCTGTCATAAAGAACTTATTCAACTGTTCAGTAGTGCAGTATGTTAAAGGATTTTGTAGGGAAAGTGCCTGTAGCTGACTGGACTGAAAAAATACTCGGCCTCTAAGAGTAATGAGAACATCCGAAACACGCCAAAATTCTTTGAACTTCAACTTTCATCGAATGAACCATGGAAAACTGATGTTTCACTATTTTCATTTGGTGAAGGGAAGAATTTTTCGATGAAAATAAAAAATATCGCTAAATACCGGTACAATGTACCGCGGTACGTATTGCCGCAGCTGCATATTGCAATATACCGGTATATCGTGACAGCCCTATTCTATAGTATCAAAAAGTTCTTGGGCAAATGGAAATTTTAGAAAATTTGTCTTGTATACCACCACTTATTTTACTATATGCTTCTAAAGCTAATTTGTGTAACATAGTTTGATTCATATATTGAAATACAATGTACGGGTGTTTAGCTCATATTGATGTATTGTATGAAATTATAAATATAGGACTTGTTTATTTTATTGTTTGTATAATTGATTGTTTTGTTGAGTACTCCACTGAAGTATTTTATTGATTTTATTATGTTTGAACTATTTAGTAGTAACAGCACAGAATCTGTCTGATCCTTTTGTAACAAAGCTCCTGTTGTTTAATCATTAGTTATACAAATATGTATTTGTTATATCATTATAGAACATTTTGAATGTTCTCTTACTCAAAAAAGACAGGGAAGCTGGGCTTGATATTAAAGGTTGTCTTATCGCCCCTGACGACCCATATTTGGGTTCGGGCAACCTGTTACTGTTATTAAAGGCATGGTTTGGGCAAGTTAAAAATAAAGCTTGCTGTCCATTTAGGCAACCTAGTTTAAAAATTAGTGTCAAGCCCAGGGAAGAGGAAAGTTATACATCAGTGGAAAGAAGATTTTAAACTTACTATAGTTCAATTTTATTAACCCTTAACCGCTCAATCCCACAGTTTTACATGTCTAGACCCCCCCTTCCAAAATTGCTGCCACAGCCTTGAAAATGGTGTTTTTTAACTGGAATAAGTGAATTTCACTTAAGGATAGTTGTCCCCAAAAAATGAGCTTTTTTTCGCACGCCTCCCACACAAAAAGATGTCTCAGGGGGGTTCCGAAGGGGGGATGTGCCCCCCTTTGTTGCTGGGGTTTGAAAGGGGCGCAGCGCCCCTCATCGCCAGAAAAAAATCGGGGTCATTGAGTGCAGAGAAATGGCGCCAAATGCTGATAAGAAAACATGATTTCAGTATCTGAAAAGACCTGGCACTTTAGACCTCAATTTTGGAAAATATAACTGTTTGAAGTGCAAATGTGGGGTTGAAAAAGAGCGAAAATTGCATTTTTTGCCGTTTTTGCTCCACCCCAGCATTGCCATGGTAACGGGGATCGGGGCTCAACTTGGTTTTTCTGAAAGACATTCACCCAGGTAATAACTTGGCCAAGTTGCATATCTGTATGATAATTAGTAATGAAATTAGAGCATCTTGAAATAGCCCTTGCATGTAATGGTGAAAAATGGCTACTTTTCACACATGTCGCAACCAGTAAAGGATTAAACTGTCAGTGGCACATGCACTAATCCCGCTGATTTGAATATGCAATATTTGTTTGATAACCCCCATACATAAGTACAGATATCTATTTTTATAAGTAGTGAGTACAAAAGTACTGTATGGAGTATTTAAATCAGTGGGGTTGATGTATGGATAAAAAAGTTTCTTGCTCAAAAAATAACAAAGAGGTAGATTTTGGATATGATTTAAACCAACGCTAAGCTGGCTATCTACCTGTCCAACCACTTAGCCACACTTGCTCCATGTTGGGAATCTTAACTAAACCCCTTCTAGATTAAGGCTAGTATTCCATAGTTCTGTGCTCCGTCATCCATGTCCCTGTACCTGTCATATGTACGTATTGTTTACGTCCGTAAGGGGTATTTGATATTTTTGTATGTAAATAATGTGTGAAAGTTTATTAAGTGTTCTTTTGCAGTTGTAAGAGATTCATACCAAGTTTTTTCCTAGAAAATGTGACATTTCACCACTAGCTAATGTTAAGAACTGTGATTGCATCACAAAATAGAAAATTCTGTCCTTCTCCAGTGATTTTTCTGATGAATTCCATCGGACACGGACACGAATGCAGACACGAATTGGACATATGGAATGGACCCAACAACTTTCTTGTTAAACGAATAATCACGGACACATGTGCATGGACGTAGACAACAGAGCACGGAACTATGGAATACTAGTCTTAGGCTTACATGATAATGTTGTTACTATTATTTATAATTGTAGGTATTAGATGTACATAATAATGAAATCCGTTCTTTACCATCAGAGATTGGACAATTACATAGCCTTCAGGTTAGTGTACTACTTTGTTTACATTGACAAACTTAGATATTAGTAAGGCAATGCCACATTAGAATTATGTTAACCATCTACTCAAGTTTAACAAACCTAGGTACCTATTCATTAAAACACACTTACTGAAATTGAAAACAACTATTTATGACAAAAAAATAATAATTCTGTATTTATATTTTTTAATAAAAAAAGTCATCATAATATGAAACAATGGTCTGAAGTTAATGTAAATTGACTAGTGTTTTTTTTTCATGTAAAATATATATTGTATTAATGGCACGGTTATAAATTGCTTTCAATGAATAATGTTGTTGCCTTACACATTTTCCCCAAACAAAATTGTTGGTATCGAATCCTGGAACATCGGAATTATTTAAGAAAACTGACTCTAAAACCTATGCGCACACTGATGTTTAACAAAATTCCAGCATAGCATTGCCTTATCTATACTTGTATTCATAAAAACCTGCTGAGAGAAGCCCTAATTGATACTAATTAACTAAGGTAGGAGGGAGAATGGCTGTAAAATGGATTTCATGATTCCTGGGCGGGGCATAGTTTTCTTGTGTATGGAAAATAATTTCTGCAGCCACTCTCCCTACTACCACTGATTCTAAATCATGTAGGGCAGTTTGTCAGTCACTGACAGAAGTATGTGCCTAGTAACTGGTTAACAGCTAAATCCAGAGTTTTAGCCTTCCCAGGAACAGTGAGTAGGTTGACAGACTGCTGTACTGACTGACCTATACAATGTGTTGCTTTGGTGTTAAACCAAATCAGAAAAAAATATGCAAATCAATACAATTATCTAAAATTTAATGATATTTAGTAAGGGCACTCAAAGTGTACTGTCACTAATGACTTTTAGTCATTTACATTTGCCTGAGTAATTGTTAGACAAGTTTACAGACAGATTAGAGATTAAGGCCACAACAAGTTGATCATATGTTCTACGGATTCGCCTTCACCTTAATTTTGATGGTTTTTACAAAATCAAATTTTGCAGTAATGATATGCGGAGTGGATCGGGTTCTTTGCTTAGATTCAATGCTTGGATCTGAAATTACGGTTTGTTAACTCTGGAACGATGTTTAGAACATCGTTCCAAAAATATTTTTATTTCCTCGCTCACTCATAAAAATTTGGCCAAACCGCTATATAAAGCAACTGAATTAAGATGTTTTTATTTTTTCTTCGCTTGCTCGCCCCATTTTTCCCCAGAAAAATCGGTAGAACACATGATCAACTTGTTGTGGCCTTTGGCCCATTTTGCCAAAAACATTTTGTTTTTTAATCATAAATGTATTGTTTGTATTTGTAGGTATTGAATCTTGAAAACAACAGATTACATAGTTTACCAGACAGTATTGGTAATTTAAAATATGTACAAACGCTCAATTTGAAAGGTAAGCATCTCAATATGAAACTGAGTATGAAGTCTCACAACTTTTCGAATAGCTAGTTTACATGATTTTGAATATTGTTATTTCTGTATGGAGTCCAGGTTTCCGAATGTCATACCCTTCCATAATGATTCAACTCGTTACTATATTGACCTTTGTATCAATGATGTCCTTTAAGTTTCAATTAAACTCCAATCTGATTTAAACCCAATCTAAAATTCTATGCTCGTTTACTCACTTATTTAAGATCTTGCTATTTTGTTATGATGGTCACATTCAGGTAACTTTTTCTCATTATAATATTCATGACACAATCATTATGTTTAGTAACTTGTTTACATCCTCTTTGTCACGCAGTTTGAAAAGAGACATCCAATCAAAGGTTGTTAATAACACCACTGTCAAATAAGCTCAAAAACTTCAGTCTAAAAATAAAAATTAGGAAATCAAGATACTATTAATAGTGTTTCGTCTAGATGAAACTTCTCATTGATTGGTCGTCACAAAGGTCATCTCGATGTGACCCTCGGAATGACCCTAAGAGATCCTATATGACAGTGGTCTATAGGATATCTGGTCATAGGGATTGAATTAAACTCATATAATCTGATTATGCAACTAATTCAAACAAATTGTACTGTTAATAAGTACTCTATTTGGTCCTGCAGTGTCAAGCAACAAATTACAATAATAATAATAATAAAGACTTTATTTAAGAGGCAACACAGTTAGGCAGTGCCCAATCTTCCCTGTTAGCCTCTTAACTAAACAAAAACACATTTACATATTATGTACAGCAAGCATGATAAGCATTGAAATAAATATATACAATGAAAGAAATAGGAAATAAGGAATACAAAAACAGTTCAATGATCATTTAAGTTACTTTAGTATTTCACCACAAAGTATATTTATGTTTGAAAGATTGTAAATTTCTGGCAAATTGTACCTCATTTGGTAATGCATACCATAATTTGGGGCCTGAGTAATTTAGAGATATTTTTGTTAATTCCAGTCTAGGCTTAGGTACATAAAGAAGTTGATTATTATCTGAAGACCTTAAATGGCGGGTACATTCTATATTATTTTTACTGAATTTTTCACTTAGATATTGAGGACATAAATGTCGTAGGTCCATATGGCTCCTCTCAATGTAGAAAGATTTAGCCAAATTTTAACCTCTATAGAAAATTTCAGTTGATACATTTGTTTGTTTATTTTTCAGGTAACAAATTAAAAGCGTTACCTAGCACCGTATGCAGCATGAAATCATTACGTATGTTAGATATCAGAGATAATCGTGTTACTGCCTTACCTAAAGAACTATGTTATGTACGGACATTAGAAACATTGAGTGTAGATGCTATCAGTATGAAATATCCAGCCTACAGTAAGTTACCTAGTTAGCTCGACTTTACGAAGTAATGTAGAGCTCTCCTACTCGCCCCGGCGTCGGCGTCGGCGTCCGCGTCCGCGTCCACACTTCTGATTAAAGTTTTTGTGCAGTAAAATACTTTCTTCTATATCTTTGTTATTTCTTAAGATATTAACTTCAAACTTTAAATATATGTTCCTTACTATCAACCACATCTCATATGACAAGGTCCATAACTCCAAACACATTTTTTCAAGAATTATCTCCCCTTGAACTGATTGAAGTTTTTGTGCACAGATTAAAGTTTTTGTGCAGTAAAATACTTTCTTCTGCAACTTTGTTATTTCTTAAGATATTAACTTCAAACTTTGAATATATGTTCCTTTCTATCAACCACATCTCATGTGACATGGTCCATAACTCCGAATGCATTTTTCTCAGAATTATCTCCCCTTGAACTTAGAGTTTTCTTTAAAAAATGTTTGTTTTTACTGCAACTGTTTTATTTTTTTAGGTATTGATTTCAAACTTTAAATATATGTTCCTTATTATCAACCACATCTCATGTGACAAGGTTCATAACTCCGTATGCATTATTTTCAAAGTTATCCCCCTTGAACTTATAGTTTTCTTTGATAAATATTTGTTTTTACTGCAACTGTTTTATTTCTTTAGGTATTGACTTTAAATATATGTTCCTTATTATCAACCACATCTCTTGTGACAAGGTTCATAACTCCAAATATTTTTTTTCTTCAGAATTATCTCCCCTTGAAATTAGAGTTTTCTTTAAAAAATGTTTGTTTTTGTTTTTTTGCAACTGTTTTATTTCTTCAGGTATTGACTTCAAACTTTAGAAATATTTTTTTTCTTCAGAATTATCTCCCCTTGAAATTAGAGTTTTCTTTAAAAAATGTTTTGTTTTTGTTTTTTTGCAACTGTTTTATTTCTTCAGGTATTGACTTCAAACTTTAGATATATGTTCCTTATTATCAACCACATCTCATGTGACAAGATTCATAACTCCTTATACATTTTTTCAGAGTTATCCCCCTTGAACTTATAGTTTTCTATTTATTTCTTTTTTTTCTTTGAATTTGTTAAGTTTATATTTTTAAATTTTAAAATATGTATGTTCCTTATCATCAACCACATCTCCTGTGACAAACACTTACTAAGTCGAGCATGCTGTCTCCTCTGACAGCTCTTGTTTTTTTAACATGCTTGGTCTGCTTGAGAAATAGGAGCTGTGGCCCAGTAGTAGGAAACATGCTAATGGATTGACAAGTCCAGGGTTCAAATCCTACCTGTGGCACTAGTAATTTCCATGAGCAAATTCAGTTATAATTGTTTCACTATATTTGTAAATATAATACATGTATAGCTGAAGCAGAGATGTGAACATTTCTGCCTTTTATGGACTTCAAATCCTGTTTGTAGCCTGTCTATTTTCCTTTCCTTAAAGTAATTGTGTTGGTGTTACTTTCAGTGGCAATGGTGATGACAGTGTCCCCTGTTTACTTGTCTGGAACTTAAGTCCAATATTAATCAAGCTACGGACTTGAAACAGTAATGATGGCTAGACATCATAGGGCTGAAGTGCGTTGCTCATTGACAAGAACCATAACTCTGCTTTTTAATTTTGAGTTATTGCCGTTTGTTGTATTTTATTGTCCATAGTATAACTTTTGTCTGGGGACACATCAGATATGTTAATAGTATGACAGTATTATTAAAGCATCATACAAATTCTGCTGTTTACATTTTGTTTGATATCATTTTATCGAGCAATTGGAATTTGTAAGCATATATTGATCTATTGCACTTAAAACACAATAAACATAGAAATGATATAAAAGAAAAAAGAAAACACTTCAGTATTTTGTCATGAAACATTAATCTAATGTGATATATGATTGTCTAGTGTTTTCTTACTTCAATAATCAATACATGCATGACAAATCAACTACAGTAAAGTTCCACTTTAAAGACCACTTTATTTCAAAACCATGCCATTCTTGACGATTTGTGAGTCCCAAATGTATAGTCCACAATTAAAGCTACTGATTTTAAAGGTACTAGTTCACTGATTTGGTTCAGATTTCAAAGAACCATACAGTGTCTGTAATTGTGTCAAAACATTAATTCTTAATATAATAAGACAAAGCGACCTATAGGTTGCAAGAAATATACAACAAAGCTCATAAAAATGCTCTGAAATTGTCTATACCGTAACATACAGGGTAGATTTTTACTACTTGAAACTTGAAATCTGTGAATGAGTACCTTTAATATTCTTTGTAGCAGAACTTCACTTGTAAATGATGATTATACTTTAGTGTGGAAATGGAATGGAACTTGTCTGAACTTGTTTGAATTTGAGGTGATTAAACTGTGAATAGGTCTTATTTAGTCATTCAGATGGGAGATAACTAACCACCAAGGCAGTTGTTTTTGTTGTTGTGTTTAACACTATAGCAACACTTGGTATAGATCATAACACAGTGGTCAATCAACCTACTTACTGTTTCTGGAAAGGTTAAATCTCTGGATTTAACTGTTAACCAACTACTAGGTGCATACATCCGTCAGTGACTTACTACTGCCCTACATTATTTGAAATCTGTGGTAGAATGGAGAAAGGCCATAGGAATTTTTTCATGACCAAAATCCATAAAAGTATGCCTGCCCAGTGTAGTGGTCTGTTACCCAGGCATCTAACTTGCGACCCCTTGATCAATAGACTTGACCAACTAAGATAACTGACCTCCCAGACTGTATGTTTAACAATATAAATGTTTTATTTTTATTATAGATATCTGCTGTAGTGGCACAGAGGCCATGATGAAATTTTTATGCTCAGGTGTGTAAAATTAGATTTGATGTTACAAATGTTGGGTTAAGACTAAGGGCACGTTCCACAAGGCGATCGCTAGCTAGCGCTTTATGAAAGCGATTTTTTGTAGCATAAGAGGTCTATTGAACGGTTTGCTTCAAGCTAGCAAATCCAAGATGGCAACTTTCTCAAACAAAAAGTCCAAAATTGTAACAAATGAAAAATGTTTAAATCAATTATCACCATGATTATTCTCTTTTACCACTTCGAAGAAATATACCGGTATGCATTAAATAAAATATATATATCAGTATTCTTAAAAAAGAAACCAGTCACGCAGGGGGCAGCTATTTTGAAATAAGCAGAAGAGTTCAGAATGATAAGGCTAGCAAGAAAAAAACTTGCTATGCATTGCTAGCTAGCGATTCAATTTGCTTGATCTTAGCAAACCGTTCCATTGGAAATCGCTACACAGCGCTAGCTAGCGATTGCCTTGTAGAACCTGCCCTAAGTACCAGCAGTCATCTAAAAAAACAAGAAATGTGATTATATATACTAGTTACACAAGCTCATGATTTTGATCAGTAATGTGATGGAATCAGATAATTATTTTTACAATTTTAAGTTCCTATGCAAAGTTTGTGCAAATTATGCTCGTTGGTCAAAATGGCCCCAACTCGGGGGTCACAAGTTTTCAGTGGAGTTATATAAAGAATTGTTGAAAAATCTTCAAATTTCCAAACTGCAAGGCTTAGATTTTTCATATTTGGCATGATGCATCACATTAGGGTCTTCTACATAGGTTCTTTAAATTATGCCCCCTGGGGTCAAAATTGGCCTCCCCTCAGGGGTCACAAGTATTACATAGAGTTAGTTGTATAAGGAAATGTTTAAAAATCTCCTTTTCTAAAATTGTTATATTTGGCCATATTTGGCATGTAGCAACTTTAAGGTCTTCTACGTGCTCCTTGAGTCAAACTTGACCATTTTTTCAGATTTCTCAATGAAAAAATTTGGCTAATAGTTTGGTGAAACACGGGCTCTTGGGCAGGCGGGCGGCGTCCAGTGTCGTTAACAATTGCGTTAAAGTATTCAATTTAGCATATATCTCTGCCATTTATTGTCAGATCTTTATGAAACTTCATACAATGATAACTTATCATATGATGGACAGAATTAGACAGTAACCACAACTCTACCTGGCTTTATTATGGATTATTTCCCTTTGTTATGTTTGCGTTAAAGTTTTTAAATCCGACTTTAATGTGGTTTCCACATGACATTTCTTGTATATATTTTGTACTTTAATCTTGTAGAATGTGAAATGGAATATTTAGCACCATCAAATTTTGTACTGGAGGTCTTGGACCCACCTAATCTTGCCTTACATTCTCCTGATTCAAATAAAAAAACATTTGAAGAAGACGAACATGATCGAAATGTAAGTACAAATGTATTTATATTTCTGTAAGTCTATATATATTTGATGCCTGATCTTTTATAACTTATTTCTATTGTTTATTGTATACCGTAATTTGACAAATATTTCACACACTCTTGCAAATTGCCCAATGAAGAAAAAAAGAGAAAAAACTTTCAGCCAATTTTCATGCCCATAGGGGGAGTCATTGCTAACTCACAGAACTTATGGTTTAAGCTGATTGCTGTATGTAATCATATGTGTCAAAAAATACAGATTACTATTTCAATTGATTTTTATTTGGTAGTTTGTGAAGAGGCTTCTTATTCCTATGAATTTCAAAAAGTTGCACTTTTGAAAAATCACATGATTCTAACATTACCAATGTAGGAGCATTAGTCTGAACAGCAAATCTACTTAAAATTGTCCCCAATTTTGAAAAATCATTTTTCGGAAAATGGTGTAAAACAAATAATAAGACTTGTCAAAATTTGTTTTTTCTTGTCTGTTTACAGCAACAGATTGCAAGTTACAGCTCTATGATGGTTTGTATATATTGATATCATTCATTTATCAACTATGACATTTTTATGGAGTTAAAGTTTAATCATATGTTTTTCATAGACGATATCGAGGGTTGCCTGCAAGTAGGGCTGTCACTGTACGCCAGATACGTATCGCGATATATTGCAATACACTACCACCATATTGGGATACGTACCACGATATATTGTGGGTTTTAGATTTGTTGTGTCTCCGCCGTATTTAACAGAAACATTACAAATCTTATTTGCAACTACTTAAATCTAGTCACACAAAGTCTAAATGGTAATTTAAGAATGTGATATACGTTTTCATATAAAAAAAGATGCTTAGGTTTAAAAAAATCAATCACCCCTTAGCTGCAGAGCATCCTAGCAATCAAGCTCCAGGACGTCATGCTTGTTTCACAACTTCCTGTCCCGAAGTATTCAATACAATAGCATATTTTGCACAAGTTCCCTGCAACCAATCGAACGCGCCTCAGTCGATTAAATTCATGTTTCTTCAGTTTAGATGGAGTAAACATTGGAAAAACTGTTGTTTGGCTACTTTGATTTTGCGATGGGAAGAATTTTCCAATGAAATATAAAATATCGTCAATTATTATATATCTAATAAATCTAACCAATCGACAATCTGCAATTGTACCATGTGACCGTCCAATATATTCCCGTATTGGATCCAAAAAATATATATTATTTTGGTATTGGATGGTTGGGTACATGTGCACTAAACGACGTTTGTCTGGTTTCTGATTTTAATCTTTAACAAATTGAAGACAAAAGTAAAAGAAAGATATATAATAAAAAGGTTATTATACATTTTACTGTATAATACAAAATATATTTATATATAAATATCGGTATGTTAATTTTGTACCGAGGTACGTATTGCCGCAGCTGTGTATTGCAATATGCATTAAAGAGTGAGTTTCTACATTCTTGCAGGCAACCCTCGATATATTTTGCATGGAAACATTTAGCTCTAGACAATATCTAGAATTTAAGTTGTGTCTATAGTGGACACTATATTGTATGGCCAAATGCAATAAAAGCAATTTAATGAGTCAGTGCAAAACTAGTGTATATACATCTTTATTTACATACACTGCCATCCGAAATTACCTTTACACTTGTAAAATACCCTAACTGGTTTTTTTTTCATTAATACAATTAAATTTTATTTTAGATATATTTATGATAATCATAATAGATTGTAACATTTGAAAGTGGAGTAATGATACTTTATACAATTGTAATTCTTAAACGTGTACTTATATCTTAAAACATGTATTTAATTTTTTCAGTATTTTAAAAATATTAAAAAATTTGCATCTGTCCGGAGTCATTAACAATTGCATTCACGTTTTTTATTTACCATATATCTATGCCATTTATTGCCAGATCTTTATGCAACTTTATACAATGATGAATTATTTCCCTTTGTAATTTTTGAGTTATCTGCAGAAAAATCCGGCTGAAATGAGGTTTTCGTATTACATATTTTTTGTGAGGAACTGTGATAATTTCAATAATTAATCTATTTCCTTGAAGCAATTAGGGACTTTAGTCAGTTATCTTTCTCTGATAAAATCTGAAGCAATCCAATTAGTAACTAGGTCCTTACAGTTGGAATCCTCGGATTTTATCATTGAATTTCTATGTAAGGATAACAAAATATTTTGGCAAATTGACATTGAAAAGTAAGAGTAAAGTCAGAGTATTCCAACTGATTGGACCTACATATTTGAAGAGTATACAAGGGGAAATAACTGACTAAAGTCCCTAATTGTTGTTTGATGTACTTACAGGACAAGAAAAGATTAGAACTGATGGAAGTAGAAAGAAGATTTGAGGAACATCAAGCAGAACAAGCTCAACTAGCATTAATGGCTCAAAAGAATCGTGATGCCATGGTGGCTATCATAGCAGAGGAGGAAACTAAAATAGGAGAAGAATTAGATAAACTATCTAAACAGAAAGATATAAGTAAGAAAAAACTGGTGGATGATTTGAGAATAGGTTAGTATCAATAATTAGTTGTAAGCACAAAAATCAGTTTTTTAGTCGGATTTTTCAACGAAAAAAATCGGCTAATAGTTTGGTGAAACACGGGTGGGCGGGCAGGCGGTTGGTCAGTTGGGCAGGCAGCCGGTGTCGTTAACAATTTCGTTAAAGTTTTTCTTTACCATATATTTCTGCCATTTATTGTCAGTTCTTTATGAAACTTCATACAATGATAATATACGATGTGATAAACAGAATTAGAAAGGAACCACAACTGTACAAGCCTTTATAATGGATTGTTTCCCTTTTTTATTTTTTGTGTTAAAGTTTTTTTATCCAGCTTTAATGTTGTTTTCCACATTACATTTCTTGTTTATTATTTTTTATTTATTCTTTGTTGTCTTTAACACCATAGCAACACATTGTATAGGTTATAATTATTATGGTGGTCAGTCCACCTACTTACTGTTCCTGGAAAGGCTAAATCTCTGGATTTAGCTGTTAACCAACTACTATGCTTATACTTTCTTCAGTGACTGACTACTGCCCTACATGATTTAGAATCAGTGGTAGGAAGGAGAATAGCCATTGAAAATTATTTCATGACCAAGCACCATGAAAAGTATGCACCGTGAATCGAACCTAAGACCTTTGATAAAAATGAGATTTAAATCACGTATAAAAGAAAAAGAGGATATTCGTCAACTTTGGTGTAAGATAGATTTTTATTTCACTGACTGAGCTCAGAAAACATTTTTTCACGAGTGGCATAGCCATGAATGAAAATGTCATTTTCTGAGTTCACGAGTAAATATAATTAAAAGAGCTTACACCAAAGTGGACGTATATTCTGGTTTTTTTATGCCTAGATTTGTGTTTTATTAGATGTATTTTACTAAAAATATATTTATATTATTATAATTGTCATGCCATTTCTTCTCCAAGATGATGTTATTTATCCTCAAAGATGACGTAATTGGCGATAAAAATATAAGACTATATTTTCACTACAATGAAAATGTAAAATTTATATTTTCATTGTATATTTTGATGGAATAATGTGACGTTTCACTGTAAAACATAAAGGAAAATATAAAATTGTTTATATTTTGACATATATATTTTTTACTTGTATAGTTGAACAAGGGTCAGAAAACTTAATAGCTCAATTACTAGATATGAATGCTAAAGCTAAGAAAACAGAGGAACTGTTGGATGCCTGGGAAGAAGAAAGGTAATTGGTTTATAATTGATTAGAATGTTAGAATGTTATTCAGTGCCCTCCAGAAGTCCATGCACAAAATCCTTTTTTCAGGATAACATTATTTACATTTACCCATGAGAAAATAAAAAAACAATGAGACATATGATCAAATTTCAAAATCGACATAAATTAGTTACACAGGATTCAAACAACGTTACAGATTTCAACTGTGTTACATGAGTAAGTTCTGAATTTAGTATAATAACATTATCACTTTCTTTTCAAATTTCATTTCTCAAAAAACTTGGGAGAGCTTGGCAATTTTTTTACCCTCTCATACTTTATAACTGTCTTATGTTAAACATACAAAAGTTGAGTACATGGGACTATAGTGGAAGTAGTCCAGTGGTAGGATGCGCATTTGAATATCAAGAGGTTATTGGTTCAAACCCCATTAGGAGCACTGCTAATTTGCTTTAACAAGAAATATACCTAAAAGGGTTCAACTTCACCCTGGTGTAAATGGGTACTGTGAGGGGTCACCTGCTTGAAAGTGATAAAAATGATCAGGGCTATTGTACAAAGTTATCAAGTCAGCTGATCATGTATATGGAAGCAGAATTTATACCGCATTTTAGCTTTTAATTGGAATAGGCTATGGAATATTGTATGGTAATTACATGGCGTTATGTGAATATGTCACCTTAAGTCATTGTGATTGTATTAATGTGTTTAAAATATTTTGTAATTTATTCATTCCATATTTAGAAAACATTGTCAAATGGACTGATAATGTCAATTGTATAGATATTAACTAATGTATTTTTATATTACAGAATAAGAGAAAACAAATTATTTGAAGTAAGATGGGAAGAATTACAAAATCTCAGGAAAGAAGAAGTGCTCAGTAAGTTGTTTGTTGTGTACTCACTGTTTTATGCACCTTCTCTTATAAAGGCATCATTTCTATTTGGAAAAGAGAACATATTACTGAAACATATCACTTTCAACATAGATTTCTGGAAATAAGTAACACAACTAGTATTTCTAGTAAATATTGTATTCAAATTGAATTGAACACCATACAGGATACATGTATAAACCTTTCAATCTCTGATTATAGAACCTGCTGTTAAAATATATTTACACAAGTTGTACTGTATTTACACTGGTAGTACTGAGTTTACACTGGTAGTACTGAGTTTACACTGGTAGTACTGAGTTTACACTGGTAGTACTGTGTATACACTGAAAGTACTGTGTATGAACTGGTAGTACTGTGTATGAACTGGTAGTACTGTGTATACACTGAAAGTACTGTGTATGAACTGGTAGTACTGTGTATACACTGAAAGTACTGTGTATGAACTGGTAGTACTGTGTATACACTGAAAGTACTGTGTGTACACCAGCAGTATTGTGTGTACACCAGCAGTACTGTGTGTACACCAGCAGTACTGTGTGTACACCAGCAGTACTGTGTGTACACCAGCAGTACTGTGTGTACACCAGCAGTACTGTGTGTACACCAGCAGTACTGTGTGTACACCAGCAGTACTGTGTGTACACCAGCAGTACTGTGTGTACACCAGCAGTACTGTGTGTACACCAGCAGTACTGTGTGTACACCAGCAGTACTGTGTGTACACCAGCAGTACTGTGTGTACACCAGCAGTACTGTGTGTACACCAGCAGTACTGTGTTTACACCAGTAGTACTGTGTTTTATATTTCATGTATATATTTCAGGTGCCATGGAGAAGAATTTAGAAGAATCAGATTTCTTTGAGTCCTGTAGACAAAAATTTGCATCCAACAAAGAAAACTCCTTACATCAAGCCTTAATAGAGTATGTGTTCATGTCAGAATATCTACTTTTACTCTTAGACAAGACTAGTATTTCTGTCAAGTTTATTCTTATTTATTTTAACTCAGTCGTGAAACAAGTTTTTTTAACTTAGATTATTTAATGTTAAATACACTTCCTGGTCACCTTGTTCTTAGCTTGTAGGATAAATTATGTTGCTTAAGAAAAAAACAGGGTTTGTTTTGGATGGGATTGGAACTAATGTGGAGCTGGCTAGTTAATGATTACCAGTAAAAATGTCATAACCACTCAGCCTGCCCGGCTCTTTTTCTTTCTTTGATGAGTATTTCTTTCTACACTGAATATGAAATTAACATCTTTACCGTAAAGTTTCTAAAGCACCAGCTCAATTTATCACATTTAGAACTGTATACTATGTTGATAAACTAATTAATGGGGATTTCATGATTTGCTCAGTGGAATCATTGTATCTTTCTTTCATGGATGAATATGAATTGGTTTATCCTTAATACAGTGTTTTAGCTCACCTGAGCAAATGCTCAGGGTGTGCTTTTGTAATCACTTGATGTACAGCGTCTGTCGTCTGTTCACATTTACCTTGTACATGCGATAGAGACTGTATTTTTCATCCGACTGTCCATCTAAATTATCCTTCATGTGTGAACACATTTCATGGAAACTCCACACCAACATCACCTTAAGACCACATGCAGACAATATCTTCACTGTCTATGGTCATACCCTCATTCTTGTTATTCAAGTTGAAAATAAATCACTGAACAATATTTAAACAACCTTCTGTACAGCTTCACAATGAAAAATTTAATTTTGTCTGCAAATTAAATCTTTCACCATGGTTCTTGTCTCTGACCAACTAATGCACTTCCTGTTTTCTGATGTTTCTGTGGGTTCTCAGGTGAGCGATATAGGACCATCTTGGCCCTCTTGTATTCAAGTACTCTTAGAGAGCACTGTATATCAACCTACCATTAAGTACTCTTGAAGGGTATTATATGTTTTATATGATATATTTTCAGTGATGATATGATGTCAAGTGCTCAGATAGAAAGTGTTTTATCTGATAATGATAAACAGCAACAATTATTACTTCAAACATTAGCTAAACAAGTAAGTTTTCAATAATAATCTACAATATTTATTACTTTAAATATTAGCTAAACAAGTAAGTTTCCAATGATAAACAACAACAATTATTACTTGAAACATTAGCTAAACAAGTAAGTTTTTTTTTTCAACGAATATATAGCCATCAAATGATGTTATGAATCTCATTTACCTAAGGGACATATGCTTATCTGGTGGGGCATACTTTTGTGGAGATAAGTCATGAAATAATTTCTACCACTGATTCTAAATCATGTAGGGCTGTTGTCAGTCACCTATGGAAATATGTGCATAGTAACTGGTTATCAGCTCAATTCTGATATTTAGCTTTTCCAGGTTCATTGCGTTGGTTGACTGTCATATTAAGACCTGCACAATGCATTTCTATGAAGTTAATCCCAATCAAAAAGAAAACTAAAGACTTCTTACTGATATAGGATCATGGGTTCAAGCCTATAGTTCTTTTGTGAGTAGTTATCCGGTCCATTACAAAAAAATGGAATTTCATTCTAATGCATCTTATGATTAATAATTAGATGAAATGTCCTGCTCATATATATCTGACTTATGTAAAATGACATAAAACCAAAACATGCCATGCATGATGTACATCATGGAAGATAGTTAAGCCTATTTCACATCATGCTTGCGGCAGCCGTACGACAACATTTTCTGAAAAATCGCAGAACTTCGTACAAACACTGCAAGACAGTCGTGGGTTTTTTCAGGTGATTGCATCGTCGTAGACGTCGCAAGTCAGATTTTCACCATGTTTATTTTTCTTGCGATCTCGTTGCGATTTTTGGAGCCCGCAAGACAGTCGTGCGACTGCCGTAAGACAACCGTACGTCATTCTTGAGACAGTCGCACGTAAGTTAAAGAATTAGGCGTACGCATGAATATCGTACGACTCTCGTACAAGTTTGCGTTTGTCGTGCGATTGAAGTACGGATGACGTTTGATGTATCTGCGGCGGCTGCGATTGGTCTGCGATTTCGTTCACAGTAAAAATCGTACGAGAAAAAAATCGCACGGCTGATGTGAAACAGACTTTAGGGGAACTGGTATTAGAATAGAACTCTGGCTATTGAAAATTGGGTGTAAAATCATGAACAAGTAATGAGATTTTTTATAATGCTGTTTTTCAGGAGCAACTTCAACGTGATGCATTTGAAGCATTGTTACTGCAGAAAGATGTCAAACATCAGAGGATTACGTCACAGATAGCTTTAATAGAAGATGAATTAGCTAGTTTAACTGTGGTTGAAATTGAGAGGAGAGCATATAGAATGGAGGAAGAAATGGTGTGTACATTTATAGTTTTATAGTCTACGAAATTTAGTGGGTGTCTGCCTGTCCAGTTGCCCGGACAACCAATATCTAGCTTGGGCAACCAAAAATTGCTTTTGGGCAACCAAATTTCTACAAACAAAATATATTGCTAGCTGCTAAATAACCTGTTTGGGCATCCACTTCCAAATCCTAATTTCGTAGACTGGTTTTATACCCTGCAGGGCTAAACGTTAGAGGTTGTTCCATTGCCTCTGACAACCTATATTTTGGTTTGGGCATCTTGTTACTGCTAGTAAACATTTGGTTCTGGCAAATACAATATATAGCTGCTTGTCCAATTGGGCAATGTCAAACTCTGCCCTGATCAAAGTGTAAGTTGTTCCACTCTACCCAGGTGAAATGGGAACTGTGGGGTCACCTGTCTGAATTTGATTTCATTGTTTGGAGTTATTATACAAAAGTCGGCATAACATGTATAATATTATGTAAATGGAAGTTGACTTTAAACTGGACTTAAACTTTTTTACTATGATAATCATATTATTTATTATTATTCATAGAATCGTCTGGCAGAGAAACGTATAACATTGATAGCTTTACTGTCACAACTGATGGAAGAACAAGATAAAAGACAGAGGGAATTAAGAAAAAGACTTGTAAGTGGATTTGTTGAATGTACAGTGATATCTTACAGTATTGGTATATTTCATTCAACTCTGAGTAGTGCATATATTAACCTGGCTGATTTAAATACTTGATAAAGTTCAATTATCCTTCAACATAAATCCAGATATTTTGTTGGGGGGGGGGGGTAGTAAATTATAGAAATACTGTAATAAGTTGTATATCCGGGACAAATGTTATATAGTTAAGTGGAAATATATCAACTAGCCTAGATTAATTTGACTAGTCCTTGGCTTGGTGCTAGTGTGTTAAGGCAATGCCTATGCCAGGGTTAGGTCAGTTGTCAGCCACTGATGAATTTATGTATTTAGTACTGGTAGAAGTATAAAGTCTAGATGCTTAAACGTCTGTTAGTAGATTGACTTGAATATTGTTTGATGAATGAAACTTTGTCTGAAGAGAGGAAAGTTGTAAACCACCATCAATCCCACTAAATTAAACCATTATTTAATTATATTTCTATATACTTCATTTTTATAGCATCTCTTACTCTTTAACCTCAATGTTTTATAACTCTTTAACATTTATGTTTTACAAGGACAAGCCGGATTTATTATGTTATATACCGGTAGTAATCAGCCAAATTATGTAAATTGAGATACATGTATGTTTCGTTAGCCTCAGGTTTTAGGCTAGTGGAATTAAGGTGAAGGTTGTTAACTGATGTTATAACAAAAAATATACAAACCAGTTAATTCAAATACAGTGGGGCTTTTCACAAAAAATCATACGATAAAAATCAATGTTAGTCAAAAGCAAGAAACAATAATACCTTCATTTTTTGGTCAATCAATTCCAAATATTATTGAATTATGTAGAACAAGTTGTATACTTTTTGAATATCATATCATTGATATTTTTATTATTGTTCTGACTTTGAACTGCAAAATTATGAGACTGAGGATATCTTTATTGTAAGAATTTTTGTGAAAAGATGCACAAAAGATCACTAGTTATATAATGTCTATGTGTATATATTTATAGCAAGAAATGGAACAACAACGGGAAGATGGCCAGGCAGATTATTGGCTTGTACAATATCAAAGACTTATGGACCAAAAACCACAATCACTTATTGATAGAGTAAGTCATGCTACGATTTAGTTTTTTGTTATTTTAAAATCTAGATGTTGTAACTTATAGAACTAAACTATATATTTGTGCTAAAACATAAACATATTTGTGTTACTTAAGTTTATGCTCCTAAAAGCTAAATTTACTGTATAAAAAGGAAGGGTGTTGAATAGTAAAGCAAAGTTGTAGATTATAAATGATTATCTCCCTTGTGTTTTAAATAAAAGTTATAGATCATGAATGAATTATCTCCCTTCAGTTTTGAAGCAGTTACAGATTATCAATGAATAATCTCCCATGTGTTTTGAACCAAATGTATAGATTATGAATAAATTATCTCCATTGTATTTTAAAGTAAAAATGTAGATTATCAATGGATTCTCTCCCTTGTGGAATTCTCTCTTGTGTTTTAAAGCAGTTTTAGAGTATGAATGAATTATCTCCCTTGCATTTTAAACCAAAGTTATAGATTTTCCATGAATTATCTCCCTTGTATTATAAACCGAAGTAATGGAATATCAATAAATGATCTCCCTTGTGTTTTGAACCAAAGTTATAGATTTTTCATGAATTATCTCCCTTGTATTTTAAACGGAAGTAATGGAATATCAATGAATTATCTCCCTTGAGTTTTGAACCAAAGTTATAGATTTTCCATGAATTATCTCCCTTGTATTTTAAACTGAAGTAATGGAATATCAATGAATTATCTCCCTTGTGTTTTGAACCAAAGTTATAGATTTTCCATGAATTATCTCCCTTGTATTTTAAACCGAAGTAATGGAATATCAATAAATTATCTCCCTTGTGTTTTGGACCAAAGTTATAGATTTTCCATGAATAATCTCCCTTGTATTTTAAACCGAAGTTATTGATTATCAATGAATTATCTCCCTTGTGTTTTAAAGAAACTATTTTTTATTGAATTATCTCCCTTGTTTTAGGAACAGAACCTTGAGATATGTGTTGTTAAGATATTAAACAGAGCCAATGCTGCAGATTACATTCCAAGGTTTGCTAGACACAGAATTACCATAGAAACATTAGTACAGATGACAGAAGAAGATTTAAAACTGGTAAATTTTGTTAACTTACTGGGATAATGTATAGATCAGTTATGCGAACACGGCAAATGTTTGTACTTGTAATTTACCGACTTATCCTATTATGGGGGGAACTTAAGTCCAAGATATCATGATCTTCCTATCACAAGTTTCCTACTCTATCCTCTGAACCATTGATTTAGGTAAATTGTTAAGTTATATATCAAGGGTTGCTTGCAAGACTGTAATAAGCGCATTGCATTAAAAAGTGAGTTACTACAGTCTTGCGGGTAACACTCGATATAAGCTATTTTTATGAAACTTTGTTTTAATTAGATAATAGTAGAACATTAATACCTAATACATTCATTTATCTCTGTTTTTGATTACTCTGCTAAACTTTTGTTCGATTGACACACCAAATTAACCTAAAGTATACAGTATCCTCTAAAAGACCTCAGACCAGGGCTTGAATTTAACCACCAATTGGATTTTTCTCAAATTTTACTAGCAAATGTATTTACTATTTATATGCAATAAGCAAAATACATGTAGCACCATGGATAGAACAAGGATGTTATTTGTTGGATAGACAAAGAATATCAAAACTGTTATTAAAGTGAATCTTTAATTGATACTATCGATATATCTGTCTGTTTCAACACTGATTTGAGCTTCGTTAGTTATGACAGTAATATCATTGCATCACTTTCAACTCGCAGAAATTGGCGAGTTAGAATAAAAAGTTACTCGCAATTTTCAAAATCCACTCGCATTTTGCGAGTGTGCGAGCTTAAATTCGAGCCCTGCCTTGGACCTATGAAATTATGAGAGAAAAACTGACCATGCTTACTGCCAGTAATTTTATGATCATTAAATGCTTATTCATGTTACATAGTTTGAACTTTACATTGATAAACTATTTTGTGCAGATTTTGTAATTCGTTTAGATGACAGATTTTTTTCTGAATCGCCATTATTTGATTGTTAAAGGCACAGAAAATAATCCAGTATAAGTAATAAGTCTTAAACACTGGTACCAATCCAAATATTTAACCATTCAGTCAAGAACTTATGTCTATAATATAAGGGCTTAAAAAATATAGGCCAGGATGTGGGTAGGATGACTGACCTCTGCAATAAGTCTGAAAAATGGATAAAATGTGGCATAAACGCTCGGCACGATGTGACCTTTCTGTGTTGATGCGCCGCAAAACCCAAACAAACAAACAAACAAGGCATAAATGCTATAACTAAATATTTGTTGAAATGCAGTGTTAACATTCTATTTAACATTACTTTACTTATATTCTCCCTATAGATGGGTATACATGAACTAGGTGTAAGAAGAGATATTTTGAGATGTGTGGAGGCTTATGTTGCCGAGCAACCTAAAGTGACAGTGAAAGATAATATGGTAAGATTTGTTTAACAGTAAAAATATGAAAGCTGGAACTTGAAGATTTGTCACAAAAACAGTATGAGCGAACAAGGTGTTTGTCCAGTCTAAATTCAACAACATTGTTACCCTTTTGTTTCTTGTTAGTTTTCTTAGATCTTTTTACATAGATTTTTACATAGATTAAGAATAGAATAATAGACTTTTTCATGTTATAGTTTGAAACAATCCCCTACATGAGTAGTGCATTTGGATTTTGAATTTAGTTGGTGCAGGTTGCATCCTACTAGCATGGATTGGGGGGGGGGGGTTATACCCTTCCATGAAAATTGGACTATAATGTCAATTTTTATTCATTAGTAAGGAACATGGCAAGTTGCTGGCCTTGTGAAAGGGTAGGTGAGTACACTTTGTACTAACATTATAAACAAATTTTCAGGAAATTTAGGCTAGATGTGTTAGCAGCAGTAAAATAACCTTAACCCACAAAGATCAACAACAAAAAATGTATCATAAAACAATATTTTATCAAAGGAGTTTTGAAGGGCTCTGTATATCATAAATGTATATTACAGGGAGTTACTGAGGAAGTTGTTACACCAACAGCTCCACCAATTAGAGAACTACCTACAGCTACCGCTAGACAATTATCTGTGACAGCAAGGGGACTTAACTCTGAATGTTCTATATGTCTGGATAATACAGTAAGTACAAAATATACTTTTAGGCAGTTTGAAATAAACTTTATCCCAGAATTCAAATTTATGATTTTTTACCTGAGGTCAAACAAACATGTACTGTTACAATAAAGGTATATATATATATATAGATACATGTAACTATAGGATTATCTTTGTAGCTCATTATTTTTCACAATTACACTGTCCTCAAAAAATTCCTTCCCAGTACAAATTATTGAATTGCTACACAATCCAAGTTCAAGCTGGAAGAAATATTCAATCATTGTTACTTTCATTCATTAATCAAGCACGGGAACTAAATTCAGTTGGTACATTTCATTTTTTTTAAGTTGCAGGAAAAGTTATCTATCCATCTCCAAAACTATGGTCAATGTATCTCAATGAGCCAGAATCAAGTTTGAGATGTTTATGTAATTTCATATCTAAAAGAATAACGTACTGATTTCAAAAAGCAAATATCAAAATAATTTAACAATAAACTGCTTTTAAAACTTATGAAACTCCATGCAGTACAATGTAAACTGTGAATGTGTGAAGGAACTTACGGAGGGCAGTGTATGTGTGAATAAGTTATTTATTCCTCATCAAAATTTTGAGTTCCTGATTTATTTTGTCGTTTGAGATATTCAGTTATAGTGTGTACAAAACCTCATTTAACCTCATTAATCAAGTTGGTCTGTTGTCTGCCTCTGGTGAATTTATGTGATTATACTGGTCTAAAGCCTAGGTACCGAGATCTAGACCTATCCATATACAGTGTATAGGTGTGTATAGGTTGATTCACCAACCATCATTATAATCACTGAAAAAATGTAGAAAAAAGCATGGTAGGCACTATGAATTTAAATTATATTTGACTATCTAAAAACTCACCACTATTACTGAAAAAATTTCAGAATAACATTATAAATGTCATAGATTTATTTTACTTTATTATATAGTTATACTTATAACATATTCTCTATTTTTCTCATTTCAGTCTGAAGTGATATTTATGAACTGTGGTCACGTGTGTACATGTTTACAGTGTTGCGAATCTGTTCAACTTTGTCCTCTCTGTCGTGCTGAGATTGTACGACGTGTAAAACTAACTCATATTTGATGATAGAATATATTTCCACCTCTCTGTCGTGCTGAGATTGTACGACGTGTAAAACTAACTCATATTTGATGATAGAATATATTTCCACCTCTCTGTCGTGCCGAGATTGTACGACTCTCTGTCGTGCCGAGATTGTACGACGTGTAAAACTAACTCATATTTGATGATAGAATATATTTCCACCTCTCTGTTGTGCCGAGATTGTACGACGTGTAAAACTTACTCATGTTTGATGATAGAATATATTTCCACTAGGAAACTTGTTGTGAACACGGCTTCCAGCGCAACTAACCTGGCTTTCCTGGACCTTTGTCTGTAACCAGTACTTACCTACCCTTCCACAAGGCCGGAAACTTTTCCATATTATCTTATCAATGGAGGAAAATTGACATTGTCTAATTTTCATGGAAGGGTATAACCTCCTTGGGTGGGATTCGAATCGAACCCCCCTTAGGACACGAGATTCCGAATCCTGGCGCGCTACCAATTGCGCTTTCGACCTGGGTTGTGTTAATATGTTTACGTGTTACATTGATTCATGTTTACATGTAGCATCATAGTGGGTCAGTGCAAAAATAGTCTACATTCTTTGTTATTTGTATGTAGTGTTTGGATGACTCATTGATCATGTTATGGCCTAAATCTGGATTATTATTTATATCATATTTAGATGTAGACAGTGTTTCTGATTACAGTAAAACCTCTGCAGAGTGGCCCTTGACAGAACAAAACCTCTGTACAACAACAGCTTTTGATATTTCCCTTAGGTGTAATTTTTAGTGAAGAGAAAAATTGTTCTAATGCTACTTAAAAATGGCTTACAGTTCAAAAATACTCATGGACTGATTTCAGGGGGGGGGGCTCACAGACCCCCCACCCCCCGCTGGATCCGCCTATGCCCTCTATGGATAAAACATAGTGTTAACAAGATTTGCTATAAGATACTTTCATTCAATTTAATTTTCATTTTTATGATGTATTTATATTTATTTAAAATTGGTCTATCTTGACATTTGTACATTTTTTTGTGATAATTTTTAGTTTATTTTAATTGATGGTTAAATAAATAGATTTTGTTCAAGTTTAGATTTTTATATTTCATATAATGCTCTTACTGAGAGAGGGTGGTTGTTTTTAACCTCATGGCTTTTCATGTGAGAAAGTTGACAGTTTGCTTACATAGGAGTCTTGTAACTAGTACAGTCTAAGAACAGCGGTTAGGCGAACTGCCTTCCACAAACAATCTTGAATATTGGAAAGAGGCAAACAACATCCCCCACTCCCTCCAAGAAACCCAACCATTGAAGTAAATGGTCATGCAGTACTTATAAACTAAATTTTTCATCTTGATATATTCCTTTGCAAGAGTTGAATGTAACAGGTTCAGTATAAAAACCAGCTTTACAGTAGGGTACTGTATAAAGCCTGCAAAGGCTGGTTCCAGAATGTATTCAGACAGATTGTGTTCGGCTATTTTCCAGTTCCCTTCAGGCTAATTGCATTTCGCTTTTTTCCAAGTTTCCTGGGTGTAGTAATTATGAAAGAAGATTACTCATTTTATGATATTATCAAAAATGTATATAGAATTATACTCTATGTACAAGCATATATATATCTATGTATTTATTACTATGTAAACAGTGTACCCCAAAAGTTTTTGGACAAATTAAAATTTTGAGAAAAACTGATGATGCATTCTGCAAGTTTAGTAGTTTACTGTAACTGAAGCTTATTCATGTAACATAGTTTTATTCATATATTGATACATTAATTAATGCTGACTTTAGAATGTGTTCCGATGACAGAAACAATTTACAGATGGACTATTATTGTTTCTTTCATGCTTTACGATGAAACGTCACGTTATTCGATGAAAATAAACGATGAAAATATAAATTTTATAATTTCATCGCAGTGAAAATATAACCTTATATTTTTATCGTTCATGACGTCATATTAGAGAATAAATGACGTCATCTTTGAGTAGAAATGATGTCACGTTATAATTTGTGTAAAATACATCTAATAAAACGTAAAACTATGCATGAAAGAAACAGAATATTCGTCAACTTTTGTGTAAGATGATTTTTATTTCAACTCGTGAACTCAGAAAGTGACATTTTCACTCGTGGCTATGGCACTTGTGAAAATATGTTTTCTGAGCTCACTCGGTGAAATAAAACTCGATCTTACACCAAAGTTGACGAATATCCTCTATTTCTTTCCTTCATGGGTAAATGCGAATGAGGGATATTAGTCAGTTATCCTTCCTTGATAAAGTCTAAAGCAATCCAATTGGCAAGTAGGTCCTTCCAGTTGGAATCCTGGGACTTTATCTTTGAAGTCCTATGTAAGGATAAAACATTTCATCAAATATCTTTCCTGTTAATTAAGATATAAACAGGAGTGATGATATTTAGATAGGTCTTCAACAAAACAATACTTTTTAATTTTCAATAAAATTATATGATTTACAAAAAAGGTATTTAAGATTGATTGTCACATTTTTGTGTCAAATTGACATTAAAAATTAAGGGTAAAAGCCAAGTAATCCAGCTATTTGAAGAGTATGCAAATTGAAATAACTGACTAAAGTCCCTTATTGGTTTATTCTAAAAAAAAACTTTGTCCCAAGACTTTTGAAGTGTACTGTACATGTGATTGATTGAATGTTTTTTATAAGCTCAAGTTTTGTTCAGTTTATCTTTGATGTTTTGTAATTATTTTGTGCATTCCATGTTTTGTAACCATGTACTGTTGAATGAAAATTGTGTTCCCAATGTAGTGTTTGTAAATATCTGCTTGCATCCTCGTTATAATTTTGATTTCACATTAAATCTCATTTTTTGACAACAACGTGCAGTGTCACCTTTGAAATTAGAAATTTGACCTTTTTTATCAGTCACGGTACCTAAGCGAAATAGACTTAAAATTTGACTTAAAACTTGTTTTTTTGTGGGTTTTTTTGTTGGGAATTATGCCATAGTAACACATTGTATTGGTCGTATAATGGCGGAACATGTTAGTGAAACAACAAGCCCCAATAAATATTTAAAATGATTAATATTAATATGTGACTGTATAGTAACATGAAAATTGCAGAAAAAAAACAATGTATTAAACATGTAGTGTAGTTTTTTGACCTGCCAAAAAGTCCATATCATTTCATGATTGGCCGTTGTGGTTCAACTCTGCTCTTTTACCTATTTATTGTGAGACCAACTGTGAAATGGTATGAACTTTTTGACAGGTCAAAAAATAAACTACATCATATTTTGACCTAACTGTTGATTCATTGAGGCCTACATTATTTTATTTCTTGTTCAAGTTTTATTTTTATCATGATGTAATATTAATATATTCTAGGATTTTAATATATTGCTGGTTTAGCGCTAAATGGTCGTAATTCAATATAAGAAAAGAGCAAGTTACGACTGTTTTGCACTAAATTCGCGATATTTGAATTGTTTAACATAGATCTCACAAAATACAGACCAAAATAGGAAGTACTTCAGTGGGGTCTAAATTCTGCAATTTTTTATGCCACCAAATTTTCTGCAGTCTTCAAATTTTGAATATATACCTTATCAATTGAGAAAAATGGACATTATTGTTGTGATCTTAAATGCCATAAAGATATAAAATAATGTTCGAATTTCAGACCAAAAGAATATTTTTCATTTTGTTTTGCAATGTTTGTATTTTGTGAAGTTTAAACTCCTTGTTGATTTATTTTATATTTTATTCAAATTTAGACCCTGAGAGTTTTATTTCCCTTGCGTTTTGCAATAGGCCAGTTTCCTAAGCATATCACTAGTTGACTTTTTGTGCTCTGGTACTCTTCTTACACCAAAAGTTTGAAGTATGTGATATCAAATCAAGGGTGCAAGGGGACAAAGCACTAGCTAGCGATATGTTTAGGAAACTGGCCTAATGTTAGTATTTTGTGAATGTTTAAACTCCTTGTTGCTTTATTAGATATTTTATTTGGTTGTGTAAAGTATTACATATAAATATTATATGTAATATATTGTGTCAGCACTATGTGCTGCATTGTTAGTGTAGTGTATAAACTTTCAACTTTTGTTTGTGTACTATACAGGTGCCAGACATGTAGAGCCTGTTCCTTAATGCGATCATTAGCGTTTTTTGAAAGTGATTCTTTGTACCATAAGAGTTCTACAGAACGGTTTGCTTCAAGCTAGAAAATCCAAGATGGCAACTTCGACAAACAAAAATTCAGAATTGTAACAAATGAAAAATATTAAAATCAGTTATTACCATGATTATTTTATTTAACTGCTTTGACGAAATATATGCATTAAATAAAAAATAAATCAGTATTCTTAAAAAGGAAACACGTCCCCACTGGGGGCATCCATATTGAAAAAGCAGAAGTGTTCTGAATGATACGGCTAGCAAAATCCTAGCTGACCATTCCGTAGGAAATCCTTAAGTAGCGATACAAAGCACTCACCTTGCAGAATGGGCCCTTATACTCTTTTAAATGAATAAGAAGGAAAATTATGTGTGGCACCTATGGTGTATTGATTTTTCTACTTAAAAGTCACTTTTTTGTTGCTCACATTTTTAACATTACAATTTGTTATCATTTTCCTGTTATTGCTATTAGTAGAGCAGCAAAGTGTCAAAAAGTGGCTCCGTTAAGAAGTTACAGGACCACAAAAAGTCACAAAATGAGTCATACACCAAACTGTTCGGGACAGTCTGAAGTTTATCAGACTGCCGGCATAAATTAAAAATTTTGGGTGCGGGCCCGGAAATCCAAGATGGCGTCCAAAATGGCCGCCATTTCAGCCGGTAGTAGGCTTATTAGAAAAACCTTGTGTAGCATTTTTATCATTTTAGAAGAAGCCAAAGAAACATAAAAAAGCTTTTGTACATGAAAAGTACCAAAAAAATAATGTAAGTTGGATTTCACTCAAGGTCATTATCAAGGTCGAATTCAAGGTCAAAGGTCAAATTTCCTGAAAATTTCACCAATTGACCTCATTTCTTCTTTTATATTTACAAAACAAAATGCTATGGAATGTGATTTACAACATAAATAGTTTGTACAATGTATGCCCTTTACAAATATATGCATTGTATGCAAAAATATTTGGTTGCCATGGAGATTTACAGGCAATTTTAAAATATCCAATATGGCCGCTATTTTACTCTGTATCAGGCTTATTCTGAAGTCATAACATGTATATGTATTATTGAAATAACTGCAAAAGAAACCTGGTACAGCTTTAGAAAATGAGAGTTGTTATTTTTTCATTATTGATAGGGTTTCATCCAAGGTCATTATCAAGGTCGAATTGAAGGTCAAGGTCAAAAGGACAAAAAAGTACAATTTTCCTCAGAATTTTTAATATTCATTCAAAACTGCATGATATCATATGAAATATGATTTACAACATAATTTCTTTCTACAATGTATATCCTTTAAGATTTATTCATTTGATATCAAAATACCTGGTTGCCATGGAGATACAGAAACAATTCTAAATTATCAAATGTGGCCGCTATTTTACTCTGTATCGGCTTATTTTAAAGTCATAGCATTGAATGTATATTATTGAAATAACTTAGTAAGAAACCTTGTACAACTTTAACAAATGGGAGTTATTTATTTACCATTGTTGGTTGGGTTTCATTCTAGGTCATTATCAAGGTCGAATTCAAGGTCAAAAGGTCATGAGTACCGAAAATAGTACATTTCACTCCTAATTTTCAATATTTATTTAAAACTGTATACTATGGAATTGCATTTACAACTTAAATTCTTTCGACACTTTATGGCCTTTACAAACTATTCATTTTATGTGAAATTCTAATTGCCATGGAGATGTACAAACAATGCTAAAATATCACACATGGCTGCTATTTCACTCTGTATGAGGCATATTCTTATTATTTGTTTTAGCATTGTTTGTATATCATTGAAATAACTGCAAAAAAAATTGGTACAGCTTTACTTTTAGTAAATGCAAGGTACTTAATAAACCTTGTTAGTTTGGATTCATTTAAGGTCATAATAAAGGTCAAATTCAAGGTCATATCTATCTATAAATATCACTACTTAATGATTTTTATAATGAACACTTGAAACAAACACCTTTGCTCGAAAGTTTAGTATCATCTATATTATTGGCGAACTCATGCATGCTTTTTTCACCTATGTTCTTTTTGAAATCTACAAACATTGCTGGAATAGATATCTATTGACATAAGATATTACTAGGTGTTTTATTCTTTTAATAATATCATATAAATAACTTCATAACCTATTCCTCAGGCAGTCATAGGACTCAAATTGATTACATCTTATTCCGCAAGAACTTCCGCTCTTCAGTCCAGGATGTGAAGGTAATCCCGATGGAGGAATGCGTAGTGTTGATCCTATGACTTCTGTGGAGGATGTTTGGGCTCGACTTAAGTCCCCACTTCTTGAAGCAGCTGGGAAAAGTTTTGGTTTCTCCAAAGGCCATCAATGGAAACGTGAAACCTGGTGGTGGAATGACAATGTCAAAGATGCGATCTCACTGAAAAGAGCGCGTTTCAAAGTATATAAATCGTTGAATAAAGCTAACAAGATCGAAGAGGCAAAGAAGGCCAAACTTGCCTACAATGAGGCTAAGCGGTTAGCCAAGCATGGTGTCTGGTCAGCAAAGTAAGCTGCTGAAAAAGAAACATTTGCAAACATCTCCCCGAATGACAGTAGTATCTTCAAGTTAGCCAAACAAATGGACAAGACTAACCAATATGTTGTGGGTGAGAAGTGCGTAAGAAACGATGACGGCGAGTTGTCATTGTGTGATGAGGACAAAATGAAGGCGTGGGTAGAACATTATTCCAGACTACTGAACGTGGAATTTGAGTGGCCCTGTGATCAGCTCCCAGAAGCTCCTCCTATAGCAGGCCCTCCCCCTCCTGTCACCTTAGATTCAATCCGCAATGCTCTCAAAAGTATGAAGTGTGGTAAAGCTGCTGGGCCATCCGGTATCACCTGTGAAATGTTGCAACCTGCAGGTGAAGAAGGTGTGGTATTGTTGAGAGACTTAGCTGAGATTGTTTTTCGCGAAGGAACAGTCCCCAAGGACTGGGAGGAGAGCTACATAATGAATCTCTTCAAAGGTAAAGGTGATGCCTTGGATCGTGGTAACTACCGTGGCCTGAAGCTCACTGACCAGACCATGAAGCTGTTGGAACGAGTGCTAGACTCTCATATACGTGGTATGGTTGACATTGACACCATGCAGTTTGGGTTTGTACCTGGTCGTGGCACTTCTGACGCCATATTCATACTTCGTCAGCTTCAAGAAAAACACATGGCTGCAAATAAGCCATTGTATTTTGCCTTTGTTGATCTAGAAAAGGCATTCCGAGTACCCCGGAAAGTTCTGTGGTGGGCACTGAGAGACCTTGGTGTAGAAGAGTGGGCTGTACGTGTCGTCCATGGTATGTACTCTGATGCCAGGAGTCGTGTCAGGGTTAATGGAAGGTACAGTGAAGAGTTTGAGGTGAGAGTTGGCGTTCACCAGGGATCTGTCCTCAGTCCTCTTCTTTTTATCCTCGTACTAGAAGCTTTATCTCGTGCTTTTCGTACTGGTGTGCCATGGGAATTACTCTACGCTGATGACCTGGCACTGGTTGCGGATTCACTTGAAGAGTGCATCAACAAGCTCAAGGCATGGAAGAGTGGTTTGGAGGAAAGAGGACTGAGGGTAAACATGAAGAAAACCAAATTCATGATCTCGAGGCCAGGTCTTGATCTTCTACAAGATAGTGGAGACTTCCCTTGTGCGGTGTGTCGAAGTGGAGTTGGGAGTAACGCTATCCAGTGTTCTCAGTGCGGGCTATGGGTACACAAGAAGTGTAGTGCCATCAAAGGTCCACTTCATGCCAACCCACTTTATGTGTGCCCAAGATGTTGTGGGCTGTCTCGTCCTATAGATGGTAGACCTTGTACACAAGTGGATGTCGATGGAACAGTCCTTGATGTTGAACCAAGTTTCTGTTACCTGGGTGATATGCTTTGCCCTGGTGGAGGCTGCAAGCTCGCCATTATCACCAGATGTCGTATAGCCAGGGGAAAATTCAGAAAAAGCTTCTACCAATCATGACTTCAAGACATATATCTCTTTGTACTCGAGGAAAAGTCTTCAATGCCTGTGTCCGGTCTACACTCTTTCATGGCAGTGAATCCTGGGGGCCGTCCACTTCAGACCTACATCGATTACAACGTAATGATAGAGCCATGGTCCGTTGGATCTGCGGTGTTAAGCCTAATGATAATGTCACCACAGATTCTCTGTACACCAAATTAGGAATTCAAGAGATAGCCATAGCTCTTCGTACCAAACGCCTGAGGTGGTTTGGTCATGCTTCTCGTAACAATTGTACAAACACCATTATGAACATGGATATTCCAAGGGCCCGTGGGCGTAGAAGACCTAGAAAATCTTGGTCTGATTGCATCAAGACTGATTTAAGTGTATGTGGTATGGGCAATACCTGTCCACACAATAGGGACGGATGGAGAGCTGGTGTTAGACGTTCAAGCCGCCTGCTGCCTACCTCAGTATCTGGGACACCCGCAGCAGATGACAAATAAACTCAGGATATGATGATGATGATGATGATATTACATCATTATTATGATATTAGGATATCAGATATACCTTCCACACAGGTAGAAAGTCTGTCCAAACTAATTTGACCGTATAATATACATGTTTCAAGCATTGTACGTACATTATCTACTGAGCAGCTACATCTACAGCTAGGAGATATAACTGAATTTACCTGCAGTCAGATTTCTTCATGTACTCAGTTTGTTGGTAAACGTTATAAAAACTAATCTCAATGTCTAACGGGCCCGAAGAGTTGATTAAAAATAAAAATGTAAAACCTCGTTGACTGATTCAACAAATGATAGTTTTCTTGTTCTCTTACAAAGATGTCTATTTCAATTGCTCATTTTGAAAATGCATTGATTGCCAGATACACCTTACCAACTTTAACAACACTGGGTTACACTATAGATAATGACTTATCTTTAGCTATTCCAATATTTATGACCAAACCTGCAGTTCCTCCGGAGTTAATTAGTGATCTTGAATGTAATTGCAGTTGTTAAGTAAATTGTTTTTGTTTATCTTTCAACCACTATGTACAGCAGCATGTGACTGCATGGCAAGTGTTAAAAATTGAAATGAACTGTTGTAAAAACATGTTCACTTTTTTCTATTGCAAATGATTAAAAATGTACAATGCCATTGTCAACAGATTTATAAACCAAACTTAATATTATGTTTTGAATATGTTGATTTTAACCTGAGTAACTAGCAGATATAAGAAACTAAAATGTTGACCATTTGCAATATATGTAACTATAAACACCCTAATTGAGTATGTTAATATGCATAAATGTACTAATATTTGCAACTACATGTACGTACATAATAAAAACCTACATACATAATATTATACCAAATAATACGGTGTTTAGTTGTGATTTCTCCATCATTTAGATATCACAACTTACTTATAACTTTGAATAAAATACTGATATTATTATTATCTGGATAAATTATTGAAAAATGAAAAGTGTATGTACTGTAGAAACAATTTGTAATTTGAATCACATTCTATGTAAATCAGTTTTGAACTGATAAAAAGTTATAAAAGCAATTGGGGAAATGGGTCATTTTTCACATTTGACCTTGAGTTTGATCTTTTTAATGAACTTGAATGAATCCAAACTAACTAAGTTGATGATGTACTTTGCATTTACTTAAGCTGTATAAGGTTTCTTACTCAGTTATTTCAATAATATACCTACAATGCTATGACTTTAAAATAAGCTGATACAGAGTAAAATAGCGGCCATATTTGATATTTTAGAATTGTTTCTGTATCTCCATGGCAACCAGGTATTTTTATACCAAATGAATAAATCGTAAAGGATATACATTGTGGAAAAAAATAATGTTGTAAATCATATTTCATATGATATCATGCAGTTTTGAATGAATATAAAAATTCTGCAGAAAATTTGGTATTTTTTGTCCTCTTGACCTTGAATACGACCTTGATAAATGACCTTGAATGAAACCCAACCAATAAAAAATAACAACTCTCATTTTCTAAAGCTGTACTAGGTTTCTTTTGCAGTCATTTCAATAATATATATACAATGCTGTGACTTTAAAATAAGCTGATACAGAGTGATATAGCGGCCATATTTGATATTTTAGAATTGTTCCTGTATCTCCATGGCAACCAAGTATTTTGATATAAAATGAAAAATTTGTAAAGGGTATACATTGTAGAAAATGTTGTAAATCATATTCCATATGATATCATGCAGTTTTGAATAAATATTGAAAATTTTGAGGAAAACTTGATATTTTTGGGCTTTTTGACCTTGACCTTCAATTCGACCTTGATGATCACCATGGATAAAACCCAACCATCAAAAATTAAAAACACTTATTTACTAAAGCTGTTCCAGGTTTCTTTCGCAGTTATTTCAATAATAAACATAAAATGATAATTATGACATAAGAGTAAGCCTGATACAGAGTAAAATAGCGGCCATATTGGATATTTTAAAATTGCCTGTAAATCTCCATGGCAACCAAATATTTTTGCCTACAATGAATAAATTTGTAAAGGGCATACATTGTACAATCTATTTATGTTGTAAATCACATTCTATAGCATGCTGTTTTGAAAATATAAAAGAAGTAATGAGGTCAATTGGTGAAATTTTCGGGAAATTTGACCTTTGACCTTGAATTTGACCTTGAAAATGACCTTGAGCGAAATCCAACTTACATTATTTTTTTGGTACTTTTCATGTACAAAAGCTTTTCAATGTTTCTTTGGCATCTTTTAAAATAATATAAATGCTACACAAGGTTTTTCTTATAAGCCTACTACCAGCCGAAATGGCGGCCATTTTGGACGCCATCTTGGATTTCCGGGCCCGCACCAAAAATTTTTATTTTATGCCGGCAGTCTGATAAACTTCAGAATGTCCTGAACAGTTTGGTATATGACTCGTTTTGTGACTTTTTGTGGTCCAGTGAAATTCAAAATATGACACTTTGCTGCTCTACTATATATACTCTAATTACTGTTACCAAAAAATAGCAATCTGATTAAAAACTTGATATAAAATTCTCTACTCATGTATTCACTTATTTTACCATCTGACTAGCCTTCTAGCATCAGTCATGTACAGCTAACCTTTGATTTTATGATATTTATGACAAAACTCGACAAATCTTCGAAACCCAGCAAGTGAATAACATGATCCACTAAAATAGCTTGAAAAAGTCTAAAATATAAATGAAAAAATTCTGATGATAATGTTTTGTCTATATAAAAGCTATGCATTGATTGGTTGACAAATCAGTTATGTGAACTCCATGAAGGTATGTACTGCCTGGGACCCAAACCTACAACCCCTTGATGAGTAGACTTGTGTGCTTCCAACTGATCTAGCTGGGCAGTTTTGATGTTATCATGTTATATCATTGTACAATAGAACAAGCTCTGTATATCTGTGATACATGTTTGTTAGTATGAAAATATTTCTGTGCAATATTATCTTCTCTCAGTGTATACATCAAAGGATGTTATGAATATCACAATTTCTTTCATGCTTTCAGGCCTTTTTTTCCTTATATAACAGGGGCTGTTAACAGGCGTCTTCCCCTCTTGAAATTTCTTTAAAATCATGCAGTTTTCCCCAAATTTCAAGTTTACCTTGGATATTTTGTTCCCCTTTCTATGAAATTGCCATAAGATTTCCCCAAATGTTCTATATATAAAAAGGCCTCAGGCCCCTTCCCCAAGCATTGAAAAAAATCTCTGGCTTTACAGTGAAACGTCGCATTATTCGATGAAAATAAACGATGAAAATACATATTTTATATTTTCATCGTAGTGAAAATATAACCTTATATTTTCATCGTTTATGACGTCTTATAAGAAGATAAATGACGTCATCTTAGGATAGAAATGACGTCACATTATGATTTGTGTAAAATACATCAAATTAAACACAAAACTAAGCATGAAAGAAACAGAAAATTCGTCAACTTTGGTGTAAGATCTTTTTTATTTCAACTCACGAGCTCACTCAGTGAAATAAAAATCGATCTTGCACCAAAGTTGACGAATATCCTTTATACATTACTGTGTATTACTTAGTACTGTAAAGTTCTGTTATGAAGTCCACCTCCACTATAGGACCTCCTTTAGTCATAGCAATATCATGTGGTTTTTGACACAGGCAATCTTCGTCTGTGTCTTTTATACATTTACATACATTTCTATTAGGGCTGTCACGATATAAAGGTATATTGCAATACGCAGCTGCAGCAATACGTACGGCGGTACGATTTTAATGTACAGGTATTTGGCGATATTTTTTATTTCATTGGAAAATTCTTCCCTCCGCAAAATAAAAGTGAAACCTCAGTTTTTCCATTGTTCATTCCACCTAACCTGAAGTTGCAAGAATTTAACTGATTGGGACGTGTCTAGTCTTAAATGACCGTATATACTTAAAGAGGCTAGATTCTATCAGTAGCTTCATAAAAGATTTGCAATTTTTCTGTTGAATACAGCGGAGGAACAACAAATCTAAAAGCCCACAATATACCGTGGTACGTATCGCGATACGATGACAGCGTATTGCAATATATCGCGATACACTTCTGGTGTATCATGACAGCCCTAATTTCTATATGTATAAGAGACACAAACGAAGATCACCTGTGTTTTTTGACAAATCCCAAATACTTTATTTGAGAAGAAAAATACCACATTAAGACGTTTCCTCTATTAAGATCATAGATTTTGAAAATCTTAACTGTGGTACTTTTCATTTTTACAAAATAAGTGTGCAAATAAACCACTGCCCTCTTAGTCAATCATGCGTGTAATGGTAGAACACTCTGCCATTACACCAACAAGACACTTAAAAAATTATTTGAAATTAAATTTTACTGTCATCCTGAGCATCCCCTGTCGTGGATTAGTTTACATGGCATTGTTTACATGTACAGGGTTTATTTTTATTGTGCCAACTATTACTATATATGAGGGGATTTATTTTGAATTTGGTGAAGTGCTTTTATTGAAGTTAAAAAAAACATGTATTTATTCAAGTTGTGATATGTTAATAAAACAACAGTACATCTATATTCTACATGTTTGCTGCTCATTTGGAACTCCTCGGCCATTCACTAGGAATAACCTCGGACATATTTAGATGCCATTTTGGAACTACCTTTGCGTCACGTGCCCAAACAAAATACCTCAACCGGTGATGTAGTAATCAAATACACGATCGTTTAAGCAGTAATAAGTATCTCATTTTTAGTTCATAAATGCACGACTAAATGAATGTTTGAGATGTTCCGAATGGTTTGTCGCTCTGGTAAAAAGTTTTATATAACCAGTTGATGTCTTTTGCATTTCTGTTAATATAACAAAATATAGTGTCAGCTAAATGTCTGGTGTAATGTTATATGTACATTTCTTTTTTTATTGTAAATGTTATATACTGCTTTATATACGAATAAATCTTAATGCATAATTATATAATTACATTTAATTTGATAGTTGTGACATCTTCTTGTAGCTTTCTATTTCATGATGATAATCATTCCCATACCTAGAGGCTATCAGGATTCTCCATACTAGATCAAGAATCTTGATAACCTCTGGGTATGAGAATGGATTATAACCAACCCACTTTAATTATTACCCGTTTTCAGCTCACCTGAGCACAAAGTGCTCCTAGGCATCTAGTTCTTAGGTGAGCGTTCCATGGTCCTCAGGACCCTCTTGTTTTGAAATTTTGACCCATGTATATGATACAGAGGAAAATATTCCTCTGTTGGACTAGTAATTACCTTATATTATGTATATGTGGGTACATGCTGGTCATAATCTTAAAATTTATGTCATAATGATTGTGGATCATGATGATTACATCAGGGTCAGGACTATTGAAGTTTCTTACACTGTTTTTATACCATGTTGTACATTTTCTACTGGCTTTTTGTTAATGATACCATGTATAAGATATTACATGTACTGTTAAAATATAAATAATGAAATGATCATAAATGCATTTTGTTGTTTCTTCATGTTTCTTTATTTTACTTTATTATAACTAAGTTCTATGGTTGCTGATTAAGGCCATGTTGCATTTTCGCTCCTGAAACTTTAGAAAGGCACCACACAGAAACTCAAACAACAAATTGGTCTTATTCTCACCTTTTTGTTCCGCAGGGTGCAAGATGAAAACACAAAACTAAGGCAAAAACATGATATGAAAGTTTTGTAAAAGTTATACATGTTTTGTGATAGAAATGAATTGTTCACTTTGCACTTTCTGGGGCAAAAGCTTGACAAATGATTAAAATTTCGTATGAAAGTGTAGTCATGTAGCATCCTGCAGGACAAGATGTTGAGAAGGACACTGAGTTTTCTTGTATGGAGTCTGAATTTTTATTCCTGAATTACACAAAATCAAGCCAACAGCCAGTCGTACCTGCCTGGTTAGCTCAGTTGGTGGCGCACAAGTCTACTGATCGAGGGGTAGTGGGTTCAATTCCCAGGCAGGGCATACTTTCATGGAGCTTGGTCATGAAATAATTTCTACAGCCATTCTTCCTCCTACCACTGATTCTTAATCATGTAGGACAGTTATCGGTCACTGTCGAAAGGATGCGCCTAGTAGATGGTTAACAGGTGAATCCACAGATTTAGCCATTCCAGGAACAGTGAGTAGATGGACTGACCACTGTGATATAACATATACAATGTGTTGCTATGGAATAAAACCCAATAAAACAAACAGCCAGTCGTGAGGATGGCTGGCATGGTCCCAAACTTGATACACTAGATCTATAATTGTTCAAACATATCAACAGTTGCCTGCAAGACTAGTAAGTGCATTGCATTAAAGAGCGAGTTACAAATGTACTACAGTCTTGCTGACAACCCTCGATATGTGACCAGCTGGATTCTAGTCTTGTTTGAATTAGATTTATATTTGCTATTAGGAGGGTACAAATTTGGTATCGAACTTTAATCAGACAAGTCTAAAAATAAAAATTTAAACCTTAATAGAATACGTACTTACGATAAGCAAAGGATAACGGACAATGTTGAAATAACATAAAAAAATGTTGGTCAAATGTTCCTGAAATTGAGCTAGTAGGATAACGTTTCTTGCTAAATGAAATAATGGGGCAGATGGAATTTGAACCAACTCAGAGCTTGCTATCCAATTAATGATTATAAGTCAAACATCACAACCACTCGTCCACGCGCGCTCCTTATTAAAGAAAGCTTAGAAGATGTCCATTTTTGTGTAAGATCGATTTTGATTTCACCGAATGAATTTAGAACATGTATCATTAAAATTTGCGTAGTCATGAGTTAACCTAGTTTTTTTCGTGGTTCATAAGTGAAGAGTTCTTATTCCTAAAACCCGGATATTGGGGAATTGGTAACGCGCTGGGATTTGGAATCTCGTGTCCTGAAGGGGATACGGGTTCGAATCCCACCCGTGGAGGTTATACCCTTCCATGAAAATTTGACAATAATGTCATTTTACTCCAGTAATAAGGTATATGGAGAGGCTTCCGAACTTGTAGAATGTTGGGTAAGTACTGGTTATAGACAAGGGTCCAGGAAAGCTAGGTTAGGTGCGCTGGACGCCATTATATGACCTATACAATGTGTTTCTACGGCGTTAAACCCAACAACAACAACAAAAAAACTTTTTCCTAAAGTGATAAATGTCCTGTTTCTTTAATGTTTTTCGTGTGTTTCACGACATCATTTTTTGATGTTTCATATATTTTTCACCTCGTGACAAGCGTTTTCTGGTCGCTCCTGAAACACAAATCTGTTTTGTGTGGAACGAATGGGTCAACAGTAGGCCGCCCTACGTGTGTTATTTTGCACATTCAGCAGAAATAGTACTGTAATGGACCATTATTTTATTGAATATCTTTTATTTAAGAACTGCATAGTTACGTTCAGTTTGCTCAGTCGACAGGGCGTCTGACTACGAATTCAAAGAAAGTCAGATCGATTTCTGGGCGGACCTACATACTATCGTGCAGTTAGTTCATGAAATATTTTTCTACGAACGTTTTCCTATCTATTTCTGTATCAAGTTGGACGACTGTAAGACACTAGCAAGTGCTAGCATGGCGTATATGCTTAGTCCTAGGTTAAGAACTTGGGTCAATATACATGTAACTAGGCCTATCCAGTGATTATAGCGATTGACTGACTGTAGGGGATATCTATGTCATATGACTAATAAATGCTGGAATGCATAAAGCACTTAGTATATTAAATAAAATAACTTATAAGTGATTTTTTTAACTTGGCGCATCGATTTAACAAAAGAATAGTTTAACTGCCAATAATAGGGATGGGGGAACATATTCAGAAATATTCATTTATCATCTATATAAAGAAAGTGAGTAATATCTATTTTTTTATTCACTGAGACTCGCATACTGAATAATTAATTTTGTTTTCACAATAATGAATACTTTGAAACTCTACAGGTCGTCCACGTAAACATTGCGTATGTAAACACAGTTTCATTACACACCAATATTTAGGGGTGGACTATTTTTACAGTTTTATAGTTACTTAGTTTTCTCTTATTTTATGAATATATTATGATATAAAATGTACAATATGCATTTACTCTATTTAAAGTAAACGTTAATTATCAAAGTGGTATGTTTAAATGAGTAAAGTGCTGTTGATGCATCAGCTTATTGCACTTATTCAGTGGGCAAGTCCATTGTTTAAAGTACAAAAATACGCATGACCTAGAAAACGACCTGTACACCATAGCGTGGACTAATGTGTTTTCCCCATAAACGGACAAATCCAAAATTTAATATAATTAAAACACGCCCTGTTTTGAAAATTTATTTATACATCAAATTAAATAACTTACACAAATTGCTGTCCACTGAACACTCTATGTTTATTCAACTCAGATGAAATATGTGAGTATACACGCACTATATAAACACATTGTCAATACATGATAACAAATTAAAATATTTCCACGAGAATTTCGTGCACTTGGCATACCAATCAACTAACTGTGAAGCATAAAAATCTCGAGTTTTTTAGTCAGTTGGTGAAAACAGTTTGGACACAATGGACTTGAATTTACTGTCTCCTATTTTCTTTTTCTACTTAGCAATTCCATTCGCAGGTAAGTCAATTTTTTTAAGTTTGTGTTGTCACCCGTCGGGCACAGTCGGTAGTGCGTCTGATTGCGAATTAGGATTATTTGGTCCTATTCCCGGAAGGGCCGATATGCTTTCTTGGGGTTTGGTCGTGAATTTTTATGTGTTTTACTATCTAAGTAAAAGAATAAGTATAAACAGCCCTGTATAGACCAGATGGTCTACGGTCTACAGTCGCAGCTTCAATATCTTTTTATTTCATGGTTTTACAGATGGCGTTCCAAACTTAGTATTGTTATCTTCTAAATCTATTGGTATATTTGATCTTGACACTAGTGATGTTTTAAATACAATGAATACAGAAGACGGAGAGCTTACAAATATTGGTGAGTATACACTTTTATTATTTAATACCGCAAATATTCCGCTTTATGGACTACATTAGTTATTGCAAAATTCTGCAAGTTTTGATGATTTTTAAGCTACAATAACTTACTCGTGAAGTAAACGTTCCTATATTATGACGGGCGTGCTATTAAGACCATTGAATACATTCCATCTAGTAATACACTCGCACATATCATCTGCCCGCGATTTCGGTCTTTAGCAGAACGAAATACCTCATATAAGGCAGCACTAGAAAACTACGATCAACTACAATTGATAATTTTGGTTCCATCGGACAGAGGAAATAAAACCGAGGAATGCAGCCACTGAAATCGTTCCAATAGTGTTTATAGTTACCATGTTACACTGTTTTCTTTCTTTGTTTGGACTGTCTATTCAAACAAATATACATACCGCAAGTCAAGCGCTGTTAATCCTTAGGTACGGAATCCGAAAGTAGATCCTTGAGGATGTATATAGAAATTATTGCGCCTGTCATAGCATGTAATTTTCTATCATAGATACAGACACCGGAAAATAGTTCGCTGTTTAAACAAATACGCATACTATTCTAACTCTCAACCATGTATACATTTTTTACTATCAATTCAAGGTAAATGTATTTCATTTCTTCTAAATTGAAAAAAAGACAATATTCCAACCTTCTAAACTTACTAACTCTGTAATTCAAAATATAAAGTGCTACAGCGCTTTGATTCCTAATGTATATAATTTCAGACATTGGTGATGATGGTAAGAGTATATTTATTGGTAACAATGGAACTATAGTGTATAAATCTGTGTCTTCTGATCTGACAGTTAACAACGACTTTTTACCTCTTATTGATACAGGTATACTATTCTATTTCTTGCGTCATTTTTCACATGGGTTGCTTTCAACCCACGTGTAACTTCAAAGTTCAAACCACTACTTTCTAAACGCATCACCAAAATGTCGCGTATAATTACATTCGGTCATGCGCAGTCGGATTAAAAGCGCAACGATATGAAGTTAGGTTAATACCTACGCCTGAAAAAATAGTCATATAGTTAACAATATCGGACATTATGAAGCAGTACTTGTATGTTGCCCAGTTGGGCCCATGTCTGCCATGGTCTAACAATTCCTAGAGAAATAGATGGGTTCTGGATTCCAGTCTCGCCAGAGCCTCCGCTGACATCCTTGACCGCTTTTCTTGTACAAATAATGTATGTACGACGGTCTAGTAGTAGAATACGAACATATACGTTTTTATTAGTATAATATTGTTCCCCATGAGGATATTGCCTATATTTGCATATCGAGGGTTGCCTGCAAGACTGTAGTAACTTGCTATTTTACGCAATGCACTTACTACAGTCTTGCGGGCAACCCTCTTTATAAAAGTAACAAAATCATGTATAAAATGCATTTCTATTAACAATTTTATTCAACTGTCAGTGGCACATACATTAACCCCTTTGACTTGAATATTCATTACAGCACCTCAGTACCGGTATTCATTATTGATTGAATTAGATTCCAATCAGCGGACATCAAATCATACGTCACTGGCAGTTTTAAATAAAATTGAAAAAAACTTGTTTGACTATGAGGAAATTGTTTATTTATTCAGGTCTAGCTGAAGTGACAGATATAACGACAGATTCAATGACATCTAATCTATACATGATAGATAAATCTGCTGGTACCATCATTGTTTGTACACACAAGGGAGATAACTGTACTATACTACTTGAGCATCTACAGAAACCAACTTCTTTATACATCAACAATAATGAAAGGTAGAGTTTTTGTTTTAAAATGGGTTTAACGCCGTGTTAACACAAGTTATTGTCATTTTAAGATGGTCAGCTCATCTAACCTAGCTTTCCTGGACCTTTGTCTATAACCCGTACTCACGATTCCTTCCACAAGGCCTACAACTTCTCCATTTACCTAATAGATTGAGGAAAAAAAGAAATTTTAGCCCGACTTTTCAACAACAAAAAATCGGCTAATAGTTTGGCGAAACACGGGCGGGTGGATAGGCGGGCAGTCGGGCGGGCGGTCGGGCGGTCGGTCGGGCGTCCAGTGTCGTTAACAATTGCGTTATAGTTTTTCCTTACCATATATTTCTGCCATTTACAGTCAGATCTTTTTTGAAACTTTATACAATGATAACATACCACGTGATGAACAGAATTAGAAAGTAACCACAACTCTATCTGCCATTTCCCTTAGTAATTTTTGCGTTCAAGTTTTTAAATCCGGTTTTAATGTGGTTTCCACATTACATTTCTTGTTGTCGAATTTTTATTGTTGGAGTATAACCAGTCTGGATGTGGCTCGAGCTAGCAACCTCTTCACAACATTATATCAGAAATCTTGCGTGTAACCTATGGCGACAAAGACCCACGTGGGTCAAGTTAGAAAACACACCAAATATCAAAAGAAATTATAGAAATATTTTGAAAAGCGATGTATCAGTGGATCTGTTGTAACCATAATTATGATAATAAAATGCAAAACCAGGAAAAATGGAACTGAAAAGTTTGCCTTATAATCCCCTTTAAAACTTCACAAATGTCCATGAAAAGTTACCATAGGAGATCAAGTACCAATATGCACAACTTTAGCATGAATTTTGACTGATTTGTTACCCTTTATAGTTAGTTGAAAGCTTTGCGCATCAAGCAATTGAATTGTTTCTTTAATTTGCAGGACACTATTATGGACAGAATATAACATGAACAATTTGTCTGGTAGAATAATGAGATCTGATTTGGATGGGGATAATATAAGACTAGTTTTAGAACATTTGACTGGACCACGTGACCTAGTTCTAGATTCAACTTCTACAATGATGTACTGGTCAGAGAGACGTGACCACCACTATGTTATAATGACTGCTCGGCTAGATGGAGGTGACAAGAAAGTAAGTTGACATTATTTAGACCATAAAGTACGGTTGTCTGTAGAGCTGTCATTGATTGGGCACGAAGCGTATCGACGATATCGATATATCGAGAAATAAATATCGACGATACACCGGTATATATCGATACCTTCACTGCAGTACTATACACACCATTTATGTTGTCATAAACTCATAATATATGTATAATTGTCATGAATGTTATACCCTCTGTGGACTAGAGCTATTTCCTCATTGCAATGGGGTGCAGTCAATGTTTTAAATCTATAAGCTTATAAAATGACAGTTTCCTCTTATGATAGAATCTTTGTCTCACAAATTCGACCCTTAGTAGTGACTTTATTTACTTACCTATATAGGCTTTATTATCGATATTTCAAATGCATATCGATTATTGATCGGAAAATAAATATCGACGATACAGCGATATCGTTGGATCGATGTCAGCTCTAGTTGTCCGATTGTGCTCACCGACTAGTCGATGCGACTCCGTTTTTTACAGAATTGAGGCATATTTTTAGTGTTCGACTTTGAAGAGTTGAACCTCTGCCAATTTGGAGTTCGACTTTTTACTTAAAATTAATCATATTTCTAGTAGAGATATCCGGATGAAAAAAATCTGGTGTTATGTAAAACTACATTTGTTAAAAATTTGATACCGATTGGATTATAAATAAAAAAGTAAGTTTTTAAGATTTTCGGATTCGCAAACGTATTCTAGAATGTGTTAAATATGGAGCAGTTTATCGTACAGATCACCTTACAACTGTTGTGGTGCACCGTATGTTTTATGCCTATCTAAGCCAACTTTCGACCTATATTTTTAACTAATACAATTTGCTCTGCTGTACATGTTTTTCCAATGAAAAGGAAGAAATGGATAAAAGATATGGTACCATTGGTTATTTGTAATCAACGGATGCGTAGCTGACTATTTACTCTGTCTATTATGGGTGACTCACTCTGCTAAATGATTATACATTCGTCGTGGCACGCTCCTGGCGGTATGACAGAACAGCAAATATGACTATTTATAGTTCAAACAAAATGAACCATGCATAGCGCTGATGATATGCTAGGACGAAAAAGAAACGCCGGGTAACCTATAATGATTGTTTTAAGGGATAAATTGTATTATTGGATTATTTTATTTATTTTTGTATGAAATGTCATCTGTATGGAACCAGCTGTTGAAGTTTCAATCGATTTCCGATGCTGATTATGTGAAAAAATACCCCCTTTTAACGATGACCCTTCTTGTTTTGCGAAACACAGCCAGACATGTGTTGCATATTTTATGTACCCGGCGTTTCTTTTTCGTCCTAGTATATTTTTAAAGATGTTTTTACTAATGTATGTGATTATAATTTGAACAGGAGATGATCAAGTTAGATGAATACGAACCTTCTATGGATATATTCGAGGACAGTTTGTACATAGCTAGTGGTAAACGTGTTATTATTGTAGATAAAACAACGGGTGATATTATAAAGAATTATACCGCAGAGTTTGGCAATATTACAACATTGTATATTGATACCCATGGATTAACAAACTATGGCATTGCGGGTAAGTACATTTTCCTATGAAAGACCGGTGGTGACTTCCTACTTCAGAGCCCAGGGTTTATGCTCTAAAGTATAGTTCGTTTTTCTCAACTGTCAAAACATGAATAATTTCACGGTGACTTCATGCTCTTTGTCTAATACTCGTGATATTGAGAAAGTTTGTAATCATTCACCGTGAAATTATTCAAACTTTGACGGTTGAGAACAAATGAACTATAAATGGAGGACAAAACGTAAAAAATAGTGTATAAGAAGTCAGAAGCATGTACGTTAAAATTTTATCTATGAATTTTTAAGTAGAAGAAGTTTAAAAAGTGAAGTTTGAAAAGTGAAGTTAAAAAAGTGAAGTATGCAATATGAAAAGTGGAATATGAGATTCGATATATGAAGTGTTCGTACTTCTTACTTTACGTTTCAAACTTCACACTTTAGTAAACTTTAAATTGTATTTAAACTATGAATTCTGAAAATGGAAATCAAACATTGTCTCGTATTTTCCTTACTTTAAAGTAGATTTGAAGATTTTAACACTGAATCCATTCTGTCTTTTGTAACGGTCTTTATAGCTATTGACATAAACGAGTATTTTTTTAACGAGTAATTTTAAAACATGAATTGAAATTAATGAAAATCTATTTATATCTTAATGCAAAAAAAACAACAACAAAACAAGCTTATTTGACCTCTTGGTTTTCACTGTCATATTAATTTTATTATTAAATAGCGATGTCATCAATTCAGTATATTTTGGCATTTCATTACGTTTACCCCTTTTAATCATTCAATGAATTATAAAAAAGAAACAAGTAATGGTCATTTTCATTTAACTTAAAACGTTTAATAAATGGCGGTCGTCTTGAATACATTTGACATTTCATGGTTGTTTCCTCGTCTTACATTGATGGCCTATGCTACCATCCTGCTGATTTATGTTTTCCTGAAATAATGTATGATCAGGCATACTTTTAACTAACAGTGGTGCTTTTCACACAAATTCTTACGAAAGAAATTCTTCGTAAGTCAGTTTCATATAATTAGCATTTCAAAGTCAGACGGATAATATGCAAAACTATGATGTGATATTCAAAATGTATACACAATTCTACATAGTTTTCATAATATTTAGAATTGATAAGCCATAAAATTAGCGCATTATTAATGTTACTTGCTTTTGACTTACGAAGATTTTTTTCGTAAGAATTTTTGTGAAAAGCACCACAGTGATCCTTACCATTGTTGAACATTTTTTGCAGACAATCCATGTACATTGTCACCATGTAGTGAAATTTGTGTTCTCAGTAAGAACAATTATGGATATAAATGTAAATGTCGTCTGGACGAGATTCTCGTAGAGGATGGTTCCTGTTCTAGTAAGTCTATTATCATTTCTGTCGTATATAAGGAGTGGAACCACTGACGTAGTTGTGTTATCGCGCGCTCATCTTCGAATCTGACGTCGTGCTTTCGATGCTCGGTCGTGGCAGGTCATACTCTTCCATGAAATTGTGTCCATGACGAGAGCATGTGTTGGCCTCAAGTAGAATAGTTAACGACTACTGGTGAATGAAAGTGTTCGAAGAGCTAGTTGGATGCACGTCCGCCGCATGAAAGTAAAAATACATTTTAACAAGTGTTGACATCACAGCGTAGAATCGAAAGAGAAAAAACCTTTGCCCAATCGGCAATCTCCCAAATCAGATATCCTATAGACTGCTGTCGTATAAGTTAGCAAGTCGGCGAGCGGAGAATTTTAGATCGGGTTTTAATCAGAATGCCTGATTGGTCACCACCCTGTCAAAGTCAAAATCTTCTGCAAATCTTATTGCAAAACTTACTGCAAAACCTACTCCCTTTAAAGTCGCACACATTGTAAAGTTTTCAATGATAATGACATCCAAGTACATGTATATATCTATTTCTATAATTACAGAAATTAGCGTCATTTGCTAAATTAAAATAGTGGCCTGGTAGCTTACATGAAAATTCAAGTAACCATGCTTTGAATAAATGTTCCTCACATATGAAATAATTATTAAGATATTTTACCTGCGATTTACATTAGTCATTGCCTCTACGTACAGAGCACTTTTTCACAAAAATTCTTACGAAAAAATATACTTCTTAATTAAATAATACTTGGAATTGGTTGGTCGAAAAATGATTGTTTTATTAATGTTTATTGTTTTTGAATTTATGATCTTTAACGTAAGATTTTTTGTGTGAAAAGCACCACAGATTTGTAAATTTTGACCAAAAAAATCAAGTGGATAGTACCTATAGATCTAATTAGGTTGATCTACGTCAGGTCAATTTTGTGATCTACATCAAGTCAGTTTTGTGATCTAAATCAGATCAATTTTGTGATCTACGTCAAGTCAATTTTGTGATCTATGTCAGGTCTGTTATGTGATCTACGTCAGGTCAGTTTTGTGATCTAAATCAGGTCAATTTTGTGATCTACGTCATGTCGGTGTTGTGATCTACGTCAGGTCAGTTTTGTGATCTACGTCAGGTCAGTTTTGTGATCTACGTCAGGTCAGTTTTGTGATCTACGTCAGGTCAGTTTTATGATCTACGTCAGGTCAATTTTGTGATCTACGTCAGGTCAATTTTGTGATCTACGTCAGGCCAGTTTTGTGATCTACGTCAGGTTGGTTTTGTAAGTAGTGTTGACTTATATTTTAGGAGACAAAATTGAAGATTCACTACTCGTAGCAGGATTGACTGGTATTTATGACGTCAGTATGACGTATATTGGTTACCATGGTTACAGAAAGAAGAAAATTTTAAATAATGATATAAGCTGCTTAGTGTTTGATGCCACACATGGTCGTATTTTCTATTATGCTGATTTAAGAAGAGCGATATTCCAGACTTACAACAATGCTTTACAGTAAGTTATAGTTTGATTGGTTAGTGAAAAACGAGTCTAACTACATGTAAATTAAGAAGGATGTAGAACAGTATAAAATTTATAAAACAAAGTCTTAAAACTAAAATTCCAAAGCATTGGGTTTCCAGCTCAGTCCATTGATATTTATCTAGATCCAGCTTAGTCCGTGGAAATATATCAATATAAAGGTCAGTCCATGGATATTTATCAATATTCAGGTCAGTCCATGGAAATGTATCAATATTCAGGTCAGTGCATGGATATTTATCGAGAAAAAAGTCACTTTATGTGTATTTATCAGGTCAAGCTAAGTCCATGGATATTTATCAATATTCAGAACAGACCATGGATATTGACCAGCATTCAGGTCAGTCCGTGAATATCTATTAATATTCAGGTCAATGCATGAGTTATCAATTTTCTGGTCAGTCCATGAATATACAAGTAAATATATATCCAGCTCAATTCATGAATATTTATAGAGAACAAGGTCAGTCCGTGAGTATTCATCAGGTCAAGCTTAGTCCATGAATATTTATCAGGTTTCCAGCTTAGTTGATGGATATGGATATTTATCAGATTTTAAGCTCAGGCCATGGATATTTATCGAGTACAGTCTTAGACCATAGATATTTATCTGGTTTAAGCTCAGAGCATAGATAAGTATTGGGTTTCAGTCATGCTTATGCCATGAATATTTATAGGGTTTCATGCTCAGACTTATATTTATAGGTATTTATAGGTAATGCTCAAGACGTTGGATATTTATCCGGTTCAAGCCCAGAGCATGAACATTTATAGTGTCCAAACGTATACTTGGATATTTATCGGGTTTCTAGCTCAGAATATGGATATTTATCTGGTTTCCAGTTCAGAATATGGATATTAATCGGGTTTCCAGTTCAGAAAATGGATATTTATCTGGTTTCAAGCTCAGACCATGGATATTTATCGGGTTTCCGGCTCAGAATATGGATATTAATCGGGTTTCCAGTTCAGAAAATGGATATTTATCGGGTTTCCAGCTCAGAATATGGATATTAATCGGGTTTCCAGTTCAGAAAATGGATATTTATCTGGTTTCAAGCTCAGACCATGGATATTTATCGGGTTTCCAGCTCAGAATATGGATGTTAATCGGGTTTCCAGTTCAGAAAATGGATATTTATCTGGTTTCAAGCTCAGACCATGAATATTTATCTGGTTTCAAGCTCAGACCATGGATATTTTTCGGGTTTCCAGCTCAGGCCATGTGTATTTATTGTTTTATATGTGTGTTTCAGGAACTCATTATCTGTATATAGTGAAGTGTTTAGATTAGAAGATATGGCATTTGATGAACAGTCTGATGTTTTATATTGGACTACAGCACTTGTAAGTTATTGTTTTATATTGGACTTCAACACTTGTAAGTTATTGTTTTATATTGGACTTCAACACTTGTAAGTTATTGTTTTATATTGGACTACAGCTCTTGTAATTTATTGTTTTATATTGGACTACAGCACTTGTAAGTTATTGTTTTAAATTGGATTACAGATCTTGTAAGTTATTGTTTTATATTGAACTACTTCACTTGTAAGTTATTGTTTTATATTGGACTACAGCACTTGTAAGTTATTGTTTTATATTGGACTACATTGCTTGTAAGTTATTGTTTTATATTGGACTACATCGCTTGTAAGTTATTTTTTTATATTGGACTACAGCACTTGTAAGTTATTGTTTTATATTGGACTACATCACTTGTAAGTTATTGTTTTATATTGGACTACAGCACTTGTAAGTTATTGTTTTATATTAGACTACATCGCTTGTAAGTTATTGTTTTATATTGGACTAAGCTCTTGTAATTTATTGTTTTATATTGGACTACAGCACTTGTAAGTTATTGTTTTATATTGAACTACTTCACTTGTAAATTATGATTTTATATTGGACTACAGCTCCTGTAAGTTATTGTTTTATATTGGACTACAGCTCCTGTAAGTTATTGTTTTATATTGGACTACAGCGTTTGTAAATTATTGTTTATATTGGACTACAGCACTTGTAAGTTATCGTTTTATATTGGACTACAGCGCTTGTAAATTATTGTTTTATATTGGACTACAGCGCTTGTAAGTTATTGTTTTATATTGGACTACAGCGCTTGTAATTTATTGTTTTATATTGGACTACATCACTGGTTAGTTATTGTTTTATATTGGACTACATCGCTTGTAAGTCATTGTTTTAATATTGGACTACATCACTGGTTAGTTATTGTTTTATATTGGACTACAGCACTTGTAAGTTATTGTTTTATATTGGACTAGTGACTACAGCACTTGTAAGTTATTGTATATCTGATTAATATACTGCCACAAATAATTTTGAAGAAACACAAAGGTGTAAGCAAACATATGAGGAACGGCAGCTGTAAAAAAGATCTAAGAATCTAAGAGGTTTACGCCATGGAAAGAACAGCGTGTAGGATCCAATAAAAATGAGGGATTTCAAAAGCATTTTATAAATGAATTGAGGACTCAAGCATAAATCACTAATATTCAAAATGATTTGTAAGTGAGCTCAACTTTTCTTACACATGTTCAGTGTCTTTCTTTAGGGAACTTGGCGCGCGTCTTTGGATAAACTGAATTATAATCAAAGACAGAATACTAGTACATGTATGTTTTTATTGTTCACAGGGTGACGTACATGTTGGAGCCATAGACAGTTCATATACAACAATCATAATCTCGGATTTAAACAAACCAAGGGGGATTACTCTTGATACGGAATTTGGGTATGAAAACGTTTTATAATATTAGAAAATATAAATAATCGACTGTTCCTTAATATGCCCGAATTTCTTGCAAGCAATTTTGAATTGATTTTGTTATGATTTGACTTTTACTGTCATATGCTTGCTCGTCTCTGTACCAAATAAGGCAGTTATAAACTACTGGCATTTTGTAGTGAGATAACTGACCGTCGCTATGTAACTAAACACGCCTGGAATGGCAAACAGCACCGTGTTGAAATATAATAATAATATAAGTATAAGCATTTCCAAAAACGCTTAAAATCGACGTTCAGTCGTGTTTGATGTCTTCTCCATTGATGTATATATTTTGTGGTTAATATTCATTTGCTAACGTGGCGGAGGTTGTGAATAGAAAATTAATACATTTGTATTGCTTTTCGATGAACAAGTCTATGTACAATTATTAAGTTATCTTTGTAAGTTTTACTTTTTTCCGATCAAAAATAGTGGCGTGAAAATGTTGATGTCCGCTAAAATATTACAAAATTCCCAAATCTTGATAATTGTTTATATCGACGCTTAGGTGCGTCGATAAAGATTTTTATTGAATTATAAAAATTAGGGACTTTAGTCAGTTATCTTTCCCTGATAAAATCTTAAGCAATCCAATAGGTAAGTAGGTCCTTACAGTCGGAATCCTCGAATTTGATCATTGAATTCCTATGTAAGGATAACAAAATATTTTATCTAATATCTTTCTTGTTAATGAAGATATTAATAGAAGTGATGAAATTTCGATTGTTCTTTACTTTAAAAATACTTAGCTTGAATTTCAAACAAATGAAATGATTTACAAAAAATAATTAAAGATTAATTTTGGCAAATTGACATTGAAATGTAAGGGTAATATCCGAGTAATCCAACTAATTGTACCTACCTATTTGAAGAGTATACAAGGGGAAATAACTGACTAAAGGCCCTTATTGTGGCCGTAAAAAGTTGGTGCACCATCGGACCGCTCACATAAGTCGCTAGACTGAGCTCGAATTTGGTCCGCGGTCCAATCCGTTTTCTACCCAAACGGTCTTACAGATAGGACTATATTCACATTCTATCAATAGAATGCGGTCCAATGGATAAATTCGAATAGTGCTATTATAAGGTTTTGATGTTTTAGATATCTATATATTTGTGATTGGGGAGAAGAGCCAAATATACTACAATGTCACATGGATGGTTCTAATTGTAAAACGTTCATCCATATTGACGGAGGTCATCCGAATATGGTTGTCATAGCAACAGCTGTCGCCATGGAGTATGGGTCACGTGACTTGAGGAAGACTTTATATTGGACGGATTCCAAGTTAGATGTGATTGGTTACATCCATTTAGATGGCCCTGGTGTCAGTAAGGGAGAAATTTTGTTAAAACATGATTCGTAAGTTACTTTTCAATAACCTTTGACTTTTGTAGCGTTTCCATAAACTAACTATCTTAACTTGTCCATTTTTCACATTGACAAAAGTGGGTAACGAACAAAGAACTAGGCAGCATATTATCAAAACTCTTACGATAGTTTCCATATACAATACAATATAGAAGGATTTACGACTAAAATCGGTCGTCAGACGCTGTATAATACGGCTCTCTGATACTTATATGTTATTTAGAACAAGAAAGTTAAGTAACCAATGCAGAGCTCGAACTTAAAATATCCTGCTTACAAATAAGATGTTCGAAAAGCTAAGCAAGTCGAACTAATAAATATAACTAACAAATATTTTGAGCAAGGACAACATATACATGTACGTATATACAGATTGGCAACATTTTATAAAAATTCTTACGATAATTTAACAATACAATATCGAAGGATTTACGACTAAAATCAGTCGTAAGACGCTTGATCATTCGGGCCCCTACTGCAAGTTATAAACAAACCTACTAAAGAGTACTAAATTAAGTTCCGCGTACAAGACCACCTTGGGTATTACAAAATCATGTGCTTTATTATGATTTTTACGTCCCAAATGCTTTATTGAGAAAACATAGATCACTATATTATAAGACTGTTCTGCTATTAAGACCATCGAATTTGATGGTCCTACTGGTCACTTGTTTTTATTGAAGTTTTATGCGTACGTCATATTTCTTTCTTTTTTGTTGGGTTTAATTCTGCAGCAACACATTTTTATATGATCGTTTTTTAAACGGCGCTGTTATGGCGCTGGTCGTCCGACTGTCCGTCCGTCCGTCCGTCTGTCAGTCCGTCATCCCGTCTGTTCGTCTGTAATATCTTGTGCACACAACTGCTCATTTACTACTAGACCTATTTTCTTGAAACTCCTACTGATGATATATTTTGATATCTAGTTGTGCATAAAGGGGATATAATTTAAATTTTATCATTTATATCGGATTATTTCCCTTTGATATATATTTAAATAGGGGACACCATTTAAATTACATCATTTTCTTTTGAAATATTCCCCCTTTCTATATACTATAAACTAATTCTTTTGCAGTCAACTCCTTCTTCATAACTTTCCTTAAATTCTTGTAACTCTCGTTTTGAGTTGACCCATCTTCGGGCATATTTCGCCCTGCTCAGCTGAGCTCTTGTTATTACATGTACATGTATTTCATGACCAAACTCCACGAATGTATGCTCCGCCCTGGAATGAACCCAAGACTTCTTGATCTATAGACTTGTGTGCTACTGACTGAGCTAGCCGTAGGGACGGGGAGGTAATAAAATTTAACCAAAGTCAAGTACTGATTTTACTCATATATCTTGTATTATCTTGTGCTTGGTCGCGTGATTCATACCCTACTTACATTGTTCCAAACTCCTCACAGCGGTGGTTACGTCACGCGTTGCTATTTCATTTGGAAATAAAAGGGAAATAACTGCTGCGGGGAGTTTGACATTGTTCTTATTCTATTGAAGGAATGCTCACCCATATAGTTTAGCAGTAGTTGATGATAGGATTTATTTTACTGACTGGAATACAAGACAATTACATTATATACAGGGAACCAATCTGTCTGTTGTTATAGATGTAGAATTAGACGCTGGTACCCTGTACAGTATTGTTACAACTAGACCATCTAACAATGGTAAGAGAACAATTTTACTTATCTTCTGTATCGAAAACTTCATTGTCGGTTATCCCATGGTGCATTACTCCGCTATGTTGTGTTATCTACCGTGGGCGATTTAGTTAGGAAAATCTTGTAATCCTGAATAAATATTAAATAATGAGGCAGTTTCATTGGTTCCGCATGGAAACCTCTGCGGAAAACTAGCCAATGAAATTACGCAACCATTTTTAAAAAGAAACATGTGCGTTGGTTTCTATTTTAAGTAAGGAAACCCCAATATGACGTCATTGTTCTTGAAAAATGTTAAGTTGTAAAATGCGATTTCATTGAAAGAAGATAGGTCTCCCCTGCCTCATTCATATTTATGAAAACGAGATTTTGCCAGGTATGGAGTGTAACGGACGAAAGTACTGTGGCTGCCGACGATGCAAACATTTTAGACACCTGGGTCTGGGTAATCTGTTTTAAACCCGATCTAAAAATATTCGCTCATTTATTTAGGTTCTGACTACTATATATGACGGGTCACGTTCAGATGACCTTTGCTTTTAAAATATTCATGACGAAATCATTTTTCTCAGTAACTTGTTTACATCGTCTTTGTGACCTAATTTGCCAAAAACTGTCCAATCAGAGCACGTAATTAACACAACCGTCAAGTTAGTTCGCAAAACTTTGTCTAAAATAGAAAATACGAAATCACGATGCTATTAATTGTTTCGTATGGACGAAAGCTACACATTGAATGGTCTTAAAATATGAAAGAATCTTTATGTATACCTTTCTCGACAAGAAGTTTTCTCAGTTTGATAATAAAAGGAATAGAATCAACAAACAACATCGCAATGACAGACACTGGCAGGTAACTTTAAAATATAACAGGAGTTTTTTTAAAAAGTTATTCGGCTCTATGCAGGGCTGATAAGGGACCTTAATCAGTTATTTCTTTTTGTATACTCTTCAAATAGGTAAGTCCAATTAGTTGGATTACTCGGATTTTACCCTTACTTTTCAATTTCAATTTGCGAAAATTAATCTGAAATAACATTTTTGTAAATCATTTCATTTGATTGAAATTCAAGTTAAGTATATTTAGAGCAAAGAACTATCTAAATATCACCACTTCTGTTAATAACTTAATTAACGAGAAAAAATATTAGATAAAATGTTTGTTATCCTTACAAAGGACTTCAACGATAAAATCCGAGGATTCCAACTGTAAGGACCAACTTACCAATTGAATTGCTTCAGATTTTATCGGGGAAAGATAACTGACTAAAGTCCCTAATTTCGTTTGAAGTATAAATAGTCATATTCACTGTTTAGTCATACCACCGGAAGTGTATCATGACGAGTGTATAATCAATTAGCATTGTGAGTCATCCATAACACACAGAATAAATAGTCAGCAACCACTGTACCTGTTTATCACAAATAACCAACGGTATCATATCTTTTATCCATTTCTCTATTCCGGAGGAGAAGTTCATTGGACAAGCAGTAATGGTAGAGCAAATTGTACTTGTTAAAAATAAATGTATTGGTCAAAAGTTGGCATAAACAGCTTTGTCATAAAATACCTATGTTTAAACTTTCAGTACACGCGACAACATGCTCAATCAACAACGGAGACTGCTCACATTTATGTCTTAGTAAACCAAATAACCAAAGAACATGCCTATGTCCTCATAATGTTGATACATCAACGTGTTCAGGTAAATTCTACACTCTGTATTTTATTGATTGATACACAACCCGGGTCGGTAGCGCAGTTTGTAGCTCTCCTGGATTTCGAATCTAATGTCCCGAAGGTGGTACGGGTTCGAATTCCACCTGGGTAGGTTATACCTTTCCATGAAAATATGACAATGATGCCAATTTTCCTCCATTAATAAGGTATATGTATAAGTTTCCTGCCTTCTTGAAGGGTAGGTGAGTACTGGTTATAGACAAGGGTCCAGGAAAGCGAGATTAAGTGCGCTTGACGCCGTTTTTTTTATAACCTATTAATTGTGTTCCTACGACGTTTTACCCAACAAAATAAATGCATTGATTGATACAAACATCACCATGACATTGTGGTGACCATAGGTGACTGTCACAGTGCTGTATGGAAAGCCTCGACTGTCTTATGTATGGAAAGCCTCGATTGTCTTATACGTACATTAACGAACGTCATTGTGTTGAAATAACATTAAATCAGGTAGTTTGTTCATTATATTGAGTGCTGTCTCCATTATATTCGATGGTTTGTTCAAATATAAAGTACTTCTTTCAATATAAAAGTTGTTTGATCATTATCATTATAAATTCTAAGACACTTTTTCATTATGTCCGGTGGTTTGATAATTATATTGAGTGCATCTTTCAATATATCAAGTGTTTCGATTATTATGTAAAGTGCATCACTCAATATACTCGATGGTTTGGTCATTATATTAGGTGCATTCTTTTTTAAGTGGACTCGAAATTGATTAATCTAAGTTGTAAGAACTTGTTTCACAGTCGAGCTAAAATAAATAAGCATAAACTACATGTTATCTAAAATTCTATATTTATTAACCTTGCTTCTATGGCAAGCCGTATTACTTTTTATTACTGTACTAAATGAGCCTCGCAACATGCTACCAAGTTAGTTTCTCCTTTCCATTTTGTAGGAGAATTTAAAACTTCCAGTGTTCGACCAGTTACCCAACTTCCGGGACCTGTTACTCTCGGCCCTGTGTTAGATGTCGACGTGACGTCACCGGAAGTGACGCCAGTCTACAATGCGTCAAACAATAACAGTTCTAGAACCACTGAGCAACCTCGTGTAAATGATTTGTATATGACGGATAGTATAGATTCGGGTTTACTGGCTCTTCTCCTCATCTCTGGACTTGTTATTGTAACCATGGTGATAGTGATAGCTGTGATAGTTTACAAGAAAAGAAAACAGTAAGTATATCAGTATAGAACGGAGCCCTTAAAGTGACATTTTGGTATCCATTTTAATTTTCACAATTATTTCGGTTTTTTATAAAATATTATTTCGTTTAAACGAAAAAAAAACTCCTGTAAAACCGAAGTAATTGTAATAAGTAATTCCAAATGTTATTTTCGGGGCTCCTTAGTTAATAGCTGCCTGTAGGGTATAAGTCCCTGTTATTAAATCATTCGTTTGACAAAGTTGCAATTATATCTTATGAGTATCGTGTTAGAAATCAAAATGACAAACCTACATCGTAAAATAATTGTAATTCTCAAGTTTGCAACAACACTGAGGTCTGAGCATTGAGAACATTCTCAAGTTTTATAACAAAACTAAGTTCTGAGCATTGAGAACATTCTCAAGTTTTATAACAAAACTAAGTTCTGAGCATTGAGAACATTCTCAAGTGTTATATTAAAACTAAGTTCTGAGCATTGAGAACATTCTCAAGTTTTATAACAAAACTAAGTTCTGAGCATTTAGTTCATTTTCAAGTTTTATAACAAAACTGAGTTCTGAGCATTGAGTACATTTTCAAGTTTTATAACAAAACTAAGTTCTGTGCATTGAGTCTATTCTCAAGTTTTATAAAACACTGAGTTCTGTTATATAAAATCACTGGTTCTAAGCACTGGGTCTATTATCAAGTGTTTGAGTTCATTCTCAAATTTATACCTCAAAAGCAGTGACGTCTATGATTTCAGTGAGAAACGTAATTGGATGATAAAGTTAATACATTATGTTAAGACAAGACAACATGATGACGTTGAAGGTCTTGTATCTAACTCTACATCAACTGTCTCGTCTGTTGAACCAACTTTTAAACAATACGATGATGTAAGTTCAGTCTTGTATTATATATAGCTTGTTAGTATTCACCTGAGATACAGGTCGTATTCTAGGTCATGCGTGTTTTTGTACTTTGGACAATGTACTTGCCCACTGAAAAGGTAAATACTTCAATACATGAACATCAATTTACTGATTTAAACATACCATATCTATTTGTAACATTTATTTTAAATAACTTTATTTTAAAAGTACAAAAACACGCATGAATTAGAATACGACCTGTAGGTGGTACAATTTAAAATTATTTACGGTATAGCTAGTTCACATTGACCTGAGATCAGCACGTCACGTTATATCTCGATTAGGTTAACTTGAGACAAAATACAACGATACAATTTCTATACTCTGGTGGAAATAAGTACAGTACACGTAATTATCAACTATAAACAGTGTGTTTTAAATTTAGTACGAGAACACACGTTCCACGCATTAAGACATGCTTAATACTTTCATTTCACAAAATCAGATGACCTCCCTTTTTCATGTAATTACCGAGTCCAAAATATGTAAACAAACCGAGTCGTTTGCCTTAAGTTATCCTAAACGAGCTATAGCATATCATTACCGCCAAATTCTGAACACGACAATATCAACCATTGTCAAATATTGCAAATATTGCCATTCTTGACTAACTTTAGTTACTTCCATCAAAAATTGGTATTCTGAGCTTGCATCTTGCTAATTGTAACTTGTAAGGTTAGAATATGGATCCAAACTGTTAAATGAAACAACATTTTTACGGGGTTTAACTCCCTGTCAACACCTAGCTCACCTAACCTAGCTTTCCTAGACCCTTTTCTATAACAAGTACTCATAAATTCTTCTACAAGGCTTGAAACTTCTCTGTGTGTAATATTAATGGAGGAAAAAAAACACAAAAAAAATAAACATTATTGTCAAATGTTCATGGAAGGTTATAAACTTCCGGCGCACTACCAACTGAGTTACAGACCCGGGTGGATCACTATTTATTCAGACTCTTGGCAATTTTGTGATGACAGTTCGATGCTTTTCCAATATAAGTGTCATAGAAATTAGGTGAAATTGCTGTTGTTCGTTCGAAATAACAGCTTGTCAGAAATAACATTTCCTCGATGTTATACTTTGGTGTTTTAATGGTATCTCAACCCGGGTCGATATAGCGCAGTTGGTAGCGCGCCAGGATTATGAATCTCGTGCCCGAGGGGGTGCGGGTTCGAATCCCACCGGGGAGGTTATACCCTTCCATGAAAATTTGACAATAATGTCGATTTTCATCGGTTAATAAGGTAAATGGAAAAGTTTCCGGCCTTGTGGAAGGGTAGATGAGTACTGGTTATAGACAATGGTCCAGGAAAGCTAGGTTAAGTGCGCTGGCTGCCGTAAAGTGACCTTAAATTGTGTTGACACAGTGTTAAATCTAGTAAAAAAATAAAAAATAATGGTATTTCAGATTGACTATCCAGAAGATAAATATTGTCTCCGTTTCCATGGCAACGATGATCGTAGAGAAATCTCCATGGTTTCTGTTGATTCCGCTTTCAATGAAATGAAAGAATTTGACAACATGGGATCGTCAGAATACCTCGAAGTATAATGTTACCTAGCAACCGAATATTGCCGAACTGTTTTTCGGATTTTCTCGACCATTTGTATGAATACCTACGGAGATGGCCGAGCTTAATCAACTTAAATACAGTGTACGAATATGGTTGCAATGTTCGTAGACTATTTGAATGGACTCACCGACTTCCTACGGAAATTGTCGAAAATTTTCGATTTACTATTTTAGCTCGACTTTTCGAAGAAATGAAAAGCTCTTCTACTCGCCCTAGCATCGGCGTCCGCATCTATATTTCTGATTAAAGTTTTTGTGCAGTAAAATATATTTTACAATAACTTTTTTTCCTTATCAACCACATCTCATGTGACAAGGTTCATAAATCCAAATACATTTTTTCCAGAATTATCTCCCCTTGAACTTAGTGTTTTTTAACAAAATATTTGTTTTTACTGCAACTGTTTTATTTCTTTGGGGATCAACTTCAAACTTTAAATATATGTTCCTTATTGTCAACCACATCTCATTCGACCAAATACATTTTTTTTAAAATTGTCTCCCATGAACGTAAAATTTTTTTTTCTTTTTTTTTCTAAAAATTTTAAAATATGTATGTTCCTTATCATCAACCACATCTCATGTGACAAAAACTTACTAAGTCGAGCATGCTGTCTCTACTGACAGCTCTTGTTTGATTATCTGGCAACCTAATCAAACAATTTGTATGAACTTTCGAAATTCCCACGAAAATGGTCGAAGATTTTTCGTTACTGTCTCGGATCGTCTGACAATATTTAAGAATAATTTTATAATGTGGATGATTATAGTAATGTTAATATGAAGTCTTTGATCATTTTAATATATTTTTTTAGCTTTTTCGTCATAGCCAAGGTTGTTCAATTAAAGATGCTTGAACATTTAATGAAATACTAACTTATCACGAATAAAAAGTTAGCAGAAACAGCAGACACAGCAGAAACAGCAAAGGGATCGTGTCTGCTGTTCCTGCTAATTTTTTATTCATCAACTCTTCTACTAGTTAGAATATTCAGCAGACACTTAGATGAATTATTGTTTTTGGTGCACTCGTGTGAATGTTTTGGTCGGAGGTTTGTGCCATCTTTGAGTAGTCTTTTCATACTAGAACAAGACATTGTCACGAGTCTTCATAAATAATAACTTTATTCATATTTCATAGATATTCTTCTTTTCTAAAAATTATGTAATATTTACACACAAAATCTTCAAATTTTTATTAAATACTTAATTATTAATTATTATTTTTGAAGTATATACAAGACTTTTTTGTTTATTTTGTGATTTTGTTTTTCACTTTTCAGTTTTGATAGAAAATAAAAAATAAAATATAATATATATTTACATTGTGCTTTGTTGTGTAGATGACACTAGAGAGTATTGTGCGTAAAGTTTAACCCCGATCTGACCTTTCACATTTGCATCTAATTATTATCTACATATAGCCCGACGAAAATCAGTACCACGCCTATTCTACACTTCGTCAGCGATTGTAAAATTATAGAAGTATGTGTGTTAAATTTTAACTCACAATCCTCACGGCCACGGTGTAATCGAGCATTAATGCTACATTCGTACTCAATGTAATGAATATTCTTGCATAAAGGTCAGGTCGGGGTCAAACTTTACGCACAATACCGTATTGTGAATTTACTATGTTCATAACTGCTGCGTGTTCAGTAACGACTGTTAGATAACGTTACGGGTACGGGAGAACTAAACCCGAAGACAACTCAACCCGTGCAATACTCAACTCAAAGTTGGGACAACTCAATCCGTTAGTAGGCGATTGAGTTGTCTCGGGTTGAGTTGTCTTTGGGTTGAGTTGTTCCGACACTCGTTACGGAACGTTTTGGAACGTTCAGGGTAACTGAACACACTGCAGCTGCTATCATACTGCTGTTAAAGCTACTGTCCATCCAGGGTCGACAGCACAGTTGGTAGCGCGTCTAGATTTCTAATCTAGTGTCCTAAAGGAGGTATTGGTCCGAATTCCATCCAAGGAGGTTAAACATTTTCATGAAAATTTGAGAAAAATGTCTATTTTCCTCCTTAAATAAGGTAAATGGAAACGTTTCCGGTTTTGTAGAGGGGTAGGTGAGTACTGGTTAAAGATAAGGGTCCAGGTAAGCTAGGTTAGGTGCGCTGGACGCCGTTAAATAACCTAAAAAATGTGTTGACACATCGTTAAATCCAGTATAAATAAAGCTACTGTCATGGAGCATGTGTAGTGAAATCCCTACCTAACGCTACATAGCGATTTCTTACGCTACGGATTGCTACATAAATGCACAGTGTAGCGCTAGTTAGTATTTTTCTTGCAAGCTGAATAGATCTACACACAAAACGCTTGTCATTGGCGAGAAGCCACAATGAATGTTTTACTACCTTGAAACAAAAGAGCCGTGGCCTATTGTTTCATTTTTGTTTATTTCTGAAACATACACCAGAGCCAGTTTGTTCATGTCTTTCAATACTTAGCTTTTACGATACATAAGAACTTTTCAAGATGGCGTCCAATATGGCCGCCGATTTTTTTCAAGTTAAAATGCGGTGTACATGTGTATCTAAAAATTTTGTAACAAAAGTCTGTCATATTCAGCAAAATGGAGTTCAAACATTTCAAAAATGGATTTACACAGTAAACATTTTATTTACATATACATATATTTACAATGAACAAACACAATTACAAATGTTTATACGTAGCAATGACGGAAACATCTTTCAGCTTGGATAAATGATGTTATGAAATGGAAGACATAGATTTGTTGTTCCTCTGATCGAGACAGATTCACTACATTTTATATTAAGTAAACATCTATAAACTGGTCTTGCTTGGTCTCTTGATCCCACATTAGTGTATGGCTTAAAAATTATACCATTCAGAGATATGACATACATTTTAACGATAATCGTCGAGGAATTCCGAATAGATTTCTATCACGTGACAGTTATGTGACTTTGATGAGATTCTGCAAGTTCTAGGAACACCCCCGAGACATATTATCGTTTATAAAGCCAATAATACGATGTCCTCACCAAGAAGTTTGTAAACGTGAGTAGAATATGTTCATTGTAGGCATTCTTTTGCATTTTGTCACTGATCACCAACTCAAAATAAAACACATTTTTTTTTTAATTCTGAGACATGGAGTTAGCCAAGCTACGCCACCTACCAAAAGTGGAGTGAGCCGACTGTTAGAAATTGCCTAGATTGTATAAAACCTGATAAATAAATGTGATCATGGCGAATGGTCTACTTTAGCAAAAGCTGACGTAGGACTTCCCATCGTAAAGGGAGGTAACACCGGTGATACTCGTAAATTTCTTGACATATTTTCTGACGTCATTCTGAGTTCGTCCACTTCCGGTAATGGTAATACTGGAAATCTTAACAACATTTGTCTGGAAGTTTGTAATATGTTCATTCTTTGTTGACGTCTCCATTTAGCTCGTCTGTTTGAAAACCAAACCTACAAGAAATGGATTAATAATTGAATTACATATTTAGATACAAACTACATCGTCAAGCTACATGTAAAGTTCCAAAAGTTTGAATATCAGTTTTTTCCACTTTAAAGAGTTTTAAGCTGTCATGAATCTGACGGCAATTAACACATTTATATAAACCATTTTATGCTGTTTATACATTGTATTTGAAAATATCTTTCCCTGCTGAAAATTTTGTAAAAATATGTAAGTCGCTCCCAAAACCTGCTATTATTAGCATCTTTCTCAAATTTAGCATTTTGGACTTGAAAATCGTCAAAAATCGCATAATGTTGCAAGAGCTATGACAATCTTTATATATGTATATGGCAAGAAAGATAATTCATCGAACAATAATCATGGAACTGACAGTACTCAGCACAGAAATGAACAGTGCTATTGAAGTTGTAAAAACTGATCATGAGGCTTAGCGAAACTTAAAAGAAACCTTAAAAAGTAAGTTAGTAGATTTTATAGTAGTGTGCAATTAATCCTGCGACCCTTATTGCCAACCACAGTCTATTTTCAGAAACATAATTGCACGTAGGGTTTGCATTCTCTTTGACTGCTGTCATAATGATAAAGCCCAAGTAACACGCACGAGATTCTGCAATATTTCGAATTGGATAGACTCGGTTTTGTTCATAAGAGCAAATACAATCTGCTGACTCTACTTATTGTTAACTAATTCCGGCAAAGACAAAGTTTTGAAACTTCTGATTTTTGTTTATTTTAGTCCGATAACCTTACAGGATACGGTCCAAAAAGTGAACCTTTCTTACTCACCTGTACTCTAGCTTCAGAAAGATTTGTTTTAGTAGCTAACTCTTCTCTAGTATTAACACCAGGATAATGACTTCTTTCAAATTCTTTCTCTAGAATATCCAATTGATCTTGGGTAAATGTTGTACGATTTCTACATAGTTTAGGTAACGAGGGATCGTCTGGATTTTCATATGATTCATCATCAACTAGAATAAGATTTACGTATTTTATTTATTTATTCATACTGGGTTTAACGCCATGTCAGCACAATTTTTTAGGTTATTTAACGGCGTCCAGCGCACCGAACCTAGCTTTCCTGGACCCTTGTCCAGGAATGGTGAGTAGGCCGACTCACAATGGACAGTAACCAAAATGGGATATGCACATTTGTGCTGGATACCCGGTCTATGCGTGAAGTTTGAATCAAATCCAGACGGTAGCACAGTTGTCAATCTAACAATAATGACAAGTTTCTTCTATGCATAAGGTATATGGAGAAGTTTCCGGCCTTGTGGAGGTAGATAAGTACTTGGTCAACTGTTTAAACGGAATTAACGAGGATATTTTTATGTATTGTGAGTAAACAACGAAAACTGCTTGATACTGTCAGATATTGTTATCAATGTTATTCACGCGTTGGTATTAATTCAACACTAGATGGAAGCCCGTGCAAGCACGGGCTTTAGGTAATGACAGTTCTTGAAACTGTTCCTCGAAACAGGCATGTTTAAAAGCCATATGAAACTTGATCATAAGAGATTGCAAAATATTTGTAGGAAGTTTGAAATTGATAATTGTGTAGTATCGGAGATATGATTTTGCAAGTATAAGTTTAATCTGGATTTGTCAAGTTCTAAAAGGACTGAACACTGTGAAAATGTAACATGGAGTTATGAAACTTGGTCACCCGAGCTTGTATTTTCATTTCAAAAGTGAATTCTCGATATTTAATCCCTTTCAACATGAAACCTGAAATAATTACACGAATAATATTGATCTGTCTAACAACTGTGTCCAATCATTACAGACCGTCGGGTCAGCGTATTAAAAACATCAGCAAGCTTCTCAGGGCTCACTGGTACATATTGAGCTTGCTTGTGAAAAAATGGACCGAGAATATGTTCTCCCATATTACACCGCTTCGTAGCTCCCTTTGAAGCGGTCAGCGTACCTTCGGTAGATAGCGTGACCAGATACGTATAAAATTTTACCTATGTCTCTGATAGCTCTCAAGTGATACTTTGTGGTGCAGTAATTTCTATAAGAATCTAATTATTGTAACTAACAATTTGTCACCGTTCTTGTGAATTGCGCAGACAGATCGCAGTATCTCTCGAAATTAAATGTGAAGTAACTGAAGTGTTTTATTCTGCATAATGTAAAATATAAGAATTGGGTGAGTATGCCGTTTATGGGTATTATTTCGAAAACAAAGAACGCATGCTTGGTGAATATTCAAAAAATAGCAAGAAGGTTGCACGTATTCTAGGTGATTCCCCATCATAATACAGCAGTTACAGTCATGTGACAGAAGCATAACATTCGATTCAGTAAAGATCAGAAATATTTACTTCACGTCGAGATTCAAACTCGATTTTCCGGTTTGACGTGTCTATTTTTAGTTTTATCTAGAACTATTTTTAGACACAAAAAAACCCACTATTTTTGTTGATTTTGGCAGCTTTTGCAAATATCAAGAGGCTTTGTCAAAAAAGAATTGTCAACTTGATATGCCGGTATATAGGTGCTCCAGCGACAAACAAAAGATTTATTCAAAGCTGCGCAGTTTCTTCCATAAAACAGGAAACTCGCAAATTTAATAGTATAGATACCGCTGTGCTGAATCTAACTGCACATGACCGTCGAATGTCTACGTCCGCGACATTTTTTGATGCGTTTCAAAATATGTCGCTTTCTAAGACCCGAATTGTTTACGCAATCCATGTAAAAAAGTACTTACTTATTATGTTGCTTTCATCGTCTGACTTAGAGAGTTGATCATCATCACGAAGAGATGTACCGGAAATGCTGTCCACGCATGCGCGGTCACGTGATGTTGGTAGCGGCCATATTTGTGGATATATATTCATGATGGATCTTGAAGCTATTTTAGTGTATTCCATGGCTGCACGTTCTGCTGCTCTATTACGTAATATTCTATTTATAGAACTCACACTTGGTACGTTACTTGTCCCACATATACCTAGACAAAAAACCAGAATTCTAAGTTTGGTCAAAATATCATAAAACAGGATATATAAGCGCGTATTCTTAAAATAATTAACATCGATTTCTTCCGCCAAGCACACTATGTGTGACATTTAATGCCGTTCAGCTTCTTGTTGTGCTTTACATTGTTTGAACACATTGGCACCTGTTCATTTGAGCCATCTCACTCGCCTTTTGCTTTCGCCCCAAAGTTCTGGTAGTGAACTATTACTTGAAGTATTTAATATGTAGTGTTTTTATACCAGTGTTTTTATTTAGAACCGTTCCGACTATCTATGATGAGACCCTTAATTACTAAAATGAAAGTATAAATTTTTTTACCATCAGCAAGTAGTTTATCTCTTATTTCCCAAGCAAATATTGTTGGATTTTCTCTTTTATATTGTTCTATTTTTTCTACGACGCCAGGTGTCGCCACCTTCGGTTTGCTTCCACCAATAGCACTACGACGTAACTGCATCACTGGATTGTGACATTGACCTTTAATAAATATAAAAAAAGTTCACATCTACATGTATAAATATTCTGTACGGTAAACACGGTGGCAATACCACATGACTATGACATCACGAACGCTAAAGAAGAATACTGTTAATAACCGCTTCGACGCAGAGTAGTTACACTATTTGCTGCGCATCACATCACCAACGCCACTTTTACTTTTAACAAACACCCTGGAATATCTATCAACGATCTTCCTATTCAAAAAAAGACGACGACTCGTCACTGTAGCACTCTGAGGGCTGTTGCGAGTCGATGTTGATTTTCACTGTTCTCTTCTTCAAACCGTAGCATTTGTGATGTCATAGGCACGTGGTATTGCCACCGTGGTAATGTGTTGGATATAACTACATTTAACCATAGCATTCGTGATGTCATAGTCATGTGTGGACCATATTGAAAATTGACTTTAGCCAAATATGTTATCCTCTTTAAATAAAGTCGTTATTATTATTATGATTTTCCCGTGCTTTAAATTCGCGAAACTAGTACGTATATGCAAAAAAAAACCCAAGTCCAAATCGAATAGAATGGTCGTTGCAGTTCGAAATGAGATGTATTAAACTGCTACTCATGTTCTTTCTTATACTCGTTACAAGTTGTGACTATACGCACTGGTTTCTCGGTTTAAAGGACTTACAAATAGATCTTTTTTTCGGAACTCCAATTCATGTTTTTTTCTATCCGTACATTGACCACACACTTTATAAAGTACATGTATTTATTTACTATTTCAATTGAGTGTAGCGTCATAATGAGTCGAGTTTTTTACAATTTCAGTAGCTCCGTCCCATCAGAACTGTCAGTACTTTGATTAAATACTTTGATTAGTTGAGAGGGGGCTTCTTTTGTCCAAAATGATATATATACGACTCTAATTTCTTCAGAACCGCGACTGCCATCACGCAAAAATAAAACAAAATGTGATCCATTCATTTGAACCCTGATTTTAGATTTTTTTAAAGTCTATACTCCCAAAAAACTAAAGTAGTCTGCATTTTAAAGCAGGGGCGGATCCAGCATTTTTCTAGGAGGGGGTCCAAACTTTTTTAGGAGGGGGTCCAAACTTTCGAACCACAATCACATTATACACTGTTAGATCTCTGTTAAACACGAAGGTGAGTGAAGCGAGCACGATAAAAATTATTCTTGCTACAAAAATGGCTTACATTAAAAAAACACACTCATGGACGAGTACATTTTGCACATTTCAGGGGGGGTCCGGACCTCCCTGACCCCCCGCTGGATCCGTCTATGTAAAGTACAACGTATAGTAAAGGTTATGTCTTTAATATGAAATGATCGGCATTATCTCGTCATCTGAATTTTGTCGAGTAAGTGTGAAAAGTATTAATATTACTAAATAGGGATGAAATTACATCACAGTGTTATGTTCATTGAACAGCTAGACGTTGCCTGTCATAGTTCAACAGACGTTTTGGCGTGAGTGTTCGTCAACTAGTTGCAATGTATCGGATTAACAACTATGATCAGCAGATCTAATTTTGATATTTTTGTCATTTTTAAAGGTGATGATGGTAGTAGGTCTAGTGCTACATGTAATACTCTAATACGAAAAGTAGATCAGATAATATTGACTTTTGAGAAGTCTGAATTACCTGTTCCTTACCACATTCATTAATGGGTCAGACAAAGCGCAATAATGGCGGCGCCTACCAGGACATTTTTAGATTACAAAATTTTCTATTTATTTGCACAAAAATGTTCTGCTCAATTTGGTCGGAGTTCAGTACTATGTAGGCCATTCGAAGTCGATGTTTGTGCATTTAAATTTAGCAAACGATTAACCAAAAAACCATGTTTGCAAAGTATACAAGTTCTCATTAGAACTTTGGATATTTTTTTAGCATAAATATAACCGAACAGCTAAAAATGTAATCGCTGTAATTATTGTACTACATTTCCTGAATGTAAGCATATGTAACGAGAAATGTTCATTTAAAAACCGATAATCCATCACCTTGTACAATTCATCGGGCGCCGCCATTATTCTGCTTTGTCTGACATACTTTTACCCGTCAAAATACGACTGTGTTGTATGTAGGGTCAAATTAAGTATAGTTATATTAATCCTTCATAAATGGCATAAATGGTACATGGTACAATTACGGGAGCCGGACCTTAATGTACTTTTAAATGAAAAATTGCAAATATATGCTTACAATGACTGTTTCTTAAAATTGAGATATCTATCGTAAACCCGTAGCGAAAATGTAGTATCGTATCGAAATGCGTAAGATTTTAAACTCAGAGACATACCGGGTAAATATGATGTCTATGTCTCTGGCCATATTATCTTACTTTTTAGTCTTGGAAAACGTTTCTTTCTAACATAACTAATGCTATAGAAACCAAATTGTCGTACTTTTTGTACAGATAGTAGGCTCAACACCATTTTAAAAAGCTTTCTTCGTCGAGAATAATGCTCATATACTAATAGCTTGATAGTTATATACTCTTTGTGTCTCGTGCTGATGCATTGTGCGCCACCTAGCGGTCATTTGATAAAACTTCTCGCATAAATTTGTAAGAAGCACATGCACTAAAGGCAGACGATGATCCTTGTCTATTGCATATTAAGTTAATATCAACTGAGCTGCTTTTTAAAACGTTTGTCTAGAGTTGACATCTAATGAGTACAGAAAATAATATTTAATTATGGCGCGGTTGGATTCCCGCCAAAATTAAACAATAATAATAATCACGTGACATACTCACCCATAATTCTCTCCATGTAACTTCCGGTCATTGAACTCAATGCTGTATAAGGATTCGGGAAATATGGACTGGAACAAAATGGCGGCATTCTTGACGTAGGAACAGGTAATCTCGGAAAGTCGCAACATAATGACGAGATTTGTCCAAGGTCCGGTAAACCATTCATGTTTTTCTTCTTATGTATGATGTCTGCAGAGCCTGTAGCAAATAAATCAGAGGTTTTGTTATTGACAAATTATATAATTATACAGTGTAGGTGCAAATATTTAACTTGGCATATTTCTTGACTGCAAGTCATTTTTTAGTAGTATGAAGCAATTTTTTCTGTGCTTAACATAGGTTTGAATATCAATATGTGGCATTATTCTGCAAAATGTGTATAATGTGGTTGTGGTTCGAAAGTTTGGACCCCCCCCCCCCCCTAGAAAAAGCTCGGACCCCCCCCCCCCCCTTAGAAAAAAATCCTGGATCCGCCCCTGATTAAGCAGTATTATACAGTAAAGTTACTTTATTTAGACTGTCATAATAGCGAAATAGTCTTAACGTAGGGGTATTTTTCTTCTTATTTTGGACAAAAGACGCATAGGTTTTTTAATAACCCAGGTGGTCTGTAAGACCGCATATGTCACAAAACGTATATGTCACGCGGTGACATATTCATCTACATCTACAGCTTCTAGTTAAATTACTGGCCAAATTCAACATATTGAATGTTACTGCCTGGTGGTTGCTTGAAAAAGAGAAAGAGTTAAAAGTAAGAGTATGTACAGTTTAAAAAGAATAAAATAAAGATGCAAAGAATGAGGCTAGAGAAATAGTTTGGCTAGTTGAGACGATATTCGGTCTGAATATTTCACAACCTATAGCCGAATATGGGACATAAAATGTGACATATCCGTTTGGAATTCGTTTTTCCACGCTCATCAAAACGTATTTGTCACTTGTCAAAAATGTCTTAAAAATGAAAACAGCAACGTATTTGTCACATGAGTATATAATTAGAAGTACAACACAGAGGAGCAAAGCAACAAAAATAATCATTATCAAGTGTTAACCCACGATGAAAACCTAGCTTGGTGGAGTTATTGTGTTCGATCCTATGTGGGTATTCTTCATGTTATTGAGAACTGATACGTTTTATCAAACGTTTGTTAATGATAAAACTTTACGTGGTGTGATTTTTTTAAACTACTTTTGAAAGCGAAATTGCGACGGCGACATTAATTTTATCTGTTAACTGTCACATGATTTCAAAAGCATGAAGTTAGAATGTACGTTCAATGCTGTGTTGCTCTTTAAAAACTAAAGTAATTTCATTATCTTGTTTAATAGAAATAACAATGTATTTTACAAAAGTTAAAACAAGGGTGGACTATGAAATTATACCATCAATTGAACGCCTGATGCTTCTCTATCAATCATTAATATAAATTAAAATTGCGTTACTTGCTGATATGGCGTTGACGATGAAAGAGATTCACTTATTCAACTAGTTTTACCCCCACCCCCTCCCCAAGGGCCACGCGCTCCCAAAGAGCCGCCCCCTCCCCAAGGGCCAGTACCCACCAGGGACACCCCCTACCCAGGGACCACTCCCTCTCGGGTCCATCCCCTCCCAGAGCCACCCCTCCTCAAGGGCCATACCCTCCCAGGACCACTTCTTACCAGGGCCACCCCCTACCCAGGGATCTATCCCTCCCGGGACCATTCCCTCCCGCGATCATCCCCTCCCAGGACCATCCCCTCCCAGAACCATCCTCCCCAAGGGCCACCCCCAGGATCAGCATCAGGATCACCTCCTCCCCCAGGATCACCGCCTCCCCCAGGGACACCCCTCCCCCATAGCAACCCCCTCCGTAGGACCCTATGGGCTATTCCCCAAAAACCAACCCATTCCAGGACCAACCCCTCCCAAGGCCGAGTCGTACCGAAAGAACCTCCGCCTCCCGAGGATTTGTAAGTTCCCCTAGCAATAGAGGGAAACTACCTTTCCCACATTGTCCCACATAGGGTACTAGAGATCCTCAATCCTTTCAGCAACAGAGCTGAGGAGCTCGGGGGCGGAACTCCTCCAGCAGGGGGGAGAACTACTCGACCCTTCTTTTCCCACCCAGGGGAACGGGTATTCAACTCGAGAGAGCCGAACACAAAAATCGCTTTAACTCCGTAAATAACAGAGTAAAAACGGTTTGAAAAGCAGTTCCCTGACAAAAGGGAGTCTACTCTTCCAAATTTGTCCCTAAAAGGGACTGGGTATTCAACTCTAAAGAGTCAAACACAAAAATGTTCCTCAATTCCGTTAAAAACGGAACCAAAGCACTTGGGTTTTAACCAAACCACAACATGACAACCTTGGACGCTTATACACAATATTAATGACAATAAATTGGTTTGTAGCAAAAGCACAAGCGTCAAGTTTTAAATATGTCTAGTAAATAAAAACGAACATTTTCTACATTAAAACTTCTCTGGAAACATGAATATGTTTTATTCTGTACAAAATATATTTTTATAAACAAGTAATTATTGTCATAACAAAGATTGAAGTATCAATCACAAAAGAAAAAGAAATATGTGTAGAAATTATCCTCTCATGTCTATATAATTTGTGTACAATAGAATGATCAATATGACCCCTAAGGGCTTTTACAGGTATCACAGTACATATTTTTCAACATTTTCTCACTAAATAATATGAACAAGAGTTATAAAAGTTAGTTTTATTAATTTTGTTGCATTTATACAGTTTATTAACACGAAAAATACTGTTTCCCATTTCAATATGAATATCTAGGGGCCGGAAGTTAGTAAATATAAAGGGACTCTTATTATAATATAAATGTCAGCTAACTTGCGTAATACCAGGACCCGAATAGCGCAGTAGGTTAACACCCTGGAAAAATATAAACATATAACAATTCAAACCGACCATTGGTGGTTCAATCCCAGTCACTGCCAAAAATGAAATACTTTTTATTTTTTTATCATATTAGTACATAATACTATATTATCAAGTTTTATTCATAGAAGCATGCACTAAAAATTTTACATAAATAAAAAAGCAATTTTATTTGACATTGTTTTTTTAATACCACTCCTATAGATGTGCTGAATTTCATTTTTATATATAAAAAAGAATTATTTCAGTTTATTTAAGCAAAATTAGCTAATAAGTAAAATAAAATATACTGACTTATTCAGGATAATTTCACGAGCATGCGTGACAACTAAAAATTTGATTTTTGTAACACCAATTAAGTACATAGCGATGCATCAGCAAACTAGATATATTAATTAAATATAGCATCTTGACCACTCAGCTCAATGCTCAATAGTACTTCGCCTGTAAATTTCAAGAGTTTATTCTCTTCACTAATCTTAAATTATTGTAACTTCTTTTATTGTATATTGGTTCGACATTTGTTTAATCACTTGTCAAATGTTTTGCTTGTTGTATATACTATGCAAATACTGTTGTTAAGAGGCTCACAAGGAAGATTGGGCTTTGCTTAACTGTGTTGTCTCTATAAATGAAGTCTTTAATATTATTATAAATAATTGAAGTTGCCGGGTCGCGTGGCAAACATTTTGCTAGAAAAACTAATGTTTATCGGGAATGCGTTTATCGAGTGGTGTTATGTCCGTTATTTCGTCAGCGCTGGATGGGTTTGAGGACCTCTTGTTTGGACATGGAAGTGACGATGAAGGGTCAAACTTCGAAGGGTTCACTGCCGAGAACCTTGAAGAAGCACAAATGTGATTGAAACTCTGTGACATATACGTTCTTCGACATATACGGTATAACAGTTGTCTATATATCTAAATTTCTCTATATTTGAGGAACGCGAAAATTTAAAATCATCTGGTATGGAAATTCTACATTTACTGTTATTTGTTTTTACTTGAACATTTTCATGACTAAAGGTAATTAAAGTTCTGACGGGTAATTAATACAATGTAAAAATGCTTCATATATTAATTTAGCCAACTTTGAAATAATCATCGTCACGTGACTGCGACTAGTGAAATTAATTGGTCGGGTTTCATGCATTGGAGCAAATTTCTCTTGAATGATAAGCCACAAAAACAAGTATAGGTGTAGAAATTTTGAGTTTACGGTGAAGTTCTATTATAAAGGTTACATTGGTTTTATTATGCGATTTTTGACGATTTTTTTGAAGGTCTTAATAATGGAACGTGACAGTATTAGCTAATATTCATTAGGCAAGTTTTGAGAATTTTAATTTTGATATTTCTCACAGCTTTTAGCAACATTCAATTGTTTTGTCTAAATAAATAAATAAAGAATGGGCATTTTCAATCATCAATGCTTCATAAAAATATTACCCGAAATATAAGTGTGGCATTAGAAAAGTTGATACGTATACAATATCATTTTAATAAATTTATGACAAGCGGTGATGTGAGAAGCGCCATTAATTTATTAAACCGAGCCAGACATCGTGGGGTTTTTACTGACGTGAACTTTTGATTGGCGTTTTACTAAATACGGTTAAATACAGTCAATATAAGAATTAATTATATAATAATTTACGTAATTTAAAAGGCTTAAAACTCAAAGTATAATCTCTATTTATAATTACTGTTTATTTTATAATTCTATAATTTCAATTAATATTTTGTCGCTAATTTGATTGTTACATGATCGACCTGTCTGTGATTAAATCATAAATTAGGCCATGGAATATAAATTGTTAAATTCTCAACTTTTTTTCGTTTTGATTTCACATCAAATTTTAACCACAGTTTTTTCTTTGATTTATTTGCGACTGTCGGCTCACCTATAACCAGCTTTCTTAAAGCCCCATTACCTGTCCTTACAATCAGAATAAAGAAGCAAATGCCATTTCTGATATTGGAGAGTGTGCCGTAACAGTAAATTATGGATGAATGAAAATGAACTAAAAATGAACAACTCAAAGACTGAGTTTATCATGTTTGGAAGCAAAGAACAGTTAAATAAATGTTTAACCCAGTTAATATTGCTGGTGAAACTACAAAATCTGTGAAAACTATTCGCCATTTAGGGGCCTTTTTTGAAACTTGAAACTTTAAAGATCGCATCAAAACTTTGGTTATGTCCCAAATACATTGATTACTGATTTGTATGGAATCTCAAATTGTGATATATGCAAATTCCAGCAAATTCAAAACATGTGTGCTAAGCTAGTATTTTCGCTTAACAAATTAGACAGTTCAAAAAATGCTTTTAAGGGGAGAGCCGTAACTAAGTTACAGAACATGTGGCTCAACCCGATTTGTTATTATTTATTATATTTGTTGTATTTCTGTCATTGTAAATATGTATTTCGAGCAATAAAATAAGTTAAAACTAGATGTTTTGTACTCACTGCAATGGCTTTAATAAATAGTCGAGTTTGACTTTGTCAAAGTTAAACTTAAAAAGGCAAAATGGTTTGAAATGTTTACTGTATCTCTAATGCATGATATATTTTAATAACTTCACTGTTGAATTCCAGTTTTCATATCTTCTCACTGTGGCTTTAAACACATTTCATGTGCACGTTTACCTAAAAATTTCATTCGTCCTTGAACTTTAAGAGGGCACGAAATATAGGTTGACAATTAGTCCATGAACTATGGCACTTTAAGTAGGTGGATCGAGACCATAGGCGGATCTAGCGGGAGGTCAGGGAGGTCCGGACCCCCCCTGAAATTTCCCAAATGTACCCGTACATTAGTGTTGTTTTGCTTGTAAACCATTTTTAAGTAGCATGAAGCAATTTTTTACCGGCTCGCTTTTGTGTTTAATATAAACTCTATGTTTGTATAGGTTTTATTATTAATGTGTTGCGTTATTCTGCAAACATTGTATAATGAGATTGTGTTTCAAAAGTTTGGACCCCCCGGAAAAATCTGGACCCCCTCTAGAAAAAATACCGGATCCGCTCCTGAAGACCGTGCCGGCAACCTATATCCCGGACGATAATCTAACAATGAATAATCCAGCGTCTAGTGTTAGATTTAATTCAATTTAAATATTCTCATACTAGCTATACAACAAAGTCAGGTTTAGATATGGAAAGCCCTGACTGTCTTATACGTACATTAACGAACGTTGTTATGTTGAAATATCATTATAATTATGCGGTTGTTTTATTATTATACTGTGCCTTCCTTTCTATATACCTAGTATTAAATGATTTGATCATCATGATGTGTTTTCTTCATTATATTCGGTGGTTTTATCATTATACTGAGCCCCTCTTTCCATATATTAAATGATTTGATCATTATTATGTGTTTTCTTCATTATATTCGGTGGTTTGATCATTATACTGAGCGCTTCTTTCAATATATAAAGTGGTTTGATCATTAAATCATGTGCATGATTCATTATACGACAAATGGCATTCATCATAATATTCGGTGATTTGATCATTATATTGAGTGTTTTCTTTATTATACTCGGTTTATCATACCACGCAATATAATGAACAAACTACTGTATACAATGATATTCTAACACAACAACATTTGTGAATGTACATATAAGACAGCCAAGGCTTTCCATATTTAGATGTCAGAGTTGAGACATCAGGTTTTATGTACAGGTGTACTAATATTACATGTCATAAAATCATCAACTAAATATCTCACAACTAGACGATGAAAGGATTAGCTTTCATAAGTGTTATGATTAGCTATCTAAACCTTATTGAATGACATAGCTGCGTGTGGCTTAAATCGTTTTCGCACAAAAGATATCTGCGTGTGGCTGAATATCTTTCTTGGCACAGACCATATCCGCAAGACTGGTCGCTTATTTGATAGCGACTATGCGGAGGAATGGTCTTAGTGAGTTGTGCTCACAGGAGAGAGGCTTGTTGCTGTCCTTATTTCTCTACGAGAGATGCTAGCGAATTAATCGGACGGAAAAGACCTATTTGGCTCTATTTATAAGACAAAAAAGAAATCGCGGACGGGGTTTTAAGTTTGTTGGAAGAAAAAATGAGTTTTAATTTTTGGTACTGGCTTTTGATACTGTAAATATAATTTCATACAATTTCTCATATTTCTGATGAGTTTAGTCATATTTTGTATGTTACACGTATGTATTGGTGTCGTCACCAACTGCATTCGGAACACCTCGACCCTTCAGGAATGAATGATCTCGGAAGGATTTGTTGGAGGTCTACCCTGGAGGCTTGGGTTTTTACTACCTATGCGAGGCAAAGCACAGGCGAAGCACGTAACGGTTATGCAAAATAGTTCTTGTAGTATACACACAGATCTTTGTCAAAACATATTTCTATGTTCGTATTTAACTAAATATTGTTTAACGATATCAATGAACAATGATATTTTTAATTTATAGACTAAAAAAGAAACATCACTCATTGCCTAAACGATCGTGTATTTGTTTACTTTAACACCGGTAGTTCCAAAATGGCGTTTAAATATGTTTCATTATTGATAAATATGTATATTCGCAGCGAACTGAAGAAAAGTACATTTGGCAATATAATTTATATTATTTATTCTCAATTTTTTAGATAACCTGCTACTGTATATTACTTCTTCTAATCAGCATTTTAACGATGACTAATGTTTATACTTAACGGAACTTCTAAGTTCCACGATTTCAATGTTCCTGTTTCGTGGAGTTTGGTCATGAAATTATTTCTACGGTCATTCTACCTCCTACCAATGATTTTAAATTATGTAGGGCAGTTGTCAGTCACTGACGAAAGTATGCGCTTAGTAGTTGGTTAACAGCAAAATCCAGATATTTAGCCTCTCCTGGAGAAGTGAGTAGGTTGCATGAGCGCCGTTATATGACCTATACAATGTAAGGCTACGGCGTTAAACCCAACATGATTGAACCACATTCGGAAAGCTCGATCTTTCATGAATGAATAATTATTCGTACGAATGGCCGATGAGTTCCGAATGGATTGGACCACATAGAGCGCACTCCAAAAGTCCTTGGACAAAAGTCTGTCTTAACAATAAACCGATGCATTAATCCATGAAAAAGGACACATTCTCAACAGAGAAAATACCAAAAAATCAGCATTAATACGTTTATCAACATAATTATAATTCATTCAAACTGTATAATGATTATTTATAATTATTATATGAATAAGCTATTTTTTTTAATAAAATCACTTTTGGTATCTATGGTTATTATTTTGCAAAATTTTATTTCTCAAAGATTTTTTTGATTGCACAATATGCCCCGTGGCTTGTTGAATTTTAACGTCGAATGTATTGGTGTGCTTAATATGATATGAATTTATTCAAGCTTTCGTGCTAACCTTTTTGGAACATTTAGAATTAAATCATCGTCAAAAGATACAGACGTTGTTGGAATATACTAACCCTTACCCTAGCAGTAATATGACTAAACGGTAAAAGTTCGATGTAAAAGGTTTGTTCGGAATTTTTGTAGAGTTTTTTTTATTTGTTTAAAAACTGCGATGCTGAAATGTTCACGTATCTAACAAGGCATATGGTTTATGTAAAAATACTGGCTTTATAACATGATTCACTAGCATGTTTCCAGTTCATATTACGTCAATTTTACTTTGATTCTGTAACTGTGACCAAAAGCACTGTTTTGAGCTGAAGTCTTTGAATAAAGTGTGCAAGTGCGTAACTAACAGAACCCAGTTCCATATTTAATTTTAAAGGTAACGCTTCAAAATTTTATTATCTCCCCAGGCAATCGTATTTATTCCGCGAAGTTAAAATACAAATGTACTGGCAAAAATATATCCCAGCAGACACTTAAAGTTACTAGTTCACAGATTTGGTTAAGACTTTTCTATATTTTCAAAATACCATTCAGTGTCTGTAATTGTGTCAAAAAAAGTTCATATCATGTCAAGACAAAACTGACCTATAGATTCCAAGAAATATTAAATAAAAGTAACAAAAAAACAACACTAAAATTGTCCACACCGAGACATACGGTGTAGATTTTTACTACTTGAAACACCATCATTTTAGATGTAAGTCCATTTACACTTAAATTGTCATTATCAAAATACTAATTTTCTGCATCAAAAAATGTTTCCACAAAATTTAAGCAGTTTCAGAAAAGTTGATATTTAAGTTGAAATCTGTAAATGAGTACCTTTAACTAATTTACTATTCACGGTCTCTTTTAATTTATATTTTCACTTCAAAGCAAATATATGCTGTTATTTTTCATCATATTTTTTCATCGAATAACATGTACTACAATTTTCCCCACAAAGCATCAAAGAAAAAATACATTTGATAATTACTTAATGAAAATGTATTCCTTGTTTAGACCAACATGTGACTTTGCGTTTAGGCATGCAATAATATGGTAGAAATTTATTTTACACATTTAAGCTTGTTTTGACTAATAACAATACAATTTACAATAATACAATATTTATTTTATCAGTGTAAACTTTACAGTTCATGGCAATGAGGAACTTTTGACTGTAATCTTCCCTTGATAAAATCTGAATTGGTAAGTAGGTCCTATCAGATGGAATCCTCTGATTTTATCATTTAAGTCCCATGTATGGAAAATAAACTATTTCATCTAATATCTTTCCTTATTAATAAAGATATTAACATGAGTGGTGAAGTCTAGATGGTTCGTTACCCTAACAATACTTAGCTTGATTTTCAAACAAATTAAATGATTTACAAAAAAGCTTTTTAAAGATTAATTATTAATTGACATTAAAATTTAGGGTAAAATCTGAGTAATCCGGACCTATTTATTTGAAGAGTATACAAGGGGAAATAACTGACTATTGTCCCTTATTTACATATATCATGAAATATCAAGATGGCGATACATAATATTACAATAGTAAATTTTAATACATAGTTACTTTTAATTAAGATAATAAGTGTTATTTTATCAAGTCAAATAATTTTATTTGACCAACTTAAAATTTCTTCGCCAAGAGAACGACCCCCTAGTAGGTATGCCTTCTGCTTTAGGAGTACTCATCTTTAAATAAATTCATGTATAATATAATAAAATATATTACTGTTTAATTTGATAACCAAATATAAATTGTGTCAGACATTTAATTAGAAAATCATAGCACTGGAAAACGATAGTACTACGCTAATATGGTTTTTTTTAGATAAATATACAATTGTGCATTTTTATTTATAGTTTTTTTTTTTAAATTATTCTAAATATTTATTGTTTGTTTCATTTAATTAGAAAACCATATCGTTTTTTCACATGTAATATATACAATAATTATGATTGTACTTATTATATGATATAATGCAATAAATAATTTTACTTATCCTGCATTGGCAAAAATACCTTTTTATGTACCGATGCATCTTTTTTTCGAAAGCGGTAGCATTATACCCAAGTGTCTTTAGGTTATTTGAAATAATCGCCTTAAAAGGACAAATAATAATTTTATGTGCATTCAAATTAAGTTCGTAAGTACAGATTACATTCATGGTATTCACAAAATTGGTGGTAAAACTTAAAACTATATATTTTTTTATTAATTTTACGTTTAATTAACATTTAATTTATTAAATTTCCTGTTAATATCCTGTTAAGTGACAACTACAATGTAGTTCTTAATTTTTAAAAATTGTATCGTCATGTTGTATTTATTTATTTATGTTAAAATTTGCTCACATGTATTTACTTTGTACACTGTGACAAAAAATAATTAAAAGATATGTTCTGTTCTGTTCTATTAAAAATAAAAAATAAATATTTTACTTACAGATATAAATATGAGCTCTTCCCCTGTCTTGATTTCGTCAGCGACACTTGGATGACGGTTTCTCACTTCACTCGAGTAAAGATCGTCTAATACGTAAAATTTATTTAAAATTGAAAATTATTAAAAATTAAGCTAATATATAAAAATTATTAAATTAAAATTATTTTTGCATCCAATGAATAACCCAGTTATTAAAATGACCTTCTTTTAATCTAATTACGGGTATTTATACAGTTTAAGTTATGTCTTACCAATAAATGAAATCTGATAATGCTCTTTGATAAATGCCGCCTACTTTTGTTTGATCTGAGAGCGGTACCGCCATTGATGTAGCCAGCATCCAATAAGTTACCGTTAATTTAAATATTGTACCGTTAACACCTGTGGAATACACCAATAGTGTATTGATTCAGAGGTGTTATAATGAGTATGATATCTTTAAGGGACCGCCCTTTGATATTATCATAATTGAGTTTTATTATAATAATAATACGGGAATATTTGCGTGACTTGCTGTAATGAAGATTATGAATTTTAATATTGATGTAAAATAGACACGTTTATGGTCATAAAAGCTAATAGTCGTGTAATATTATTATGAGTTTAACTGTTGTAAGAACTGAACATTTTGTTACTTTTATAAATGTTAACGGTGCCGGCAAAATAAAGATAATGTTTTGTAAAAAAGAGCAGCGCGGATCAGAAAGTTTATAATGAAATAAAATTCGCATAGACTATAGATACATTATATTTTGTAAATCTATAGATACATTTTTAAATTTTGATTTATATATCATTTGCATATTTGCATAATTTAACTTCTAAAATTGAAATTGACTTTTTACTTTATTTTTCATGAAGACTCTTAGACATTCATGTACTAAGTTTTGAGAAAAACTGACCACGCATACTGCTTGTCATTTTTTATTGTTTAAACCTTATGCCTCAGTCCCATAAAATCGTGGCTTGTTTCGGACCCGTACGTGCAGACAGTCGTAGGCCGGGGGAAGCCTTGCGTATCATGGTGACGGTACGCACATGGCACAAAACAACACACCCGTACGGAGCCGTAGCTGGAAGATGTGCATGTTTAATACATACTCGGCCACGATTTTGTTCACTGTTTGACTCTGAAACTGATACGCTTATCCAGGGCTCATCTCACGAACCCTGTTAGAAACGTAACAGTCCGTACGGGACTACGGGTACGCAAGAGTTCGTACGTGTCCTTGCGGAGCTTGATCGCACGGCGCCCGTACGGTGCCCTCACGGCTTTTTTATGTTTATGGGACTGTAGCTTTATTCATGTATCATGAGTTTGAATCATATATATATGTTGATAAACTAATATGTAAGTGTTGATTTTTTAATTATCTCAAATAACTCTGTGTTTCTTTTTTTCATGGGAAAATTTGAATGTTCTGTAGGGACCACAATGGAAATTGGGCTCGTCCCTTTTTGTGTTATCTCTGGTGTTGGTGTGCTTGACATAGTAATTACAACATGATATCTGTGACATTTGTGTTTCTATGTATTTTACTATGTGTATACTATGCCAATTAAATATTATTTCACGGCGTCTCAACGCCGTGATATTGTGGTGGGTAGATTTTGATAGCAATGGGCAAAAGTCACGTGATAAAAAAATGATAAAAATCCGTTCGATTTCCACTGCCGACAAATTTATTGTTTTTAATGCAGTCATAGTACAGCCCATTTCCGTTAAAAGTTAAATAGAAAAATCATTTTTGGGGGAATCCATATAAACAATTTTTCTTGCAACAATGCAACACACGAAAAATCAGCGTTTTATATCAACACATTTCCGCAAATCCTTTCGAATCACACGAAAAGGGGTAGGTATAAATCGCGAACCAACCGGACCAGGAGACCAGTTTAGTATACGGATACAGTTTAACAAATATGCGTATCATAATGTGTGTATAGTACATATATTATTGATATTTGCCAATATTTTATTTGAAAAGATAAGACACCAATATCGAAATTATATTTTAAGAAATAACTTTGCAGACTTTAACTATTAAAAGAATCGTCGATTGCTTCATCACATATTGTTGTAAATATTATATATTTCAACTGTTAGAGCATTTATCATTTGAAAACTAATTTGATATGATTCATATATTTTAATAATATACCTTTTTTTCTTATTAGCCGACTGTATAAATAAAGAAGCGTAATCGTGTAACATTGACTCTTAATTCTTACTCTTACTGAGCTCTTTTGGCGATCTTTTCTAACTATAATTAAGTGCAGCGGACCAGTTAATTTTAAGAGCATAAGAGTTACGGACCAGGGTTGAGTTCAGTAACTGCGAACGTTATAGAACGTTCCGCAACGATACATTCGGAAGTCCTCGTCCATTTGCTGCGAATAATCTCGGACATATTTGGACGCTATTTTGAAATGTCCGGCGTTAAAGTAAACAAATGTATGACCGAGGAGTTCCGAATGCATCGTTATGTAACGTACTGTAGCGTTTTGTGTAATTGAACTTGCTTCTGGTTATAGATCGAGCAGATGTAAGATTATTTTTGCAGACTTTTTTTAATTATGAAAAGTTTGGTACTATATTGACGGACTATTGACCAGACGGACCAGGTAATTTTAAGAGAGTTAAAATGACGGACATTTACACCTAGGTGAAAAGCTCGCCAGTTTTTAATTTGTTCGAATGGAGTATGTTTTCTCGAGTCCGAGTGAATTCATTATTAAGAAAAATGATTTCTATTCGAAATAGCTTGCCTTTTGTATTTAAGTGCATCTTTTCGGAATTAAAATACATGTTAAATCCTTTCGTGTATCCGGCAACAAAATTCTTCCGTAACAAGTAAAGGTATGACTACTCTCTAATACACTGGTTTGAAAGATTCACTCGCTGACTCTCTACCTCTGCTTAAATACTATGCGCAAACTGATATTTCTATTTCAAGGCAAAGACACACACATTTAGATTGCATGACTGTCTCGTGATTAAAAAATAAATGCAATAAATGCAACAAATGTTCACGCCTGTAAAATCAAAATGTCGAAATTCAAAGATGCTGGACAGTTATGCATTAGTTAGATGATTGGTTACACGGATTGGTAAGAACAGATCCGCAATGTGAGGAGCACTTGACTAAACAGAAGCGATAAGTCATGTAAATAGCTTCTGTTCTGAAGAACTATGTTTTCCCTTCTGCCGATCTTTTTAAGCGTCATGCAAATATGAATTACTGGAAATAAATCCAACTAAAACCAAACATCCTGTCGGCATAAAGATGGTGTCTAGATCCAGACCATTCGCGTACTCCAAATTTGTCAAGGTTCTCAATCTAACTAGTATCGAGAATCTTACTAGGCTTTTGGAACGAGATTGTTACATTTGAACAGAAAAACGTTTTATGACAAGTTACCTTTTAATTACTGAAAAACCTTAACATGACAATTCAATATAATGCTCTTTTGAGTTACCTTTAGATTATACTTAATCATTCTTTTTTGTTTGCCGTGACAATCCCTTTGCTGCATTTAGCAGCAATTTTTTACTTGTTATTGTTATTAATAAGTTTATCCAACATTAGGAATTCGTCCAAGTGTTTTTTTTTAACAGAACAGAACAGACACGTTTTTTCTACCCCAAAGTTACTTGATACATGCTGGGCATAGTATACGGTCGTGATGCCACTCTTGTTGTGAAAGGATGACGCAGGTTGATGTTTGTTGAGGTTTAGTTTTTCACCAGGGCCTTTCCGCTCCATGTGGATGCATTATGTGAACTTAACTTCAAAAAATAAACTGCCTAGAGTAGACAATTAGGGACTTTGGTCAGTTATATTTCCTTGATAAAATTTGAAGCAATCCAATTGGTAAGTAGGTCCTTGCAGTTTGAATCCTCGGATTTTATCATTAAAGTCAACCGTGATGATAACAAAATATTTCATCTAATATCTTGCTTGTTAATTAAGATATTAACAGAAGTAATGAAGTTTAAATACATGTGGTTCTTTACCCAAACAATACTTAGCTTGATTTTCAAACAAATTAAATGATTTACAAAAAATTCATTTAAGATTATTTTTGGCAAATTGACATTGAAAAGTAAGGGTAATATACGAGTAATCCAACTAATTAGATCTACCTATTTGAAGAGTATACAAGGGGAAATAACTGACTAAGTCCCTTATTGAGAGAAGTCCTTCTTCTGCTGGACTGGTCTTCTTGCGACAGCATCTTCTGCGGGGTGGCGCCCCCTCGATTTCCTTATCTGGCTTGGGACAGCATAGGCGGATTTAGCGGGGGTGTCAGGGGGTCCGGACACCCCCCCGCCCCTAGAATTTCCAAAATGTACCTGTCCATATGCATAGGCGGATCCAGGCGGGGGCGGATCCGGCGTACGCCCCCCCTAAAATTGCCCAAGCAAAGTTTTTTCTATTATGAAATATGATATTTATAAGAAATATATATAAACATGTCTAACTAGTTCGCACGCTACGCGTGCAACATAGCATACATCATAAAACAATTCATTTCATGATTGTAATTTTTTAGAGCTAACATGATTCAGCGGCTTTTAGAAAATTACATGAAATGATTATCCAGTTGCTTTATATCTTATACTCTAGAAAAGGATAGTTGAGGCTCTGAAAATGTGCCTGATTCCCTTAGAAATAACCAAAACGAAGGAATTTCCGGGACCGCCGGTCACCGGGTCCTCTCGTCAGGGTTCTGCCCCGAACCATTCGAGGCCCTAATGGCCCCTTGGAACCCCATTCTGCTTATTCATTTTACGCCCCTTCTAACCAGAAATCCTGGATCCGCCTGTGCGTTCAGTCGTACACACTACCATTACCAAGCGTTTGCCATCTTTTGGGAAGCATTTTATGGCTCAGGTCGTTCCAAAACAACACGCCAATCCTTTCTCATATAGAGAAAGAGGATAAGGCATGGTTACCAGAGCTGTCGATGTTTTGCTGGCGGTTGTGCTTACGCTGTTGTTTTTCGTTTGTCTTCGTGAGAAGGCGAACAACCTGCATGAGTCGTGCATAAGGTGAAAAAACCAAGTGAAAAACGAAACACCAACCAGATGATGAGGAAGAAAATTCAAGTAAGGACAAAAAACAATTAGTCTGTATTCATTTAGTCACGCGATTATTGTAAGATGTTCAATACTGAATGCTTGAAGATTATCCACAAAATTAACTAAGATTTTGTTCCTTTTCGTTTCATTATTTTCTCATTTAATTTCTCATTAAAAGATTAGAATTCATCCGAATGTCAATTCCAACGAGAACACGTGACTTCCGTCAATCATTTATTAAATCAGCAAGAAATGACGATAGTTATATTTTGATAAAATCATAAAACAATCATGGCGGTTGGTCTAGTGTAATTATTTGAAATTTGAGAAATTCGTTTATTATCTGTGAAAAGTAATCATATTGTTTCGCGATTGCTTGTTGAATACTATATAGCATGTAGCTTGATCTTGGCACGTGCCGTTGATGAAAAGTTACTGATTTTGATTTTGAAAAACAAATCGTCACAGGACATTCACCCAAGTCCGCTTGTAAACAAGCATGTTTTGATAACAACCAGTTAAGTTTATACTAATGCACTTCAGCATGCTAGTGAAACAGGTTCTTACAACTTAGATTTTTCACTATCGAGCTTCCTTGTACCCCTCGTGAGTACTGAGCTAGTAGAACGTGAAATAAACCCGGGTCGATTGCGAAGTTGGTAGGGCGCCGGGATTTGGAATCTCGTGTTCTGAAGGGGGTACGGGTTCGAATCCCACCCAGGGAGGTTTATACCCTTTCATGAAAATTTACAATAATGTCAATTTTCCTCCATTGATTAGATAATTTGGAGAAGTTTCCGGTCTTGAGGAAGGGTAGGTGAGTACTGGTCATAGCTAAGGGTCCAGGAAATCTAGGTTAGGTGCGTTAGACGCCGTAAAATGACCTAAAAGTGTGTTGACACGGCGTTAAACCTAGTAAATAGACGTGAAATATCCAGCTACCTGTTTGTTCAAACCACAATCAAAACCTACCTCGTTGTTCCCTTGAGAACTTCTCAAGAAACTTTATCCTACTGACTCAGAACTGGATGTGCCAGGGAGCTCGAGAGTGAATGCATGTAATCGTTCTGTTTTTTGCTCAAGGAAACTACGAGGTACTTGCAGGTTTTGATTGTGATTTTATGTAATATTAAAGTATTATAACGCAGTTTTATATTAATTTTTTAATATGTATGATATAACAATACTGTGATACTTCAGGCGATATTTATCTTTTTAACAAGTTAAAATATGACAATATAAATGTATGACATTTGCCTCTCTATGTCCTGCCACCAATATAAAGGACTACAATGGAAGTAAAGACTATTTCTTTTTTGTGTTATCCTTGGTAATGGGAAGCATGTCATAGTACTATATTCAAATACATTTTTGCATGTTCTGTTTTTAATCATACATAGTTTATATTCATATTTCAGTCAGATTATATTAATTCGAGGGTTGCCTGCAAGACTGTAGTAACTTGCTCTTTAATGCAAAACACTTACTAAAGTCTTGCAAGCAACCCTCGAATTGTACCATAATGTGCTACCTAATGCCGAACTTTATAAATCAATCTATCTATTTTAACAACGTGGAGCTGGCTATTTCACGTCCAGCCCAGTCAAACGCCACGTAACGCCACTCGACCACGTCTGTATAGCATAATCACAGTCCAGAGCAAGTTCATATCATTTTAAAACAGCAACTTGTGATTTTAACGTGTGTGGCACCGATGACAAAGGCAAACTTTGCAATACTTTCATTTTGTATTTAATCTATGACTTGTCCCATACAAAAACGGTTAGGTTAGCTAAACTAATATGTCAAAAAATGATAAATGACTTACGATGGCTGTTATGATTACATTTCATGAAATTTGAGGGTTTAGGGTTTTTTTTCTGTCGACCATGTTTCATAAAACAACATAGTGTCGCCTTACAGTACGTTAAATATGATACTCTCATTAAGTTTAAGTCTGTTTAATGCTACAATCGTAACACAAATGTCTTTAAATTTTCTTCCCTCCATTTTAGTTAACTTGACGATTAAATCGATGGTTAGAATAATAGAAACACTTAACGATCAAGGCTATTTCTTTTTTATGTTATACTCGAAATAATCCCACCGGGCAGGTTGTAGCCTTTCATGAAAATTTGACAATACATGTAATGTCAACTTTCCTTCATTGATAAGATATATGGAGAAGTTGCTGGTCTTGTGGAAGGGTTAGTGAGTATTGATCATAGACAAGGGTCCAGGAAAATTAGGTTAGGTGCGCTGGACGCCGTAAATTAACCTGAATTGTGTTGACTAGGCGTAAAACCCAGAATAAAAAATAAAACAGAATACGAAACTCATTTTTTCTATATTTTGTTGTAGAATAGAACAAAGGCACTCGCTTTGATACGCTTACTGAATAATTCGTGCTAAAACACTCGTTATTTAATATTGACACATCAAATACAATGCCTATGTTTTATTTTACAATAAAATATATTCAACTGTATGTATGTTATTTATTTAAACAAGGAATGTTCTTGGATTGAAAATCAAATAGGGAGTGTTCCGGCAATAAAATCAGTCATAGTTAACCTACGTCTCAGGTAAAATGTCAATAAAACAAACTATATACATTGTATAACAGTAAATTAAAATTTGTATTAAATCATTTTCTTCAACAATATCTCACCCAAACAGTAACCAATCAGCCGCTATTTCATACCAAATAAGCTACCAGCTGGCCTTTCATTACTGTGTGATTATTTTCACGATAGCGGCTAATTAGGTATACAAATAAAACTCCCAATATTAATTAATCGGATGATAACTTTCATTACAAATGTGAAATACTGTCTAAATGACAAAACTAACCAGGCCTCATCACGTATTACATCTTATCAACAGAATCACTAAACGAAAAACTCCAATTTGCCTCGAGTAGGATTGAAATAATTTTCATTTGATCGACCGCCATATTGCGTGCGTACGCAGCTCAAAAATATTTCTAGCCAATCACAGCTCGTGTTATCAATTGCGATACAAATAAGAACACCTGCCTCTGTACTATCGATTATTTTCATTGGTTGACTGTTCATTTCAAGGTAAAGTCAATTAGCCTTTTCACGAGGCTAATAAACTGTACAAATAGATGTCAATTGATGTCAGTTTCTAATCACACCTCTCAGTAATTGTTTTTTAAGCTTTCCGTGACACGACCGGTGTTACATTTTATATATGTTTTTTTCTCATTTAAATCAGAATAAACGCGATAATAATGAAGCAAATGACTAAAACAAAAACAACACGCATGGTCTAAGGTGAATTTGAATAATCGCCGCGAAACAAACTTCAGACGCCCTATAACTTTAAGTCGGGCCATTTTACATATCAACTATCCATTGATAACTTTATCGGTTGATCTTTTAAAGTTAGAATTCGCCGAACGCCATTTTTGGTCATTAATATATTTTGGACACAATGCTAAGTTATAACAAAACATAATAAGTTTCGATCATTACAACATGTTAACCATTTTGGCACGAATCATAGGCGGATCCAGCGGGGGTCAGGGGGTCCGGTCCCCCCTAGAATTGGGAAATGTACCTGTCCATTAGAGTTTTTCTTGCCTGTAAGTCATTTTTAAGTAGCATGAAGCAATTGTTTTCGGTGCTTAACTTAGATTTAATAGTTATGTAGTTTTTATCATCAATATGTTGCAGTTTTACGGCAAAATGTGTATATTAATGTGGTTGTGGTTCGAGGTTCGGACCCCCCCCCCCCCTAGAAAAGTTCGGACCCCCCCCCCCCCCCTTAGAAAAAATCCTGGATCCACCCCTGCGAATGAAGTTTATATATTATACATTACATAAAATTGCTTCTTTTTTACTCATATAAAACGTAGCGGGCGTTATTTCACCATATTTCGGCAGCGAGCCGATATACTGTGATAGTGGCCCGCTGATATGATAGCGTTATATCGTTATATCCAGACGATATCATCAAACGCATACATGTTATAATACTAATTTCTTCCAGGGGCCGTCCTAGATAAAACGGATCTGTCGCTGTAGCCGCATATTAAAGGTCGGGTATATGTCTATTACTCACAGATTAGGTCACATAAATTTCAAAAAGTATAATTATTTATTGGTCATGCACCCAAATGTCCACACCTCAAAGAAAATTTGTAAAAATACATATTTGTGATTTAAAACAAATAGTTGAGCATAGTATTTTTATAAGTCAGTTATTACTCTTCAAATAGGTAGGTCCACTCAGTTGGATTACTCGGATTTTACCCTTACTTTTCAATGTCAATTTGCCATAATTAATCTTAAATAACTTTTTTCTTAATCATTTAATTTGTTTGAAAAAGCTAAGTATTGTTAGGGTAAAGTACTATCTAAATTTCATCACTTCTCTTAATATCTTCATTAACAAGAAAAATATTAGATGAAATATTTTGTTATCCTTACATAGGAATTCAATGATAAAATCTGAGGGTTCCAACTGTAAGGACCTACTTGCCAATTGGATTGCTTCGGATTTTATCCGGGAAATATAACTTATCAAAGTCCCTAATTACTGTTTATTCTCGTACTTAGAGGTTATCAAAATTCTCGATCGGAAATGATAACTAGCTGACCTACCGAAAATTATCTCATTTTCGTCACGGAATTGGACGATATTTCGCACCGGCTAGCTCAGTTGGTAGCACGCAAGTCTACTGATCGAGGGGTCGTGGGTTCGATTCCCGGGCGGGGCATACTTTCGTGGAGCTTGGTCATGAAATTATTTCTACGGCCATTCTCCCTTCTACCAATGATGTTTATTTATGTAGGGCAGTTGTCAGTCACTTACGAAAGTAAGCGCTTAGTAGTTGATTAACAGCTTAATCCAGAGATTTAGCCTTTCCAGGAAGAGTGAGTAGGTTGACTGGCCATCGTTATATGACCTATACATTGTGTTGCTACGGCGTTAAACCCAACAAAAACAAAGCACATGCTTAAATCAGTCGTCAAATTTAGCCGGCGGACCGTGGACCAAGTCCATCATCGAAACCGCCGTCGGTCCAGTGACTTTTAGAATGTTAATGGCCCGACGGTCCACCAACTTTTTGCAGTTTACATTTTACATATTTAATTAAAAATCGATGTATATTTTCTATTTAATTTTATGACATACTATGCTAAATCATTAATATGGACTGTATATTTTAACATATCACCATTCGCTAAGAATAATTTTGGTCCAGTAAACTTTCATTTGGTCCAGTAAAAAATTCCATCTGACTGGACCGAATGTCCAGTGCTGACAAGAGTTTGTATTTTTATTTGTGCCTTTTTCAAGGTTAAGGAAAAAAAGTATTTTCGTAAATATTACAAACATGTGACCTTGATTATCGTATTGACATATTAGCCTCCAATAAGGGACCATTGTCAGTTATTTCTCCTTGTATACTCTTCAAATAGGTAGGTCCCAATACATGTAGTTAGATTTATCGGATTTTACCCTTACTTTTCAATGTCAATTTGCCAAAATAATCTTAAATAGCTTTTTTAAATCATTTAATTTGTTTGAAATTCAAGCCAAGTATTTTAGGGTAAAGAACTATCTAAATTTCATCACTTCTGTTATTATCTACATTTACAAGAAAGATATTATATGAAATATTTTGTTATCCTTACATAGGATTTCAATGATAAAATCCAAGGATTCCAACTGTAAGGACCTACTTACCTATTGGATTGCTTCAGATTTCATCAGAGAAAGATAACTGACTAAAGTCCCAAATTCCTATACTGAATATAAATAACTTGATTTGGTATCCATAAGTACATTTCCCCTCCTTTTTGTCTGTTCATATCAAATGATATATTTTCATGTCGCATGTAGTTGTATATGTATGTACAATGTATATTGTATTTATTTTGGGTAATGAGTATTGCTCAAGCCCTGAAATAAAACATCTGTTCAGTCTCATGTAACGTGTTTTCCTTTCTTACGTGAGTACGGGGCATTTGTTATTGTTACATTTGTATCTCGGGTGACAATACAAAACGTCATTGAAATATATCTTTAATCTTTTTATCGCTTTATTAAATTGTCCGTTAGGATCGTCACTTATTTGACAGGTTGAAAATTAGAAACGGGACATTGACGGACGGTGGTTTAAAATGAAACTAATGTATATCGTTCATCCAGCCATAGTCTGTCCAGGGGTGGATCTAGGATTTTTTTCTAAAGGGGGTTCGAACTTTTCTAGGGGGGAGGGGGTTCCAAACTTTCGAACCACGACCACATTATACACTTATTGCAGAATAATGCAATATATTAATAAAAAAAACTACATAACCATTAAATCTATATTTAGCACCGAGGAAATTTGCTTCATGCTACTTACTTAAAAATGACTAATAGACAAGAAATACACATATGCATAGGCGGAGCCAGGATTTCTGTTTAGAGGGGGCGGCAAATTCTAGTTTGAGGGGGCGTAAAATGAATAAGCAGAATGGGGTTCCAAGGGGCCATAAGGGCCTCGAATGGTCCAGGGCAAAACACTGACCAGAGGACCAGGTGACCGGAGACCCCGGAAATTCCTTAGTTTTGGTTATTTCTAAGGGATTCAGGCACATTTTCAGAGCCTCAACTATCCTTTTCCAGAGTATAAAATATAAAGCATCTAGATAATTATTTTATGTAATTTTCTAAAAGCCGCTGAATCATGTTAGCTAGCTCTAAAAACTTTACAATAATGAAAGGAATTGTTTAATGATGTATGCTATGTTGCACTCATAGCGTGTGAATTTTTTTTGACATGTATATATATATTTCTTATAAATATCATATTTCATGATAGAAAACAAACTTTGCTTGGGCAATTTTTTTTTGGGGGGGGGGGGGCGTACGCCGGGTCCGCCCCCGCCTGGATCCGCCTATGGTAATAAAACAGTTATTTTATGTGTGATTTGGGAACAGTCAAACGGTTGTCCCTCGATGTCAGGAAAAGTGCTTTAAACTGTTACCCTCGGCATACGGCCTCGGGAAACAGTTCAAAACACTATTCCCTCCACCTCGGGCCAACAGTTTGACTGTTCCCAAATCACATATGAAACAACTGTATAATGTTAATAAAATATGTTTTAACTCACTGCACTGTTAAATTTCACTTTCAAATATTAGTTAATGGAACCGATCATGGTTGAGGTAATCACAGGAGCTTGACATTCTGTATCGTAGTTTGAAAAATTCCCTCCTTATAATAAAACAAGAAGGGAAATTTTCTAACTACGATACAGAATGTCAAGCTCCTGTGATGCTGTAGAGGTTAATTGTCAATAATTAAAAATAATACAGTGACTATAGTAGGCTTAATATATTTGCAGGAGTTTAACTTGAGTAGTGTCTAGTCCTGCCTGTAACACTGGAGATAGGGGTTAGTTGTATCCAGAGATAGATAGATAGTGATAGTGGCTGCCTTATAAATTTTAAATGAAAATTCTAGAGAGACCACCCTTTACCCCCAACCCTGAGACTTCGGTTCCTCACTGGACCCGTGCTTGATTAGAAGACTGTCATAAACTATGGTTTATAATTCTAGCATGAATATTATTATATATAATCAATTATCGCCTAATTCTTCACTCTCGTTCAATGCCGTCAGATAATTTTCGCAAATTTGCAGTCATTTTACACGAGGACAAAGAAAGACAACTCTACCAGGTTTCAAAGGAAATTGTTTTTTAACTGGAGCTCTTCAAAGTGAGGCGAAAAAGTAAGTTATTCTTGTAAACACCAAAACATGAAACGTGTATTTTAAAGATGAAACGAGTTGTTGTTGAAGTTCTCGTGCAGTTAATCGTTTTACTGTCCAGTTTTGGGCTGTCGTCACAAAGGGAAAGAGTAGCTAAAGGTTTATATAGGTCAACTGATGACGTATTCATTTTAAATCTCGCCAATTTTGATAAAAATGTTATCAACTCGGAGAGCGTTTGGATCGTTGAATTTTACAACAGCTGGTGTGGTCATTGTGTCAAATTTTCTCCTAAATGGAAGAGTTTTGCTACAGATTTGAAAGGTATTGGTATTTCTTAGTAGTTTGTTGTATTTATTGTATGAAATTATGAGAAACTCTCTTAGCAGTGGACGTTGTCAGGAAGTGAGTGAACTGTACACTGAAGTTTGTGACCCGGTGTTTTGGGTTGATTAATCGAGTTCCTTGTATCAACAGATTTTTTCAAAAATAATAATAATAACTTTGACTTATTGATTTTTGCCATATATGGTCGAAGACCATACAAAACACTTGGTTTATGTCGGTGGTTTCTTGTTGTATTTTCATTGATCTGGCATTTTAAGTATATTTTCATAATGTATTTCAGATATTAGATTTCATTGGGACACATTTAGTTTAGCGGACCCCGGAAGTAAATATAAATATGCGTTCGCAGCGTTCTGTTTCTATGAGCAGACGCGCGAAAAGATAAATGCGGCTAATTTTCTGTTATTATGGGGGCTGCAGACCCCACACCCCCGCCAATATTAAAAATGGATTACAAAAAAGCATTTTTAAAAAGTTATTAAAAATAATTCATTTTAATAATGAATAGAAAACTGCTATCAAAATAGCGTCCAAAATTTGTAAACAACGCAACGTCCGAGCATGCGCAATAGCGGGGTCCGCTAAACTAGATTCTATCCGATTTCATTGTATTAGTTGGTGCGCAGAACTTTATTATTTCTACATTGTGAGGAAGAAAAAAGCAAGGCGCACCACCCTGCTGTTCTGCCTTTGAACTACAGATCACTACCCTTCCATGACATTTTGACCCTTAGTTTTTGTAGCCATGGCTGAGGTGTATTCATATGTACACTTATCATTTATTGTAATGTTTTTTAAAAAATTATATGTTAGTTCAATCTGTTTGCTGTCGGAAATTAGCTTATTGGCTTATGTTTACCATGTTGTATTTAACCGACTTTAAATAAATATTCTTGTATCTTGTAGAATAATGACATCTGTACTACAGACTCAGGGGCGGGTCCAGGATTTTTTTCCAGGGGAGGTGGGGGGGTCCGAATTTTTCTAGGGGGGTCCAAACTTTCTAACCATGACCACATTCTACACATTTTGCGCCGAGAAAAATTGCTTTATGCTACTTAAAAATGACTTACGGGCCTCCCTTCCTAAGCCCCCCCCTTCCAGCTAGATCCGCTTATGAGACTGTAGGCTTAAGGTTTTGAAGCATAAGATCTCGGTTTTCGAAAATTATTTTTGGGGATCTGTCAGGTTTCCAGTGTATTTTGAAAGTAAACCTGTAGACATTTATAATTGGTGGATTACATTTTCATTCATTAAATATCACTGCATGCAAACAAAAGGTCGACTGAATGTGATTCTGAAATCCATTAGATATCCATTGTCAGAATTGGGGTCAACCCATGACCTTTCAGTTACAAGTTGTAAATGAACACCCTGCTATGTCAGTATGGCACCATAAAAGCTAGGCAAGGAAGTACAAGTTAAATATTATACCTCTGCTACATACACGCTTTTCTTAACAGAATTGTCCTTGAATTCTTTGAGCTTGAAACTCTGTGGGACAGTCTACAGATACAAGCATGCAACATTTAATGGGTTATTTATATTGGATGCAAAATGTGACCCAATAAAAATCCATGGTTGGACTTGGGATCTAGCCCATGACCTTAGTTTTAAGCTGACTTTCTTCCACATTGCCAAAAAAGCTATCTTGAAGACAAGCTCCAGCTCTGTCCAGCTCTATTATGACAAGGGAGTACAAGTGCCTCTGTTATAATACCTTAAGATCTACTGTAATTGAAGCTTAGTGGAATTTGAAGTTCATGTTAACTGCTTTCAAAAGAATGAGAGAGATTGTTTTAGCAGGTGCCTCCTTACAGGGTCCGATATGTAAATTCAAAGTGATGAGTGGGTGTATATATATGACGTAACCACGGTAACCTTGTATTTCAGGATGGTGGCCAGTAGTACGTGTAGGAGCTGTAGATTGTGCCATGGATGAAAACATAGATTTATGTCGAAGATTTGATGTCAAAGGAATACCAACGTTTAGAGTAAGTGTCTAGTTATAGTGATAATTTTAGAACTAAGAAATGGGCAGGGAGGCTGAAAAAAAGGAGCAGGGAACATCGGAGGATTGGTGTTTCAAAGTTACTGTTTCTGAATATCGCGGGTTTAGGGCAAAACGGACGTAACTCAATATAAGACAAGAGTGAGTTACAACCGCTTTGAGCTAAACCTGAGATATAACGTGAAAAAAGTGCTGCAGCACCCTGCTATTCTGCTTTAGTATAATCACTACATTAACTTTAGCATTGTGTAGGATAGAGTAACTATTAAGTAGCGAAGTCTGGGACAATGTCAGTGTTCCCAATTATGAAGATTTTTGCATAAATCACTTTACACTGTTAACATAATTGACAATTAAGTAATCATATTTGACTGGGTGTGAGATTGCAGATACAAAATATATAGGGTATGAATCCACAAATGTGATGTGTATTTTTTCTGTTTTTAATCTTGAAAACTACAGTATTCCAGCAATGATGAAGAATAAATGAGGATTGGGTTATTCCTGACAAACATTTTCAATTACAAATTAAGGGCTAGTCATTTAACGTCGTCAAATTGCCCTTGTCAACCTGTATTTGGGTACTACTAGTGAACATTTGGTTCTAGGTAAGTAAAATATATAGCTGGGGAACTTGTCCAATTGGGCAAGCTGCTTTAGAAATTAATGTGAAGCCCTGCAAATTAAAGAGTCTAGATAAGAAATGCTGTAATATTGTCAATGTTATTTACAAATTCAAACACTATTGTTTTTGGATATGTTTGATTTTTCAGTTCAAATCTTGTTAATAATTTAAATGCATGTTATGTACTAGTACTTTGATCATCATTTGTGTGTGACAAATAGTATTTAAATATTATTGTATTTTTTCAATGAAAAAATTCGGCTTATAGTTTGGCGAAACCTGGGCATGCGGTTGGGCGGGCGGGCGTCCGGTGTTGTTAACAATTGCGTTAAAGTTTTTTTTACCATAGATTTCTGCCATTTATCGTCAGATCTTTATGAAACTTCATACAATGATAACATACCATGTGATGAACACAATTAAAAAGTAACCACAACTCTACCTGCCTCAATTATAGGTTTTTTCCCTTTGTAATTTTTGCATTAAAGTTTTTAATATGTTGGATATCTCTGTCATTAATTATGGTCAGATCTTGATGAAAATCCGGCTTCAATGTAATTTCCAAATTACAATTCTTGTTTTTATAAAAAAATCGTAAGAAATCAAATGTAAGCAACAACAAAATAATGAATAGATTATGAAGATTGATGACTCGATGTTTACCATTATAGTAAATGTTTTGTTGTTAAAAGAGATACATATTTGATGATGCATAAAAACCAATTAACTTTATATACATGTAATGATGTATAACAATGATTTAAATTGTTTCATTATTCACATTGTTTTTCGCCATACGGCCATATAGACAATATACACTTTGTGGTAATAGACCATATCCGCATTTCAGATATTTGGGTTTTCCCCTGTGGTACAAACAAATTTTCACCACCACAATGAAAATATGTGTACAAAGAACAATTAGATTTCATCCATATTTTGTGCTTTTCAGTGATAATGTGTGACAAACTTTGTTTATACATACGGCCTGCACACAGATATAAAAGCCCACAAATTTTAGACTTTAAGTTTTTTGACTTACCAAACTCCTAACTGTGCTAACATCATGCTTTGCTACTTAAACACTGCCAAAACATAAATCATATGATGCTTGTAATATCATGTGACAGAAATTGGTGACCGCCATGAAAAAAGCGATGATTTCGTTATTTTTACAAATTATTATTTAAAGCTATTATTTATGATCTTTATGTACTTTGAACATCATAATTTACTATTAGAAGACTCAATTTATAGAAAATATTGAAATGTAAAAAAAAAGATGAAAAAATAATTCAGCTCTCTGAGGGACAAATTTACTTGTGGTGGCAATGGCTATTGATTTAATAAAGGGAAATTACCCCTGCAGGGAGTTTGGTGACTTAATAAGGTCACTTTTTGAATGGACAAGAGTCAGGAGAAATCCATTGTTAAAACCATTGTGGATATCCCACAATACATTACTTTGCTATGCTGCATTATGTACTGTTGGCCATTTGGTTAGGAAACTCTCATAATCTTGAATAATTATTGAGGCGGTTTCATTGGTTTTGCTAGGAAACCACTGTTGAAAACTAGTCAATGAAATTACGTTTCCTATCTAAGGTTTGGTTTACCATTCAAAATGAGAAAGTAAACGTGTGCGTTGGTTTTTATTTTAAGAAAGAAAATCTCAGTATGACGTCATTGTTATTGAAGAGTATTTAATTGTAACTTGTGATTTCATTGGAAGAAGATTGGTCTCCCCTGCCTCATGCATATTCATGAAAACAAGATTTTGCCTGTCAAAATGCCCACAGTTTGTATGGAGTGTAATGAAAAAAGTATTTCAGCTTTCATAGATGATGTACATCCCGTACGTAAGCTTACACAGTGATAAACAGCTGTCTGAAAATAGGTTGTACCAGGATACTGTGGTTGCGGACAATGGGATAAAACATATGTTACATAAAATTTATTAAATCTACAGTAGACTTTTATTAGTATTGGTCTGAGCTCATATAAAATATTTATTTCTTGTTATTGAGTAATGTACATGTTTATTGTAACACTGTTAACTTAATTAATAACTTATACAGTAATATTGAATTTCTTTATAGCTGTAACAAGAAAAGTCAATATACAGTGTACAGTGTAAATGTTCCTTATGATCTCAGTTATTGCGTTAAACCACTGGCCCAAAGCCTGTTACTAGTGAAATCTGATACTGTCTATTTCTCAACTGTGAAAATTTGAATAATTTCACGGTGATCGATTACACTCTATCACAATACCATGGGTGTAAAATAAAGACACAAAGTCATTATTTATGTTTTGACAGTTGAGAAAAAACGAACTATACTGGGTAACGGTAGATTAAAAATGCAAGTGAGATAATGTACAATATAGATTTCATTTGGAACTCGAAGTTGATGTTTTTTCCAGCTGAAAAACTTTGTTTGTGCCTTACATACCCATGCAGAACAAAGTTAAAATAAAAATGTGTATTTAGAATTTAAACTGTGTTGCATACTTTTCAGCAATAATATGAAAAATATTTTCATTCTGCATAGATGCATACAGTACAAGCAAATCTTATTTAAATGTAAAATTCTATAAATTAAGAGTTCAAAATAAGAGCTATAGTTGCAATACAACCAGAGCACTTTTTTTAGTATGTGGTGAAAAGGGCCTGTGCCCTTACTTTATATAAAACATTTGGGGAAATTTTAACACAATATTATTGATAGGGAAATAAAAAGTCAATGGTAAACTCCAAATTTAATGGAAAAACTGCATGATTTTAAAGAAATTTCAGAAGGGGAAGGCACCTGTAAATGGCTCCTGTTATATAAGGGGGAAGCCCTGTTCCAGCTTGATAAACTTTGTACCCGTGCAGAACAAAGTTGAAATTGATTAGTGTATGTACACAGAACAATAGGACTTTATCTGTGTTACATACTTTTCAGCAATAATGTGTAAAATATTTTCATTCTGCATGGATGCATACAGTACAAGCAACCCTTAATCAACATAAATCTGCGACCAGTTTCCCGAGGGTATGGGTGGGCAAAGTGCTAGCTAGCGATGTGCTTAGGAAACTGGCCAATTATTTATGAGTTCTGAATAAGAACTATTGCTGCAATTATTGGCAGATCTAGGGGGGGAGGGGTTTCAGGGTGGTCTGGACCCTCCTGGAATTTCCAAAATGTAGCTGTCCATTAGTGTATTTCTTGACTGTAAGTAATTTTTAAGTAGCATGAAGCAATTTTTCTCGGTGCGCGGTGCGTAACATAGATTTAATGGTTATTAAGTTTTTATTGTTAATATGTTGCATTATTCTGCAAAATGTGTATAATGTGGTTGTGGTTCTAAAGGTTGGACCCCCCCCCGGCCCCTAGAAAAATTTCGGACCCCGATAGGAAAAAATCCTGGATCCACCCTGGCAATACAACTCTGCTGACTTAAGATTATAAATTGCTTATTATATTTCATATTTGTACAAATTTCAGTTGTTTCCACCTTATTCTAATGAAGAATTTAAAGGAATATTTTACCAGAGTCAAGACAATGTACAACTAGAACAAGCAGTACTAGACACTGTCATCAATAGTACATTATATACAGATCCACCTAAAATATGGCCTAAGTTGAAACCTTTGAGGTATTACACTTCATTATTGTTATATTTTATATGAATATTATCTAGCCGTCTGGCTAGCTCAGTTAGTGGCTCACGAGTCTACTTATCAAGAGGTAATAGGTTTGATTCAAGAACATACTTTCTTGGAGCTCGGTCATGAAATAATTTATACCACAGGTAATTTTAGTTAAATAAAAACTTTTTAATGTATTAATGTAACATTAAGTAGATAATGTAGATTTTATATTATGTTCAGATAACTTATTGTTTCTGTTTTGATGGGTAAATATGAATCTGTTTATCCTTAACCCGTAACCACTCAATCCAACATTTTTACGTGTCTAGACCCCCCCCCCCCTCCAAACTGGACATCACAGCCTTGAAAATGGCGTTTTTTAACTAGATTTAGTGAATTTCACTAAAGAATATTTGTTCCTAAAAAATGAGCTTTTTTTGCGCGCCTGCCAATCAAAAGATTCTCAGGGGGGTTCCGAAGGGTGGATGTGCCCCCCTTTGTTGCTAGAAAATAATCCAGGTCATTGAGTGCAGAGAAATGGCGCCAAATGCTGATAAGAAAACGTTTTCAGTCTCTGAAAAGAACCTGGCACCTTAGACCTCATTTTTGGAAAATATTACTGTTTGAAATGCAAATGTGGGGTGGAAAAAGAGTGGAAATTGCATTTTTTTGCCATTTTTGCTCTGCCCCAGCATTGCCATGGTAACGGGGATCGGGGCTCAACTTGGTTTTTCTGAAAGACATTTACCCAGGGAATAACTGAGCCAAGTTGCATATCTATATGATAATTAGTAATGAAATTAGAGCATCTTGAAATAGCCGTAGCACGTAATGGTGAAGAAATGGCTACTTTTCACTCATGTTGCAACCAGTAAAGGGTTAACACACAAAAATGTCCAAGGACTTTTGTAGGGTACTGTAAATCAGTAAGATAATATCAATGCAGTACAACCATTCTTGAACAACACCCACTTGGAGGGACTAAAGTATGTTGCTGTTCAGAGGTTGTTGCTCTGCAGTGATGAATTCAATTAAAATTACACCTAAGGGAAATATCAAAAGCTGTTGTTGTGTAGAGGATTTGTTCTGTAGAGGGCCGCTCTGCAGAGATTATACTGTATTTGATGTAATGGTTATTTATATATTTGTTTTAGTGAAATGCATGAGATTTGGGATGAAACCCGGGATGATCATCATTATGTAGCATTCGTGTATGAAGAACCTGGGTCATATCTTGGTTTACAGGTAATATCATAACTTTAAATTACATTTTTGGTGCAAATATTCTGCTTTTTCACAACTAAAAGAAGATGATGAAAATATTATGAAAATTTCACTATCAGGTAGATTTTTTGGGGGCACGAAGTGTAACTGTGGCTATTCTCTACCCGTTTTCTGTTGTAGCATTGGGGGATCGTGGGGGGGTCAGGGGGGGGGTCCGTACCCCTTCCTGAAATTTCCAAAATGTACCCTTCCATGAGTGTTTTTCATTAAATGTAAGGCATTTTTAAGTAGCAAGAAGCAATTTTCTCGTGCTTGCCTTTGAGTTTAACATAGATCTTGTAGTTTCTTAGTTTTTATTATTAATTTGTTGCGTTATTCTGCAAACTGTGTATAATGTGGTTGTAGTTCAAAAGTTTGGAACCCCCCCCCCCCCCAGAAAAAGTTTGGATCCCCCCTAGAAAAAAATCCTGGATCTACCCCTGTGCTGCACGATCAGATTGTTCTTTGATGTACTCAGGTGGTATTTATGTTTAAACTGAGAATATAAATCAGGACCCTTGGATCATCATGTTACTTTAAATTAAAGATCAAAGCTTTGTCTTGATACTATATGATGCACAAGATAAGGTTTTGTTTTTGAAACACTTGAAATTTTCACAAATTGTTGGGCACTTACATCGTAACTGTGTTTGACTGGACTCCTATAAACTAGTTAGGAGCCTAACAATCCTCTGGACAATGGTGGCAAACCCTGTATTCTCGTAATGTACTTTTGATTTTCAGGTGATACTTGACACGTTAAAGTATAAACATCTTTTAGTACGAAGAATGTTAAAAGATTCTGTACAGAAGTTTGGTGTACATAAATTTCCATCAGTTTTCTTAATCAATAGAGATGGTACATTTGCAGAAGTTGCTAAGTAAGTTATATACATTTAATCACTTTAAAAAACTTTTTAAAAATAGGCTCTTTGTCAAGCTTATACTTACTAAAAACAAAGCAAAATGGTTTGAGATGTTAATGAGGGACTTAAGTCAGTTATCTTTCCTTGATAAAATCAGAAGCAACCCAATTGGTAAGTATGTCCCATCAGTTGGAATCCTCGGATTTTATCATTGAAGTCCTATGTAAAGATTATGAAATATTTCATCTAATATCTCTCATGTGAATTAATATATTAACAGGACTGGTAAAATTTAGACAGTTCTTTACCCTAACAACATTTAGCTTGATTTTCAAACACATTAAATGATTTACACAAAAGTTATTTAAGATTAATTGTGGCAAATTGGCATTAAAACGTAAGGGTAAAATCCAACTGATAGGACCTACCAATTGAAGAGTATACAAGATTAAATAACTGACTAAAGTCCCTTACTTCGTCTCTAACTTTAATGCTAACTTACCTTCAGTACCCGTACTCTCCTGGTCATAATTTTATAAACTTGACGAACACAAAAGTTCGTTTTAAAATACGAAGGCAGTCACCAGACACTTTCTTATCTAAACTGAAAATTGAAAACCATTGTAATATACAGTTATAATATAAAAGTATCTGGAAGCTGCCTTCACAGTTTGTTTTATCATTTTCCGACCTAAAAATGGCCGAAAACGTCATTTTTGGCGAAACGCGTCATCTTCATCGCAATGAAACGATCATTTTATTCGATAGACACAGAAAAAAATTGTCAAACATGAACAGTAGAAACTTTGATTAGATTATATACAAGGCTTTTTTGAACATGAAAGATATTTTTCAAAAAGTGATATTTTGGGGGCAATTTTCACACCTAAGTGAACCTACTCCTTTACTGTTTTTAAAGACTGTTTCACGTCAACTGTCAATGAATATATTTTCATACAGTTGCTTTAATTCAGTAAAGTTTCTCTTTAAGACCACTTTGTGTGCTGCAAAATCATGTGATTTTTGTTGATTTTAAGTTCAAGTGCTTTATTTGAGAAGAAAAGGGACCTTATATATAAGAGCATTCTACTATTAAAACCATTGATTTTGATGGACCCAATAATGAAACTTTTGTGAATTATCATTTTACATATTATTTTCTACAGAACTGATCACAGTAGATCAGGGATTGTATCCGGCTTAAAGAATCTACTATCACCAGAGCAACTAGAGACAGGGAACCAATACTTACAACAAGTACCATGTAATAGACCGGAGAACGATACAGAAATATTAGACGAAAAACACGATACAGATAAACTTACAAGGTGATTTTTAAACATTTATCTGGTACAAAACAAATTTTTTTAAATTTGGTTTAACATTGTATTCAACACATATTTAGGTCATATATACTACAGCCAGCTCTTCCTACTATAGGTTTCCTGGACACTTTTCTATCACCAGTACTAACTTAGCCCACCACAAGGCCGACAACTCATGTAAAGGGTATGACCTACTGCAACCAGGCTCGATCCCGCGATCTCCGGATTTGATGTCAGACATGCTAACCACTATGCCACAGCCACGGCTACAAAACTAAATCAAAACCCATCTAATAAAAAAGAACTTTGCTACTTTTCACAAAAAATCTTATGAAAAAAACTTATTGTAAGTCAATTTCATAATTTTTGCAGTTCAAAGTCAGCAAAATTATGACCGTATCATGAATGTTTATAGCTTTTGACTTACGATGATTTTAATCATAAGGTATTTTGTAGAAGGGCCACTGTTTAATTAACAAACTTTTTGCTTTAATTTGTTTTGTCATTTATTGCACTTCAAAGTGAAAGTAGATCAAAACCAAAAGTAGAATTAGTTGTTCTGTGGGGATCAGTCATTGTACTCCAGGTCCCTGGATAGACCCAAGACCCCTGGACTTTTTAACTTATTTTAACTTAGAACAGGGCTCATACAAACTGGAAAAATCATGGGAAATGAGCTTTTTATGGAAAAATCATGGAATTTTGAGTTAAGGAAAAATATCATGGGAAAAAGTAAAAAAAGTCATGGAAAATTAGAATACATCATGCAAAATGTTCATGGTGTCCTTGAAAGTTTATTTTACATATATTTTTATTTCATCCTATAAAAATGAATGAAAAATATAAATTCAAACATGAAACACAACTTAAAATATTGGATACAATCCATTCTTAGGTACGAAAAACAATCTTTTACCACTACACCGTTTCTTGTTTTTCAACTCATAATGTCTGCTGTGATGCATTGTTTTCAAATTGTACTCATTTTGGGTTTTCTGTTTCTTTTGTATCATGGCAAACTGAGAGCAATCATAGAAAAGTCATGGAAATTTGGTATTCAAAATCTCTATGAACCCTGTAGTACTTACCACATACCTTCTTACTAGTTATCCAGAAAAATTTTGTGTAGTGAATTAAGACTATGTATAGGTGCCAAGCAGGGCTCGAATTTAACCAAAAACTGGACTTGCAAAATTTTGCGAGTTGATTTTACTTTAACACTCAAAATGAGATAATGACTCGCATTTTTCTCAAAAGTTTACTGGCAAATGTATTTACTATTCATACATGCTTTAAACAAAATAGCACCATATCTAACTATGGATAGAACCAGGGCATTTAAGTGGGATAGATAAAGAATTTCAAACATGTTTTACAGTGAATCTGTTTGATTCAACACTGATTTGAACCTCATTAGTCATGACAGTAATATTATAGCATCAATTTCAACTCGCGAATATTTTCGAGTTAAAATAAAAGTTACTCACAATTTTCAAAATCCACTGGCATTTTGCACGTATGCAAGCTTTAATTCGAGCCTTGGTGCCAAGTAAACTGCTTGACCCTATTGGGTAGTTTGAACTAGCCAGGTTGGAGCTTTTGAATTTTCACTGCATATTAATATACTATTTCAGGTCAGCTGTATATATGAGAGATTTTTCACTGTATATTAATATACTATTTCAGGTCAGCTGTATATATGAGAGATTTTTCACTGTATATTAATATACTATTTCAGGTCAGCTGTATATATGAGAGATTTTTCACTGTATATTAATATACTATTTCAGGTCAGCTGTATATATGAGAGATTTTTCACTGTATATTAATATACTATTTCAGGTCAGCTGTATATATGAGAGATTTTTCACTGTATATTAATATACTATTTCAGGTCAGCTGTATATATGAGAGATTTTTCACTGTATATTAATATACTATTTCAGGTCAGCTGTATATATGAGAGATTTTTCACTGTATATTAATATACTATTTCAGGTCAGCTGTATATATGAGAGATTTTTCACTGTATATTAATATACTATTTCAGGTCAGCTGTATATATGAGGGATTTAGAATCTACATTACATTATTCCTTTAGACAAGAAATAGCTTTACATAGAACAATAGATGGTGAAAGATTATCGGCTTTAAAACAATATATTAATGTATTAGTTAAGGTATGTATCACAGACAAATACTAACTGATCAGGAATGGTCACAATTAGGGCCTTAAACTTTAAATGTGGTCAGCCTGAGAAAATATTAGTGTTGAAAAAAGGTTAGAATGTGGTTTAAGGCCTGCTTCCGTGTACATGTTCAGTAGGGCTGTCATGATATACCGATGTACGGGTATATTGCAAAATGCAGCTGCGGCAATATGTACCGGGGTACAAATTTAATGTATGGATATTAAGTGATATTTTTTATATTCATTGAAAAATTCTACCCTTCCTCAAATGAAAGTAGCGAAATGTCAGTTTTCCATGGTTCATTCGATTAAAGCTTAAGTTCAAAGACTTTAACCGATCTGAGCGCATTTGGAATGTTCCTATAACTCTGAAAATGCCCAGTGTTTCTCCGGGCACTTTCTCTGCAAAATCCTATAACATACTTCAATACTGAACAGTTGAATAAGTTCTTTAAGATCTCTCATGCAACCTGTCATTTGTTTTTTTTTTGTATTGCGGTACAGTTCTAGTACATCCCAATTTATCGCTATGCGCATCTGGCATATGGTGACAGCCCTATTAAATACATGTATGTATTTATTTATTGCAGTATTTCCCTGGAAGAGAAGAAGTGTGTGGTTTTCTACAGAAAGTATCAGAATGGTTGAAAACAATAGATACTGAGATATCTGGGGATTTATGGGTTTATACAATAGATGAACTACAGGTGAGTGTCATAATTATATCTATATACAGTACCCATCATAAGTTCTGAAACAAAAGAAATTTACTACAATTCTTAAATTTTGATGATTATTTTTGCAAAGCATTTCAAAATAAACAGTTATCAAATCTTAGATAAAAGCTATTCAGTAGGCCTACAATCTGAAAGTGTCTCCAAACTTTTGGTGGGTACTTTATTTACAGTTAATTACTACTGTGATGACCACCATGGTCATTTCAAAATCATGCATTTTTTACCATTTTAAAGTTTCATATGCTTATCTGTAGTAGAAAAAGGACCCTATATTATTACCATTCTGTTATTAAGTCATTAGATTTGTAATAATGTGTACCAAAACAGAGTTCGTACCAACTAGAAAAATCATGGAAAATGAGATTTTTCTGAAAATATCATGGAGTTTTGAGTTAAGGGGAATATATCACAGAAAAGTCATGGAAAATTAGAAATCATCTTGCAAAAAGTGAATTGTGTCATTGAAGACTTTTTTTTATGTCTATTTCAATTTCAACCCATTAATATCAATTAAAACATTAATTCAAACATATATTGCAACTTGAATGTTGGGGACGAATCACAACTTGGAAACGAAAATGAGAAAGTTTACTACAACACTGTTCTCTGTTTTTCTACTCATGCTGGCTGCTACAATGCTGTGTTTTTAGATTGTATGCATTTTTGGTTCTGCACGTGTTTCTGTTGTATCATGGAAAACTATTAGCAATCATAGAAAAGTTATAGAAAGTCATGGAAAAATCATGGAAATTTGGTATTTAAAAAAAATTGCACTTCATCATTAGGGTGGAAAACCCAATACCCGTGGTGCTTTTCACAAAAATTCTTACTAAAAAAATCTTCATAAGTCAAAAGCAAGAAACATTAATAATACGCTCATTTTTTTACTTATCCATTCTAAATATTATAAAATTATGTAGAATTGTGTAAACCTTTTGAATTTCATATCATAGTTATGCTTATATCCATCTGACTTTGAAGTGCTAATTATATGAAACTGACTTGAGCATCTATACTATTAAATTTGCAAGTTTCCTGTTTTGTGGAAGAAACTGCGCAGCTTTGAATAAATCTTTTGTTTGTCGCTGGAGCACCTATATACCGGCATATCAAGTTGACAATTCTTTTTTGACAAAGCCTGTTGATACATGTATTTGCAAAAACTGCCAAAAATCAACAAAAGTAGTGGTTTTTTTTGTGTCTAAAAATAGTTCTAGATAAAACTAAAAATAGACATGACAAACCAAACTCCCCGCAGCGGTTATCTCCCTTTATGAAATCAAATAAGTAGCAAAGCGTGACGTAAGCACTGTGAGGAGTTTGACGTCAAACCCGAAAATCGAGTTTGATTCTCGACGTGAAGTAAAATATTTCTGATCTTTACTGAATCAAATGTAATGCCTCTGTCACATGACTGTAACTGCTGTATTATCATGGGGAATCACCCAGAATACGTGCAACCTTCTTGTATTATTAATGTTTCTTGCTTTTGAAGATTTTTTTCGTATGAGTTTTTGTGAAAAGCACCACAGTATTTTCAGTCCAGATTACCTATGTTAATATTGTTTTAACATTAAGACATTGTTGACATATATTATATTCTATGTATATATATCATACAGACTGTTGATGATTATTTACCTGATAAAATAGAATGGTTAGGATGTGCTGGTAGTGAACCTCGTTACCGTGGTTACCCATGTGGAATGTGGACATTATTTCATACACTTACTGTTGGGGCTTATGATTATGTACAAAAAGGTAAGTATGTAAGAACATGTAGTTCATAGTTTTAAGATTAAATAGAGCCAGTGTAGCAGAGTGATTAAGACATTGGACTAGATAGCCAGCTCCACATTAAGTGTAGCCGAGTGGTTAAGATGTTAGATTTGATAGCCAGTTCAGCATTAGTTCAAATCTCATCCTAAGCCGACTGTATTGTTTCTTTTAGCAAGAAACTTTAACATACTGGCTCAGTACTAGGGGACCAGGAAGTGGACTTGAAAGTGATTAATCTAAATTGTAAGAATTTGTTTCACAAACAAGCTTAAATAAATTAGTATTAACTAAACTGATGGATTAAGACAACAGTAAGAAGGTAAAAAGAAGTAATTCTATATTATAATCTAAATGTTTCATGCTTATGCATGTTCACCAACTTTATATCTGTTATTTTTGGGCATTTGGTTCCTGATTTCTATTTATCAATCTCCCTTTGGAGTCTTTTACTCCACTTATTTGCAGCCAACATGTTGCTAGGAATTATAACCCCCCCTTGCAGGTATTCATTAATTCCTATGTGGAGTGAAGCAATCACTGATAAATGCCTAGATTAGCCATTCCACAGTGGGTTCCTGTCTATGACCCTTGATCTGTAAACTGTTGTCCTCTTGAATGGTTATTTTTAAATATCAAAAAATAATTTACCAAACTGAATGAGTATTTATATTTGATTTAATGTGTTTTTCAGGACCTAAAGATCTACCACTTGATGTTCTTGGAGCAATACAGAACTACATGAAATATTTCTTTGGATGTGAAACTTGTGTCAAACATTTCCTGGAAATGGCTTCAAAGATTACATTAGCTGATCGCTCACCAGGGGGCGCTGTGTTGTGGTTATGGAGCGCTCATAATAGAGTAAATAGAAGACTCCATGGTGACGAAAGTGAAGACCCCAAACATCAGAAAGTACAATTTCCATCGGAAAAGCTATGTTCTGAATGTAATTCGCCCAATTGGAATGAAGAAAAAGTTTTCGATTTTTTAGCAAAATTTTATGGAAAAAATGAAATTGTTTTGCCGTCTGACAAAACTGAAGGAGAGGAAGATGGGAAAATTGTTAGTACCGCAGTGAAGGAAAATAAAGATTTAGATTGGTGGGAATTACAGCAACGTAAAAAAGATTTAGAGAAAATTCGAACTTTACGAAAAAAGAAGTTAGACCGTTTGAAACTGAAAAAAGATAGTAATGAATTTGTGCGAAATTCTGTGATAAAATATAATGAGGGAGGAGTTAACGAAGACTTAGTTGCGTTACAGGAGGAGATTACTGCTCAACGTATAAACGGTTGGGTATTTAGTAACGTTGATATGAGTATGTGTATAGTATTTTATATCATATGTACATGTCTTATATTGCTGTTATATTATCATTTTATCGTTAGGAAAAAATATAGGCCTTTTAAATTTTTATGATGTATAGAATTTTACTAGGTGTAGCATAGTCTTACTAGGGGCAGACTTGATTTGGCTACTCTTTTTACTCTTCTTGCGCTTTTCCCTCCAAGGTATATAAAGTGATAGCTAGACCTTTTCACAAAAATTCTTATGAAAAAAATTATCGTAAATCAATTTCAATAATTTCGCAATTCTTAGTCAGAAGGATAATAAACTTAGCTATGATATTCAAAAGGTATACAATATTCTACAAAAATCAAGAAGAATTTGAATTGATTGACCAAAGAAATGACCATATCATTAATGTTTCTTGCTTTCAACTTACAAAGATTTTTATCATAAGATTTTTTGTGAAAAGCGCCACAGGTTCTCTCTGCACACTTAGATCTCCCCTGCACATAGGCAGGAAACTGTGGAGTGTGACGTCACCAACAAACAGGGCTGTGCCTTCAGAAAAAACGTTCTTCCAATGTGACACTTGTAAGATGTTTTTCATGTCAATGGAAGTGTTCAATAGACTTGAATGTGTAGCAACTGGTAAAGATATGTCTTCATCTTCCGAGGAACTGCTAGTAGGTTCAATAAAGAAGGCTTATATCATGCCAGTTGTTAAATTTTCATAGAAGCAGCTATGTTTTTACTCTTTTTTTTTGATATACTGTACCCACCAAAAGTTTGGAGACATTTTCACTTTCTATGCCTTCTGAATAGCTTTTATCTAAAATTTGATAACTGTTTATTTTAAAATGCTTTTTGAATTTGCTTTATAATTGGTTATCTTTATACTTATTACTGAGACTATAAAATTTTTTTATAAAACCTTTCTTATGGATAATAATATCAATAAACATATTTTTGGAGGCTTTAGACTAGTATGTCAGATGCTGCATGTGATAAATTTGCTGCATTAATGAAATTTGTTTTCATTTTATCACCAACCATACTTTAACATATTAAAAATAATGTTTCTACAAAAATAATCATCAAAATTCAAGAATTGTAGAAACTTTTGGTTGGTACTGTACATGTCCGAATAGAGTACTCTGGGAGTACACTGATTTTAATCTGGAGTAAAAGAATAATTCGAATCAATTCTGCCCAAGTTATCTAGGTCTGAGCATCTTCAAGGAAGTTGCGATACAATTAAAGGCACCATACAGTTGTAGCGATACAATATACTGTCACAAAAATAAAATTCAAATGTGACAAATTTGTTTTTTTTAATTATTATTTTCCTTAATTAATAATCCAGTTATTTTATTTTATTTTTAATTTATTTATTAAGCGTTGTGACTATGGCATTCTTGAATGTTTTTTTTGAGCTCACTCAGTGAGTGAAATAAAAATTGATTTGCACGTTAGTCCAAGTATATTCTCTTTATGTTTTACAAATGTAAAGGATAAGACAATGTGTTTTTTAACATAGGTATAAGGATTTTTATGACCTTTTAAAAAGGTTTATTTTTCTATTATGAATGCTGATTAAGTTTTGAAATTCAGGAATTTTAAATAGTTTTAAATTTTGAACTTTCACTATGGTTTAATTTCTTTAGAGGGTAAATTTTTCTGGTTGAAGTGCAACAATTTTCTAACCCTGGTTTAGTGTAAATTGTATTATTTATCCATTTATATGGAGTGCCTAGCTTCTCCTATCCATCCCATTCTTAAGAGCCTGCTTTTTGTATATGGGACCGGAATAGTGTTGGTTTCATTTCCATATAACTTACTTTTAATTTACATTTTGTATTTTTCTGACCGATTCATGTAGATCTAGGTTAAGATTATTTTATGAAAAGTTCTTTCCCATCGTTGTAGGAAGGACAATCAGCATTTTTGTTTATACAACAAACATAGTAGCGTGAGGGGATTTTGTATCTATGTCCCGAAGGGGGTATGAGTTTGAATCCCACCCTAGGAGGTTATACCCTTCTATGAAAATTTGACAAAAATGTCAATTTTCCTCCATTGATAAAGAGTGGTATATGGAGTAGTTTCCTGCCTTGTGGAAGGGTAGGTGAGTACTGGTTATAGACAAGGGTCCAGGAAAGCTAGGCAAGGTGCGCTGGACGCCATAAAATAATTTAAAAGATTGTGTTGACATGGCATTAAACCTAGTATAAATGTATTAATTCTTACATTACAAAATATATCATTTGATGGTAGCTCAATTTTTTTAATTTAGAATGAATGGTTGGTTTGTTGGTATGTTCTTCGAGAGTGTTGCAAGCATATATGAGATTGTTAGGGTTAACATTTTTGTTTATTTGATATGTTGTTGAATATGTATATTATCGTATTGTAAATTGTCCATCTTTTCTCTCAAAGTGGGAAAAATTTCATAGTAAACTGAATATATTCTCTTATACATGAAGGTGGGAGCAGTGGTCCAGTGGTAGAATGTGTGCTTAGGGATCAAGAGGTCCCGGGTCCGAACCCCACTAGGGGCACTGCTAATTTTCGTAAGCAAAATATTTACCATCAATTGTTCCAATCCACCCAAGTGGAAATGGGTTCTTGTTCTACCTGTCCATGAAAATATGACAATAATGTTTATTTTCTTCCATTATTGAGGTAAATGGTCTTATTGTTGATATTGTGGAAGGGTGAGTAGTACCGAGTACTGATAATTGAAAAAGGTGGATGGAAGCTGTGCTAGGTGAGTTGACTGCTGTAATATATTTGTATTGACACGGTGTTAAATCTAATAATATTTTTTTTTTATCTTTAGACTTTTGCAACAAATTTTGCATAAAACCTGTTGACAAGAAATAGGGCTGTGGATCGTTGAGCAAGTGGCGATCCGATCCGAACCATGATTCATGTGTAGCGATTCACGAATTGAACCACGAATCACTTGTTAATTGTGAAGCATACAGAAATTCATATAATAGCAAATATTAGCAAAGAACTGCAGAAGCTTTTTAAAATAACCATATGAAAAACTATGTACTTCTAACAGTCATATTACCAAACGTCTATGGGCATTTTTAGTGATAACTTTGTTTCAATGTGTATCAACTTGAAATAAAAGTAAGTAAATTAAAATTTTCATTCGTAGTGTGGCTCGTTTTCAGTAGTTATAAAGCTGAAAATTTCTTTCATTGTTTTTAAAAATAGACCCCGATCCGACTATTCGGGATGTTACGAATATTCATACTCGATTTTCTGGTTGGGATCGCGAATATCTGAGTACTCGGATACTCGCAACAGCCCTAACAAGAAACCTCATATTTATGATTAAACTATAGAATAAACAATTACTTTGTTTAAACTTGACATTCCTATTATCTTACATTGTGCATAAACTTACATTTTATGTTAACTTACAGTTTTATTTTATCAATGCTTTTACTTCATATTCACTTACTGATCATTAGAAATAATCGTTGAATTTTAATCCAAAGAATGACTCACATTTTTTATTTTTCATATTTTACATTAAAAGCTGGTGACCAATTCATATTTTAACATATTTTTTCTGTGTTCCATTTTAATTGTGACTATTCAGTGTTGTTTTAATTGTTATTTTTATGTTAAACCTAAATTTCCTTTTAATTTTAGTCATTATTCACTGCTACATTTTACTGTGACATCAGTGCTTTGATTTTACATAATTAGACATCATCAGAGTTGAACTTATTTTATTGTTTAACTTTTTTCCCTCCAAAATATTTTTGAAGAGGGGGGGGGGGGTCTATAGGAGTCCGCTTGTCAGTCAGTCATTTGGTCGGTCGATTGGTCGGTCTGTAGCTTTTTCTTGTGTGCTCAATTTCTCAGCACCTATTTAACGAATTTGGTTCAATCTTAGCGCATGTACCAGATATCAGGCAGACATGTGTTACAGTCCATTGTTTTTTTTGTCGAGTTATGGCCCTTTGATGAAAAATTTTGTCTGCTCATCCACTCAGCGCCTAATTTCTTGACAAACACCCATGGGGGTATTTTATCACATTAAGTGATAGGATCTATTTTTTTAAATTATTCATTATGTTATTCTGTGTGACAATATTTTTACCGGTATATTGTTAATACATTTGAATTTTCTTTTTATACGCCCGTTTTGAAAAAACGGTCGTATTATGTTATGCTGTTGTCCGTCTGTCCGTCTGTCCGTGCGACCGAAACGAAATTGAGGGCCTTTTTAGTTGTGTAAAGAATAATAAAGGGCCATTTTACGGCAAGGGGCCATGGCCCCCTGTTTATTCGCTAAAATTGTTATAGAGGGCCATCAAAATGTGTCCAAATAAAAATTACAGAAGGCCCCTTGTTAATTGTGTCCATGTCCATAAGTGATATACTTTGGACTGTCACTAATGATCAGAAATTGACAGTAAGAGTTACCGTTCTTGAAAGTAAATCACGAAATCTGATTGGATGTTTGCCAGTGTGGTCAGAGTGATCTAATTACCACTAGAGTAACCTCCCTTACTGAAACAGTTTTCGCGAGTTTGTGCTACTTACTAGAAGTATTTCACACTGGATTTTTTGCAATTGTACTCTAGTTTTAAGCAAGCATGTGAATTTTAAGTATTGGAACAGATGATTTTTAGGCACACATTCTATATAAAAAAGATTTGAAAGTATGCTAATGTTTTTTTCAACCAAAATATTTAAGAAATTCAGCGGTTCTGGTAGTCCTATACATAAAACCCTCCGTAACTTATTTTTCATTTGGACATTGCTTCTGTTACGTAGGGTCTTATCGACTTCCATACAGGTTGATGTAGCAGAATGCGCAGGGATTCCCTCGCGCGACAAAAGCGAGCATTATTCAATATTTTTCAAAAATAATTTTGTTTTACCCATTCCTAACACTAATAAACACATTTATCTAGCATATTACAACATAAGATATAAAATAACCAACCTTATTTTGTAGAATTAATCCATTGTTTCCGTAACTCAAAACTCCAGACTTTCGTTTTGAATACTTCTAACACTAAAGTTCGATTAGGCCGTAACCGATACCGGACTGGTCATGATAAACGCCACACAATCCGTTTGGAATCCGGATTACAAATTCAAAACATTTGTACTTAACATTTTTTCCGTCGTCGTTGAAACAAAATTACTTTCTAACAATTTAATTAACACAATAATACTTGCATTTAGTTATATTTTTTGTCTCCCGAAAATTAAGAATAATCAAATTTGTAATCCGGATTGGTACGACTAAATGGCGTTTATCAGTAACGATTCGGGAAATGGTACCGGTTGACTGGAATATAGCGTTGTTTTAAAAATGAAAGACATGATTTTTTGGACTTGACGGAAACAATGGAATATTTCTACTTGCTGAGGTGACCTATAATAATTCTTATATGATAATGTGATTAATTATTGTATATACTAGCTGTCTAATAGAGTTTGTTAAGAAACTTGCGTAATAATAACGAATTATATTCGTTTAAATCGCACACTTAATCTGTGCACGTTTTGCTACATCAATATATACGGAAGCCGATAAGACCCTGCCGTAACAGAATAATGTCCCAATGTGAAATGAGTTACGGAGGGTCTTATAGATAGGACTACGGTTCTGGAAGGTAAATAAAAGTTATAATTGCACTTTGAAACATTTCTGAAAATATAATTTATTACTTTTGTTTGTCATGCCTTGAAAATAACTTGTTTCTTATGTCATTTGACCCTTTTATTATAGAACTCTGTTTGCCATCTTCATTTATTCCTTCTCAGTACTGTGTTTTGAATATGTTAGATACTTACCCTGTAATACCAGCATTTAGTGGGGGTCATTCATTTACCTGTAACCTGGTTTTGACTTTGTGTTAATTAATAATTATGATTGGGATGATTACCTAAAATTTCATAAACTGTCATTATGCAATAAAGTTGGGGGGATGTTGTTTATGCTGTTGTTTTTTTTTAATTACCAATGGAAAAAAAATGATCCTTTGGAAAACAATTTGATTAGATAATCCAATAATAAAAAATTAATGATTGACAGGTCTGATTGTCTACTGGTAAATTATTAATTTCGGAATGGATCATTGCACTTCAGGAAAGATAAATCATGCATGTATCGTCAGTATAGCAATATTCATTGACCATAGTCTTTGCAGTGAGGCGTTGTCGTGTATATAGGTTTTACCTGCCACCCATATGGACTTTTAAATTTGAGATTGTCCATTCTCAATCATATTTAAATTTATAATATATTTTTACACCACTTGAACATGTGAAAAACAATCATCACAGGTCATAAATTAGACATGTAACATTTTACTCAACAGTAGGTCAGATCCTTTTGTTCACACTTCATATCAATAGTAATTTCCAAATATCTACACTTATCCAGTCATAGGGGGCCATTTAACTTTAAACAGAACAAAAGAGAACAATAGAGTTCATTTTGAAACAATATAATACGGGGCCATTGGCCCTCTATTAAAAATTAAAAACAAAAACAAAAAATGGCCCATTATTCCAATTACGGTCAAAATCACTTATCACTGGTCCATAAATGAAGATTTAAGGTCAAAATTGCCTGTGAAGTTTATAAAGGGTTAAGAAACAAAATTTTGTCATTTCGGGTGACCAAAAAGGAATTGTGGGCCATCAGTAGTATTATGGGATAAGGGGCCGCAAAGCCCTCATTTCACAATTTCTTTCTGGTAAAATTACGTTCCTGTTCCTCTCCCCATTGAATATACATTTTTCCCCTATTTTAAAAAAAATCCCCACCCCCATTTATTTTAGTATGAAACCATTTGCATCATCCTGCTGAAATTTGCTTATTGCAAAATGAAATATATACTACCTAACATCACAAGTATTATTTTTACAGGCAAAGTCCCCATATATCCCAACATTCCCCTACCTTAGGGCACTGGCCCAAGTCCCCATAAGGTAATTAAGGTAATTAAGACCTTGGATATGGCCATGACTTAGTTATATAGATAAACATAATTTGTCAACTTGCCCTTTACAAATGGCATGTAAAACATCTTTCATACATGTAACTTTGCATGAAGTGTAAGAGAAGGTTGTTCTTGGAGTGAATGGACTAAGGGGCCATTTCATTTCTCTTTTGTTAAATAGAGGGCCATTGGCCCCTTATTTGTCAACTTGCCCTGTAAAACATCTTTCATACATGTAACTTTGCAAGTTCTTTCTTGGAGTGAATGGACTAAGTAAGGGGCCATTTCTTTTTGTTAAAGATAGAGGGCCATTGGCCCCTTATCTGTCAACTTGCCCTGTAAAACATCTTTCATGACTAACTTTGCAAGTTCTTTCTTGGAGTGAATGGACTAAGGGGCCATTTCTTTTTGTTAAAGATAGAGGGCCATTGGCCCCTTATTTGTCAACTTGCCCTGTAAAACATTTTTCATGACTGTAAATTTGCAAGTTCTTTCTTGGAGTGAATGGACTAAGGGGCCATTTCTTTTTGTTAAAGATAGAGGGCCATTGGCCCCTTATTTGTCAACTTGCCCTGTAAAACATCTTTCATGACTGTAACTTTGCAAGTTCTTTCTTGGAGTGAATGGACTAAGGGGCCATTTCTTTTTGTTAAAGATAGAGGGCCATTGGCCCCTTATTTGTCAACTTGCCCTGAAAAACATCTTTCATACCTGTAACTTTGCAAGTTCTTTCTTGGAGTGAATGAACTAAGGGGCCATTTCTTTTTTTCTTTTTAATTTTATTTTGTTAAATAAAGGGCCATTGGCCCCTTATTTATTATTATGAAATGAACTCTTGTTCTATTTATGCAATTAGATACTTATATATTTATTTTTGGTAGTGCACATTTACACCTTTCTTAGAGTGATCTGTCTCAATCATACATGTTTTCAACTAGGAGTCACTCTTGTTTTAAACATTCTTGTTTCGCTGTATTCAGCGGCCCTGTATGTCTTTATCGTCGTCCTCTTATCCTTAAATTTGGCCCCTTGCCCGGCGCCTCTTTATTCCTTATCGGTAGAACATAGCTTGATGGCCCTCTATTAAGTGGCCCTTTATTTAATGGCCCTCAATTTCATTTCGGTCGTCTGTCCGTCTGTCCGTCCGTGGACAATTGCTTGTCCGGATGATAACTTAAGAAAGGATATACCTAGGTTCCTCAAATTTTATGTGTGGATAGCCCTTGGGTGGAGGAGGTTCCCTATTGATTTTGAGACCCCAGGGTTAAAGGTCAAGGTCACTGGGACTTAAAATAGGTAAAACTTGTCCGGACAATAACTGAACCACCAATGTACCTAGGTTCACCAAATTTAATGTAAAAGTAGCCCATGTGTCAAAGATGTTCCCTATTGGTTTAGGGGCCCCTGGGTCAAAGGTCAAGGTCACAGTGGCATCATATGGGAAAAAAAACTTGTCCTGACAATAACTTAACAACCAATCTACCTAGGTTCACCAAATTTTATGTGAGAGTAGCCCATGTGTCAAGGATGTCCCCGATCGGTTTTGGGGCCCCTGGGTCAAAGGTCAAGGTCACAGGGACATCATATTGAAAAACCTTGTCCGGACCATAACTCAACAACGACTGTACCTAGGTTCACCAAATTTTATGTGAAGGTAGCCCATGTGTCAAGGATGTGCCCTATAGGTTTATGGGGCCCCAGGTTCAAAGGTCAAGGTCACAGTGGCATAATATGGAAAAACTTTGTCCGGGCAATAACTGAACCACCAATGTACCTAGGTTCACCAAATTTTATCTGAGAGTAGCCCATGTGTCAAGGATATGCCCTATTGATTTTGGGGCCCCTGGGTCAAAGGTCAAGGTCACAGTGGCATCATATTGAAAAACATTGTCCGGGTAATAACTCAACAATGAGTGTACCTAGGTTCACCAAATTTCATGTGAGAGTAGCCCATGTGTCAGGGATATACCTTATCAGTTTTGAGGAAACAGGTTGAGTTTAAACCTTCAACCAGAAGATATCAAATTACCAAGCTGTGACTTCAAATGTTCAATCAATATGTTGATAAAGTCAAAATGGCAAACAATGAAACACTTGTCCAGGCAATAACTGTACCACCAATGTACCTAGGTTCACCAAATTTTATGTGAGGGTAGCCCTTGTGTTAAGGGTATGCCCTATTGGTTTTGGGGCTCCTAGGTCAAAGGTCAAGGTCACAGGGGCATCATATTGAAAAACCTTGTTCGGACAATGACTCATCAACAACTGTACCTAGGTTCACAAAATTTCATGTGAAGGTAGCCCATGTGTCAAGGATGTGCCCTATAGGTTTATGGGGCCCCAGGTTCAAAGGTCAAGGTCACAGTGGCATAATATGGAAAAACTTTGTCTGGACAATAACTGAACCACCAATGTACCTAGGTTCACCAAATTTTATCTGAGAGTAGCCCATGTGTCAAGGATATGCCCTATTGATTTTGGGGCCCCTGGGTCAAAGGTCAAGGTCACAGTGGCATCATATTGAAAAACATTGTCCGGGTAATAACTCAACAATGAGTGTACCTAGGTTCACCAAATTTCATGTGAGAGTAGCCCATGTGTCAAGGATATACCTTATCAGTTTTGAGGAAACAGGTCAAGTTTAAACCTTCAACCAGAAGATATCAAATTACCAAGCTGTGACTTCAAATGTTCAATCAATATGTTAATAAAGTCAAAATGGCAAACAATGAAACACTTGTCCAGGCAATAACTGAACCACCAATGTACCTAGGTTAACCAAATTTTATGTGAGGGTAGCCCTTGTGTTAAGGATATGCCCTATTGGTTTTGGGGCTCCTAGGTCAAAGGTCAAGGTCACAGGGGCATCATATTGAAAAACCTTGTTCGGACAATAACTCATCAACGACTGTACCTAGGTTCACAAAATTTTATGTGAATGTAGCCCTTGTGTCAAGGATGTTCCCAATAGGTTTTGGTGCACCAGGCCCAAAGGTCAAGGTCACAGAGGCATCATATCGAAAAACCTAGTCCAGACAATAACTGAACCACCAATGTACCTAGGTTCACAAATTTTTATGTGAGAGTAGCCCAAGTGTCAAGGTTATCTCCTATAGGTTTTGGGGCCCCTGGGTCAAAGGTCAAGGTCACAGGGGCATCATATTGAAAAACATTGTCCGTGTAGTAACTCAACAATGACTGCGCCTAGGTTCACCAAATTTCATGTGAGAGTAGCCCATGGGTCAAGGATGTTCCCTATTGGTTTTGGGGCCCCTGGGTCAAGTTTAAACCATCATCCAGAAGATATCAAATTACCAAGCAGTGACTTCAAATGTTCAATAAATATGTTAATAAAGTCAAAATGGCAAACAATGGAAATAATGCTATATTTAATAAGTAACATGAATTTAGTTCACCAAATTTTATGTGAGGGTAGCCCATGTGTCAAGGATGTTCCCAATTGGTTTTGGGTCAAAACTGGGTCAAAGGTCAAGGTCACAGGGGCATCATATGGAAAACCCTTGTCCGAACAATAACTAAACAATGATTGTACCTAGGTTAACCAAATTTTATGTGAATCAGCCCATTTGTCAAGATGTAATGTGTTGATAGCCCTTTGGTATTTTTGGTTCTGAGGCCCCAGGGTCAAGGTCACTGGAAGTTTGTATGGGAAAACTTTGTGTCGGTGATAACTCAACCATGGCTGTACCTAGGTTTCAAAATCTTTGCTTTGGATAGCCTTCCAGTTAAGGATGGGACCTATTCTGAGATCCCGGGGTCATTGGTCAAGGTCACAGGGACTTCATATGAGATAGAACACAGCATGGACTGCACACGGGCGTATAATGCCCCGCCCAGCGGAGCTCTTGTTTAACATACCATGCCATCCATAATTACCTTTACACTTTTGTTAATGTGTAAGGATAACCTGGATTTTAATTGGAGGGTTTAAAAACCTTGTGTATTTATTTGTTAAGTTATTGTAAGATTGTTAGATACTTGATAATACATGTATGCTGGATGAAAGATGAAAGATTCTTTCCTCGAGGCATTCAGTCCCTGACGCCATTCACAGTTAAAAATAGTTTTGTGAAAGTATGATAAAAGCTTGCAAAACATGATATTTTTCATTCATTAAAATATGTTAATTATTTTGGACGGATTAGATATACATGTATAACTTAACTTGCAATTTCAAAAGTATTTGACCAAAGCTTTAAACAGGACTTAGTAATAACCTCCCTTGCATATGAAAATAGAATGATTTTAAATGTGCCCATAAAACGTCTATGATGACGTGATGAAAATATCTAACATGGTAAAAATTGTAAAAATACAGTCCAACTTGTGCTAACGGCCACCTCTGAATAGGGGGCACCTGTGGACAGCGGCCATTACGATTTCCCCTAACCGAAAACGCTCTTAAAAAGACCGGGAATAACGACCACCTGTCGACTGCAATTTCTTTGCGATTTCTTTGTTTTAGTCATTCTTTTTTCAAAGCTTTGTTTTATTCATTTAAAGTCACAACTTCAATAATCATTATTGAAGTGATAATGTGAATAATGAATTAAGGTTGAAAATAAACTCATTCAATTTTTGATAATTAATTCATGTTAATTATGAACTCTGTCTCTCATTTCTGACCAAACATGGTCAATTTGTTCCTCCCTCGGAACAAAGGCCACCTGTGAACAAAGGCCACTTTTCTCTTTTCCCTTGGCTGGCCGTTGTTCACAGATTGGACTGTATAATGTGCTAACAAATAAAACTATTTCTAGAGTTATTCATCTGCCTTAAAACGTTTTTAGTTAGGGATTTTACACATTAAGGCAGAATACCCATAATAGCTGCTGTCAAACTTCGGGCGATGTCGGGTCATGTCGACAAATTACGGAAGAGGTTTTCGTCGGTGTCATTATCAATCGATAAAGATCGGATATACTTTTTTATTGTGCAAATGCCTCATTTTTCAAATATTATTAATGCATTTCTTATATTACCTTATAAGATTATCAATTCTCCAAATTATTTGAGAAAATAGATAGAATTCGTGTAAAAAGTTTAAACCGGAAGTTTAAAAATCCAATTCAAACAATGGACAAAAAGATTCGTCCCCTAACTGATTCGTCCCCTAACAAATTCGTAATCAATAAGTTGTTGATGATTAAAGCAATTAGACCATAAAATACCATTATTTTATCATTAAATGGTCAATAATGGCGTTCAAAAATAAAATATATACTGTAAAGAAGTGTTTTCTTCATATTATAATGGTCACTAGAGTTTTGACATTTTTTCAAAAGGGGGGTCGATGTATTAAAATGGCTTTTTGTTAAGTTATCTGTGGTGAAAGTTGTTTTTCTTTGTTTTATTCATTGCCATACGGTATAAGGTAAATTATTAAATGTGTAATTTGGAGTGCAGAAACTGTTTTCATAGTCAAAAGCTAGGGATACAGACTTGTAGTTTTTAAAGCCGGTGAAAATCGTCACATTTTCTGTTGGGTCTCCCTATGATTAACTTGTTATATGTGTAAAAATACCAAATTAAAGTTATTAAAGTTGATGTATTTGCATTCATTGAAGTATTGTGAATTTTATTAAACAACACTTATGAAAATTATTTGATTAAGTAATTCATTTCAACATTTTAAAGACATATACCCCTTCCAATTTATAGTGTGATTCTTACTCATAACTCAATTTTCAAAAAAATGTTATAAAAAATTTATTTGACGGTAAAAAGTTAAAAAATTTTGCCAGTGAATCTAGCTTGTGATGCTGATTATATAGAAAGCAGCAAAAAGTTTATTCCTTGATATGTGTATTATTGGTATTCTACCTTAAATTTTAGTTTACATTTAATTTTATAATATGGTCATGTAGTGCATACAAAATAACAAAATGTGTTTGTGTTTACATTAAAAATGAACCAATCCATTCCAGGGGTAGGCAGTATTGAAAATAAAAGTTGTGTAGTTCATTTTAACAAAATTAGTGTGGCAGATAAACCACCGCCCCTTAGTCAGTAATGCTTGTTATGGTAGTGCACATAACCGCTACTCCAGCAAAACATATTAAAATTATTTATTTTATTGTCATCCTGAGCATACCCCTGTCGTGGATTAGTTCATTGTATTGTTTATATAAACAGTGTTTTGCTTTTATGTACAAACTGTAGTATTTCTGATCAAAGAATTAGAACTTTTAAAGTGTCTTTGTATACATGTATGATATAATATCTATGTTCATTGTACTTTGTACGCCTGTCTTAAAGAATGTTCTGTTCTGTTCTGCTCTGTATAAGATACTGATGTGCTGTGTGTGTTGTTAAATTTTATTCAACTGTAAGTGACTCATACATTAACCCCACTGATTTAAATACTCACAAAGTATTTCTGTGCTCACTATCTCTTAAAAGATATTCATATTTATGTACGAGGAATATCAAACAAACATTGAGTATTTAAATCAGTGGGGTTTATGTATGCACCACTGGTGTTTGAATGAACTTAAGGCCACAACAAGTTGATCATCTGTTCTACGGATTTTTCTTTAAAAAAATGGGGCGAACGAATGAAGGAAAAAACTTAATAAAGTCTTTATTCACTAGCTTTATATAGCGGTTTGACCAAATTTTTATGGTCGAGCGAGGAAATAAAAATATTTTTTTGTAAAAACCGTCAAAATTAAAGTGTGAGCAAATCCATAGAACATATGATCAATTTGTTGTGGCCTTAACAATAAAATGTTATAAAATAATAATGTTTAAATGTATTGATATTGTAATGTATTCATGAAATGTGACCACCATCCATAGTCTCATATGGAAACTTATTGTTTATGTGTTGTTTTGTCTACTAAAATCTTTGTTTATATCAAGAGCTGTCATTGATTGGGTTGGAAGCTTATCAACAATATTGAGAAATAAATACTAGAGCTGTCATTGATTGGGTTGGAAGCTTATCAACAATATTGAGAAATAAATACTAGAGCTGTCATTGATTGGGTTGGAAGCTTATCGACCATATTGAGAAATAAATACTAGAGCTGTCATTGATTGGGTTGGAAGCTTATCAACAATATTGAGAAATAAATACTAGAGCTGTCATTGATTGGGTTGGAAGCTTATCAACAATATTGAGAAATAAATACTAGAGCTGTCATTGATTGGGTTGGAAGCTTATCAACAATATTGAGAAATAAATACTAGAGCTGTCATTGATTGGGTTGGAAGCTTATCAACAATATTGAGAAATAAATACTAGAGCTGTCATTGATTGGGTTGGAAGCTTATCGACCATATCGATATATCAAGAAATAAATATTGACAATACATCAATATATATATCGATACATTTACCAGACCTTTTATGTTGTCATAAACTCATAATAGATGTATATTTGTCATGAAAGAAATGCAACAAATTACTATCTGTTGAATAGGGCTATTTTGTCAATTGGGATGTCGTCAATGTTTTAGACCTATCCATTCATATTATGACAGCGCATCTGTTTCTGCTTATGGTAGACGGTTCCTCTGGCAAATTTTATTTATTTACCGATATAGGCTTTATTATCAATACTTTAAAATACGATTATTGATCGGAAAAAAATATTGGTAATATTGTTTTAATCCATGACAACTCTATTTATATCTTTATTATACCTGCTGTGTAATTTGGTTTGACTTAACATGTCAATAGCAATTTTAAATGTTCAGGATAAATGCAGACGTATGGGGTTTTTGTGAGGATACATATTAACTTTGTAGTAAAAATTTGAGTGAGGAAAATTATAGATAATTTTGTTTTTGTGCTTTTCAGCAATAAAAATGTGCAGAAATCTTTAGTTTTAACTTTCATGAAAAAACCCTATTATTTGGGTTCCATGTATTGTTGATTGACTATCTTCATAAAATATATCATTTTTGTTGAAATTTTATGAGATCTTTGTTGTTCTGTGATTTATTATAAAAATAAATTATGGTGAAAGCCTGTATGTTTAAAACATCTATGATATATATTGTGTTGCCTTTATTTACTCCTTTTCAAATGCAGTGAAATCATAAAAAAACTGCTGCCATTTTTGTGGTACTTACAGCCACATGATCTTTAGTAGAAGCAGTGGTACTGTGATAGGACGCGCATTTAGGGATCGAGATTTTCAATCCCTACTTGGGACACTGCTAATTTCACGGCTAAGCCAAGATAAAGGGTACCTCTTCAGTCTCACATAGGCCAATTTTCAGCCCCATCAGAGAGCAGATTTTTTTAAAGTAATATACAGACATGTCTATTAGGCACTAATTTCCAAAAGATCTTGGATGGAACATGTAGAACAAAAAAGTTAAGAACGGTTGAATAGATGTACCCAAGGGGCCTACGGACTCTACATGGTAATTTATATCACCACACGAAAAATTAGAAAGATGTGTATTTCTTATAAAAAATTGTTATTTAGTTTTATAAACATGTACTCTAAAATTTTGAAGAGAATCCACGCCCACTCTCTCCTTGTCTGCAACATTTACCGAGGTCAAAAGTGCAAATACCCCAAAATACACAGGAAATGTTAAGTTTCAATTTACATATAGATGAGAAAAAAGAAACGAAACTGATTTTTTATATTTGAAAGTATTCGAAGATGTAGACAACACATTTAGAACATGTTTGATAAGAATAATATGGTTTTGCTGACCCTTAAAAAGAAAATTAAATAATTGGAAACCGGGGCTACGGACTCTACACGGTAATTCATATCACTACTAGAAAAAATTAGATAGACGTATTCTTATATATGATTTATAATAAGTTTGATATTTATGTATTTATCAATTTAGAAGTGAATCTACACTGACTCTCATTGTTTGCAACATTTACCATGGTCAAAAGCCACATGATCTTTAGTAGAAGCAGTGGTACTGTGATAGGACGCGCATTTAGGGATCGAGATTTTCAATCCCTACTTGGGACACTGCTAATTTCACGGCTAAGCCAAGATAAAGGGTACCTCTTCAGTCTCACATAGGCCAATTTTCAGCCCCATCAGAGAGCAGATTTTTTTAAAGTAATATACAGACATGTCTATTAGGCACTAATTTCCAAAAGATCTTGGATGGAACATGTAGAACAAAAAAGTTAAGAACGGTTGAATAGATGTACCCAAGGGGCCTACGGACTCTACATGGTAATTTATATCACCACACGAAAAATTAGAAAGATGTGTATTTCTTATAAAAAATTGTTATTTAGTTTTATAAACATGTACTCTAAAATTTTGAAGAGAATCCACGCCCACTCTCTCCTTGTCTGCAACATTTACCGAGGTCAAAAGTGCAAATACCCCAAAATACACAGGAAATGTTAAGTTTCAATTTACATATAGATGAGAAAAAAGAAACGAAACTGATTTTTTATATTTGAAAGTATTCGAAGATGTAGACAACACATTTAGAACATGTTTGATAAGAATAATATGGTTTTGCTGACCCTTAAAAAGAAAATTAAATAATTGGAAACCGGGGCTACGGACTCTACACGGTAATTCATATCACTACTAGAAAAAATTAGATAGACGTATTCTTATATATGATTTATAATAAGTTTGATATTTATGTATTTATCAATTTAGAAGTGAATCTACACTGACTCTCATTGTTTGCAACATTTACCATGGTCAAAAGCGCTAATACCCAAAATACACAAGGAATAAAAAGTTTAAATTTACATCTAAATGAGAAAAAAGAAACAAAACTGATTTTTTATATTTGAAAGTATTCGAAGATGTAGACAACACATTTAGAACAAGTTTGATATGAATAAAAATATGTTTCTTGACCAAATGAAGAAAATCATAAAATGGAATTATCAGGGGCTACGGACTCTACATAATGACTTGATTGTATTTAATAGATTGAAGAAAGTAGTTTAATGTAAATTGACCTGTAGAATAATATTCTTTTGATACAGTATTAATTTTCTGACTTTTGAAAAAAAATGAGCAATAACATGAAGAAACAATTCCTTTACTTTACTTGAGAAAACACGAAAAATGTATCGAAAAATGTATGTTTTTTAGTAACATAAAATGTCAAAACAAAACAAAGTCCTGAATTTTCAACCTGTTTCTATGTATATTTCAACAACAAAAATCTATCAAATAAATTATCTCTATACATATATAAGTTTGGGAGTAAAAATACAAAAGAATGAATTATGTGAAAATTAACATGGGGCTACGGACTCTACACCACACCAGTATCTGTTTCTATCACATATTTAAAGCTGTTTTGTTTTGTTTTAAGTGTAATTATCCTTTAAAAAACAATAAACTTCAACTTACAAACACTACAAATATATATTTAAGTATCTTCTGAAATGCTAATGTATCAGTTTGACCATTAAAGAAAGCTATCAGAAAATTTATAAATTACGTTGAATTTAACATTTTTTCAACAGAATGAAGATTGTCAAGACATACAGTATATAGATGCATAGCTAGTCAGCACAAGTACGAAACCAAGAAAATTAGAAAAGTTTTATAATTTTCCTGTGTGAAAAAAGATATAAATATATCAGGGGCTACGGACTCTACAGGGCTACGGACAGCACTTATTTGTCTTTAGATTTTTTTTGTTCTTCTTCTGATTTAATTCCTTTCCTGCATTACCTACATGGCACAATCAAAAACAGAAAACGTAATAAAACAGCAGCTATGTATCTTTATATTAAGTCAGCACACAGTTTATAACAGGGGCTACGGACTCTACATAAAATTTACAATGTTCAGTAGTTATTTTCCAAAAACAAAATGCATATGCTCTAAAAACTTCATTTTGGTTAGATAAAAATAATTATAAACTGTAATAGTAAAAAGGTGATACATGTGAAATAAAGCATAACATTGTTTTAAAGTCTATCAAAGATGGTAACGTAAAACTCTAACTTGCGTTACAAGGGTACATGTTTACTATTTCATGAATATTTTCTTAAATATTGATTATAAATAAATTTCGTAAAAAATACCGTATACCTGTATGTCAGTCAGAGATAGAAAACACATCAAAATAACTGTAACCAACAAACATTTTTCAAAACAACTGATGAAAAAAGAACAAAACCTCAGTGAGACTCAAAAACAGGGTAAAAACAGGGTTTTTAGGGATTATAATCCTAAATAATTCAAAAAATGGTAATGGAACATATATAAAACTATACATCATCAGAAAGCTCTCAAGATAATGTGTTGGAAAAAAATACTCTTTATTTAATTTAAAATGAACTTTTCAGAATATTTCAATGTAACATTGGCAAAATCAAAAGGTCCCATTTATCTTGGCTTAGCCGTTCATTGAGCAAGAAATTAACCTACAATTGTTCCACTTCACCCAGGTGTAAATGGGTACTGTGAGGGATTGCCTGCCTGAAGGTGATTTCAATGATGAGGAGAAGTCTGCTGAACATGTATATGGAAGCAGACTTTAAACAACACTTTAACTTTTTAATTGAACTTAGTCTTGTTCAATTTTGTTTAACTGTCAGTAATGTATGCATTAACCTCTGTGATTTCAATACTAATTTCAGTACTTATGTAGTCCCAGTCTTAAAAATAGAATGCAGTATTTATGGGGGTTAATGTATGCACCACTGACAGTTGAATAAAAATTGAATTGTACAATTACTGACTATAAAACCAGTTTAAACTTGTGATTTTAGAAGCTGTCGCTGGAAGTTATTACCATCCAAAACAGATTAACCACGTAGCATTAAACAAGAAATAAAAATTAGGATGGAAATACCTGTAGACATTATAAACATGTATGATTGCCTCACTGAACTAGTGCTTGCAACCATCAAATGACATTTATCACCAAAGCTTGTTTTATGGATATTTAAGGTCAATGCCAAGATACATGTACTAAGCAGAATTGCTAACTAGAAATGATCTCCTCCCTTTTAAAGGGATTGAAACCCTCCCCGTCTCAAAAGAGGATTGAACAACCCCTCTCAAAATGGGTTGAAACCGCCCTCTCTCAAAAGGTGTTTAACCCTCCCCATCTCTAAACGTAGTTGAATACCGCCTTATGCATGACCTAGTGCGGTATGCTTTAACACCGGTAATCAAGCGATAATCACCATAAATGCGACATTATACCCGAAATTCCCCCTGAACTCATCTATTGGGATTTACAGGGGACGAAACAGGGTTAAAACGTTCGGCTCTAGATCTACTTTTTCCCAGATATACAGTATAACTTCTACCAGAGCGGCTCTCTACAGAACAAATCCACTGCACACCAACAGCTTTTGAGATTTACCAAATGAGTAATTCTTATTGAATTTAACCCCTGTAGAGCAACGCCCTCTAAACTACAACACGTTTTATTCCCTCTCAATGTGTGTTGTTTAGGAGATGTTGTACTGTAAACATCATGCGGTTTTTTTTCTGGTGAAAGAACTTTTTTCTCTGGAACCAAAATGTAACTCAGCCCCTTCGTCTAGTCCAACTACTTAGGCGGGGGACAGGAAAACCATTTACAGCCCTTAAGTGGTACACCTTGTAATCGGTAACCAGGCGATAAACGCTTTAAATGCCGCTTTATGAACGTAGTTCCCACTGAACACGTAAATGGGAATGCCAGGGGGCAGACAATATTGTCCCCAGATCGACTTTTACAGTGATGTATACATGTACATCATGCAATTTTACGGTGAAAAACTTTTCTCTGAAACCAGGTCCAAATTTGTTACAATTTCCGGGGGCCAGGGAGACCGTTTACAGGACCATGCCCTAGTGCAGTATGCCTAATCACCGGTAATCAGGCGATAAATTGCCATTAATTACTTACTATGACCAAAATCCATGTGAACTCTTCTGTAGTGATGCCCTAGGGCCAAAATGGGGTCCAAAACGGGGACAAACATTTTTGACGATTTTTTTCAACGAAATATACACCATTCGTTTTTTTGCTAGTGAAAAAAGTTTTTCTTTGTAACCTGGACACAATGTGCCTCAACCCAAGGGCCATCCCTAGTGCGGTATGCCATAACATGTAATCAGTCGATTATCGCAAAATATGTACATTTATGAACGAAATTCTCCCAGAGCACATCTATGGGGATGCCATGGGCCGAATGGAGCACAAAACGAGATAATACATTTTGTCCCTAAGTCGCTTTTGTCAGATAAAAAAACCATCGTCTAACATTGACTTTGCTTGCATGTATAGTTTGAATCCTGGCTTGATAGCGATGCACATTTTTTTTATTCTAATTCATACATGTATAATTTTTTCATGCATATTAGATCATTGATATATAAATCGAATCTCGATTCTTCAAGCCTTGTAGATTCATGGGTTCGTCTTATACAAGAATCGTCGTATATGCAGAACATTTTTTTAACGTCGAAGTCAACACATACTCGTATTTATGTCACATAAACGACGGCCAGCTCTTCCTACTATAGGTTTCCTGGACACTTTTCTATCACCAGTACTAACTTACCTTATCACGAGGCCGACAACTCATGTATAGTGTATGACCTACCGCGACCGGGCTCGAACCCGCGATCTCCGGATTCGAAGTCAGACATGCTTACCACTACGCCACGACCGTGGCTGAACATTTTTGAATCAATCTTCGAACTACATCATGATTATTTGTAAAGCCTTAATAAATGAAGTTGAATATAGTGAAAATTGTAGTATATACATTGTTAGATTTAAACATAACAAAACAACTCGACTTATACACGAGCGTTTATGGTAATTGGTAAATGAATTTATAAGTATAATTGTAGTAAGCATCTGATTATATAAATTGAACAAAAAATCGACTTGTACGATGGAGTTTACAGTAACTTGTTATTTTATCAATAATCGGTTGTCGAGTTTAAAAAAAAACTTTATGGGACCTATCGGGGCAATATCACGTGAAAAATCTAGTTAAAAAATATGAATAAATCTCAGACATTGGTCTGGCATACTTCGGCTTACGCTTCAGGGGAGCAATTTGGGGCCACAAGGACACTTGTATTTCCTGACAACATTTCATATCTGTAACGAATTCAAGTTGTTTCATACCGTATATTCACCTTTTTGATACGATCAATTATGCTGTAAAAACACTAAAAATGTTATTTCGTGCAGAAATGCGGTGCATGCGCTTGATAGAACGCAAATGTGGTGCGTATAAAAATACGTTGAATAAAAATAAATGTACGTATATATTTTTTTGCATATAATTAACATTTCACAACATACAAATTCATTACGTGATTATTTTATCAAACAAACACTTTTGCTATTCAGTAAATTGAATAAATTACTGTCGTAAAGTGGTGGAGGTGAAAAAGGAAGTCGTAAAAAAGAGGTTATCGTAAATTATTGTGAAAAAGTTTACCGAAGCTACTAATGTTGATTTTATACATAAATGAATAATTAACGGACGATAATTTTTTCTATATTTTATAATTGGTGATTACAAGCAATGAAATAATCAAGAAGTATACATACATTTATTTCATTCGGAACACCTCGACCTTTCATGAATGAAAAATCTCGGAAGAATTTGTTGGGGGTCTACCCTGGCGGCTTGGGGTTTTACTACCTACGTGAGGCGAAGCACAGGCGAAGCACGTAACGCTATTCAAAATATTTCTTGTAGTTTACACAGAGATCTTTGTCAAAACATATTTATATATTATATATTTAACTAAATATTGTTCAGCAGTATCATTGAACTGTATCAATTCAAATTTATGGACTAAAAATGAAACATCAGTCATCGTCTAAAAGATCGTGGATTTACATACTTCAACACTGGACAATACATTTTGTTTGGGAATGTGGCGAAAAGGTAGTTCTAGAATGGCGTCTAAATATGTCCGAGACTATTCATAGCGAATGGCCGAGGAGTTCCGAATGACATTGAGTTAAGAGCGTGTCGCAACTCTATACATTGCCTATAGTATTTTTACAGATTGCGTTTGGACTTCTCCGGAAACATATATTGTATGAGTTTATCCAATGGGTTTTCATGAGGAATGATTAGGGCATTTACATCGTTTTGAATGTCTTGAAACGTTTATGTTTAAAGTGTTTGACCCCTTTGCTTCTCACATATTGTCCGTCCTTAGAATATACATGTATATTTTAGGTGCGTGAAGTTAGCTGCCAGTTGCCAGTTGCCAATTCAATCGGCAACTGGCAACTGGCAGCCAACTTCACACCCAGCTGCCGATTCAATTTTTTTTGTTAGCAAGCACTATGTACAGGCACTGCGACGAACGTTCCGCGCGGGTGTTTTGAATCGGCAACTGGCAACTGGCAGCCAACTTCACACCCAGCTGCCGATTCAATTTTTTTTGTTAGCAAGCACTATGTACAGGTACTGCGACGAACGTTCCGCGCGGGTGTATTGAATCGGCAACTGGCAACTGGCAGCCAACTTCACACTCCAGCTGCCGATTCGATTTTTTTAGATTTCGGCGCAGATACGTCACCCTATGCACATGTACTACGATGAACGTCCTGCTCGTGTGTTTTGAATCGGCAACTGGCAACTGGCAGCCAACTTCACGCCTCAGCTGCCAATTCGATTTTTTTAAATTTCGGCGCAAATACGTCGCCTTATGCACAGGTACTGCGACGAACGATCAACGCGGGTGTTTTGAATCGGCAACTGGCAACTGGCAGCCAACTTCACGCCTCAGCTGCCAATTCGATTTTTTTAGATTTCGGCGCAGATACGTCACCCTATGCACATGTACTACGATGAACGTCCTGCTCGTGTGTTTTGAATCGGCAACTGGCAACTGGCAGCCAACTTCACGCCTCAGCTGCCAATTCGATTTTTTTAAATTTCGGCGCAAATACGTCGCCTTATGCACAGGTACTGCGACGAACGATCAACGCGGGTGTTTTGAATCGGCAACTGGCAACTGGCAGCCAACATCACGCCTCAGCTGCCAATTCGATTTTTTTAGATTTCGGCGCAGATACGTCGCCCTATGCACAGGAAATGCCACGAACGTTCCGTGCGGGTGTTTTGAATCGGCAACTGGCAACTGGCAGCCAACTTCACACCCAGCTGCCGATTCAATTTTTTTTGTTAGCAAGCACTATGTACAGGCACTGCGACGAACGATCAACGCGGGTGTTTTGAATCGGCAACTGGCAACTGGCAGCCAACTTCACGCCTCAGCTGCCAATTCGATTTTTTCAGATTTCGGCGCAGATACGTCGCCCTATGCACAGGTAATGCCACGAACGTTCCGCGCGGGTGTTTTGAATCGGCAACTGGCAACTGGCAGCCAACTTCACGCCTCAGCTGCCAATTCGATTTTTTTAGATTTCGGCGCAGATATGTCGCCCTATGCACATGTACTACGATGAACGTCCTGCTCGTGTGTTTTGAATCGGCAACTGGCAACTGGCAGCCAACTTCACGCCTTAGCTGCCAATTCGATTTTTTTAAGTTTCGGCGCAAATACGTCGCCTTATGCACAGGTATTGCGACGAACGATCAACGCGGGTGTTTTGAATCGGCAACTGGCAACTGGCAGCCAACTTCACGCCTCAGCTGCCAATTCGATTTTTTTAGATTTCGGCGCAGATACGTCGCCCTATGCACATGTACTACGATGAACGTCCTACTTGGGTGTTTTGAATCGGCAACTGGCAACTGGCAGCCAACTTCACGCCTCAGCTGCCAATTCATTTTTTTTAGATTTCGGCGCAGATACGTCGCCCTATGCACAGGTTCCGCGACGAACGTTCCGCGCGTGTGTTTTGAATCGGCAACTGGCAACTGGCAGCCAACTTCACGCCTCAGCTGCCAATTCGATTTTTTTAGATTTCGGCTGAGATACGTCGCCCTATGCACAGGTAATGCCACGAACGTTCCGCGCGTGTGTTTTGAATCGGCAACTGGCAACTGGCAGCAAACTTCACGCCTCAGCTGCCAATTCGATTTTTTTTTAGATTTCGGCGTAGATACGTCGCTTTATGCACAGGTACTGCGACGAACGTTCCGCGCGTGTGTTTTGAATCGGCAACTGGCAACTGGCAGCCAACTTCACGCCTCAGCTGCCAATTCGATTTTTTTTAGATTTCGGCGCAGATACGTCGCCCTATGCACAGGAAATGCCACGAATGTTCCGTGCGGGTGTTTTGAATCGGCAACTTGCAACTGGCAGCCAACTTCACGCCTCAGCTGCCAATTTGATTTTTTTAGATTTCGGCGCAGATATGTCGCCCTATGCACATGTACTACGATGAACGTCCTGCTTGGGTGTTTTGAATCGGCAACTGGCAACTGGCAGCCAACTTCACGCCTCAGCTGCCAATTCGATTTTTTTAGGATTTCGGCTCAAATACGTCGCCCTATGCACAGGAACTGCGACGAAGGATCCGCGCGGATGTTTTGAATCGGCAACTGGCAACTGGCAGCCAACTTCACGCCTCAGCTGCCAATTCGATTTTTTTAGATTTCGGCTGAGATACGTCGCCCTATGCACAGGTAATGCCACGAACGTTCCGCGCGTGTGTTTTGAATCGGCAACTGGCAACTGGCAGCCAACTTCACGCCTCAGCTGCCAATTCGATTTTTTTAGTTTTCGGCGCAGATACGTCGCCCTATGCACAGGTACTGCCACGAACGTTCCGCGTGTGTGTTTTGAATCGGCAACTGGCAACTGGCAGCCAACTTCACGCCTCAGCTGCCAATTCGATTTTTTTAGATTTCGGCGCAGATACGTCGCCCTATGCACAGGAAATGCCACGAATGTTCCGTGCGGGTGTTTTGAATCGGTAACTGGCAACTGGCAGCCAACTTCACGCCTCAGCTGCCAATTCATTTTTTTTAGATTTCGGCGCAGATACGTCGCCCTATGTACAGGTACTGCGACGAACGTTCCGCGCGTGTGTTTTGAATCGGCAACTGGCAACTGGCAGCCAACTTCAAGCCTCAGCTGCCAATTCGATTTTTTTAGATTTCGGCTGAGATACGTCGCCCTATGCACAGGTAATGCCACGAACGTTCCGCGCGTGTGTTTTGAATCGGCAACTGGCAACTGGCAGCCAACTTCACGCCTCAGCTGCCAATTCGATTTTTTTAGATTTCGGCGCAGATACGTCGCTTTATGCACAGGTACTGCGACGAACGTTCCGCGCGTGTGTTTTGAATCGGCAACTGGCAACTGGCAGCCAACTTCACGCCTCAGCTGCCAATTCGATTTTTTTAGATTTCGGCTGAGATACGTCGCCCTATGCACAGGTAATGCCACGAACGTTTCGCGCGTGTGTTTTGAATCGGCAACTGGCAACTGGCAGCCAACTTCACGCCTCAGCTGCCAATTCGATTTTTTTAGATTTCGGCGCAGATACGTCGCCCTATGCACAGGTACTGCCACGAACGTTCCGCGCGTGTGTTTTGAATCGGCAACTGGCAACTGGCAGCCAACTTCACGCCTCAGCTGCCAATTCGATTTTTTTAGATTTCGGCGCAGATACGTCGCCCTATGCACAGGAAATGCCACGAATGTTCCGTGCGGGTGTTTTGAATCGGTAACTGGCAACTGGCAGCCAACTTCACGCCTCAGCTGCCAATTTGATTTTTTTAGATTTCGGCGCAGATATGTCGCCCTATGCACATGTACTACGATGAACGTCCTGCTTGGGTGTTTTGAATCGGCAACTGGCAACTGGCAGCCAACTTCACGCCTCAGCTGCCAATTCGATTTTTTTAGATTTCGGCTCAAATACGTCGCCCTATGCACAGGAACTGCGACGAAGGATCCGCGCGGATGTTTTGAATTGGCAACGGGCAACTGGCAGCCAACTTCACGCCTCAGCTGCCAATTCGATTTTTTTAGATTTCGACTGAGATACGTCGCCCTATGCACAGGTAATGCCACGAACGTTCCGCGCGTGTGTTTTGAATCGGCAACTGGCAACTGGCAGCCAACTTCACGCCTCAGCTGCCAATTCGATTTTTTTTTAGATTTCGGCGCAGATACGTCGCCCTATGCACAGGTACTGCCACGAACGTTCCGCGCGTGTGTTTTGAATCGGCAACTGGCAACTGGCAGCCAACTTCACGCCTCAGCTGCCAATTCGATTTTTTTAGATTTCGGCGCAGATACGTCGCCCTATGCACAGGTAATGCCACGAACGTTCCGCGCGGGTGTTTTGAATCGGCAACTGGCAACTGGCAGCCAACTTTACGCCTCAGCTGCCAATTCGATTTTTTTAGATTTTGGCGCAGATATGTCGCCCTATGCACATGTACTACGATGAACGTCCTGCTCGGGTGTTTTGAATCGGCAACTGGCAACTGACAGCCAACTTCACGCCTCAGCTGCCAATTCGATTTTTTTAGGATTTCGGCTCAAATACGTCGCCCTATGCACAGGAACTGCGACGAAGGATCCGCGCGGATGTTTTGAATCGGCAACTGGCAACTGGCAGCCAACTTCACACCTCAGCTGCCAATTCGATTTTTTTTAGATTTTGGCGCAGATACGTCGCCCTATGCACATGTACTATGATGAACGTCCTGCTAGGGTGTTTTGAATCGGCAACTGGCAACTGGCAGCCAACTTCACGCCTCAGCTGCCAATTCGATTTTTTTAGATTTCGGCTGAGATACGTCGCCCTATGCACAGGTAATGCCACGAACGTTCCGCGCGGGTGTTTTGAATCGGCAACTGGCGACTGGCAGCCAACTTCACGCCTCAGCTGCCAATTCGATTTTTTTTAGATTTCGGCACAGATACGTCGCCCTATGCACATGTACTACGATGAACGTCCTGCTCGGGTGGCAGCCAACTTCTCACTCTTGCTGCAATGCATGTCTCTGTTCAACAGATAATGGCTTTATCATCTAGACGCCTTCTCTCAGCATTAAAAGGAGTTGTAGGGTGCTTATGTCTCAAAACTTGGCTGTCAATATGATAGGCTACATTTGTACATGTTTGTATTGCGGACCAGGATATATCTGTCAAAATTCCATACATTACACTGTGATTGATTGTTTGATGACCCATTATTTTAATTGCTTGTAGATCTCTGTCCCATATTCCATCTGGTGCAATGTCATCTTCCAGTGACATTCTTGTTCATAATTTTGTTTCTAAATTTTATTTCCTTTGTTATACTTTTTTTTTATTTATATTTTTCATCTTTGTTGTACTGTTAAATTGTTTTGATACTTTATTATTGTTGTCCTAATAGCTCATGTCCCTCATGTTGATATTTTTATTCAATGTATCTGTTGTACATTGTAACATTTGAGTGAGAGAATTTAAAAAAAAATATATACTCAACAAAAATATTAAAGGGTCATGCTAAAATTAGCTAACTGTAAATCAGCAATAGCAAAAGATAGTATTGAATTAACACTTTGGTGTTGTTTAACATGCTATTCATAGCATTGAAACAGGTTTTGGCATTGATCTCGCAGGTAATTCCGCAGAAAAGCCAAATTCCAGGAATTTCCCAGAAAAGATTTTTTGTTAATGAAGGAAAGCTTCTATTTTTGCATGCACGACTGAATTTTTTACAGCAACAACGTCCTGTGTTCATATCAATCCCTGCAATGCTGCATTTGACCACAGCCACATGGCTTATCGGTACTTCCAGAAATGCATGTTTTTTGTGCCATTGAAAATTTTCAAATTCAAAATTTTCATCAAAATCATATAAATCTTATAGACCATTCTGAACAATTTGTGTCAAAATTTCCGACAACAAACACAATTGACATTTATGCAGAGAATCAAAAATGGTGTTCTTGACCCTTTAATTTGTTTGTAGGGTATATTTTCGTTACCTGGTCCAGAACAGGAAATTATCGAGTAAAAATCATATTAATATATGTCTTAATATATATCTGTTAAAAGTATTCCTGATCTCCCGCCGCATGAGCTGGAAATATATTGCCTGGTTTTGAAACCAGTCAAGGTCCTAGTCACAATGAACATGCAAATTTGGTTAAGTGCAATATTTCAGGATCTAGCGTCCATGATACAGTGGTATAGACCACAAAAAGTTTGTCTGTCCAATTACCCATTATGGTCTGTGCCTAGACTATGATGTGCGTACATAATTGTTTATCTAACTTTGTTGTACTTTTTGCCTTGTGTTTTACCAGTTGCTCAGGTAGAGATCCATTATGTTTGTTGATTAAAATGATATTAATTTAAAAACCTGTTTTGATTTATGTGTCAGTGCTGCCCTTGTACAATGAGGAACATGTGCTCCTTCGGCTACTTACGTAAGACTTGCAGTTTAGCTTGTTTCTCTGTATTGAGAGATTATTCAAAAGTGATGAAAACCTTTCGATCCAATTATTCCAGACTCTGACCATTAGACCATGAGAATGCCTATATACTGGGTAAAGTATCAGAAATAAATCCTGTGTGAGTAATTGCCTATCCCTAAATATTTATATGAAAACCTTTATCGAAGCGCCTGCACATTAGGCGTTGTAGCATTCATCAAGAAACGATGTTTCTTAACGTTCACAAGAGCGTCTGCACATTGGACCTAGTATTAGTACTGTATTCCAGTGAATATGAAGCTATTTTCCAATTGTCCAACGGAGCACCAGAATACCGAGCTCCTATAAAATAAGAAAGTATTGACGCAGTATTTCAACAGTACAACGTATCGGCAGCCATTTGACTGATGCCGAATCGAAATATCTTACAGAGACGATGTTTCGTATCGTTCTGCAGAAGATCTGCACATATCGCTTAGGATCAGCGCTGAAATGTAGCTGAGATCGAATCTGAAGCTAGCTGCCAGTCGCCAATTCAAAACACCCGTCCGGAATGCACAACACAGTGCCTGTGCGTGGTATCCGATCAGAATTCTAAACAAATCGAATCGGAGTGGGGTATGAAGTAAGCTGCCAGTTGCCAGGTGCCGATTCAAAATACTTTTATGAAACACTCCTCTCAGTGCCTGTATATAGTACGTTAGTCATAGTACCTGTATAGTGCGTTCCTCACAGTACCTGTACAAAGCGCATGGTATCCGCGCTGAAATCTAAAAAACTTGAATCGGCAGCTAAGATGTAAAGGTAGTAGGGTGCCACGTTCAGAGAGCGCAACACCCCGTAGCTTATCGTCGCCGATTATCGTCATCGCATTACCTGAACATAGGGCGACGTATCCGCGCTGGTATCTAAAAAATCGAATTGGCAGCTGAGGCGTGAAGTTGGCTGCCATTTGCCAGTTGCCGATTTAAAACACCCGAGCAGGACGTTCATCGTAGTACATGTGCATAGGGCGACGTATCTGCGCCGAAATCTAAAAAAATCGAATTGGCAGCTGAGGCGTGAAGTTGGCTGCCAGTTGCCGATTCAAAACACCCGAGCAGGACGTTCATCGTAGTACATGTGTTTAGGGCGACGTATCTGCGCCGAAATCTAAAAAAATCGAATTGGCAGCTGAGGCGTGAAGTTGGCTGCCAGTTGCCAGTTGCCGATTCGAAACACCCGCGCGGAACGTTCGTCGCAGTACCTGTGCATAGGGCGACGTATTTGCGCCGAAATCTGAAAAAATTGAATTGGCACCTGAGGCGTGAAGTTGGCTGCCAGTTGCCAGTTGCCGATTCAAAACACCCGCGCGGAACGTTCGTGGCATTACCTGTGCATATGGCGACGTATCTGCGCCGAAATCTCAAAAAATCGAATTGGCAGCTGTGGCGTGAAGTTGGCTGCCAGTTGCCAGTTGCCGATTCAAAACACCCGCGCGGAACGTTCGTCGCAGTACCTGTGCATAGGGCGACGTATTTGCGCCGAAATCTCAAAAAATCGAAATGGCAGCTGTGGCGTGAAGTTGGCTGCCAGTTGCCAGTTGCCGATTCAAAACACCCGCGCGGAACGTTCGTCGCAGTACCTGTGCATAGGGCGACGTATTTGCGCCGAAATCTCAAAAAATCGAAATGGCAGCTGAGGCGTGAAGTTGGCTGCCAGTTGCCAGTTGCCGATTCAAAACACCCGCGCGGAAGGTTCGTCGCAGTACCTGTGCATAGGGCGACGTATTTGCGCCTAAATCTAAAAAATCGAATTGGCAGCTGAGGCGTGAAGTTGGCTGCCAGTTGCCAGTTGCCGATTCAAAACACCCGCACGGAACGTTCGTCGCATTACCTGTGCATATGGCGACGTATCTGCGCCGAAATCCTTAAAAAAATCGAATTGGCAGCTGAGGCGTGATGTTGGCTGCCAGTTGCCAGTTGCCGATTCAAAACACCCGCGCGGAAGGTTCGTCGCAGTACCTGTGCATAGGGCGACGTATTTGCGCCGAAATCCAAAAAAATCGAATTGGCAGCTGAGGCGTAAAGTTGGCTGCCAGTTGCCATTTGCCAATTCAAAACACCCGCGCGGAACGTTCGTCGCATTACCTGTGCATATGGCGACGTATCTGCGCCGAAATCCTTAAAAAAATCGAATTGGCAGCTGAGGCGTGATGTTGGCTGCCAGTTGCCAGTTGCCGATTCAAAACACCCGAGCAGGACGTTCATCGTAGTACAAGTGCATAGGGCGACGTATCTGCGCCGAAATCTAAAAAAAATCGAATTGGCAGCTGAGGCGTGAAGTTGGCTGCCAGTTGCCATTTGCCGATTCAAAACACCCTAGCAGGACGTTCATCATAGTACATGTGCATAGGGCGACGTATCTGCGCCAAAATCTAAAAAAATCGAATTGGCAGCTGAGGCGTGAAGTTGGCTGCCAGTTGCCAGTTGCCGATTCAAAACATCCGCGCGGATCCTTCGTCGCAGTTCCTGTGCATAGGGCGACGTATTTGAGCCGAAATCCTAAAAAAATCGAATTGGCAGCTGAGGCGTGAAGTTGGCTGCCAGTTGCCAGTTGCCGATTCAAAACACCCGCGCGGAAGGTTCGTCGCAGTACCTGTGCATAGGGCGACGTATTTGCGCCGAAATCCAAAAAAATCGAATTGGCAGCTGAGGCGTAAAGTTGGCTGCCAGTTGCCATTTGCCAATTCAAAACACCCGCGCGGAACGTTCGTGGCATTACCTGTGCATAGGGCGACGTATCTGCGCCGAAATCTAAAAAAATCGAATTGGCAGCTGAGGCGTGAAGTTGGCTGCCAGTCGCCAGTTGCCGATTCAAAACACCCGCGCGGAACGTTCGTGGCATTACCTGTGCATAGGGCGACGTATCTCAGCCGAAATCTAAAAAAATCGAATTGGCAGCTGAGGCGTGAAGTTGGCTGCCAGTTGCCAGTTGCCGATTCAAAACACCCTAGCAGGACGTTCATCATAGTACATGTGCATAGGGCGACGTATCTGCGCCAAAATCTAAAAAAAATCGAATTGGCAGCTGAGGCGTGAAGTTGGCTGCCAGTTGCCAGTTGCCGATTCAAAACATCCGCGCGGATCCTTCGTCGCAGTTCCTGTGCATAGGGCGACGTATTTGAGCCGAAATCCTAAAAAAATCGAATTGGCAGCTGAGGCGTAAAGTTGGCTGCCAGTTGCCAGTTGCCGATTCAAAACACCCGCGCGGAACGTTCGTGGCATTACCTGTGCATAGGGCGACGTATCTGCGCCGAAATCTCAAAAAATCGAATTGGCAGCTGTGGCGTGAAGTTGGCTGCCAGTTGCCAGTTGCCGATTCAAAACACCCGCGCAGAACGTTCGTCGCAGTACCTGTGCATAGGGCGACGTATTTGCGCCGAAATCTCAAAAAATCGAAATGGCAGCTGAGGCGTGAAGTTGGCTGCCAGTTGCCAGTTGCCGATTCAAAACACCCGCGCGGAAGGTTCGTCGCAGTACCTGTGCATAGGGCGACGTATTTGCGCCTAAATCTAAAAAATCGAATTGGCAGCTGAGGCGTGAAGTTGGCTGCCAGTTGCCAGTTGCCGATTCCAAACACCCGCACGGAACGTTCGTCGCATTACCTGTGCATATGGCGACGTATCTGCGCCGAAATCCTAAAAAAATCGAATTGGCAGCTGAGGCGTGATGTTGGCTGCCAGTTGCCAGTTGCCGATTCAAAACACCCGAGCAGGACGTTCATCGTAGTACATGTGCATAGGGCGACGTATCTGCGCCGAAATCTAAAAAAAATCGAATTGGCAGCTGAGGCGTGATGTTGGCTGCCAGTTGCCAGTTGCCGATTCAAAACACCCTAGCAGGACGTTCATCATAGTACATGTGCTTAGGGCGACGTATCTGCGCCGAAATCTAAAAAAATCGAATTGGCAGCTGAGGCGTGAAGTTGGCTGCCAGTTGCCAGTTGCCGATTCAAAACATCCGCGCGGATCCTTCGTCGCAGTTCCTGTGCATAGGGCGACGTATTTGAGCCGAAATCCTAAAAAAATCGAATTGGCAGCTGAGGCGTGAAGTTGGCTGCCAGTTGCCAGTTGCCGATTCAAAACACCCGCGCGGAAGGTTCGTCGCAGTACCTGTGCATAGGGCGACGTATTTGCGCCGAAATCCAAAAAAATCGAATTGGCAGCTGAGGCGTGAAGTTGGCTGCCAGTTGCCATTTGCCGATTCAAAACACCCGCGCGGAACGTTCGTGGCATTACCTGTGCATAGGGCGACGTATCTGCGCCGAAATCTAAAAAAATCGAATTGGCAGCTGAGGCGTGAAGTTGGCTGCCAGTTGCCAGTTGCCGATTCAAAACACCCGCGCGGAACGTTCGTCGCAGTACCTGTGCATAGGGCGACGTATTTGCGCCGAAATCTAAAAAAATCGAATTGGCAGCTGAGGCGTGAAGTTGGCTGCCAGTTGCCAGTTGCCGATTCAAAACACCCGAGCAGGATATTCATCGTAGTACATGTGCATAGGGCGACGTATCTGCGCCGAAATCTAAAAAAATCGAATTGGCAGCTGAGGCGTGAAGTTGGCTGCCAGTTGCCAGTTGCCGATTCAAAACACCCACGTTGATCGTTCGTGGCAGTACCTGTGCATAAGGCGACGTATTTGCGCCGAAATTTAAAAAAATCGAATTGGCAGCTGAGGCGTGAAGTTGGCTGCCAGTTGCCAGTTGCCGATTCAAAACACACGAGCAGGACGTTCATCGTAGTACATGTGCATAGGGTGACGTATCTGCGCCGAAATCTAAAAAAATCGAATCGGCAGCTGGAGTGTGAAGTTGGCTGCCAGTTGCCAGTTGCCGATTCAATACACCCGCGCGGAACGTTCGTCGCAGTACCTGTACATAGTACTTGCTAACAAAAAAAAATTGAATCGGCAGCTGGGTGTGAAGTTGGCTGCCAGTTGCCAGTTGCCGATTCAAAACACCCAAGTAGGACGTTCATCGTAGTACATGTTCATAGGGCGACGTATCTGCGCCGAAATCTTAAAAAATCGAATTGGCAGCTGAGGCGTGAAGTTGGCTGCCAGTTGCCAGTTGCCGATTCAAAACACCCGCGCGGAACGTTCTTGGCATTACCTGTGCATAGGGCGACGTATTTGCGCCGAAATCTAAAAAAATCGAATTGGCAGCTGAGGCGTGAAGTTGGCTGCCAGTTGCCAGTTGCCGATTCAAAACACCCGCACGGAACGTTCGTGGCATTTCCTGTGCATAGGACGACGTATCTGCGCCGAAATCTAAAAAAATCGAATTGGCAGCTGAGGCGTGAAGTTGGCTGCCAGTTGCCAGTTGCCGATTCAAAACACACGCGCGGAACGTTCGTGGCATTACCTGTGCATAGGGCGACGTATCTCAGCCGAAATCTAAAAAAATCGAATTGGCAGCTGAGGCGTGAAGTTGGCTGCCAGTTGCCAGTTGCCGATTCAAAACACACGCGCGGAACGTTCGTCGCAGTACCTGTGCATAGGGCGACGTATCTGCGCCGAAATCTAAAAAAAATGAATTGGCAGCTGAGGCGTGAAGTTGGCTGCCAGTGTCCAGTTGCCGATTCAAAACACCCAAGTAGGACGTTCATCGTAGTACATGTGCATAGGGCGACGTATCTGCGCCGAAATTTAAAAAAAATCGAATTGGCAGCTGAGGCGTGAAGTTGGCTGCCAGTTGCCAGTTGCCGATTCAAAACACCCGCGTTGATCGTTCGTCGCAGTACCTGTGCATAAGGCGACGTATTTGCGCCGAAATTAAAAAAAATCGAATTGGCAGCTGATGCGTGAAGTTGGCTGCCAGTTGCCAGTTGCCGATTCAAAACACACGAGCAGGACGTTCATCGTAGTACATGTGCATAGGGTGACGTATCTGCGCCGAAATCTAAAAAAATCGAATCGGCAGCTGGAGTGTGAAGTTGGCTGCCAGTTGCCAGTTGCCGATTCAATACACCCGCGCGGAACGTTCGTCGTAGTACCTGTACATAGTGCTTGCTGACAAAAAAAATTGAATCGGCAGCTGGGTGTGAAGTTGGCTGCCAGTTGCCAGTTGCCGATTGAATTGGCAACTGGCAACTGGCAACTGGCAGCTAACTTCACGCACCTGTATATTTTATAGTATACACAGCAAGATCCAATACTTACACTCGCCCAATCACAAAAATATTCATTTTCTAATGTGCAATTTGATGGAATTTGATTTCAATGGTAATAAAGTCTGAACTACATTGAAATACGACGTGTGAGACATTGTACCAATGAAATGTTCTGAATGTTTGAAAAACATTGCAGATGATAATGATGATTATGATAATGATGATCAGATAATGATGATGATAATAATGATGATGTTGAATAAAGAATGATAATACCTTTGTATTTATAAATCGATGTCCAGGAGGTAAAATGTACATGTATATACATGAGTATGCTTTCTGAGTATCATTTTGTAATGTTAGAATTTCGAAATTATAGCGTATATATTTAACTATATTTTTACTGACATTCTAATCACGTTAACAAGACTGATCACATGTTGTCAACGTTATTCAGTTATGATCGATTATGACATTAAAGTCCTTCTTACGTCAGTGTTCATACGTTTTTGTTTACTAATTTTGTCTCCGTCATTCAATTTCAACCAATCAAAAACGTTGTTACGAAATTTCTGGTTTAAAATTGTATATAAATATTAATTAGCATAATTTAATGTTTATAAACGCTCGAGAAACTTTTTAATCATTAATTGTCTTAAAAAACGATAGCTAAGAGGAGTTAATTAATTCACAGTTATAATTAGATAGTTTTAATTTAGTATAAAATGTTTTTAAAGATATGTTGTCTATTAGCTTCTATGTATGTAGGTGAGTAAAAAATATTGTTTTATTAATTTATTTTGTTGACAGATGTGTCTTTTCATTCGAAACATTTCGGCACTCGTCTCCAGAGATATAAATGCCTTAGACTTCAGGCGGCCGACATTGTCCCAAATAAAACTTAATATTCAGTAAAGTTCCTCTACTTAGACCAGCAAAGTTGATTTGAAATACAAAAGTGGTCTTAATAGCGAAACTTTACTGTACAATATGTTTGATTCAGAACGGTGCCGACCGCCTGTGCCCTAGACTTTAGATGCGATAGTAATAGAATTATAAGGCCAGGGCAGCGTATTATCAATTATCTTACTTATATTACAATACAGGATAGAAGAATTTACGATTGTCGTAGGTCGTAAGATCGTTGAAAGAATGGCCTCCTGACGAATAACTCGAGCGACTTGTGCTTTGTTTTGTTTTATGCCACTCGTGAAAAAAAATATTTCCTGAACTCGCTTGGTGAAATTAAAACCGATCTTACATCAAGCATCTATATACATCGTATTTACATAATGTCTAATTTCACCATAACTCACGAAAGAGATGCTAAATCTTGATCAGTACAGTACAGTGCAGTGCAGTGCAGTGCAGTGCAGTGCAGTGCAGTGCAGTGCAGTGCAGTGCAGTGCAGTGCAGTGCAGTGCAGTGCAGTGCAGTGCAGTGCAGTGCAGTGCAGTGCAGTGCAGTGCAGTGCAGTGCAGTGCAGTGCAGTGCAGTTCAGTACAGTACAGTACAGTACAGTACAGTACAGTACAGTACAGTACAGTACAGTACAGTACAGTATGAAAGATACTTTATTTAGCATAAATATAACCGAACAACTAAAAAAATATTAATAATAATTAATAATCCACTTTAATTCTTGTACAATGATCCTTTGATTTAAACCTATGTAGTGAATTATGCTTATTTGAAAACATTATCATCCAATATCAAATTCATTACATTGGACGTGGCCATTATTACGCTTTGCCTGACGTACCTTTACCTGTCAAAGTACGACTGGGAACCATACAAGTACCATGAAAACATTGCCAACTAATGGGTGCCTTACTTATACATTGTAGCAGTGCATGGACAAGGGTATGCAAGTAGAGATGACATGATGAGTGGTGGTCGTAGGACAAGAGGACATATAGATGTTCCTAGAACTGTTCACAGACAACAGAACACATGTCCTATTGACTCTATAGGTCCTTGTGGTGCTGGACTGACAGGTTGTCCTCCAGGTTATATATGTGAAAATAGTTGGGGAACTGGTGGATGTTGTTATCAAGACTCTCATTCAACATGTAAGTGACAATTGTTTAGGCCATACCATACCGGAATGTTAGTAAGCGTCTGCGTTCGCATAGGTTTTAGAGTCCTCAATCCAAAACAAAATGGTATTTTCTTAAGATATTCTATTGTTCCAGGATTCGATAACTGATTTTTCTCAGGAAATACTGATAGTTCCGTGTTTCTGTGTATTTAATTATTGAAAATGTACATGTGTATGTTGTATATTTTTTAAAGAATTACTTATATCTCACATTAATGTCTTAAACATTCATGTACTACAAAGTACTTAATTGTGTGAATACTAGCTAAAATGGACATGTGCTTTCGTTTTCGGTTAGTGTGTTTTTTTGTAAATAGGTACCTAGGTTTGTCAAACTTGAGTTGACGCTTAACTAAATTCCATTTTGGGATGGCCTTTTTGTTTGGTCTCAGGGTGTGCGAGAATTCCTTCTCAAGATTTGCTCTACTTGTAAAGTCATGTCTTAGGGAAAGTGAATATTTCCAAACCCGAAGACAAGTAAATAATATCTTTCAGGTTAAAATGTATGAATATATTTTAGAATTTATTGTAAGATTGTTGCGTCATGCCCAGCTGTTTTAACTATTTTAATTGCACCGATCCATCAGTACTTTGATTATTCATTTTTATGGTCTCACAGTGACGTTTTATTCAATGAAAACCATTGAACAGAGGCGCTAAGCATCATGGGTAAAATGTTTATTTACCTGAAAACACGTGGCAATTTTTACATTCTAACAATTTCCCCGTTTAATTGTACTGAACAAAGTAAGAGTATGTTTCTTGTTGCTACTGGATAAAAGTCAACCATCCAATAAATTATAACGGTATGACGAGTTTGTGACGTAATACATTCGGCAAAAAATCTCATTCTCATTTGGAACTTTTCGGTGATTTTCTTCGAAAATAATTTCGCAGAATTTCGCCTAGTAGTTCCGAATGTTTTACCTCATCTGTTTTAATTGCAATTCTTTTTTTTAACTCATCAGTGACGTCATCAAATTGCATCCAAGAATGTGGATTCAGTGGAATATGTCCACGAGGATATCAATGTACGTCTAATGGACGACGACAAATGTGTTGTAGTTCTCTAGGTCAAGGAGGATTATTAGGTAAGTTATATGCGCTGCAGATTGTTTAAGTATGGCCTGAGGACGATTAAGATAACTTCACTCAGAAAATCGTTTTTGTTTCATGATGGCGGGGGCAAACTTTGAAGCAACTCACATTCGGATCAAATTGGATATCCCTACACAGATAAATCGCTTACAAAATCAGAAAGGAGATCCGAATCGCAAGAGTGTAATTGGCACCAACACAGCTCCTTAATCCATGTTTACCACCCCAAACGTAATTGCACGTGAACCCTGCTCGCTAATAAACTTATTTCTGCAACTACGTTTTTATCTCTTTTGTCTTTTGGGCAGTGCCTTGACAATAGTTTCCGCAATTTGCATTAGTTCTGATGAACAAAACCAAGTAAGTCCGATTAAAAAACCCGCAAATTCTCATGCGGACAACTCGGGCAATATCAATATAATCACAGTCCGAGATAATAAGCACTCTCAGCGTTCTTTTACTAAGCAAAGTCTGTAACAGATTGTAATACTATCAGCAATATCCTATAAACCCGCACACTATTTTAGAAAATCGCACTTTATAATAAAATAAAACGCATTCCATCATTAAAGTTCAAATTTTCTGGTTGTAATTCTTTAATTTTCAAAAACTATAGATAATTATAAAATATTATCCAAAATTTCGCGAAATTTGGTCATCAAACAACGGCGCAATACGAATTTTAACTCTTGGGCGTAACACACCTGCATCAAGTTATGCATGAGTTATCGTTCGTGACCGGAATCGGTATGACGTCATCGTAGTCCTACATCCTGAAAGCGGTTATTAGAAACACAGGTGCAAGATACTATGTTTCCCAATTATAGAATATGTAGAGAAGATATAGATCGATTTTCTTCAAATAAAAAGTATTTTATGTAGAATAATCCTTTCTAGGTCGAATAGCGAAAGAATTTTGACGATTGTGCATTATTCGTGAATGTGGTGATTATGACCGTGAAACAGGTGTTTGAGACTTTTTTGAGAGTATAAGTATATATTATAGTAAGGAAAATTTGTGTCTTGTGCTTGTAATTAGAAATAAATGCTATTTAAATAATTGCTATTTACAACTTAGTTTGTAATTCTTTCATGATATCAATTTAAGTAAATTTGAAGTATTAGTTCGGAGCCCATATTCTTATGAAGATGAGAATTTATTACTTACCGTTGATCATGGTGTTTCAGATTTCTTCAGCACCAGTTTTAAATTATTATCACAGAATGTTAAAACATTAATTCCGATGCAACTTATGTTTTTAAAAAAACTTTACACTGTAATGGTTTATAAGAATTTCATCTTTGTTCGAGGGACTGCACTCACCGTGGTTTCAAATAGATTAAGATAACTTGTTCAAAACGACGACAACTCGGCGACGAAGTAAATAATTTCAAATCGTATCTTCATCGTGTTTCGAATAGTTCTTAATAATTCCCTTTGTTGTATTTATATGCTTTTCCGTAATTCCATATGAGAATTTAAGTTTTAATAAAATCACAAATAACTCCTTGGTAAATTCAACTGTTAATATATTTGTCTAACAAACTAGTAAAAACAAAGATTTATTAGCGCGAATTGACTTCCGTGAAAAACAATTTCAACTCCGATTCAAAAGATTATTTTCTAACATCATTATTCAGACCAATATTAACTACAATTAAAAAGTATATAATTGGCGACAGCCTTTTGACAGGTCATGTGTAACAAATGCAATTTGTTGGCGATGATATCTTAATCTACATTAAGGACCCCAATATATAGAGGCTCACCGCGGGACTTTTTTGTCATCTTGTACGAATTTTATTGTATCCCGTGGGGAACCTCACAAACTTAATTAACACATTTAAAGTTAGGGGTACATCAAAATAATTTATCAATTACTCTTTTGTGTCATCAAATTATTGATACTATTGGGTATGTTTCCATGGACACAGACTCTCAAATCCTGACACGTGTTGGCTATCACTCTGCCGTCGACATTAATATACAAAGTACGTACCGCACCCTCAATCAATTTCAACATTGTCTAACAGACGTCATGCTGTGAATTCAAAAGAAATTTTTAATCCGCTGACATATGTTACGCGATATATTGGAGATAAGGTAAATGATAGTAGATGACCGTTCAGGCGATCAAGTTCATATTACGCATTTAAATATTTTTTGTGCAAAATAGCGAGGTTTAGAATGCCGGTCTCATCATTTAATATAATCGCACAACCAGCGATATAAAGATATATATATTTTAATGTTTAATCAATTTTCATTCCATGATTTTTAAATGCGATTTTTAGATAAATTAATTTTTATGCTTATTTTTCAAACTAATATTTACTGCACCCAACATTACGAAACAATTTGAGTAGTATTTTCTGCACAACATTGCTGTCACCTGATTTTCCTTTTTTCATCTTTGGTTCCTTGAGAAAAAAACACGAGGTACACTATTTTCTTTTCAAAAAGGAAATTAAATAGCGTTTTCCGCACGAAGATTATATTTTTGGCAAGTATCTGTCAAAATATGACGAAATCATAACTTTACGTAGTCTAAGTTATTTCTGCCGAGTTTTTTCAATCTTTTTCCACTTTCACTTGGTCATCATATAGAAATAAAAAAAACGCGCTTGCTCTTAACCAGTTTCAGACTCATTTAATGTAATGACGTATTCGATTTAATTTCTTTTTGAACCTTTTTTTCACGCAAATAAAAAGTACATCACAAAAAAACTACTTAATATCTTGGAATTGTCGATGAATGCAATCAAATATACAACATATAAGCCTAGTTATTAAACTGGTTTATATAAAATAAAAAAAATCATGTAGGAAATTTAATTATTAATAAAAAAAATGCAAATTTAATTTCAAAATGTTTTTGCGACTGATTAATTGACAGGCGTGTATAAATTACAATCCATTGACTGTTACAACAGGTTTTAATCGATAGGACTACGATGACGTCACACACGGTAGATAAGCGATGTTGTGATATCGGCTAAATTGATACAGGTTTAAATCAGAGTTAAATATCTCGATATACACATTGTTTACATGCGTTAAGCGTGAGTGTCTGCTGAGATACAATAGAAATACGTAATATTTTGATGTTTAATCATTTTTTGTGTCCAACGATAAATTTCACCTTTAAAGTCGCATACTTTTATAAAAAATAGCACATTTTCATAAAAGTCGCACATTATTATAAATCCGCACACTATTTTAAAAAAGGACAAATTTTCAAGTATTTTTATAAGACTTTTGGCGATTTCGCCTAAAGGCTTAAGCTATACCACAAATCAAAAACTGAATTCGTTAGCTAAGTGTACATGGCAAAACTGTACTTCAAGACTGTGTAGGGTAAGAAAAGGAAAATAAAATCTTTATAGGTAATACTGGGGGGAGCACTTCATCCCCATTTTTACCCTGCTCGATTCGTACTTGAAACTTATGTGTAAGGAGTGATCGTTAGTATGGATTCGTTATGTTTCAATGTGCACGAAAGTCTTACTGTATTTCAATACTTTTATTTTTTCTATTACTCTAGGACGATGCCCAAGAAGACAAGTTATTACAATGTCTGCTGAATGTTCTCATTTAAGATTTAACCCAAGAGTTAATTGTAACTCCCACGGCGAATGTCCGGATGGCTCTATATGCTGTGAAGACGACTGTGGCATGTATAAAGTCTGTAGATATCCGGTTTAGACCGTCGGTCGTGTTTAAAGTTTATAAGAAGATATCCGGTCTAGTTCGTTGGATGTGTTTAAAGTTTGTTTGTATACGGTCTGAGGAGTCGGATGTGTATGTATGTAGATATCCGATTTAGACAGGATCAGTAATTGCATTTGTAATTGATTTGTTTGTATGTTTTTACTTTCAATGGGCGTAAAGAATATTTAAACCGCTTTAAAACAATTCTTTATATTATATTATAATTTGGTATTTAAAGTTAGAAAATTATTTTTTATAGAAAATATACAAATTTTATACTCTCGATTTTTTATGTATATCTGTACATCAAAACTTGAATAAAATGACAAACTTTATTTGACTTTTGATATGATCTTTTCCCCTTATTTGTAAATTTTAGAAAACTTACAAATTGAAAATTTTTGCATGGTGGATCCGTATATGGCCTAATCAAGGACAAAATGTTCTGCCCTATACATGTTTACAGTAAAACTTCTCTACATGTAATAGGTCTATCAAAAGGCGATGGTCTTAATACCGACACAGTCTAAATAGAGGGAACTTTTTCTCCTCAAATTAAGTATACACGTATAGTATTTCCATCTTAAATCTTAATCTCAAAGAATCGTATGATTTTGCAATACTCATAGTGTGCTAACATAATATTTTAGTACCTTATAACGTGAATCTTGACATGTAAATAGACAAAGTCATAATTAGATCAAATTGGTGAAGTCAGAATAAGGTCAATATTGTTATGCAAATAGGTGTTATCGTAATTGGGATAATACTGACATGCAAATAGGTGAAGTAATAATTAGGTTGATATTGACATGCAAATAGATGAAGTAATAATTAGGTTGATATTGACATGCAAATAGATGATGACATAATTAGGTTGATATTGACATGCAAATAGATGATGACATAATTAGGTTGATTTTGACATGCAAATAGATGATGACAAAATTAGGTTGATATTGACATGCAAATAGATGATGACATAATTAGGTTGATATTGACATGCAAATAGATGATGACATAATTAGGTTGATATTGACATGCAAATAGATGATGACATAATTAGGTTGATATTGACATGCAAATAGATGATGACATAATTAGGTTGATATTGACATGCAAATAGATGATGACATAATTAGGTTGATTTTGACATGCAAATAGATGATGGCATAATTAGTTTGATATTGACATGCAAATAGATGATGACAAAATTAGGTTGATATTGACATGCAAATAGATGATGACATAATTAGGTTGATATTGACATGCAAATAGATGATGACATAATTAGGTTGATATTGACATGCAAATAGATGATGACATAATTAGGTTGATATTGACATGCAAATAGATGATGACAAAATTAGGTTGATATTGACATGCAAATAGATGATGACATAATTAGGTTGATATTGACATGCAAATAGATGATGACATAATTAGGTTGATATTGACATGCAAATAGATGATGACATAATTAGGTTGATATTGACATGCAAATAGATGATGACATAATTAGGTTGATATTGACATGCAAATAGATGATGACATAATTAGGTTGATATTGACATGCAAATAGATGATGACATAATTAGGTTGATATTGACATGCAAATAGATGATGACATAATTAGGTTGATATTGACATGCAAATAGATGATGACATAATTAGGTTGATATTGACATGCAAATAGATGAATTAGTAATTTGGTCAATATTGACATGCAAGTAAGTGTGACAATACTGACATGCAAATATGTGAATTCATAATTAGGTCAATATTGACATGCAAATAGATGAAGTAATATTGAGTGCAATATTGATATGCTGATATTTGAAGTCATACTTTGGTCAATATTGACATGCAAAAAAGGTGAAGTCATAAATGGGTCAATATTGACATGCAAAAAAGGTGAAGTCAAAACTGGGTCAATATTGACATGCAAAATATTGAAGTCATAATTAGGTCAAAAACGACGTGCAAAAAGGTAAAGTCATAATGAGGTCAATATTGACATACAATTAGGTGAATGGATGATTACAGCCGGGGCCGTGGCGTAGTGGTTAGCATGTCTGACTCTAAATCCGGAGATCGCGGGTTCGAGTCAAGTCTCGGTAGTTCATACCCTATACATGAGTTGTCGGCCTCGTGGTAGGGTAAATTAGTAGTGGTGATAGTAAAGTGTCCCGGAAACCTATAGTAGAAAAAGCTGACCGTCGTATATATGACCTAAATATGTGTTGAAAACGACGTTAAAAAAAGAATAAGAAAAAAGAATGCATGTTTAGGCCAATGTTGACATGCAAGTAGGTGAAGTCATAATGAGGTCAATATTAGCATACAATTAGGTGAAGTCATAATTAGGGCAATATTGTCATGCTGATAGGTGAAGTCATAATCAGGTCAATATTGACCTTCATATTGCCGGTACACTGTACAAAGAAAGATACATATGCTAAACAAAACAAGACAAATATAAGAGGTTTAATGTATTTATTTGATTTTAAGTTGATAATAAATAACTCAAATCCATTATGGGAGTGTCTTCAGAGTCTTTAGATCAAATTTATTCTGTTCAACTAAATTGAAGAGACGATCTGAAAAAGACACGCAGTTTATAGTTAATATTTTCATAAAATACAAAGTAAGCCTATTGTAGCGGACGTTTGACAGAATCGATAGTCACGTGATTTACCACTACAACTGATAAAGGTAACTAGATAATGGTACGCCGATTATTCTTTCGAGAAAAATAATCGAATGACACTAAATAGTGGCTAAAATGATCATTACTTTTCTTTCCCTATAAAGTCAAATTGATACTGTGAGTTCCGATCGTTCAATCCAAATACTCCGCACGCTATTAACACAGAGCAGCAAACTAAAGCTACAGTCCCATAAACATAAAAATACCCGTGAGGGCACCGTACGGGCGCCGTGCGATCAAACTACGCAAGGGCCCGAACGAACTCTTGCGTACCCGTACGGACTGTTACGTTTTTACCAGAGTCCGTGAGATGAGCCCATGATACACGTATCAGTTTCAAAGTCAAATCGTGGACAAAATAGTGGCTAAGTATGGATTAAACATGCACATCTTCCAGCTATGGCTCTGTACGGGTGTGTTGTTTTGTACCATTTGCGTACCGTCACCTTGAAACGCAAGGCTTCCTACGGCCTACGGCCTACGACTGTCTGCACGTACTGGTCCGTAACAAGCCACGATTTTATGGGACTGAGGCATTAGTCATGTGTATAAAATAACTTGTGCAGAAGATACAGAGTGAACAATTACAACTTAAAAGCTAATTTGGAAATTTTCGGACAAAGAAATGTAATGGTTATTTGATGCACTATTTCAATACATGTTCATGTATTTTCTAGCCGCCCGGCTTGCTCAGTTGGTAGCACGCAAGTCTACTGATAGAAGGGTCGTAGGTTCGATTCCCAGGCTGGGCAACTTTCGTGGAGCTTGGTCATGGAATTATTTCTACGGCCATTCTCTCTCCTACCAATGATTTTTAATTATGAGCAGTTGTCAGTCACTGACGAAAGTATGCGCTTAGTAGTTTTAACTCAAGAGTCATTATAAGTATAGTGCTATAAAATATTCTGATTATTTCCAGTTGTGGAAACATCTTATACTTTTTCATTAGATATCGTGGGGCGTGAATGGGAGATTTTGTTTTTCTGTAATATCATCCAAATACTTGGAGTTATTCGATCGTATAACTTCATGATCTTTGTTTTAAAAATATTTGCTTACGATTCAATTACGATGATAATACCACGTGACCTTTGTGAGCAGTAGTGTTAATAAATGACTGTTTCATTTAATTAAAAGCGTTTCAGAGGCTGATTCATGTTTTTTTCGGGGGGGGGGGGGGGTCAGAACATTTTATAGGGGGGGTCCAAACTTTCGAACCACAAAAACATTATACACATTTTATAGAAATTTATTAATAATAATAAAAACTACATTACCATTTAATCTATGTTAAGCACCGAGAAAAATTGCTTCGTGCTACTTAAAATGACTTACAGTCAAGAAAAAACACTTAAGGACAGGTTCATTTTGGAAATTCTATGGGGGTCCGGACCACCCTGACCCCCGTTAGATCCATGTATGCGTTTGTTTTAATATTTTTACCCACTCTGATCACAAAATTTACGTTGTAAGGTCACATTGAAAGAGCTGTAGTTCCAAAAGAGATTAAAACATATTTTCGAAAAGGAAAAGTTTGTTTTTGTTGGGTTTAACGCCGTAGCAACACATTTTAAAGGTCATATAACGGCGGTCAGTCAACCTACTCACTTCTCCTGGAAAGGCCAAATCTCTGGATTTAGCTGTTAACCAACTACTAAGCAAATACTTTCGTCAGTGACTGACAACTGCCCTACATAATTAAAAATCATTGGTAAGAAGGAGAATGGCCATAGAAATAATTTCATGACCAAGCTCCACGAAAGTATGCCCCGCTCGGAAATCGAACCCACGACCCATTGATCAGTAGACTTGCGTGCTACCAACTGAGCTAGCCGAGAAAAGGAAAAGAAAATTATAAGTGTACGTACCATTTTGCTCGTGACATGTTCCATAGTTACAGCCACCGTAGTTACAACACGAATGACATACAGCGTTCGATCGTTTACCAAAATTTGTATGATATTGTCCACAAGCTTGTTGCCAGGTTATACCTGGGTCTGGTAGAGTAAGATTCTTCTCACAGAGTCTCCAATCTTGGTAAGCTTGTTGCATGAGAATTATACATACCTTTAATTAAGAAATATAATAAAGTAATTTTATGTATTTGCCTAATATACATAATCACAAACTAAGTTAAACTCGTATGGTAGGAGGTTATAACAAAAACACAGCGACCGACCGACCAACCAAAAGGAAACCAACCACAGTTATTTTAATATAGTGCACGTACCCGGTTGTTATATTCTACAGCCTCGTTTATAAAACTAAGCAATCAAATTACATGTACTTATCTTTCCGCGTAAGAATCGAAGCAATATACAGTTTTGGAACGATGTCGTTTAGGCGGAGATAATTGTCTTGTTTTAGTCCATCATGAAATACACGACTGAATGATATCCACTTAACAATATATAGTCACATCTATAGTGAAAGACAAAAACTATTTTGCATAATCGTGACGTGCTGCTTCACCTGTGCATCGTCACGCGTACGCAGTAGAAACCTTGGGTTATTGGCAGACCTCATCGAATCCTTCCGATATTATTTATTTGATAAATGATCGAGGTGTTCCGAATGCGATTTTAGGATGCAGCTCTATCCGTTAGTATGTAAACATGGCATCTTCATCGTATGAATGCATTAAAGAGTAAAGACCAATATATAATGCCCTCCAAAACTTTCTTAGACAAAAACTGTTTTTAGGATAAACGAATTTATATTTACCTATGACCAAAAGAAACGAAGAATCATCTGATCAATGCCAAAATCAGCATTAATGAGTTTAACATTTTATGATTCAAGCTATGTCACATGAACAGCTTTGAAAATAAGAGAAAAAAAGTGAAATGCATGCTCAGTCAAGTTTTCTCAAAATTTCGTTTGTCAAAGAACTTTCGAAGGGTGCTATACAATTTCTGGTAAAAATTACATACCTGTTTACTGTAACATCCAAAAAAGAACGTATTATCTGTCTGTAGAGCCTCTTGTGTGGTGTAACATACCTGTAAGACAATCAGAGCACTGAATGCACTGTAATTACATAATCAAGTTTTTATACAATCAAAGCACTGAATGCACTGTAATTACATTACAGTAATTAGACAAGGTTTTCATAAAATCAAAGCGCTGAAAACACTGTAATTACATAGTCAAGTTCTTTATACATTCAAAGCGCTGAAAACACTGTAATTACATAGTCAAGTTCTTTATACATTCAAAGCACTGAATGCACTGTAATTACATTACAGTAATTAGACAAGGTTTTCATAAAATCAAAGCGCTGAAAACACTGTAATTACATAGTCAAGTTCTTTATACATTCAAAGCGCTGAAAACACTGTAATTACATAGTCAAGTTCTTTATACATTCAAAGCACTGAATGCACTGTAATTACATTACAGTAATTAGACAAGGTTTTCATGAAATCAAAGCGCTGAAGATTCTGTAACTACAAAGTCAAGTTTTCATACAATCAAAGCACTGAATGCACTGTAATAACATAGTCAAGTTTTATACTATGAAAGCATTGAATGCACTGTAATTACATAGTTAAGTTTTTTTATACACAAAAAAGCACTGAATGTACTGTAATTACATAGGCAAGTTTTATGAAATCAAATGGCTGCATGTACTGTAATTACATAGTCAAGTTTTTATATACTACCAAAGCGTTGAATGCACTGTCATACATAGTCAAGTTTTTCATACAATCAAAGCGCTTAAACCACAGTAATTACATAGTCAAGTTTTTCATACAATCAAAGCGCTGAAGGCACTGTAATTACATAGTCAAGTTTTGTATACAATCGAAGCGCTGAAGCTACAGTTATAACATTGGCAAAGTTCTCGTGGAGTTAAAGCGCTAATTGCGCTGTTTTTACATAGGCATAGTTTTTAATACAATCAAAGCGCTGCGGGTACTATTCTATATAGAAAAGTTTTTTTATACAATCAAAGAATTGAAAGTACTTAATCTGTTTAGGTTCGATTACTTTTTGTGAATTTGTTTCATTCCCCACTCTGTGCTCAATGAATGCTTATTATTATTGCTTTGGTAATAAATACTATATTGCACGCAGCCAAAATTAGTGACTATACGCACAGAATAGAAGCATAACTTAATGTAGACATATATATTAGTAAAGTGATCCAAATTTTAAGCTATACATTTATTTGTGTGTACTCAAACATAAAAAACCTGCCAACATATTATATGATAAATATAAAAAGGGGTCAGTACTGAATCACTTGCTGACATGCCATGGTACAGTTCTGTGCAAAACAAGAAGATGAACACGAAAACACGAAGAACGTTTTTGTATTCAATAATTTTGCTTTTTATCCTATAAGTTGTTTTTGCCATTTCTATGTAATCTTGATATGTTAAGAACGACCTGCCGAAAGTTACTTAAGCTCTTTATCTCTAGTTGTGCCTCTAATACAAATGTTTTTGATGGAAATGTCACGATTATTTTGGTCTAAAAGAAGTTCATTTCCGAATGCTAGTAAATACCAATAACCTACCTCATTATCTTGGCACGTTTCCAAGGTAACACAACTCTTTGGATCTTTAACTTCAGATTGTTCAGAATTTCTGTGATCACATGAATAACATTGTGAAACAAGTAATGTATCTGAAATAACAAGTGAATTACATTGATATACAAATAACAAATAAATAACATTGTGATACAAATAACAATGAAATAACATTGTGATACATATAACAGAGAAATAACATAGTGATACATATAACAATGAAATAAAATTGTGATACATATAACAGAGAAATAACATTGTGATATTAATAACAGAGAAATAACATTGTGATACAAGTAACATTGAAATAACATTGTGATACAAATAACAGTGAAATAACATTATGATACAAATAACTATGAAATAACATTGTGAAAAAAATAACAGAGAAATAACACTGTGATACAAATAACAATGTAATGACATTGTTATACAAGAAATGTTTTTAAATAACGGGGAGAATGTGATACATATAACAGAGAAATAACGTAAAGACAGAACATTCTCTTACCATCCTTGATTCCACAAAGACGTTTGTTACATTCTTTCTCAAAGTTACAACATCTGGAATAAAATGAACATACAGTTACAACAGGATAAAGTAAAGAGTAACTTTACGAGCGGCCGCTTAAAACTTGATATTTTACGTCACTCACCATTCTGCAACAAAAAAAGTTTAGTATAGTCCTGTGAATGACTGATTTAAAGGGGTTTCAGCCATTAAAACCTATTATTCACCATTGGATAAAAAAATTGACTTAAGCCGTAAAAAAATATTCTCTAACACAACTTAGCAGAACAAGTGCCATTATTGTACAACGTACATAAATGAAGTGCCACAAAAGTCATTTTGTACAAAAATTAATCAGAGCATAGCCATTACTTGACATAACTTAAATAATTTAAAAAAATCGTACACAGCAGTAAAAAAGCCATTTTTTAACTCAAATTTAGCAGTTCAATAGCCATTATCGTACACAAATTTAGCAATACAAAAGCCATTATCGTACAAAAATTTAGCAATACAAAAGCCATTATCGTACACAAATTTAGCAATACAAAAGCCATTATCGTACACAAATTTAGCTTACAAAAGTCATTCTCGTACACAAATTTAGCTTACAAAAGCCATTATCGTACATAAATTTAGCAGTACAAAAGCCTTTGTTACACACAAATTTTAGCAGTTACAAGAGTCATTATCGTACACAAATTAAGCAGTACAAAAGCCTTTGTTACACACAATTTTAGCAGTTACAAAAGCCATTATCGTACACAAATCTAGCAGAACAAAAGCTAAAAAATACTATTTTATCATATCTTACCTTGAGCAAGCAATAAGATCGTCCCTCTTCTTCTTCTTACCACTAGCTTGAGAACATACCTGATCATAAGACAAATAAAAGCTGTTTTTAGAGAAACATTTTAGATAATTTGTCTTGAATTTTTGTGTAAGGACTTTTTTCTACAATAAGATTCACATAAGTATTGTTTGCTAGATACGCAAGTAATAAACTACAATTACAATGCTTTTTTCACAGAGATTAAAATCAGTCAAACTATTTCTCTTCTGCGATGGGGAGTCTTTTCATTACTTTTACCTGGGGTTTCTTCAATGTTTAGAAGCGGACTGTAGCTAATCCTCGTTTCAATCCGCCGCGCATGATTACATTTGACCGCGCATGCGCAATTAAAGGGATAATTACCTCTTACATTAATGTAGTCAACATCACGCGTGAACAAAACGAGAGACGATATGCTGTTTGTGCATTTGAAGAAAATCTAATTATATTAACTTTCCTTGTATCGCTTACGTTTCTTGTATATATGTGTCGCTCTTGCCGAACGTTGTACACTACAAAAGTAGTTCTGAGAATTAGGTTTGACAGCATTTAGGAGGCTGTGACTTTGTTTGTATGTGTTAAAGTCATATTTTTTTCCTATAATGGTTTTTCTGTCCATCTAAGACAATATTCTGACCATTTTGTGTTTTCTCTTTAGGACTATTTTTTGTGATGGAAGATCTAGAGTTTAGTCCACTGCGGCCATTTTGACCTTTGAGAATGAGAATTCCCAACTGTACATGTAAACAAAGAGAAAATGTGAAAAAGTTGAACGTTCATCACCTATACTCTTTGGACTTATTTTGCTGCTTTAAGATTGATGAATCAGAGGATACCAATCATTATATCTCAATCTATTTGTGAAAGTCAGCAAAGACACTCAAACTTGACTTATCGTAGAATCAAAGAGCAGCAAATTTCACAGAAGTAACACCTATAGGCCCGTGTTTATAGACCTACGACGCTATACGCGCTGGAGTTATTCATGGATTTGTATATCTGTAAGTGTAAGTGTACTAATTATGTTAATTTAACATACGTGTATTGAGGCGAGTTCAAAAAATTATGAACAAAAACAGCACGCACCTGTTTTGATCTACAGCCACCATTGTATACAACCGTTAATTGATCAGTAATTAATTCATCCATATAACAATCCTGCAATAGAAAAATCAAAGTACTGGTAGTACTGACGGACGATGCCACTAAAATTATAAAACAAAGTACTGATAGTACTGATGAGACGGTGCTACTGAAATTGTTAATCAAAGAACTGATAGTACTGATGGGACGGTGCTACTGAAATTGTTAATCAAAGAACTGATAGTACTGATGGGACAAGCTACTGAAATTGTTAATCAAAGTACTGATAGTACTGATGGGACGGTGCTACTGAAATTGTTAATCAAAGTACTGATAGTACTGATGGGACAAGCTACTGAAATTGTTAATCAAAGTACTGATAGTACTGATGGGACGGTGCTACTGAAATTGTTAATCAAAGTACTGATAGTACTGATGGGACAAGCTACTGAAATTGTTAATCAAAGTACTGATAGTACTGATGGGACGGTGCTACTGAAATTGTTAATCAAAGTACTGATAGTACTGATGGGACAAGCTACTAAAATTGTTAATCAAAGTACTGATAGTACTGATGGGACAAGCTACTGAAATTGTAAATCAAAGTACTGATAGTACTGATGGGACGGTGCTACTGAAATTGTTAATCAAAGTACTGATAGTACTGATGGGACAAGCTACTAAAATTGTAAATCAAAGTACTGATAGTACTGATGGGACAAGCTACCGAAATTATAATCAAAGTACTGATAGTTCTGATGGGACAGGGCTACTGAAATTGTAAATCAAAGTACTGATAGTACTGATGGGACGGTGCTACTAAAATTATAAATCAAAATACTGATAGTACTCATAAGACGGTGCTACTGAAATTATTAATCAAAGAATTGATATCATGACGTTACGATAGTTAATCATTATAAAACTATTAAGAGTGTTGTTTCATATGGGTGTGTGGTTTTTACAGAAGTGGATGGAAAAATCTTGCACTCTTTAGAGTTCGAAGCTATTCGCTGTAACACATATTATATTAGTTAACTTAATTTTTCGAGTTGCACAGTCAAAGATTGCGGCCAAAATTTCTGTACAATTATTTATTTGTAACATTACCTCAGTTGTGCGGTCACAGGTGACAAGTTTGTTACAGTCTGATAGTTTTGATGCTCTATCACATGATCTACACTGTAAGGGACCTTGTGTGGTGGGGCCGGCTGCAGGTGCTGCGGTGGCTGCAGTTGCTGCCGCCGTTGTTGCGACGGTGGTGGCTGCATAGGTAGCAGAGATTACTGTGGAGAGAAAATATGAGTTATTAAATTCGATTTAAAGCCACAGTATAAAGATGCATTCATTAACAGCAGACATGAAAATTTTATTTATCTAAAGCTGGCATGAAACTGCCTTAAAAAATGAAGCAATTATATTCATTTCCAGCAAACATGAAAATTGTCTTAAAACCATGGAGCAATTATATTCATTTTCAGCAGACTTAAAAATTGTCTTAAAACCATGAACAATAATATTCATTTTCAGCAGACATGAACATTGTCTTAAAACCATAAAGCAATTATATTCATTTTCAGCAGACATGAAAATTGTCTTAAAACCATGCAGCAATTATATACATTTCAGCAGACATGAAAATTGTCTTAAAACCATGCAGCAATTATATTCATTTCAGCAGACATGAAAATTGTCTTAAAACCACGAAGCAATAATATCCATTTTCACCAGACATGAAAGCTACCTTATAACTGCGGAGGTTTTAGAATATGACGAACATTAGATACAAGATAAACAAGTCAAACAATTCTGCTTTCTACATTTAAGTTTAACTTAGCGCTTACTTTTTTTAAGGGGATCCATTTATAAGAGCATAATTTATTCATTTTTTGGTACCGCTGAGTTCTATAAACTTGTAATCCAAAATCATTTTAAATCATATAAAAATAACATATCAGAGTATTGACTACTTAATTCTGCTATCGGTTTCGACCTAGTTTCACTTTGAAATAAAAAAAAATACAATAAATAACATAGCCACAATTACGTGAAAAAAATTTTTTTTTTAAGTCCGTTTTTTTATTAAATGTGTCTCAAATAGAATAAAAGCTTTATCATTGATCAGTAGCCTGTTCAATTACACAAAACGTTACAGAACGTTCCGTAACGATACATTCAGAACTCCTCCGCCATTCACTGCGATTAATCTCGGACATATTTAGACGCTATTTTTAAACTACCGGTGTTGAAATAAACAAATATATGATCGTTTAGGCATTGAGTGAAGTTTCGTTTTAAGTCCATAAATTTTGAAACATTAGTAATTGCCTTAACGATCACATATTTGTGTATTAGATGAGATTATTTGCAGTGAATGGCCGAGGAGTTCCGAATGTATCGTTACGGAACGTTCTGTAACGTTTTTGTGAAATTGAACAGGCTACAGACAAATGTCATTTTTGTTGTCGTGGACAATGTTAATCTTAATATAGGGGCTTAAATACAATATGATCCAAGTTATAGACTATTATACTTCAAGGTCCTATTTTTGTCCCGGTCCTAATTTCGTCACTATTTTTGTTATGGTTGAGATATCGATAGATTTCAACAGGAGCGCGTGAGTTGCTGTTGGAAAAATGATTCTATGCATTGTATTTATCACTTGAATGATTAAAAGTGCGAATTAGCATTTGCAATTATCTATTCCTCATGTTTTTACTTATTTCATTTTAAATCATTAGGGTGACGAAATATGGATACTGGAGTTATATGTTCTGAATTAAGAACTTTTTTTTCTAAGGTGGCCGGTACGGTCCTTATTCAACTTAGGCACTTATAAAGTGAGTTATGGTTTTATAATACGTGTTTTGTTCATTTAAAATGTCGAAATGCTTCTCATCACAAACGAATAAACTTAAAACCGATTTGGTACGGCCTAAATGTAAAATATAAAATAAAATTACATCTTACCTGACAAAAGGCATACAATTATAGACAGCCCTGAAACATACGAGAAACCCTTTGTTTAATTTATACCATGTACCATAATGAACATAGCCATTCGAAACTCCTCGGCCATTCACCACGAATAACCTCGGACATATTTAGACGCCATTTTGAAACTACCTTCGTGTCACATGTCAAAACAGAATACTTTACGATATCGTCACCTTCTATTCTATTATTAGAATAGTCTCGATTTAGTCAATCAATTTGAAATATTTATTCCATGATAACGCTTAACAATATAAAATGCTTACGTTTTATTTAAAGCTATGGGTCTATGACAAGAACTATTTTGCCATACTTTGTAATGAGGTCCACCAAGAATATTGGGTCTTTGCCACATACGCGAGGCGAAGCACTTGCGAATCACGTACCGATTATGCGAAATAGTTCTTGTATATTCCATCAAAACCCTAAGTCCAGATTAATATCTGGAACTTTGTGAACATTTAAAACTTATTTTATACGTCATTATATCTGCTAAAATTTCATGCCTCTAAGAACCCATGGAGGGATATGTTTATCCCAAAACTAAACGCCGTTTATCACTAAAACGCCCAGATCAATTAGTCTCGAAAATGCTCGCAGTGCATTGTGGGTCTACATCATAGTGGACACTACGTGGCATTACAGTGGATATGGTAATCAGATAATCAGAAGTCGAGTCACGTGATCTTATCTTTATCACGTGATCCAATAAAATTTTTGAAAAATAATATTATATAAGTTTGAATTAAATTAATTAATCTAGCAAGGCGCGTAGAGTTGACCTTTGTCCTATAAAAGTTGATAATATGTCATCGAACATATCCTGTGACTTAAAGGGTAAACATGAATATCTAAACTCTACTACACACAAAAGGATTTTACTAAATGATTTTCTACAGAACAAAATACTCCTTTAAAAATATATACTCACTCATCTTGAATGCCTGAAATAAATTAGAAATGACAGGATCTTAAATTAGTTTGAGTCAGTATTAACACAATGGGTCATTGGCCGAACGTGGGTTTTAACTATGGACTCATGTGTAAGGAGTCCTAACTAACAAACGAAAACCCTAAGGTAGCAGAGGTTACAGATGGTTCGAGGGGCTCGAACGAGTCCCTCTTTTCTATTTTTCCTGGGTTTAACGCCGTAGCAACACATTGTATAGGTTATATCACAGCGTTCAGTCAACCTACTCACTCCTTCTGGAAAGGCTATATCTCTGGATTTAGCTGTCAGCCAACTACGAGGCGCATAATTTCGTCAGTGACTGACTACTGCCCTATATGATTTAGAATCAGTAGTAGGAAGGAGAATGGCCATAAAAAATCATTTCGTGACCAAGCTCGACTAAAGTATGCCCCGCCCAGGATCAGCAGACTAAAGTCTTGTGCGCTGAGCTAGTCGACCGAGCCGTGCGGGCTACGAGTCTCTCTAGATTTACGGAGGGGTACTAGTATATTTTTTGCATATTAGGATGCAAAACAAATATCTATATTTTTGAAAAAGCATTTTCCCTACAAAAGTCCTACGACAAATCCTGTTTTTAGGATAAATAAACACACATTTACCCATAAAAGAAAGAAATTAAGAGTAATCTTAACAAAATTTCAAAATCTGCATCAATTAGTTTATCAACATATGTTTACAGTTATGATACACAAATACGCTTAGAATAGTAAAATTACTAACAGCGTGTCGGATATTTTTTTCAAAATGTTTTCGTTAAAGAACTTTTTTGCGGGGCATTAGGTGCGCAAAGAAGTCAATTGCACAATTTTAGTCCAAAAATGATGGATCGACCAATAATCATTTTCAAAACACAATTGATATTAACAGAATATGAAGTCCAGCCATCTTAGTAAGTTTTATTCAACATTCGTCCAAGTATATCCTAATAAAAGATGGTCGAGCGGTAAAGATGTACATTTTTATCCTAATTTTCGCTTGCTATCAAATATTCGTTTACAAACAACGCTCAAAATATCGCTTATGGACTATTGGTACAAAAACCCAGAAAAATATTAAAATAATTAATCCGTCCACATAATTACCTTCAAAGGTTTCAAAAGAACTGATGTAAAAAAAATGTGTCTTATCTTGAAAAGGAACGATTTTAAAGTTACTTATATATACACCGCATCTGTTGATTTCACAAGACAGATAAGGGACGACTTGATGACGAAAGTTAAAAGTTCAAATTTATAATGTGACGATAACCGTGGTAACGTCGTTCTGTGGCTTTAATCAGGCGAGTATCAAGAGTCCTGGCACGTGGGGCACGTTTTTTAGGGTTGTTCAAGAACTATTGTTGCGTATCTCCAAGCGATACGGTATTAATCGATCGAAATACATTCCTAGCGATGCCGTATTATTTTACGATTTAACTTTCAAATAAGACGAACAAGGTTTTTTTTTAAATTGTGCCCCATTGATAAATAAACAATATATCATAGATTGTAAATAGAATAAAATAAATAAATATGATATATAAATAATATATATGTATAAAGCGTCTCCAAAATGAAGGTTATGTAGGCTTATTTGAGGGGAAAAGTACGGAAATTTGGGTTTTAGTACGACACATATGTAATAGTTGTTTAGTATTCAAGAGTTGTTTCCCTTTGATAAGTTAATTTCGCAATTTTAGTATCGTTTACGACTACGATTCAGTACGAAGAATCGCAAGAGAGACTTATTTTTAGATAAATCTTAAAACGTCGTACGACACATATGCCCTAAAGGGGAAACAATTTAGAATACAGTTACAGAAGAAACGATATTTCGTTTCGAATCAATCTCCGCGAACAGATACCCTTAAGACTGCCGTCATAGGACCTCCCGACATCGCACAGAGGTCACGTCCAGATGACCTATCTTTCGACCAATCAATGCACAACTTTTTTCTAGACGAAGCCATATCAATAGCATCGGACTTTTTAATTTCTATTTTTAAATCGGGCATTCCGAGCTATTTCGACGGTGCATATTATTTGCAGGCAGTGATTGAACGTAAATTGCGAGTAGCGGCATAAAATTTATAATAGCAAAGGTCAGTTGAACGTGACCCATACTGCGAGCTTGCCAGATGTAAAATTTAATTAGCGATTTCATAAGCAGAGAAATTTACAAGTTTTAAAAAGATTGACAGCGTACCAAGTGTCCAATGCATACGGTTGTTTACTGATGAAAATGGTTTAAAACACGAAATGGGGACATGAAGGCGTCTGTAATTGTCGGTCAATTAAAGACTAATTCATCTAGTTGACGTAGACAATGTAAACAAGTTACGTATCATAACAATTTCGTCATTAATATTATAATGCAAAAGGTCACCTGAACGTGAACCTCGTTTGAAAAAGGCCAGATCTAAATTAGCGAGTAGGCGAGCGGAAAATTTTAGATTGGGTTTTAATTAGATTGACACAACACTAGTTTGCAACCGATGATCCATCGGCATGACGGTAAAAGTAAGACACTGAATCAAATATATCTTCACAATATCCGAATAACGTCATTTTTCATTTGGAAAAATTGGATCTACTTTTTGTAAATATGGTTTTGTCGTTGTGATGCGGCTATAAACCACCGCCCTATATAAACATCCGCGGCTAGATCGACGTATGGCGAGTCGTCCGAAGTTTACCGATTTGAAATAGAATACGCTATACACGATGTTATATTCTGGAGTTAAAACAAAGACAGTCCAAAAATTGCATGTCATTTACTTCCTATTTTAACCCCTCCCCCCACACCCACATGCACACATATTACGCATTCATACATACATGTAATGTTAAAAAATGAACATTATTACAAAAAAGAAATACTATCAAGCATACTCATCGAGTTTTAAGTAAGATCGATTTTTATTTCTGAGTGAGCTCAAAATCAACCGTAAACCCTTTGTCGTCCTGGGTCGGCAGTACTTTGATTGCGCTCAACTTGAATTAAACTGTAAAAATGACAAGCGGACAAATTTTCTTCATGTACGTTGTATATATAGTTATATGGAGTAAAAGTATGTGACATTTTAAAATGACAATGAAATTAGAAGACCGACATCAATAAGTATGCATTATAATTCCATCTGTCACAAAGTGACGTCAATTTTTGGCGTAGGGGTAATATTCATCTTTGGTATATTGAAATGGCTTCAACGCACCAAATGACAATATTTGACTCGTGACTGCATAAGGTAACTCGGGTCCATGGCTAAGTGGGCCGCGCAAAAAATGCAAATCTAGTATCCCGAAGGGGGTGGTTAGTTTGAGCCAAATTCTGTTAAACCTTCCATTATACTTCGGTAATATATTGTTTTTTTTCCAGTGATAGAGGAGCCGTCGGCCAAATGGAAAGGTACTGATTTAGACAAAAATCAAGAAAAGATAGGTTAAGTGAGCTTAGCCTGCGTCAAATGACCTTTATTTGTGTCGACACAATGTTAAAACATATAAAAACATTTTTTTATTTATTTGATAAACTCTTCATCGTTATCAGGTCGTTGCGGACAGATTCAACGAGTAAGATATGGACTAGTCTGGATTACCTACCCCTTACCACTATCGTTATCGGGTCAGGCAAACACTAATAATGGCTGCCGTCTCAGTTATTATTCAGGTAACACAATTTTCGTTTACATTTTTTTAATCTTGCATGATCAACGATAGTAACTTCAGTAGGATTTTGGTACTATATGGGTCATTCGATTTCGATTTTTCTGATTGCACGTATTTAGCGAACGATTAACAAAAACATGTCTCGAAGTGAACACAATTCGGACGTGGATTAGTCTCGTCAGAATTTCGGATACTAAAAATGTAGCATTAATGTAACCGAACAACTAAAAGAAGGTATCCACTGTAATTCTTGTACTATGATCTTTTGATTTAAGCCTGTGTAGTGAGAAATATTCATTTGAAAACATAATTATCCAATACCTAATTTATTACATAGGGTGTGGCCATTATCATGCTTTGCCTGACGTACTTTACCTGTCAAAATACGACTGGGAACCAGACAAGATATGGGCAACCATCAGAAATAAAAGTTTATATCTAGCGTACACTAGGTTCCTCGTTTTTGCAAAACGTATTGTTTAATACTAGGTGTCTTTACTACGGAATCCCTAAAGTGACATTTTGAAATATTATTTTCTTTCCACAATTATTTAATTTGGACGAAGTAATGCTCCGTTTTCTTTTTTCAATACATGTATATATACATTATTATTTCTTATACATACGTAACATTGTTTTTTGTCTAAATAATCATTTCATATTTACGAAATACTATTTCGTTTAAACGTTAGTTACGAAATAATTTTTAAAAATACCAACGTTATAATTACTTTGAAAAAATAAACAACGAAATAATATTTTGTCATTTCGAAAAAATGTTATTTCGATAGGACGTAACAATTATTTCAAAAATGAAAAACAATATTTTGTAAAAAGCGAAATAATATTTCGAAATACGAGATAATTATTTCGAAAAAAAACACGCAATTTTTGTTTAGTAAAAGCAAAATAATATTACGTTTAAACAAAATAATTGTGAAAATAAAAGTGCATGTCGAGTTTTTTTAAAAATGACACTTTTAGCCGCGGTCCTGGCGTAGGGGTTAGCATGTCTGACTTCGAATCCGGAGATCGCGGGTTCGAGCCCGGTCGATACCGGTCATACCCTACACATGAGTAGTCGGCCTCGTGGTAGGGTAAGTTAGTACTGGTGATAAAAAATTGTCCAGGAAACCTATTGTAGAAAGTACTGGCCGTCGTTTATGTAACCTAAATATGTGTTGAATACGACGTTAAAAACCAATTAAAAAAGACACTTTAGGGACTCCGTACTTTACCTACGTCATAATAAACAAACATAATTATCATTGTTCTTGTACGAACAATTAGAGATAACATGATACCACATCGTGTCATTATTATTCAAATGTGTTCTAACTATTTTACGAACGTTAATGTCGTGGGACCACTTATAGAGGAAAACGTTCCTAAAATAAATTGTCGGAAGTCCTCCTGCTAAAAGATCATTGCGGACTTTGTTATTAGAGTTCAATTAAGAATGCTTTACTTGTTTGAACTCATGTTTGTTAACTTTTTAAGGACAAAAAAGTCAAACAGAAAATATACTTATTACACCTCGTCTGTACTGACTAAAAGATAATTATGAACCTAATCAGATGTTTTTTAGTAGGAGCAGTAGTCCAGTGGTAGGACGCGCGCTTAGGGATCGAGAGGTCCTGGGTTCGAATCCCATTAGGGGCACTGCTAATTTCCTTGAGCAAGAAATTTACCTGCGATTGCTTCACTCCACCCAGGTGTAAATGGGTACCTGCGAGGGTGGTATAATTCCGTTGCGCCAATTTGTCGGCTGCACTAATAAGCGGAGTAGAAGACTCCCCAGGGAGATTGATAGATAGATACCAGTACCCCAATGGCCAGGGGTAATTGTTGTAAAGTCGGTGAACGTGCGTAAGCATGAAACTTAGACTATAAAATGACATTACTTTACTTTACTTTACTTTTTCACCTCTGGTCATTGTTCATACCGACAATCTGTATATAGGAAAGCCTCTCTGGCCACATGTCGCCATCGGACCAGCAGCGTGTCCAGTAACGACTGTTAGCTAACGTTACGGGTACGGGACAACTCAACCCGAAGACAACTCAACCCGTGGATAACTCAACTCAAAGTTGTTACAACTCAACCCGTTAGTTGGGGATTGAGTTGTTTCGGTTTGAGTTGTCATTGGGTTAAGTTGTTCCGACCCAAACGTTATGGAACGTTCGGGGTAATTGAACAGGCGGCTGTTTATATGGTTTCGTTCAATGATTTTGAATGTGTTTTTGTTTGCTCGTTAAAGGTTTTACAGTATTATAAACATGGTTCACCAAGTCAAGCAGCTAATCTCGTTCAGAATAACATACTATTACAATGCAGTAGCTCTTTTCACAAAAAAGTCTTAAGATAGAAATCATCGTAAGTCAAAAGCAAGAAACATTTAAAAAAAGTTATTTTTTGGCCAATAAACGCCAAATATTTTAAAATTATTTTGAATACTGTACACCTTTTGAATATCTTAATTTTGTTTATTAGCCTTCTGACTTTGAACTGAACCATTTATGATATTGACCTACGATAACTTTTCCGTAAGAATTTTTTGTGAAAACGTGCACAGATTTCTTTATTGTTGATATGACTGTACAATGTATAATCAACAGTTGGTTCCGGTGTGGGCAATGAGAACGTGCCTTCCGTCACGTGATTACGTCACGGACCGATAATTCTAAGGGACTGAAACCAGTGAAGAGTTATATTTTAGCTTTAAAAGAAAGTAGACACAGCACAAAATGCTCTAATTAAAGGTACCCATTCACAGATTTTAACTAAAATATCAACTTTTTCTGAAACTATCAAACTTGTAAGGAAACATTTTTAGAAAGCAGAAAAGTAGTGTTTTGATAATGACAATTTTACTGCTAATTGCCACACAACTACAAATGATGGTGTTTTTGAAGTAAAAATCTATCCCGTATGTCACGGTATAGACAATTGTAGTGCATTTTGTGACGTCAATTTTATGTTTCTTGCAACCTTTAGGTCAGTTTGTCTTAAAATATCAAGAATTAAATTTTTTGACACAGTCACAGACACTGACTAGTATTTTGAAAAAAAGACACAAATAAGCAAATATGTGAACAAGTACATTTAGTAATAATTTTATTAACGACAACGTACAATGGTGTTAGTATCTGTTAGTAGCCAGTGGTATGACACCATAGTGTTACTATCAACTTTGATTAAATAATAGTTTTAAAACAAGTTGTAGTGTACGTTGAAATGAGTTCAGTAGGTAAAAGAGTGGATTCAAACTTTCTTTAAGTTTTTCTATACATGTATTTCAGTTTAAATTAGTAAATTAAGATTTTGCGGTCAAAAAGATACACTTTGACCCATATGTCAACTAATCATATACCGGTCAACCAAATGCCATACAAAAGTTATTTCTTTTAGCGTCCAGTCAAAATGTTCAAACCTAAATCGACTCGAGGTAAAAACTTCCAAAATCGCAATAAAGGAATAATATCAGGGATTTAATGTCGATAATTATGTTTAATCGGTTCGATCATTATTAATAAATTTCTGATAATTATGCTAATAGCGACAATAAAAACGAAATAAGTACGTAGCAAAAACCAATTTAATAGCAAAAATACATAAAGTAAGTAAGTAACTTTATTCATATTCTAAGACCATTTGGCCCATGAACAATGTACATTATATAAATATGTGACATACAATTATCATTACAAATAATACAGTACAATGGCATACATATACAGTTATCATTACAGATTTTACAATACAATACAATACGTAACATGCATACACAATTATCATCGCTACTTTAACAATACAGTACAAAACATACAACATACAAATTACAAATCAATACAGTACAATACAATACAATGATATACTCGTACTTATACAATTATCATACAAATTTTACAAAACAGTACATTAACATACATATACGAATTACAATACAATACAACAATAAACAAATACAATTATCAATACATTTTTACAATACAAAGAGACAACATATATAAACAATTAACAATACAATTTCAAGTATGTGTGCAATAAGCAGTACAATTTATGTATGAACGAAGACATTACAGTGGGTTATTATCGATTATAAAAGCAAACTTGATGAATTTATATTTTTCTAAGGAGAAGGTAATAAGAAAATTTCTATAGATGTTTTTACACGGCAGGTTATATATTATGTAAGTATAATCAATTGTATGAAGGTATTACAATATTACAGAATCGTTTCTAGTTTTAAACGCTTTATATACATAATTACTCAATTTGTTTAATAGACTTTTATTATCCGTTTTGATCAGTTCTAAAAATTTATACATGTTAGGTCTGTTTCTATAATAAAATGGTATATACTGTTTTCTCAAATCTTTATATGAATCACATTCTAAAGTAAAATGGTACTCGTCCTCTAAATTATTACAATAAAAACATTTTCTCTCGCTGAGTTCAATATTATTTTGAGACCATCTACCTGTTTCTATACTTAATCTATGTGATGACACCCTTAGTTTTGTTAACTCTATTCTATGTTTATCTAATATAATGATATCTAAATACTTTTGAAATTTGAAATCTGCTATTTCACGGTAAAATAACGCTCTGCTCGAATTATTTATTCTCGCATACCAGTTTTGCACAAAATTATCATTTAATCGTTGTTTTACGAGGCTCAAAAATAGATCCTTATCCCCTACTGTTTGTGTATACCATACTTCATAGAAACCGAGTGAGCTCAGTAAATCTTTAACAAGAGAACACCAATTAACTTTATTCGGCATGGTTTCTAAATCATTCTTGAGCATAGTGTATACTTTTTTAATATATTTATTGTCGGAAGTGTATATGATTTTTAGCCAATATTTAATGATGTTATTCATACGAAGTGTTTTAAATGATACACGACCCAGCTCACCGTATATGAAATCGTTTTGGGTAGTTTTCTTTACACCTAAGATATTTTTACAAAATTGTATGTGAACTCTCTCAATAGCAGTGCCGGCGTTAAATCCCCATACTTGGCTTCCGTAATTCAAGATGGGTTTTATTAATTTATCGAATAATTCCAGTCTATGTGAGATCGATATATTAGTAAATTTGTAAAGATATTTATTCATGGCGAAGATAGCTTTGAGAGCTTGACCAGCTAGCGTATTTTGTGCTTCAGTAAAAGACCCACCGGATGTGAATACAACCCCAAGATATGTGAACTTTTTAACGATTTCTAATATTTCATTATTGTAATAAAAATGTAGATCCCCAGGTAGTAAACCCCCCTTTCTAAAAATCATTATTTTAGTTTTTGAAGAATTGACAGTTAATTTCCACCGCTGGCAATATTCTGACAGTTTATTTAAGGCAGTTTGTAATTCTTCGCTGGAATTAGCAAATACAATTATATCGTCGGCGTACAGTATGAGGAAAACTTTAAATAAATTAACATCGATGCCTTCAATATTACTATGAATAAAAGAATCCTCTAGGTCATTCAAGAACATTGAAAATAAGAAAGGTGAAAGACACTCACCTTGTCTGACACCTAATGAGCAGGTAAAAGTGTCGCTTAATAGACTATATCCGGAATTCAAATATTTGGGTTTTTCCATGTAGGTACAAACAAACTTTCACTGTTACAATGAAAACACGTGTACAAAGAACAATAGGATTTAATCCATATTTCGTGATTTTCATCAATAATGTGTAACAAACTTTGTTTGTACCTACATCGCACGGACGGAAAAACCCACAAATTTGAGTTCCGAATTAAGTCTATTGATTTAAGTATTTAATTCTGCTTTTAACAGACTTGTACATAGATTGTATGGTATTTAAAATATTACCCCTTATTTCCAATTTAATTAATTTATACCACAAGTTTTCACGAACTACGTAATCAAATGCTTTAGAGAAATCAATAAATGCGCAATAAAGTTGCTTGCCTTGATTTAACATATGATTAACGAGTCCGTGTAGCACGAAAATGTTGTCAGTCGTACTCATACCGGATCGAAACCCGGCCTGAGCTTCGATATAAACGTTATATTGCTCGGCCCAGTTTGATAGTCTATTATTTATAATTCTTGAATATAATTTGCCTATGACGCTCAGTAACGTGACCCCCCTAAAATGTTCCACATTATTTATGCTATGTTTCTTATGAAGGGGTATAATATAACCTTCAGTCCAACTCTGAGGGAAATAACCTCTTTTAAAAACAACATTGAATAAAAGCAATAGTGACTTTAGAAACACGTGTTTACCGTGTATAATGAATTCATTAAGTATATCGTCCGGTCCCCCGCTTTTGCCGTGTTTTAATTGATTAATAGCTGTTTTGATTTCTTGTTCTTTGATTTCATAATTCAATTCTTCAAACATGACCATAAGTTCGTTTTTCTCATATCTGTTTATGAAATGTAAAACATCTTCGTCTGGTGAATAAAATGGGTCGGACGGGTTATTTACTGCTTTAAAATATTGTTCAAATGTACTTAGTGGTATGGTAGACTTGCTTATACCTGCAGTTTTCTTCAACATATTCCAATAAAGTTTCGCATTCTTTAATTTGGCTTGTGTGAGTTTTAATGTTTCTAACTTATCGTATTCATATTTATACTTTCGTATGCATGATTTATATTGTTTTCTTGCATGTACCATGTTTATTCTATTAAATTCACAATTATCATTTTTATATGCCTTTAAGTGCCTATGGAATATAATCTTATTTTCGTAGCATTCTTCATTATACCAAGGTTGATTGGGATAGCGTATTTCCCCTTTATCTGACAAAATATTTTTCTTAAATAATGGTGATGCAATTATCACATATCAAGTTGGATAACTTATCTACGTATTCATCAACTTGTGCGTCTGTTTCTATCAATATGATACTATCGTTAAAGCTGTTTAATTTCTGAGAAAATAATTCAGATGATATTTTTTCAACGTATTCCGCTTTATGATCATTATTCCATATATACTTATGGTGAATTTTGTCGTACTCATTGGCGACATTTTTTGTAACATTATCAATATTATAAAAACATAATGTAAATGATATCAAACAATGGTCAGATAAAATATTGGGATCTGAAACCTCGAATAACTCAATATGATCAAATAAGTCACGTGACCCAATGACATAATCCACAACGCTAGAACCTCTGTGTCCTACGAATGTGCATTTCCCTATACCCTTATCTAGACCGAATCGACCGTTAAAAATCCTCAGACCCGTTTGTTTACATAAATCAAGTAGTAATGAACCATTACTATTAATACGTCCTTTGTCGCGAGAGTATCTTAAAATTTCTTGATCAATATTGTAATCATCTGGCAAAATATCTGAAAGATGTGTATTATTATCGTCCGTAACATAATCCGGTAAGTTAGAGGTTCTAGCGTTCATATCACCACATAACATAATACTGTACTGGTCATGTTTACCATGTATACTGGTGATAAAATCTATTAATCTGTTGTATACATTGATATCAATCATATTTTGACGACTACTGTCATCTGGAACATCATAACATAAACATACAAACAAATCGTGATCCATAAATAGTTTGGTACCCTGTATTTTTATACAAATAATATCGTCCTGACTCTGGAAAACCAGTGTTTCATCACTTACTAAATTAGTTCTTATGTATATAGCAATACCTCCTGAAGATCGTTTTGTATTCTTTTTTATCGAAGTCCTATTCAAAGAAAAGTGTTCAAAATTGTCTACTCTAATATCCGATAAAGAATTCGTCCACGTTTCCGTTAACATCACAATGTCATTGTTATTAAATACATTTAATAATTCTTCTGATTTTAACTTGTTTGTTCGTTTTGAAATCAAACCCTGCACATTAAGTAATGCACACCGTACCCTCTCCTCGTGTCCCTATGTTTTTTCTACTGGCTCACTATTCATGTGCACACTATTTTGGGAAAACCCACTTTCAGTACTATCAATTGTGGTTCTATTTTTAGAACTAGGTGAAACCCGTTCATTTATCGTCTTAATTCGTCTGCCGTATGGGCTAGACGACACAACTCTACGTTTGGTCCTGTTTAAAGCTCGTGAATTCCGTGATCTACCTCTTTCTGGGGATTTCACAATGTGTTGACTGTCCGACGGTATTTCACTCGGTGATGTATGGTTTGGCCCTGAAGACAGAGTTTGTTTGGATTTATTCTCCGTGGATTTATTGTTTGTTGGTTTTGTTGATTGTGTAACTGTGTCCATATTGGATATATTTTCCGAGGTAAGTAATGTGATATGTTCACTTGAATTCGTTGAATTCTGTGTATCATTAAGGTCCATTACGTTTTCATTTAAATTGGCAAACAATGAATGAGACTCTGTTGGTTTACACATGGCTTGTGTATCTAGACCGTGTAATGTTTGCCTGGCTGAACTTAAAATGTCACTGGTTGATTCTGGTTGACTTCCATGTATTAAACTATGCTCCATGTCATCATTTACCATTGATCTTGATATTTTATCTAGCCATTTATTCCTATCATCAATATACATGTTACGTTGATGTTCCATGGGGTTACTGCCACTGATTAACCCAGTATTGTTCGATGATTTTGAGCTTGCACCGCGTTTATCTGTGATGTTATGTAAAAGTTCGAACCTATTGCCTCTAACTAGTCGGTTCCAGTCAGGTAGTTCATCCCATATAATGGTATTGTTCATAATCAGTTTGGCTGGGTAAACAATAGATACTTTAGATCTTGGGTTGTTACGTTTACACTCCTTATAACGAGGCCACAGGCGCGATCTGGCTTCCTGTATTTCTTTTGGAAAGTCATACTCAATTGATACACCACAGTTGGTGTTTTTTAACATAGTTACTTTGCTCATTATCAGATCTATATTGGTATAATCTCGAAACAGCACTATGATAGGTCTTCTATTAAAATGTCTACCAGGTGTCCTAGCTCCTAACCTATGTGATCTTTCAATCAAAATGTCACCTGACTGTATATTCATATTGGCTGCCAAAAAATTTGATATAATATTGCTGCAATTTTCACCTGGTTTATCCATAAAGCCTTTAAATATCAAATTGTTTCTGCGTTGCCTCGCTTCTTGGTCAATTGATTTATAGGTGATCGTTTTCAATAAGTCATTCTGAGCATTACTGATCATGGTTAATTCCGACATTCTATTGTTTACTTTTTCAACTGAGTTTTGTAGTGAAAGCATACCTTTTGTACAGTTGGCTTGTTCGTCACGTATAACTTTAACATTTTCAAAAATGAGATTTAATTTAACATCCATGGTACTTGTTTCAAAGTTAGTGTCATTGACATACCAATTTTGTTGATTTACTGTTGTATTTTCATTTTGGCGCTCGGCCATTATTTCAAATCTGTTCTGAGTGTGAACTGCAAAATCGTAGTTTGATGCCATTTTCACACTAGAATAACACAGTTTACTGCCCGTGTTTATATTTATAATTCCTAGTGATGATTAAGACGTTGTGTAACGTATTTGTTATCCAAGATCAACACTAAGTTAATTCACTACAACTTTATATCCTCACCGATATTTTGAATGACACAAAGGAAGTCACGTAAAAAGGTCAATAAATCCTTATTTATAATTCCAAATCAAAATTCAATTTCACCAGTGTAGTAATATTGTTGTTTTTCACCTTTTAAAACAATGTTTGGTTATTTAAACCTGTTAGTATAATAATAAATCCATTTTTCCTATTATTTTTTAGCGCTAATATTTTACGTACGCCATCTTAGTCACGTGATATAATATATGCTCTTGTATTGAATTAAGAATAGTAAATCACTGTTACTTAATTTTTGCTTTTTATATAAAAATACCAAAAAGCTACCCATCGGCGGGCGCTTAACATAAAATAGATTTGGCTTGGCCTAATCATATGATTTACATGTATGAATCTTAGTAGTACATTTGCGGTCACTTATAGACGGGTCCGTGGTGGCGAGGTAAACTTTAGAACTTTCAAATGTATGTTTTTGGCCCACCGGCACATCTGTAGAATCACATAAAATCTGGTCTTCATGTCGATGAAATCTGCACCTCCCCATCGAAAATAAAAGTCCTAATTTTGGTCGAAAACGGTCAACTTGTATTACTTTTAGTTATTTTTTGAAGCTACTAGTTCATAGACTAGATTATTATTACTTCTATAAAACTACCTAAAGACCTAAAGTCAGTGGCAGTAATAGATCTATAGCGTTTTTTACAAAAAAATCTTACGATAAAAATCATCGTAAGTCAAAAGCAATGAACTTTTAAAATGCAATTTTTTAGCCAATAAATGCCAAATATTATAGAATTGTGTCGAATATTATATACCTTTGAATATCATGTCTTAATTATGTATATAATCTTTCTGACTTTGAACTACAGCATTTATGCTATTGAAAAGGCGCACTAGTTAAGAAAACAAACTCTGAATAGTTTCAGGAAAACTTACCTTTATTTTGATTAATATAAATCTGGCACTATCAGAATACTAGTCTATTTGCAAAATGTTTAAATACAATTTTAAAAGCTTTAGAGAATTCGACATTCAAGTCGAAATCTCTAAACAAGCTGCTCTGCAGTCAGATTAACGTCAGAAAAAATTGGACCCAACCCCAAAGAAATTATTTCTGACACTTGCTCTGGCCACTTGTTACTAAAAGTCATAATCAGCAATCATTTAATATTAATGGTACTTTATTGGTCTCATAGTTATTTCTTAAACCATCCATTCAATCTGATCGCTTAAGTTATTATGTTTCGTACATTTGACGATCTTTTACGGAAATACACGACGTTTGACGATTGGGCATCATTATCTCATTCCATCGAAATTTGTGTAAGTAGTAGTTTTGTTGGCTAGTCATAGGCGGGTCCAGGATATCCGGTTACGGGGGGGGACGCGGAAAATTCAGGTTACGGAGGCGGAAAATGAACAATCAGACTGTGGGTCCAGGGGAGGGGGCGTATTTAAGGCCACCCCATGGGCCCTGAGCAAAGCCCTGACCAAAGGTGTAGGGGGGCTGCGGCTCCAAAGCTCATTTCTAAAGGATACAGTCATATTTACATAACCTAAAGCATATAGACATATATCATATAATTTTCGTACTGACGTTGGATCCTGTTAAAATCTTACAAATTAATAAGAGAGAATTGTCCTTGAATAATTGTACGTTATGTCATTGTATTAATTTACTCTCAGTCTTGTAATTTATTGCATGCCTAACGTCTGAACTTTTTTGACATCTCTATATATTTTCTTACAAATATCATATTTCATAATAAAAAGAATGCTTGGGCAATTTCGGGGGGGGGGGGAGTTAGGCCAGGTCCGCCCCCTTGGAACCGCCTATGCTAGTGTTTGTCAGTGTGACACCAATGATTTCATTATTAAACTTGCCACTACATGCAAAGTATGTAGTCAGAGATATTCTGTTTACAATTATAAAAAGCTAATTGAAAATAATACGATACACCTGGTCTGTTCACAATGTTTATTTATTGAAGTTTCTAAAAACAAGACTTTTTAATACAGAAAAAGTTATAATACTAAAAGACTTAAAGAGCAAGAAAATGATAAACAAAATATGAAGGATGAGTACTCAAACATCTTAATCAAAATATCAACTGTTGATAATTTGAGAAATCAAAATACACTAAATACACAAAAATGAATAACTCTAAGCTTTACATTATATGCAAATACAATAGTCTACAATAGTCTCTAACATAGAACAGTTTCATCAAAGTAATTAAGTATCAAATACAAGTACACAATTTTTCACACTAAATACTAAATAAGTATTGAAAATAACTAAAATATATTTTTCCCTATAAAATTCCACAATACAAATCTATGATCATGACCATTGAACAATATTGTAGGAAAACTGGCATCTTATTACATATTGTAATTCTAATAATTCTCAATGTCAAGTTTTAAAAATGTATTACTTTGTAATTATTTTGTATGAACAAAAATGTCAAAGGGAGATAAAAACCCTATTACATAAAATACTTTTACAAGTAACATCGCAAAATAATGTTATTTTATAAATCTTATCCATGCAAGCTGATTGATAAGATGTAATGAATAAACAATAATTTGTTTTTTCATAATGTATTTAAAAAAATTATGACTATAAATCGGCATCATGGGAGTTCTACCTAAAATTTAACACTCATTTAGTACCATTAACATTTAAGTCATATTCAATAAAATAAATAGTAAAAGTAGATGGTTCTTAAAAATAATTAGGTGCTAGTCAGTAAACCAGTTCTGAAATTTCCTTGCAAAATGTCTAAGTATAAACTTTAACAATTCACGTTCTTGGAAATTGGGAAACCAACCGAATGGTGAAACTAAGTATTTATTTATCTGCGTTGCCGTTAAGAAATATGTTTTTGTAAATATCAAATAAGACAATTTACAAAATATATTTCCATCCAGACATGATTATATACATCTAGAAACTTTGCCCTTTATATTTAACAATAATGACAGCCTAAAAAACTAGCTTGCGTTACATTATGCGAACAGAAACGCGGTGAAATTATTGCAAGACAAGAACGTTGGTGAATGTTTTAGCTCTGTCAGTACAGATGGTATACCCGGATTGTATTTCCATAGGTTACAAACATTCGTTTTAGTCTTGGATGAATGCAGACAGACCTGGGCAGTTCTGGACAGTTTGTTTTATCAACAGTTATTCCACGTTTCTGTCCATTTCTATCACACTGAACAATAGTCTGTAAAAGATAATTTGCAACCATTACATTTCCATGATCATCAACACAAACACCATCAGGTCTTATATCAGGATCCGTGATTGTCTCAATATAATCACATTGTGCATTGAAACAAACCAAACCTTTCACATTATCACCTACAAATAATCTATCATTCTTGTTATTAAATGCGATATGATTGCTACATCCAAACAGAGCTTGTCCATTATTGTCACTGGTAACAGTCTTCAATATATTACCAGACATATCATACATGTACAACGACTTGCTTCTGTCGGTAATATATAGTTTATCATCATTATATGCTATACCGTAACACTCGCCGTGGTTCATTTTGATTGAACGGGTCAATGATAACTGATCATGAATTGATACAAATTGAACCACATTCTTACATGCAACAGCTACCTCATTATCTCTTACCATGCATACACCTCGCGGCCATTTAGACATCTTACAATAATCTATTAATGATGATGATGAGACATTGAAACGTTTCAGCTTGTCGTTAAAATAGTCAGAAAGCAGAACTGTGTCATCTACGATACATGATCCAGTTATACGACAGTTCGATGTATCGTCCTGTAGTTTGACATTCATATCACATATCTTTGTGTATTTATATAGATCTTTGTTTCTTGATAACGCGGCTGATGTGTCTCCTAAACTTAGTTTACTCTCTAATCTGGTTTTCAATTCTTCAAACGGCTGGAATATTACCTCTGCATGGCGGACACTTGAAGACGAGATTTCATCTGTGTCAATGGTCTTGATATATTGTTGAGCGATCTTAGAACAGACAAATTGTTGAGCTATATTTCCTGTATCGTGCATGAGTAGTTGCTGTAGATTCTTCAAGTGGTCAATGGAATCTTCGTATATCTTCCTTTCGTCTAGGAGCTGTTTTTCCAATTTTTTGTATTCATTTTCAATGTCATTGATGGTCACTTCTTCTAACTTTCTAAGCAGTTGTTCCATTTCAATTCTGAAATCATTAGCAGCTTTGATGGCAGTTTCTTTTGATTCTCGTAGTTGTTGAAGGATGTCATCACTTACATTTTGTCGTTCATTCATATCGTCTAGCATTCTGCTAATATCAGAACCAGTTTTAGATGTATCTGTTTTACTGTATAGTTGATCAATGTTGTCAGAAACAGAGATCACACCATCACATGCTCTGAAATATTGTATAACAACTTAATGTATATTTTGTTATGGGCAGTTTAAATGTTGTTAAAACATTACATTCATAGACCGAACCAAATCATAGAAAAATCATTTATACTGTAATATTCCAGAATCCTTTACGTTTTCTGGTTATACTCAGGTGTTTTGTCAGACTCTCAGATTGGGGTATCTATATATAAGTTAACTCGCTTAACATTTATATGAAAGTGATTTTATACGGTACATGTACTGTGAAATGACATTTAGTCTGGTCACAAACTACTTTGAAAACTTTTGTTGCCTCAATGTAAACGGATAATGATTTTCAACATCTCTAAAACATAGACAGTTGTCATTTTATTAAGGCGGTTCATGAAAAACATTTGTAAAATTTTTATTTAAAGTACAATGACCCTTTTGTCAAGCTTCTGTTGTATAATTCATATTTTTACAAAACACATGCAATTAAGTATAAGTTTTCTACGGATTCTATGACAGAACAAAAAATACTTTCTTTCCTTGTAACGTCTGATACATACATTTGTATTTGTATAGATAATATTAAACAAAGTCCGATTGACGTTTTGTAAGACGATATTGCAGATATAACCAATATTCGTGTTTAAAAATAGTTATATTTTAGTCCTCTCTTTCGTTTAAATTAAGATAGGTTTTATATTTAGAACAAATCAGTATTACTCACCTATGATCTTCTGCTGCACAAATATAACAAGACACAACGTCATGGTCCTTACAAAACATGTCCAATATTTTCCCAGCATGTTTACTACATTGCTTTGTAGGAAAGGCAGGTAGAGTCCTTGGTTGTCCTTGTGTCGAAACGGCAGAATTCTCTATAAGAGAATGTCCTTTGGATACTGGAATCTTTCTATGAACATTTAAACAATCCTCACAATAATATCGCTGACATTCTATACAATATTTTAAAGCTTCTTTAGTGACATGATCTTCGGCACAAGAAGTACAAATGTAATTAAAAGTTTCCTCCGACATATTCACTTTACTACCTCCAGTCGCCATCTTGTAAACTTTGTCTCAATCGGTATTTACAGGTGTGTATTAAATATGGATTATTTGAGTATAACATTTTTAAGTCAAGTCTACTTTCGGTTTCGATTTTACTTTAAACCAAACATATTTTGTAATAATATTGTATTCAAATAATTGTAAATTTTAGATGGATTCAAAATGTTTAATATTTAAGGAGTTGTTAATGTTTCGTGGAAACATAAATAATTTGTTTGACCTTTATTGAACACATATCCATAGCATTCGAATATGACTCCCCTGGATACAATTTTTGACTCCTACCGTGTGTATAGTAATAATGACCTAGATATCATTTTCGAAAAAAATGTTTTTAGATATAAATAAAGATCTTGAGAAATTGCATGAATTTAAACCAGAACATGTACCCAGGTGACCCCCTTAAAAATTAAGATACCTTCTTCAACTGTACCATTGTAGTAAATAAAAAGTTAAAATAATGATTTGAAACAAACAGATTATCATAAGAAATAAAAAGCTACAAAAGCAGGGTAAAATGTCACATGATCTTCCGATTGTAAACAAAATTAATTTTGCAAATGACCTAGTTAACCGTTCTATTCAATTTTTGTGCCACAGATATTAACTAACGATCAATATTCACAGGTCCAAACGGTAAATCGGTGAAACGCACGTGCTTGTTAACCTTATATGTTGCTTTTTGTTAATCACGTGACTATATATCCTGAAATGATGTTTGTGATATAAATACCAAGTTTAAATTGTCTAAGATGACTATAATGAATGATTTTAATCTGTATTTCCTATGTAAATACATACATTTATACATGCTTTATGTTTACATTCAAGTAGATCAAGTACAGTATAACCTCTGCTAACGGCACCACTAACGAGCGGCAACCCCGACGAGCATCATATTAGAATACCCCGTCGATTTTGCACAGTAATGAACGATACCTCCGCAGAGCGGTAAACAGCCGTTGAAATAAATTCCCTTTGTTCATCCTTTACTTCATACAGCGACACCAAGTTTAGAAAGGTCTATATCAATAATCGATAATTATCTTTGACCGGAAGATTTAAACAATAAGCGATAACCTTCATAGTATAATACTATGCTAAGTTGTTTTAATATTAAATTATTTGACTAACAGGGTTTAATAAACAAGTGACATCCGGCCTTGTGGAAATGTAGGTGAGTACTGGTTATAGACAAGGGTCCAGGAAAGCTAGGTTAGATGCGCTTGACGCCGTAAATTGACCTAAATAGTGTTGACACGGCGTTAAATACAAAAAACATCAAAAAAACAAGTGGCATATGGTTTCCATGACATCAACGAACGGTAGCGTGTTCAGTTACACAAAACGTTACAGAACGTTACATAACAATACATCCGGAACTCCTCGGCTATTAGATGCGAATAATCTTATCTAATACACAAATATGAGATCGTTAAGGCAATGAGTGATGTTTCAAAATTTACGGACTAAAAACGAAACATCACTCAATGCCTAAACGATCATATATTTGTTTACTTTAACACCGGCAGTTTTTAAAAATTGCGTCCAAATATGTCCGAGAGTTCCGAATGTATCGTTACGAAACGTTTTGTAACGTTCGCGATAACTGAACGCAGGGCGGATTTAAGTTAAAGAGCGCTTTGTTTGGTAAGCTGACGTCATCAAATATCAGTCGTATAGCTCGTTTAGGATAACTTGAGACAAAATACAACGATACTATTTTTATACACAGGTGGATTTAAGTTTAATACACGTAATTATCGACTATTATCAGTGTGTTTTTGATGTATCAAATTTAGTACGAGATCACACGGTCCACGCATTATGACATGTTTAAGACTTTCATTACACAAAATCAGCTGACCTCCCTGTAGCGTGTTCAGTTACCTAAGTTTTCCGTACCGATAACGTACGTTTTTCGTGATCGGTAAAAAGTCTACCACTGCAGAGCAACACATTTGCAGAGCGACACTTTTTTCAGGCTCCGCCGAAAGTCGCTCTGTAGAGGTTACACAGTATATCCAAATTTTAATGAAGAGTTCAGAATGATTTTATAAAATTTAAGGGTTTTTCTTGTTTGTTTTTGTTTGTTAGGTTGTAACGCCGTAACAACAAATTGTATAGGTCATATAACGGCGGTCAGTCAACCTACTTACTCCTTCTGGAAAGGCTAAATCTCTGGATTTAGCTGTTAACCAACTATTAAGCGCATACTTTCGTCAGTGACTGACAACTGCCCTACATAATTAAGAATCATTAGTAGGAGGGAGAATAGCCGTAGAAATAATTTCATGACCAAGCTCCACGAAAGTTAGCCCCGCACGGGAATCGAACCCACGACCCCTCGATCAGTAAACTTGCGTGCTACTACCTGAGCTAGCCGGGCGGCAAATGTAAGGTAAATTGACAGCAGATACCACTCGTTCAACCCAGATTCGTGGGTCACTAGGCTACGTGCAATATTTCAAACGAAGTGCCTTGAAGGGATGTTGGTTTGAGCCTCATCCGGACCTATCATACACTTCCATTAAATTAATACTAATATCGATTTTACATTAGAATTAAGGTATATGCAGGCGTTGTCGGCCTTATAAAAGGTTGAATGCTGGATATAGTCAGAGGTCCAAAAGGCTTGGTTAGGTAAGCTGGCCTCTGTAAAATGACTATAATTTGTGTTGAGACGGCATTAACCACAATAAAAGAAACCAATAAGTTTGCACACTTCTCTTGTATCCGGTGTTAACTACCTTGACACCAATGAGTGATTAATGCACGGAAAGTCCCAGATGAGAATCATATAGCTAATATTTAGATAATTATTATAGTCATATAGTTATTATGTCAATTACTTTAACTCATTCATTGGAAATTTATTTCAATTTGTTACTACTTTCAATCTAATATCTAGAAATTTATTTTGTGAGTAATTACGACAATGTTAGATACACATCTTAAAAATTTGAATTAAAAGTGCAATGTCAATTACGCATCTGTCAATCAAGGTTCATAGATCAGCAGTCAACGAAAAGTTCTAGTAGCCAGATATGAAAACTTGATAAAGGAAGCTTTTTCGGTGGATTAATTTTTTCAAAAAGAGTTGAAGACAATCTCACATGAACCTATTGAGACAAGTGTGAGTTTGGTGCAATAAATAACCTGGTATAACTCCAAGTGGCAATTGTCACTCGGCTCTACATTCCGAGGCTGAAACTAGCCACAACCTACTCAGTATGTAAGTACTAGATTTGTTGGCTAGTGTTTGTCAGGTTGCACCAATACCTAAATTATCAGGCCAGCCACTACCTACAGTGTGTGTTTGTAAGTACTAGCTTTCTTGGCAAGTGTTTGTCAGGATAACATCTATGACTAAATTATCAGGCTAGCCACAACCTACAGTGTATGTAAGTATTAGCTTTGTTGGCTAGTGTTTGTCAGGATAACATCTATGACTAAATTATCAGGCTAGCCACAACCTACAGAGTATGTAAGTATTAGCTTTGTTGGCTAGTGTTTGTCAGGATAACATCTATGACTAAATTATCAGGCTAGCCACAACCTACACAGTATGTAAGTACTAGTTTTGTTGGCTAGTGTTTGTCAGGTTGCACCAATGACTTAATTATCAGGCTAGCCAACCTACACAGTTTCTAAGTACTAGTTTTGTTGGCTAGTGTTTGTCAGGATGACATCAATGACCAAATTATCAGGCTAGCCACAACCTACACAGTATGTAAGTACTAGTTTTGTTGGCAAGTGTTTGTCAGGATGACATCCATGACTAAATTATCAGGCTAGCTACAAACTACAGTGTATGTAAGTACTAACTTTGTTGGCAAGTGTTTGTCGGGATGACATCAATGACTAAATTATCAGGCTAGATACAACCTATACAGTATGTAAGTACTAACTTTGTTGGCAAGTGTTTGTCAGGATGACATCAATGACTAAATTATCAGGCTAGCTACAAACTACAGTGTATGTAAGTACTAACTTGTTGGCAAGTGTTTATCGGGATGACATCAATGACTAAATTATCAGGCTAGATACAACCTATACAGTATGTAAGTACTAACTTTGTTGGTCAGTGTTTGTCAGGATGACATCAATAATTTAATTATCAAATTGGCCTCTACATGCAGTGTATGGAGTCAGTGATATTCTGTTTACAATCATTAAAAAGTTAATAAAAATAAAACAATACACCTTTTCTGTTTACAAAATTTATTTATTGAAAAGACTGAAAACAATACTTTTTAATACACACAAAATTAATAATACTAAAAGACTTAAAGAGCAAGAAAATGATCAACAAAATATGAAGGATGTGTACTCAAACATCTTAATCAATATATCAACTGTTGATAATTTGAAAAATCAAAATACACAAAATACACCAAAATGAACAACTGTTAGCATTACATGATATGCAAATACAATAGTCAATAACTACTAAGGGAAATACTTAACATTTACATCAAAGTAATTAAGCATTAAATAGTTGTACAAAATATTACACACAAAAGACTAAATAAGTAATCAAAATAACTAAAATATAATTTCCATATAAAAATTCCCTCAATACAAATTTACATTTATGACCGCCGAACCGATATCTAATTGTATATTGTAATTCTAATGTTTAAAAAATGTATCAATTATTTTGTATGAACAAAAATAAACTTTTTTCATATCAAAGGGAGATAACTCACTTTCATAAAACACTTACATTACTAACGGACAATTCCGAGTGCGACCTTTTTATTTGAATAACAATACATTTACCCACAAATATAACCATGTGCTCTTTTGTTAACACCTTGTTTGGGGGACAACATGTAACTGTAAACCTTAATTAAATATGCTAATTAGTAAGGTCATGGAAAGGTCCACTTTGCAACAGAATATTGTTTTATAAATCTTACCAATGTAAACTGTTTAATATGATGTAATAAATGAAAAATATTATCTTTTGTATTTCTACTATGTTTTTGTAACATTGATGACAATAAATATGAATGTAGAAAGTCTACCTCAAATTTTTTATAACTCACAATAACATTAATCTCATATTAAATAAAAGATATGGTAAAATATAAAGTTCTAAAAAATAACTATTAACTAAGTATAAAACAGTTTCCCAGTCTAAAGATCCCGGGCAAAATATCTTGGTGAAAACTTAAATAATTCAGGTTCTTAAAGTGAGAAACTAAGCAAATGTCTTCATTAATATGCATTAAGAAACATATTATACGTTTGTTAATATAAGACAATTTACATGTTGTATTTACTACAGAAAAGATTGCTTAGATGCATAACTATACTCATTGCATTAAACTGTAATGACATTCCAAAAATTATCTTGCCTTACAATATAGAAGAAGAAAAAGTACTTAAACGTATGCAAGGGACGTTGGCGAGTGGATTTTTCTTTCATAGTTCTGTCAATGCAGGTGGTAAACCAAAGGTAAGTTGGTGAGTGGATATTTAGTTCTGTCAGTACAGTTGGTAAACCCTTACTAGATTTTCTGGAACATATCCTGCAGAGCTGATAAACATTCGTTTTAGTCTTGGATAAATACTGACAGACCGTGGGTATTGTGGACAGTTTGTTTTTTCAACAATCAATCCACGTTTCTGACCATTTCTATCACACTGAACAATAGTCTGTAAATTATAGTTTGCAACAATTACATTTCCATGACCATCAACACAAACACCATCAAATCTTATATCAGGATCTGTAATTGTCTTAATGTAATCACACTGACCATTGAAACAAAGCCTTTAAAAAGATCTCCTACAAATAATCTATTATTTTTGTTATTAAATGTGATATGATTACTACATTCAAAGAGAGCTTGTCCATTATTATCACTGGTAACAGTCTTCAATATATTACCAGACATATGTGATATGATTACTACATTCAAAGAGAGCTTGTCCATTATTATCACTGGTAACAGTCTTCAATATATTACCAGACATATCATACATATACAATGATTTGCTTTCGTCGGTAATATATAGTTTATCATCATTGTATGCTATTCCGTAAATATTACCATGATATATTCTGATTGAATGGGTCGATGATAACTGGTCATGAAGTGATACAAATTGGACCACATGCTTACATGCAACAGCTACCTCATTATCTCCTACCTTACATACACCTTTAGGACATCTAGGCACATTACAATAATCTATAAGTGATGATGATGAGATATTGAAACGTTTCAGCTTGTGGTTCCAACAGTCAGTAAACAGAACCGTGTCATCTACGATACATGATCTAGTTATAAAACAGTTCTTGTGATCGTCCTTTAGTTTGACATTCATATCACATACCTTTGTATATTTATATAGATCTTTGTTTCTTGATAACGTGGCTGATGTGTTTCCTAAACTTAGTTTACTCTCTAAGCTGGTTTTCAATTCTTCAAACGGCTGGAATATAACCTCTGCATGGCGGACACTTAAAGACGAAACTTCATCTGTGTCAATGGTTTTGATATATTGTTGAGCGATCTTAGAACAGACAAATTGTTGAGCTATATTTCCTGTATCTTGCATTAGTAGTTGTTGTAGATTCTTCAAGTTATCAATTGAGTCTTCGTTTCTCTTTCTTTCGTCCAGAAGCTGTGTTTCCAATTTTTTGTATTCATTTTCAATGTCATTGATAGTCACTTCTTCTAACTTTCTCAGCAGTTGTTCCATTTCCATTCTATAGTCATTGGCAGCTTTGATGGCAGTTTCTTTTGATTCTCGAAGTTGTTGAAGGATGTCATCACTTACATTTTGTCGTTCATTTATATCGTCTAGCATTCTGCTAATATCAGATCCAGTTTTAGATGTATCTGTTTTACTGTATAGCTGATTAATGTTATCAGAAACAGAGATCATACCATCACAGGTTCTGAAATATTATATAACAACTTAATGTATATTTTTGTGGGAAGTTTTAAATGTTGTTTAAAAACATTGCATTCGTTGACTCTACCAAACATAGTAGGATCATTTCCACTGTAATATTCCAGAATCTTTTTCGTATTCTGGTTTTACCCAGGTGTTTTTTTCAGACTCTAAGATTGGGATATATATAAAAGATACTCTCTAAACAAACTTCATTACAAACGCTTGTTTCCTCAATGTAAACGGATACAGATTTTTCAACACTGTAAAACACAGCCAGTTGTCGTTTTATTAACATGGTTCAATAAAATACTTTTGTGAACATTTTTATTATAAGTACAGTGGCCCTCTTATCAAGCTTCTGTATATTCTAGCTTATATATCTAAATAACACATTCAATTTTGTACATGTTTTCTACGGATTCCATGACAGAACAAAACAACTTTCTTTCCTTGTAACGTCTGATACATATTATTTTTTGCATAGAAAATATTAAACAAAGTCCGATTGACGTTTTGTAAGACGATATTGCAATACACTTATGGACATGTTCCTTTTTTTAAATTATAGGGGAGTCTGGACCCCCCTGACACCCGCTAGATACGCCTATGTATATTCAAGATTCGGGGTTACAATACTTTATAATGTTAACATATTTTGTGTATAAATTAACATAAGTTTAACATTTAGAAAAAATAAAGTTTACTCACCTATGATCTTCTGCTGCACAAATATAACAACACACAACATCATGGTCCTTACAAAACATATCCAATATTTTCCCAGCATGTTTACTACATTGTTTTGTAGGAAAGGCAGGTAGAGTCCTTGGTTGTCCTTGAATCGAAACGGCAGAAATTTCCAAAAGAGAATGTCCTGTAGTTACCGGAATTTTTCAATGAACCTTTATGCAATCTTGACAATAATATTGCTGACTTTCAATACAATATTTCCAAGCTTCTTTTATCTCATCGTCTTCAGCGCAAGAATTACAAATGTAATCAAAAGTCTCCTCCGACAATTTCACTTTACTACCTTCGGTCGCCATTTTGTAAACTTTGTCCCAATCGATATTTACAGGTGTGTATTTAGTGAGAATTATTTGAGTATGTTATATCTAAATCAAGTCAAATTTCGGTTTCGATTTTGTTTCTGTATTGTTTGTTTAATCCACGGGCCGTTAGCTCTATGATACTCCAATTCATAAATAATATATACATGTATATTGTATATGAATTAGAGTATCATCGAGCACACAGCCTGTGGTTAAACAAATCATACTTTTTGCACTACCTGTAATAATGATAACAAAATTCTGAATTTTAGAATAATTACAAAGACTTTGAAGTTACTGCACTCAGCAAATGATTATTCTTCATGGTGTCACAATAATATTCATAAGCAAAGTGTAATACCTTTCGTGTCTTGATTTTCACAAGAACATCAATTATGTGTATAACCCTGTTAGGATGCTGCGCAAATGTTAAACGAGATACTGCGGGAATTACAACAGAGGCATTGTGAATAGATCTGTGTCTCTGTTTTATATTTTGATCATTCGAACCAAGAACCTTGTATATATAGGGTACTTGCCTGGACCAAAGGAGCTTGACATTCTACATCGTAGTTTGAAAAAATCCTCCTTCTAATAATGAGGGGGGATATTTTCAAACTACGATACATAATGTCATGCTCCTGTGCCTAAACAAAGATAGAGAATCTTGGATATATTGTGTAATTTTCGGATCTACAAAATGTACTCTAAGAGATCCTAGCGTACTTAACATGCTCTATAGCTTAATGGTTTAACGAACCCGTGTGTACACTGTTAATGAACGGGTAAGGCCTATGTTGCCGCATCTGATGAAAATCAAATTGTTGAAAAGCGGCTTATTAAGTTTTGTAAGCCAGAACTTCCGGTTCAAAAGCGCTTTTAAATCTTGATCGAGGTTTACCGGACCCCCTATACATATTGTTTTCAATGTTTTGCACATACTTATTCCATTTTGACTCCTGCTGGACCCGACCCTGAGTGTCATACTTTTCAAGGACATTGTACTATGGACCTAATTATCGTTTTCGAAAAATATATTTATGAAATGTTTACCGTAAATCAAATCATGAATTCAAACGTGTACCCTATTAATCCTTTCAATGTTTCATTCCTTATCTCAAGAGTATTGACTATTAAGCATGGGCGGATCCAGCGGAGGGTCAGGTGGGTCCGGACCCCTAGAATTTGGAAAATGTACATGTCCATCAGTGTATTTCTTGCTTGTAAGTCATTTTAAGTAGTATGAAGCAATTTTTCTCGGTGCTTAACATAGATTTAATGGTTATGTAGTTTTTTTTATTAATATATTGCATTGTTTCTGCAAAATGTGTATAATGTGGTCGTAGTTCGAGGTTAGGACTCCCCTAGAAGAGTTCAGACCCCCCTAGAAAAGTTTGAAACCCCCTAGAAAAAATCCTGGATCCGCCCCTGTTAAGGTCTCAAACAGTTGTGTATGTAGTCTAATTTTTGAGAGGATTAGGTATCTCAATGATGGATTTAAAATGTTCATATGTTAAACGAGTTATTTATGTATGGTTAATACATTATATAATAGATTGATTAACCAAACTTTCTTTAAGTATGAATCACTACGTTTCTTGTGCATCTGTCCTTGTTCGCTATTTTGTTTTTAAATCGGACGGATCCCAATATTAAACACATTTCCAGAGTATTTCATTTTGGTTTCCCTTAAAAAAAACTAGATCCGCCCCTGTGTATCATTTTATTGACCTTAAATCATTTACGAAAATATTTTTTAGATAAAAATATAGATCTTGAGAAATTGAATGAATTTAAAACAGTAGCCGGGTAACCCCCATCCTTTGAATATAAGAGAAAAATGCTACATAAGTACCAATGTCAAAGTTAAACTCGCACCCCCTCGGGCACGAGATTCCAAATCCCGGTGCGCTACCAACTGTGCTATCGGCCCGGGTTTTAAATTGTTAATGAGATAACGCCTATTATGAATGATTTTAATCTGTTATATTTCCTTTGTAGATACATACATTTATAAATGTTTAAAGTAATGGTTATATAACAGAATATCACGTATTTCTAGATTGTAATGAAGAGCTCAGAATGATTTTATAAAATTTAAGGTCAAATGACAGCAATTCAACCCGGATCTATGGCACATCAGGTTACGAGCAACATTTTGAATGAAGTGTCTCGTATTGTTGTTGGTTCGGTCCTCATACGGACTAGTCATAAAGGGTTTGACTAATACTAATATTGATTTAAGGTATATAGAGACGTCGTCGACCTTATGGAAGTTTGAATGCTTGATATAGACAGAGGTCCAAAACTATTTGGTTGGCACACTATTCTTGTATCCGGAGTAAACTACTTTGGAACCTATGGGTCATAACGCGTGGAAAGTCCCAGAAAAGAACCATATGGCTAATATTGATACATATATAGTCATGATATTATTATGTTAAGGACTTTAACTCATTCATTTGAAACTAATTTCAATTTGTCACTATTATTTTTTATTTAATACCTAGTCGAAATTTTGCCAGTAATTTCGACCATATTTGATTTTAAATACACATGAACTATTCTAAAAATAGAATTAAAAGTCTTATATAATTAACGCATATGTATATCAGCAGTCAACGAAACGTTCTTATTAAGTAAGAAAACTTGATAAAGGTAAGCTTTTCGGAGAATTAAAGATTTTTTATCAAGACACTGTGTTATTATTTGTTCTAACATGAACTTATTTGTACAAGACGACTCTAGAACTATGTTTAATCCTCATGTGCAAGTGTTTTGTTAAGCCAATCCCATGACAAACCACAAAGTGTGATATATGCAGGTTCTAGCTTTGTTGGCTAGTGTTTGTAGGGATGACACCAATGAGTAAATTATCAGGCGATTCACAACTGTTGATTGTATTAGTAATGTCAATAGTCTATGAAAAATAACTCTACCAAGCTAAATGTATTAGTAACATATGTTTCTCTCCCTCTATCTGTATGTATATATATACTTATATAGATCTATGATTATTTAACGTTGTATCCTCGTACTCATAAGCTGTGTTTTGCGATCTCCATTAATTATAAGATTGTGTGTGCAATAACGATTCCTGTAAGAAATCAACATGGTGGCAGCGATGTTCTCATCTTAGATGAACAATAGAAATTGATGAATTCGCAAGACAAGCAAAAATCGAGGACTATTTATTAAGAATCCACGAGTGAGATCGCGAAAAAGTATAACAAACCTGCTAGTTTCGTGTTGGATTATTATTCAAGATTTTTTTGAACTTTTAAACTTCCACGTGTTTTAACTTTTCTGAATAGATTACTTACTTTGGAATTTAACTATGGATGAATCTATGTTAAAAACCGCCAACTATTTTGGATATTACTGACGGTAATGTTGCTGAAAATTACAGCAAGTGGAAGAGACAAATGGAAGTTTTTGGCTGCTAAAGGAGCTAGTGAAAACCGCAACAAAGTTCAGACAAGTATAATACATAATTTTGGATTCAGCAAGAAGATAAATTGGAAAAATTGTTGATAATCCTGGCTTGTTTTCATCAATTAGTCACAATAAGGAGACTGAGAATATTGAAAGATTCGTGTGTGCATTCTATGATTGCAATTCTGAAAACCTACTTAGTCCGGACGTAAATTTATGTTATAACGGACTTTTTATGAAAACAAACAGTCCTTTGATTTGCCAAGGACGCTTCACAGCTTCATATTTTCAGCGCCAGTTATCTAACAGAGATCTTGATACAGGCTGCAAATATTCACTTTCAACCTAAAGATCACGTAGAGTCAATACAGGATTTTGGTCACATGAAAATTATACTTTATCTCCTGTTTGGATTCGAAAGCCGCCGATTCCTTCGGCATGCTTGCAACAAGTGACCTGTGGTGTAAGAAACAAAAAGAATTATGCTTCATGCAAATGTTATAAAGCTGACCAAGTATGCATATTTGGGTGTGATTGTAAAGTACAACATTGTGCTAATCCTGTTTCGTCTTTTGAGAAACTATATGTTTAGGATTTGTACCATTTAGATTATGACACATTTTACAAACATTTCATTGAAATCGAAATATGTTCTTAACTCAATGTTTGTCATGAAAGGGTTGATATATTGCGTATTTTCCCGTTTAATTTGGTCCAACGCCGTAGCAGCACATCGTAAAGGTCATATCACGGCCGTCCTAGAAAAGCTAAATATCTGGATTAAGCTCTCTACCAGTTACTAAGCATGTACTTTCGTCAGTGACTGACATAGTTAAGAATAAGTGGTAGGAGGGAGAATTCCTATAGAAATCATTTCATGAACAAACTCCATGAAATATGCTTTGCCCGGGAAAAGAAATATAAAAAAACTCGCGATCAGCAGACTAGGTGCTACCTACTGAGCTAAATGGGAGCTGTATTTTTACCTATTTATGCGACAAACATTACATAAAGGGACGTAATCATGTAACCAGACACATTTAAAAGTCTTTTGAACAATTTTAATTTACATGACTTTTTGCAAGAAATATACTGTACAATGATATAAAATAGCTTTAATAATAAGAAAATGCACTGTGGTGACCTTTGACCTAAATAACACATTTTTATCACAAAATATGTTTTTAAACATTCTCTATGTGGCTCAGTAAGTCATCTAGCAACGTGAATTAAATAATGAACTGCCTTTTCAAAAGTTTTCCACATTTGTCAAAAAATCTCTTAAAACGGTTTTACCACTCGCCCTTAATTTTACACCACTGTGACATTATTTTAACCTTATCGAGTATTAAATATCTACTAAAAAGGTCATGAAGCATCAATAAACACAGTTCAAGTAGATTTAAACCATAAACACCAACTGTAGTTCTACTAGTTGAACTATTGTAGACATTTTTTTTATTGTCACCTATTTTCGCGACAAAAGGCTTAAAAGGGAAGTAATCATGTAATCAAACACTCAAATTTTTTCATAAAAGTAAAGTTTAATCATAATACATTAGTTTTCAACAAAGAAAATCTCCACTTTACCGATTAAATTTCTTTAAAATTTCAGTATAAAGAGCATAGGGTCTAATAAAAAATAAATGCACCTAGTTGACCTTTGACCTAGATTACGGACTTAAACGCGACTTATATTTTATACATCCCCCCCGTACGATATCAGGGAGGCATCCAGCTACATGCATCAACCATTAGATTTGCATTAACAAAAATGTCCTACGGTGGTCAAAATTTCACTATAAGATTGTTTGTTTGGGTTTTACGGCGCACCAACACAGAAAGGCCACATCGCGCCGAAAGCTATTAATGATACTAATAATTCAAACTATATTAATGATGTAAAACTCTAGACTATAAGATAGGTAGACTAGTCTATAAGTTAAGCCTAGTTCACATCAGCCGTACGATTTTTTTGTCGTACGAATTTTCCTGCGAACGAAATCCCAAACGAATCGCAGCCGCCGTAGATATTTCAAACTTTCCGTGCAATCGTGGTACGGTGGTCGTACGGCGGTCGTACGACGCTCTCACGATCCGTTCGTTGTTCGCTTGTTCATCGCACGACAACACACGCCCTAGTTTTCGTACGACTGCCGTGCGATGATCGCAAGGCTGGCGTACAACACTCACGTCAGTCGTTATACCGTCGTTAGATTTCTAAAAGTTTTGTACGTCACCCGTACGTCAATCGCACGACAAACACAAACTTGTACGACAGTCGTACGATGTTCATGCGATCGATAGAATGGGTTATCTCCTCTTGTTTAAATTTGGTATAAAAACTGGATCTGCAGGGAAAGGTTTCATTTCACAGTAGGTCTTGACAGAGTCATGGCTAACTTGGCAAGTAAATTGCACATTGCAGCACTTACTGCTGAAGAACATAAAGACGAAATTGTAATTTTTCTGATCCACAGACGTCTTCAAGAAAGATCCAGACAAAGACGTTGGTGGGTGAAACCATGGCTCGAGCGACGTCGTTTATTCGGCTAAAATTACACGCTCTTTCAAGAGTTGGAAAGAGAATTTCATGGTGATTATGTCGGATACATCCGAATGAGTTCCAACATGTTTGCTAAGCTACTTCTTCGTGTTGGTCCTCGTATCACAAAATCTAATAGGTAAGTTATTCTTTAATCAATTTGTTGGATTTAACGCCGTAGCAACACATTGTATAGGTTATTTCACGACGGTCAGTCTACCTACTTACTGTTCCTGGAAAGGCTTAATCTCTGGATTTAGCTGTTACCAATTACTAGGCGCATACTTCCGTCAGTGACTGACTACTGTCTTTCATGATTTAGAATCAGTGGTAGGTGGGAGATTGGCCGTAGAAATTATTTCATGACCAAGTTCCACGAAAGTGTGCATCGCCCGGGATTTCAATAAACATCAAGGATCTCATATTTTATATTATCCGTTTATTGCTCTTAGCTGACGGCAAATACTTTCATGACCCCACAGCACTGTGGCTTTGAATGAGCTTACCAGTTTCGTTCAATCTCGAAGCAATTTCAGCCAGATGCTTGTCTTTATAGTTTTTGTCAGCAAATCTCTTATTGCTCTTTTGATAGAACTCCGGGTGCTCTGAAAACCACTGTACAAGAATGTCCTCCTGATGCGATGAAAACTAGAACCTATCGTTCCTGTAGATTGATCCTTCTTCATCGTCAGATTCGGGCATGGGACGCGGATCTGTAACCTAAGTTACACGTTCTTTCTGAGGTTGAACCGGAGGTGTAACGACGGTGGTAACCTTCCCCTTTCCCATTCCTTTTGGTGGCATAATGAATTAATACCTTCCTCTTCGTAATCAAAAGACTGAAGGACGTTTTTGGCGCGAACAATACGAATGCTATTTATAGTCTCGACAGGGTTGGTTTTTACTTTTCGCAAGGCAGCCGTGAGACTGTCGTACGATGTTCTTACGTTCTTCGTACGTTTCGCAGCCGACTCACGACAAACCTTGACCGAAATAAAGGCGTCGCAAGACAGTCGCAAGATGCCCGTACGGCTGTCGCACGATCTCAGCAAGACAAACGTACGAAAAAGATTCTATAACTGACGTGCGACTGTCTCAAGAATGACGTACGGCTGTCGTACTGCAGCCACACGACTGTCTTGCGGGGTCCAAAAATCGCATAGAGATCGCAAGAAAAATAAACATGTTGAAAATTTGACTAGCGACGTCTACGACGATGCGATCACCTGAAAAAAAACGCACGACTGTCTTGCGGCGTTCGTACGAAGTTCTACGATTTTTCAGAAAATGTTGTCGTACGGCTGCCGCAAGCGTGATGTGAAATAGGCTTTAGACAAATATACAGTTGCTAAAGCAAAAGGTGCTAAACCTTGGAAAACAAAGGGTGAACAATCAAATCTGAAAAAATCTGCAGAGAAGAAAAAAACGTTACTTCTGCGGATACTCACATGTAATTGTAAATGAGAAATGTCCTGCCTGGGGTAAAAAGTGCAGTTCGTGAAGCGCTCGCAACCATTTCAAAGCGTGCTGCAAGAAAGTTCGTGCAGTAGAAAAAGAACAATCTGGCTTAGAAGATGAAGTTTGGCTTCAATGTGTTAAACGTGGTATACGTTCAAGAGCCACATCAAAAATGCTTGTAAATAATTGTGAAATCAGGTTTCAGATTGACACTGGCGCTGAAATTAACAAATTCAAAGAAAATTTGTGCAGAAATCACAAAGAGTGAAGAAGTTTATAAAGCTGAAAATGTAAAATAAATCTACATGTACATCACTAGGAGAAGCAAACATCACTAACCCACAGACACAAGAAAAATTCAAAATAAATTTTGTTACTGTACCTGATGAACTTGACTGTCTTCTAGGCTTACAAACGGTGCAAAGGTAAAAATTAGTTACAATTCATGCTGAGAACTTTATTGGTAAAGTTGAGACTGATTTAGGTGACTTCGTGGAAGTAAGTCTGCAGGTGGACCCTGAAAAGGCCCCTCATGCGTTGCCGAGTAACAAGATATAATATGCTATAAAAAACAGTGTAAAAGAAAAAATTGACAATCTGGTGAAAAGAGGGATACTTACTGAAGTATCCGAGCCGACTAAATGAATGAGTCATATGGCTTTTGTGAAGAAACCGAATGATAAATTGAGAATTTGCATCGATCCGCAACCACTTAATGAAGCTTTAATGCGGGAACATTACCGACTACCAGTATTTAATGATATCCTTCCTTCTCTGTGTTTCTGAATCAAAGTGGATTTTTTTAAACTTTTAGTGAATGTTATCTGTAAAAATATTCTCTGCTTGCTCTAAAACTTAACTGTTTTAAAATATGATTTGATTTTGTTTTGTTTGAGAAGAAAGGATGTTGATTGTACTTGTAATGTCAATAGTCTATGAAAGATAACTCGACTAAGCTTATTGTAATTTCCACGTATTAGTAACATATGTTTGTCTCCCACTATCTGTATGTAAATATATACTTATATAGATCTATAATTATTTAACGTTGTATCTTCGTACTCATAAGCTGTGTTTTTGTAATCTCGATTATGAGTGCAATAACGATTCTTGTAAGAAATCAACAAGTACTAGCTTTGTTGGCTAGTGTTTGTCAGGATGACATCAATAACTAAATTATCAGGCTATCAACTTTATAAAAATATCAACTTTGATAACTTGAGAAATTAAACTACACAAAATTGAACAACTATAAGCATCAAATCATATGTATATCAAATATAAAACTACTAAAGGAAATACACAACATTTACATCAAAGTACTTAAATAGTAACTGCTTGTACAAAATATTTCACACGAAAGACTAAATAAGTATTCAAAATACTTTCTATATATCTTTATATTTTCCCCTTAAAATTCTCCCAACACGAGACGTTGTTAATGACCACCATTTTTGGTTTTGGAAAACTGGTATCTTATTGTACATTGTATTTCAAATGTGTTGATGTCAAGTGTTTTAGATGTATAATTATTTACTATATTTATGAACAAAATAAAGATACACGTTTTATATCAAACGGAGATAACTCACTTTCTAATTATAAAAGTTCACTGTATGGACAAAATAAAGATACACTTTTTTCATACCATAGGGAAATAACTGACTTCCAAATTTACTCAAAAAATACAATATTTTTTAACCAAAGGGAGATAATAACTCATTTTCATAAATACATTTTCATTACAAACTTTGAAACAGAATATTGTTTTATAAACCTAGACAATGCAGTCTGGTTGACTTGATGTAATAAATGAAACAAGAAATATCTTTAAAAAAATATTCGGCGCTCTTTGTTCATTTTCAACGGGTTGAAGTATAAATGTTGGTCATGCACGGGGTACAAGTATTAACTATAGGTCAAATGTAGTTTGACCGAAATTGCAATTCAGCTTTAGCTGGCAATTTTTGTCCGAATATATTGCCACTTCGCTGATTTGTCAATTTGGAAAATCTGTCCAAGTCTAAAATTAAAAAAAACATCTTTGATAACAATGCAATGGATTTTCGATAAAAATCACTTCTTTCCAGAATGACAAACAATTTATGTTACTTTTCTGGCGAACATAAAACATATTGATAGAAATGCTCAATGGTGGCCTACATAATTATGACAAAATGAAAACCCATTCCGAGCGTGTGCTGAGTCATATTCGCAGTTTAGTTATACCGCAAGGGGCGTACCACGTCGAATGTGTGATCAATTAGCATAGTGAGTCACTCATTATGCACAGAGTAAAACAGCCACTGTATGTGTTACGCACCAGTTTATCACAAATATTCAATGGTGTCTCGTGTTTTATCCATTTATTTATACCGTAAAGGATTTTTATTGGAGAAACAACTATGGTAGAGCAAATTGTATTGGTTGAAATATAGGTCAAAAGTTGGCTAAGACAGCTGCGCCGAAAAAAATATTATGCTTTGTATTTTCATATATAATGGTTTCGAAATTGATGACTATATATAAGCATGATGAGATAACCACCTTAAACTTGTCACTAAGAAACAATAACATTATAGTCAATTTCAATGAAATAAATAGATAGTAAAATAGATAGTTCTTTAAAATAATAAGTATAAACTTAAATAATTCAGGTTCTTAAATATTGAGACACTAAGCAAATAGTTAAATTATGTCTTTATTAATAAGCATTAAGAACTATAAGATATTTTATTTATATGATATTAGGCAATGTAGCCTAAATATATAGACAAAGAAATGAAAGTACAAGTAGATGAATTGACTGTTATAGCTCTGTCAGTGCAGGTGGTAAACCCGTACTCCATTTTCTGAATCTCCAGAGGTTACAAACATTCGTTTTAGCCTTGGATGAATACTGACAGACCTTGGCAATTCTGGGCAGTTTGTCTTATCAACAATTAATCCACGCTTCTTTCCATTTCTATTACACTGAACAATAGTCTGTAAATAAACGTTTGCAACAATTACATTTCCATGACCATCAACACAAACACCATCAGGTCTTATATCAGGATCTGTAATTGTTTCAATGTAATTACATTGACCATTGAAACAAACCAAGCCTTTCTTATCATCACCTACAAATAATCTATCATTGTTGTTATTAAATGTAATATGATTACTACATCCAAATAGAGTTTGTCTATTATTGTCACTGGTAACAGTCTTCAATATATTACCAGACATATCATACATGTACAACGACTTGCTTTGGTCGGTAATATATAGTTTATTTTCATTATAGGCAATACCGTAACAGTAACCGTGATTTATTTTGACTGAACGGGTCAATGACAACTTCTTATCAATTGATACAAATTGAACCACATTCTTACATGCAACAGCTACCTCAATATCTCCTACCATACACAAACCATGTGGATATTCAGGCACCTTACAATAATCTATCAGTGATAATGATGAGATATTGAAACGTTTCAGCTTGTGGTTCCAACAGTCAGTAAACAGAACTGTGTCATCTACGATACATGATCCAGTTATACGACAGTTTGATGTATCGTTCTGTAGTTTGACATTCATATTACATATCTTTGTATATTTATATAGATCATTGTTTCTTGATAACGCGGCTGATATATTTCCTAAACTTGGTTTACTCTCTAAGCTGGTTTTCAATTCTTCAAACGGCTTGAATATTACCTCTGAACAGCGGACACTTGAAAACGAGATTTTATCTGTGTCAATGGTCTTGATATATTGTTGAGCGATCTTTGAACAGACAAATTGTTGAGCTATATTTCCTGTATCTTGCATTAGTATTTGTTGTAGATTCGTCAAGTGGTCAATGGAGTCTTCGTATCTCTTCCTTTCGTGTAGGAGCTGGGTTTCCATTTTCTTGTATTCATTTTCAATGCCATTGATAGTCACTTCTTCTAACTTTCTCAGCAGTTGTTCCATTTCAATTCTATAATCATTAGCAGCTTTGATGGCAGTTTCTTTTGATTCTCGTAGTTCTTGAAGAATGTCATCACTTACATTTTTTCGTTCATTCATATCGTCTAGCATTCTGCTAATATCAGAACCAGTTTTAGATGTATCTGTTTTACTGTATAGTTGATCAATGTTGTCAGAAACAGAGATCATACCATCACAGGTTCTGAAATATTAAATAACAACTTGACGTGTAACATATATATGATCGTGAGTTTATGATGTACTGTAAAAAATATCAAATCTGGTAAAAAATACACTGGTAAAACTTTAGGACGTCTCCCCCACTCCGAATGGAGAATGATTATCTTAAGATTGTAAAACACGACCAACTGTCGTTTTCTTAGCATGGTCTATGATTAAACCTTTTTGAAATATTTTAGTCGAAGTACAATGCCTCACACGCCGTATTTCTGTGTGGTTCAGAAAAAATATTCAATAATGTACACGTTTTCTATGGAATCTTTGTTTAAACTTCTTTCTCTCATAATGACTGATATATATTTATGTAAATAATAACAGAGAATGTCCGAACATTTTTGTAAGACAATATTGCAGATATAACAAGGGCGGTTCCAAGATTTTTTTCTAGATGGATCCAAACTTTCAAACCACTATCACAATCATGTTACATTTTCTGTAGAATAATGTAACATAATAATAAAAACTACACAAACAATCAATATATGCTAAGCAGCGAGAAAAATTGCTTTATGCTACTTACAAATGACTTAAAGTCAAGAAATACACTCAACAGGTACATTTTTTAAATTCTAGGGGGGTACCTAGACCCCCCTAGAAATGACCCCCGCTACATACGCCTATGTATAATCAAGATTTGTGTTTATAAAAGTTTATAATGTTAACATATTTGTATATAAATTCAGATAGGTTTTATATTTAGAACAAATCAGTATTACTCACCTATGATCTTCTGCTGCACAAATATAACAACACACAACATCGTGGTCCTTACAAAACATGTCCAATATTTTCCCTGCATGTTTACTACATTGTGTTGTAGGAAATGCAGGTAGAGTCCTTGGTTGTCCTTGAGCCGGAACGGCAGAATTGTCTATAAGAGAATGTCCTTTGGATACTGGAATCTTTCTATGAACATTTAAACAATCCTCACAATAATATCGCTGACATTCTATACAATATTTTAAAGCTTCTTTTATCTCATCGTCTTCAGCACAAGAAGTACAATTGTAATCAAAAGTCTCCTCCGACATATTCACTTTACTACCTCCAGCCGCCATCTTGTAAACTTTGTCCAAGTCGATATTTACAGGTGTGTATTTAGTGTGAATTATTTGAGTATGTTATATCTAAATCAAGTCTACTTTCGGTTTCTATTTTGTTAGAACTGTATTATTTGTAAAACACACAGACCGTTAGTTCTATGATACTCCAATTCATATATCATATATTCATGTATATTGTATATGAATTAAAGTATCATCGAGCTCACAGCCTGTGGTTAAACAAATCTTACTTTTTGCAATACATAAAATAATGATAACAAAATTCCGAATTTTAACACAATTACAAAGACTTTGAACTGCACGCAGCATATGGGAATTCCTCATGGTTTCACAGTAATTATTAGAACCAAAGTGAAATCCCTGACATGTCTTGTTTTTCACAAGAACATCGATTATGTGAATAACCCTGTTAGGATGCTGCTAAAATGTTAAACGAGATACTGCGGGGATTACAACAGAGGCATTGTGTAAAGATCTGTGTCTCTGTTTTATATTTTGATCATTCGAACCAAGGACCCTGTATAAATATGGTCCTTGCCTGGACCAAAGGAGCTTGACATTCTACATCGTAGTTTGAATAAATTCTCCTTCTAATAATGAGAATTCTAAGAATGTCAGGCTCCTGTGCCTGAACAAAGATCAGATAGAGAATCTTGGATATATCATATATAATATGGGAATCTACCAAACATGCTTGAGGGCCTAGCGTACTTAAGTACTTAACATGCTCTATAGCTCAAGTTGTTCAGCGAACCAATGTGTTCATTGTTATCGAACGGATAGGGCTATGTTGCCGCATCTGGTGAAAATCAAAATGTTAAAAAGGCGACTTATTAAGTTTTATAAGACAGAACTACATGTTCTAATGCGCTGTTAAATCTTGATCGAGGTTTTCCGGACCTCCTATACATACTTTTTTTCAAAGATTGGCACACACTTATTCCATTTTGACTCCCTTGATAAAATTGCTGGATCCGACCCTGTGTGTCAAGTTTTTCAAGGAATTTGTACTAGTGACCTAAATATTGTTTTCGAAAAATATATTTATGAAACGTTTCCGTAAATCAGATCGTGAATTCAAACTCATACCCAATTAACCCTTTCAAGGTTTCATTCACTTATTTCAAGAGTATTGACTATTAAGGTCTCAAACAGCTGTGTCTGTTGTCTAATTTTTGAGGATCAGGTATCTAAGTCAGGTCTACTTTCGGTTTCGTTTTTGTTTCGGTAGTATTAATCAAACCAAATATATATTTATAGTTATAAAGTATAAAAACTGTAAATTTTAGATGGATTTAAAATGTTCAAATGTTAAACGAGTTATTTATGTATGGTAAATACATTATATAATAGATGGATTAACCAAACTTTCTTTACATATGATTCACTACGTTTCTTGTGCATCTGTCCTTGTTCGCTATTTTGTTTTTAAATCGGACGGATCCCAATATTAAACACATTTCCAGAGTATTTCATTTTGGTTTCCCTTAAAAAAACTAGATCCGCCCCTGTGTATCATAATACTGACCTACAAATCATTTACGAAAAAATTATTTTTAGATACAAATAAAGATCTTGAGAAATTGTATGAATTTAAAACAGTAGCCAGGTTATCCCCATTCTTTAAATCTAAGAGATAAATGATACACAAGTACCAATGTCAAACTTGAAGATAATAGAAAAAAATATTCAGAAAAAAACATAATTTCCATTATCATTAAATAAATACTTAAAGTAGATAAAAGACACAAAATCAGGGTAAATAGTCACGTGAGCTTCAGATCGTAAAAAGTCTAGTTTTTTTCATCAAAATCTTGCAGTAACCAAAATATAGTGACGATTCAAATTGTGCATTAATTAACTATTACAATTCAACGTCCGGATATGCCCATGTTAGCTTGTGACTTGTTATTGTTTACTTTTAATTCTTTGCACAAATGACCTAGTTTACAGTTTTATGTACATTTGTGCAGTGGATAGTTAGCTAGCGATCAGCATTCTCAGGTGAAAACGAGAAATCGATGAAGCACATGTATGTTAACCTTATAAGTTGTTTTTATCACGTGACTACATATCACAAAATGATGTATGTCATTAACATATCAAGTTTAAATCGTCTAAGTGATAAAGACCATACAGAGTATAAATTATTTTAATCTGTTATATATCCTTTGTAAATATATACATTTACACATGTTTAAAGTAATGTTTACATAACAGAAGATAAAGTATGTTAAGATTGTAATGAAGAGTTCAGAATGATTTTATAAAATTTCAGGTAAAATGACAGCAGTTACCACATCGTTCATCCCGGATCTATAGCACTATAGGCTACGTGCAACATTTCGAGTGGAGTGTTTCGAAGGTTTTATGTTCGATCCTCGTCCATACTAGTCATACCCTTCCATTAAATTTAAATAATATCGATTTTACTCCATTATTAAGGTATACGCAGATGTAGACGGTCTTATGTAAAGGTGAATGCTAGGTATTGACGAAGTCCAAGAAAAGCTTGGTTATGTAAGCTGGTCTGTGTAAAATGACTATAATTTCCAATGAGACGCCATTAATCCCAACAAAAGAACCCGTTAAGTATACACTTTTTTATTCTGTGTAAACTATATAAGCATCCCTTAGATACCATATGTCATTGGTGCACGCAAAGTCCTGGATGAGAAACATCATAAGCAATATAGCTAATATATATAGATATAGCCATATAACTATTTTGTCAAGGTCTTTTATTCATTCATTGGAAATTAATATCACTTCGTTACTACTTATTTTCTTATTATTTTCTAATACCGAGTTGAAATTTGCGAGTAATTACGACCATGTATGATAGATATACTTGGTGTATACATTCGACAAAAAAGGAGTAAACACTCGCTCTAATACACTGATCTTATTATTATACATTTTAAACCGGCGCACAAATCTAGAACATTAGTATTTGTTTTTACTTTGAAAGATTTTTGTATTTTTTGCACCACTAACCCCACACTTGACAATCCTGTAACATGCATTTATTTTGTTTATATTTATAAAGATCAATTCTTAGCTTTTGACATTGAACCATTTTGTATTCATGCATTTATGTTAAAATTTGTTTACGTGTTTTTACGGTGTAAACTGTGACGAAATAAAAGATATGTTCTGTTCTAAAAAAGTTCTTTACAACGTTAAAAATAGAGTTGAAAGTCTTATGAAAATTACACTGTCAATCAGCAATAGAAGATACATATACATTTATCGGCAGTCAACATAGCCAGTTATATAAACTTGATAAAGGAAAGCTTTTTCGGTAAATTGAAGTTTTCAATAAGACAATTTGTTATTGTTTGTTTTTACATGAACCTATTGTACAAGTGTAACTAAAGAAACTGGTATAACTCCAAGTGGCAATTGTCATTCGACTCTCCATTCCCAGGCTAAAAACCCTTAGGTTCTTGATAACGTTTTTCGTGTTTTGTTGTTCGTCGGGTCATTTTTAACATATTAAGTTAAATCTATGAATATATCAGGCAACTTTTACTAATTAGTGTTTGTCAGGATGACACCAATGAATTAATTATCAGACTAGCCACACGTTACTGAGTATGTAAGTACATTTCACTTGTTTTGTAAGCTAGTGTTTGTCTGTTTGTCAGGACAACACCAATGACTAAATTATCTGGCTAGCCACAACCTTCACAGTATGTTAGAACTAGTTTTGTTGGATACTGTGGCTAGTGTTTGTCAAGATGACAACAATGACTAAATTATCCGGCTATTCACAACACACAGAGTATGTTAGTACTAGCTTTGTTTGCTAGTGGTTTTGTTAGGATGACATCAATGACTAATTTATCAGACTAGCCATACCATACAGTGTATGTAAGTACTAGCTTTATTTGCTGGTGTTTTTGTTAGCATGCTATCAATGACTAAATCATCTGACTAGCTACAACCTACAATGAATGTAAGTACTAGCTTTGTTGACTGGTGTTTGTCAGGATGACATCAATGACTAAATTATCAGGCTAGCCACAACCTACAGAGAATGTAAGAACTAGCTTTGTTGGCTAGTGATTGTCAGGATGACATCAATGACTTAAATATCAGGCTAGTCACAACCTACAATGTATGTAAGTACTAGCTGGGCTGGCTAGTGTTTGTCAGGATGACACCAACGACTAAATTATCTTGCTAGTCACAACCTACAATGTAAGTACGAACTAGTTATGTTGGCTAGTGTTTGTCAGAATGACACTAATGACTAAAATATCAGATAAGCCATAACCTACGAAGTATGCACTTACTTATTGGCCAGTGTTTGTCATGATGATATCTAAGACTAAATTATCAGGCTAGCCACAACTTACAGAGTATATAAGTACTAACTTTGTTGGCTAGTGTTTGTCAGGATGGCATTAAGAACTAAATTATCAGGCAAGGCAAAAACTAGAATGTATGTTAGTACTAACTTTGTTGGCTAGTGTTTGTCAGGATGACATCTATGACAAAATTATCAGGCTAGTAACAAGATAAAGTGCATGTAAGTACTAGCTTTGTTGGCTAGTGTTTGTCAGGATGGCATTAAGAACTAAATTATCAGGCAAGGCAAAAACTAGAATGTATGTTAGTACTAACTTTGTTGGCTAGTGTTTGTCAGGATGACACAAAATGGCTAAATTATCAGGCTAGTAACAACCTACAGAGTATGTAAGTACTAGCTTTGTTGGCTAGTGTTTGTCAAGGAGAACGAATGATTGAATTATCAAGCTGGCCACTTCATGCAGAGTATGTAGTCAGTAATATTATGTTCACAATTATTAAAAAGTTAATGTTAATTAAATTAAAACAATACACCTGGTCTGTTTACAATATGTTTTATTGAAGTGACTGAAAACAATAATTCAGAAAAAATTATTTATATTAAAAGATTTAAAGAAAAAGAAAATGATAACCAAAATATAAAGGATGAGTACAATAACATCTTAATCAAAATATCAACTATTGATAATTTGAGAAATCAAAATACACAAAAATGAACAACTGTAAGCATTATATAATATTCAAATACAAGAGTCAACAACTACTAAAGGGAAATACAAAACATTAACATCAAAGTAATTAAGTACGAGTATTACATGGTTGTACAAAATATTTCACACAAATGACTAAATAAGTATTTAGTATAACTAAAATATAATTTCCCAGTAAAAATTCCCGCAATACAAATCTATGTTCATGACCACCGAACATTTCTAGGAAAACTGATATCTAATTGTTTATTGTAATTCTAATGTTTTCACCATGTCTAGAGTTAAAAATGAATTAATTATTTTGTATGAACAAAAATAAACTATTTTCAAATCAAAGGGAGATAACAACTCACTTTCATAAAACATTTTTATTACTAACCTTTGAAACAGAAAATTGTTCTATAAATCTTACCAATGCAAACTGTAAATATGATGTAATAAATGAAAACTATTATCTTTTGTATTTCTACTATGTTTTTTGAAACATTGATGACAATAAATCTGAATTGTGGAAATTCTACCTCAAAATTTATATTAACTCACAATAACATTAATGTCATATTAAATAAAACATATGGTAAAATATTTAGTTCTAAAAAATAACTAAGTATAAAACAGTTTCCCTGTCTAAAGATCCCGGGCAAAATATGTTGGTGAAAACTTAAATAATTCAGGTTCTTAAAAAGTGAGAAACTAAGCAAATGTCTTTATTAATATGCATTAAAGCCCCATTACTAAATTGAACGCTGATAATTGTCAAGTATCATGTTTTTGCTTCAAACTTATGCAAACATTAAAGTAATATATAAAACGCACCACAGGACCAAAACTCTCAAGTATTTTCTCCAGAATTTATAATAATACGGTGTTGAAATTCGCGAATAAAATCGAAAGTAAAGACTACGGAAAAATCACGGAACCCAACGAACGAGGTCGGAATATCCCGTCGTGGCTAAAAATAGCTACAACTTCAATTCGGATGTAAATAAATTTTCTGCTTTGATAAATACACGTTTTGTATGGTGAATTTCGTGCGATAGCTAATTAGAATTCACGAAACTCACGTTTATAGTTTTATAAAATCACACATGAACATATACTGACGAGAAAAAGAAACGCATCAATTAAGTCTTTAAATATGCATTTTTATTAATGTTTTCTCTTGTTATTCTGTTCACGGAAATTATGTACCTAGTTGAAATGAGACGTTTTTTTAGCATCAGTTTTAGCATCAAACTTGCACGCACTGGTTTTTCGTAAATCAATGAAAAAACGATTTGATATATCCAACACTTTACATTGTCGTGTAAGTTTCATCAAACACATTTCAATCAATTTGATTGGCTGAAAGAGTATCTCCGTAGTCTAATTTGCATGTTATAAAAGTACCCCACTTTTATAAGAAACTGATATTTTGAAGAACTTGACCCCTAAAAGGGAACCCGCTAGGGAGAGGTATTATAATCCCAAGGCGGTTATATTCTATAGTCTTTTAGATAGTATTAATTGATTTAAGATTGACGATAAAGAGTTTGTCTTCGTTCAGTGGCTTTAAGAAACATATGATAAGTTTGTTAATATAATATAAGACAATTTACATGTTGTATTTTCTACAGAAAAGATTGCATAGATCCTTAACTTCACTCATTGCATTAAACTGTAATGACATTCCAAAAAATTATCTTGCCTTACAATATAGAAGAAGAAAAGGTACTGAAACGTATGCAAGGGACGTTGGCGAGTGGATTTTTCTTTCATAGTTCTGTCAATGCAGGTGGTAAACCAAAGGTAAGTTGGTGAGTGGATATTTAGTTCTGTCAGTACAGTTGGTAAACCCCTACTAGATTTTCTGGAACATATCCTGCAGAACTGAACAATCGTTTTAGTCTTGGATGAATACTGACAGACCGTGGGTATTGTGGACAGTTTGTTTTTTCAACAATCAATCCACGTTTCTGTCCATTTCTATCACACTGAACAATAGTCTGTAAATTAAAGTTTGCAACAATTACATTTCCATGATCATCAACACAAACACCATCAGGTCTTATATCAGGATCTGTAATTGTCTCAATGTAATCACATTGACCATTGAAACAAACCAAGCCTTTAAAAAGATCTCCTACAAATAATCTATTATTTTTGTTATTAAATGTGATATGATTACTACATTCAAAGAGAGCTTGTCCATTATTATCACTGGTAACAGTCTTCAATATATTACCAGACATATCATACATATACAATGATTTGCTTTCGTCGGTAATGTATAGTTTATCATCATTGTATGCTATTCCGTAAATATAACCATGATATATTCTGATTGAATGGGTCGATGATAACTGATCATGAATTGATACAAATTGAACCATGTTATGACATGCAACAGCTATCTCATTTTCTCCTACCATACATACACCTTTAGGATTTTCAGGCACCTTACAATAATCTATTAATGATGATGATGAGATATTGAAACGTTTCAGGTTGTTGTTCTGACAGTCAGTAAACAGAACTGTGTCATCAACGACACATGATCCAGTTATAAGACAGTTTGATGTATCGTCCTGTAGTTTGACATTCATATCACATATCTTTGTATATTTATATAGATCTTTGTTTCTTGATAACGTGGCTGATGTGTCTCCTAAACTTTGTTTACTCTTTAAGCTGGTTCTCAAGTCTTCAAACGGCTTAAATATTACTTCTGCATGGTGGACACTTGAAGACGAGATTTCATCTGTGTCAATGGTCTTGATATATTGTTGAGCGATCTTAGAACAGACAAATTGTTGAGCTATATTTCCTGTATCTTGCATTAGTAGTTGTTGTAGATTCTTCAAGTGGTCAATCGAATCTTCGTAATTCTTCCTTTCGTCTAGGAGCTGTGTTTCCAATTTCTTGTATTCATTTTCAATATCCTTGATAGTCACTTCTTCTAACTTTCTCAGCAGTTGTTCCATTTCCATTCTGAAATCATTAGCAGCTTTGATGGCAGTTTCTTTTGATTCTCGTAGTTGTTGAAGAATGTCATCACTTTCATTTTGTCGTTCATTCATATCGTCAAGCATTCTGCTAATATCAGAACCAGTTTTAGATGTATCTGTTTTACTGTATAGTTGATTAATGTTGTCAGAGACAGAGATCATACCAACACAGGTTCTGAAATATTATAAAACAACTTAAATATATTTTGTTATGAGAAGCTTTAAATGTAGTTCAAAAACATTGCATTCGTTGACCGCACCAAATCATAGTAGGATCATTTCCGCTGAAATATTCCAGAATGTTTTTCGTTTTCCGGTTTTACCCAGGTGTTTATTTCAGACTCTAAGATTGCGATATACATGTATATATAGATTAACTCTCTAAACGTTTATATGAAAGTGAGTTAAGACGGCACTTTGAAATAACATTATGTCTGGTCACAAACTACATTACAAACTCTTGTTTCCTCAATGTGAACGGATACAGATTTTTCAACACTGTAAAACACAGCCAGTTGTCATTTTATTAACACGGTTCAATAAAAAAAACCATTTGTGAACATTTTTATTATAAGTACAATGGCCCTTTTGCCAAGCTTCTGTATATTCTAGCTTATATATCTAAATAACACATTCAATTATGTACAAGTTTTCTACGGATTCCATGACAGAACAAAACAATATTCTTTCCTTGTAACGTCTGATACATATTAATTTTTGCATAGAAAATATTAAACAAAGTCCGATTGACGTTTTGTAAGACGATATTGCAATACACTTATGGACATGTTCCTTTTTTATATTATAGGTGATTCTAGACCCCTCTGACCCCCGCTAGATACGCCTATGTATAATCAAGATTCGGGTTTACAATAGTCTGTAATATTAACATATTTCGTGTTTAAATTTAGATAGGTTTAATATTTAGAACAAATTAAGTTTACTCACCTATGATCTTCTGCTGCACAAATATAACAACACACAACATCATGGTCCTTACAAAACATATCCAATATTTTCCCAGCATGTTTGCTACACTGTTTCGTTGGAAATGCAGGTAGAGCCCTCGTTTGTCCTGGTGTCGGAACGGCAGAGTTGTCTATAAGAGAATGTCCTTTAGTAATAGGAATTTTTCCATGAACTATTAAACAGTCCTCACAATAATATCGCTGACATTCTATACAATATTTTAACGCTTCTTTTATTACATGATCTTCGGCACAAGAATTACAAATGTAATCAAAAGTCTCCTCCGACATATTTAGTTTACTCCCCCAAGTCGCCATCATGTAAACTTTGTCCTAGTCGATATTTACAAGCGTGTATGTAATATAAATTTTTCGGGGTTAAGGTATCTAAATCTTCGGTTTCGTTTTTTTCGGAAGTATTAATCAAACCAAGTATACATTTATAGCTATAAAGTATACAAACTGTAAATTTTAGATAGATTTAAAATGTTCAAATGTTAAACGAGTTATTTATGTATTGTTAATACATTATATAATAGATGGATTAACCAAACTTTCTTTAAGTATGAATCACTACGTTTCTTGTGCATCTGTCCTTGTTCGCTACTTTGTTTTTAAGTCGGACGAATCCCTCTATTGAACACATTTTCAGAGTATTCAATTTTGGTTCCCCTTGAAAAAAAAATACCACACTCGTCCCTGTGTATCATAATACTGACCTACAAATCATTTACGAAAAATGTATTTTTAGATACAAATAAAGATCTTGAGAAATTGTATGAATTTAAAACAGTAGCCGGGTTATCCCCATCCTTTAAATCTAAGAAATGAATACTACACAAGTACCAATGTCAAAGTTGAATTATAAAATAAATATTCAGACAAAATACATTTTTTATTATCATGAAATGAATTCTTAAGGTAGATAAAAGCCACAAAAACAGGGTAAATAGTCACGTGACATCAGATTGTAATAATAATTTTTTTTATCAAAATCTTGCAGTAACCAGAATATAGAGACGATTCAAATTGTGCATTAATTAACTATCACAATGCTATGTCCGAAAATGCCCATGTTAGCTTGTGACTCGTTATTGTTTACTTTAAATTCTTTGCACAAATTAATTATACAAATGACCTTGTTTACGTTTACCGTTCTATTTAACTTTGTGCAGCGGATAGTAAGCTAGCGATCAATATTTACAGGTGCAAACGAGAAATCGATGAAACAAATATATGCTGATAAACCTTATAAGTTATTTTTGTTAATAACGTGACTATATATCCTAAAATGGTATATGTGATTTACATATTAGGTTTAAATCGTCTAAGTGATAACGACCATTATGAATGATTTTAATATGTTATATTTATTTAAGTAAATACACTGTACATACATGTATTCATGGTTTAAGTAGTATTTACATACCATAAGTATTTCTCGATTGTAATGAGGAGTTCCGAATAACATTATAAAAGTATAATGACAGCAGCTACCACACCTCTCAACCCGGATCTGTGTCTTAATACTCATTGGGTTACATGCATCATTTCGAATGAAGTGTCTCGAAGGGTTGTTGATCCAAGACTCGTCAGTACTAGTAATCCCCTTAAATAAATTATAATAATATCGATTTTACTCCATTATTAAGGTATGCGCAAAAGTAGTCGTTCTTATGGAAAGGTGAATGACAAAGTCCCTGTAAAGCTTGGTTATGTAAGCTAATCTGTGAAAAATGTCTATAATTTGCTTTGAGACGGCATTAACCACAAAAAAGACACCCTCAAGTTTGCACACTTCTCTTGTATCCGGTGTAAACCATATTGGCATCCCTTAGCTACCATGTGTTATTGTTGCATACCAAGTTACAGAAGAGAACAATCATAAGCAATATAGCTTATAAAGCATTATAGTAATAAAATTATTTTGTCAAGAACTCATTCAATGGAAATAAAGTTCACTTTGTTATCACTTTGTTATCAAAAGACGTGTCAAAGATTTGCAATAAATTTCGACCATGTTTTATATAAATACATATGAACTATTTTACAGGATACAATTGAAAGTCTTAAATCAATTACACAACTGTCAATCAGTAATGGAAAATAGTCTCGGAAAGCCATTCCCAAGACAAGCCACAAACTGTAAAGTATGAAGGTACTAGCTTTGTTTGGTTATTGTTTGTCAGGATGACACCAATGTCTTAATAATCAGACTAGCCACAACAAACAGAGTATGTAAGTACTAGCTTTGTTGGCTAGTGTTAGTCAGAATAACATCAATTACTAAAAAATCAGGCTAGCTACACCCTACAGAATACGTAAGTACTAACTTTGTTGGCTAGTGTTTGTCAGGATGACATCAATGACTTAATAATCAGGCTAGTCACAACCTACACAGTAAGTAAGAACTAACTTTGTTGGCTAGTGTTTGTCAGAATGACATCAATGACTTAATTATTAGGCTAGTCACAACCTACACAGTATGTAAGAACTAACTTTGTTGGCTAGTGTTTGTCAGAATGACATCAATGACTTAATTATCAGGCTAGTCACAACCTACACAGTAAGTAAGAACTAACTTTGTTGGCTAGTGTTTGTCAGAATGACATCAATGACTTAATTATTAGGCTAGTCACAACCTACACATTTTGTAAGTACTAGCTTTGTTTGCAAGTGTTTTTAGGGTTGACACCAAGGACTAAATTTTCAGACTAGCCACACCCTACAAAGTATGTAAGTACTAGTTTTGTAGGCTCGTGTTTGCAAAAAAGACGTGTATGACTACATTATCAAGCTAGTTACAACCAACAGAGTATGTAAGTACTAGTTTTGTTGGCTAGTGTTTGTAAAAATCACATTAATGACTAAACTATCAGGTTAGCCACACCCTACACAGTATGAAAGTACTAGCTTTGTTGGTTAGTGTTTGTCAGGATGACACCAATCACTTAATTATCTGACTAGCCACAACCTACAGAGTATATTAGTACTAGCTTTGTTGGCTAGTGTTTGTCAGGATGAAATCAATGACTAAATTATCAGGCTAGCCACAACCTTCAATGAATGCAAGTACAAGCTTTGTTGGCTAGTGTTAGTCAGGGTGTCATCAATGATTTCATTAATAAATTTGCCACTTTATGCAGAGTATGTAGTCAGAGATATTCAGTTTACAATCATCAAAAGTAAATGAAAATAAAACAATACTCCTGGTCTGTTTACAAATTTATTTTTTGAATAGACCGAAACAAGAAATTTAAATACGAAAAAGCATATTGTATTCTAAAAGACATAAAGAACAAGAAAATGATAAACAAAACATGAAGGATGAGTACACAAACGGCTTAATCAAAATATCAACTATTGATAATTTGAGAAATCAAAAAACACAAAATACACAAAATAACTATAAGCAGTACATAATATGGAGTTACAATAGTCAACAACTACTTAAGGGAAATACAAAAATATTTACATCAAAGTGATTAAGTATTAAATAGTTGTCCAAAATATTTCTCAAAATGACTAAATAAGTATTGAGTATAACAAAAATATAATTTCCCAGTTAAAATTCCCACAATACAAATCTATGTTCATGACCACCGAACATTTCTAGGAAAACTGATATCAAATTGTATATTGTAATTTTAAATGTTGTCACCATGTCAAGTTTTAAAAAATGTATTAATTATTTTGTACGACCAAAAATAAACTATTTTCATATCAAAGGGAGATAACTCACATCCATAAAACATTTTTATTACTAACTTTGCAACAGAATATTGTTTTTTAAATCTTACCAATGTAAACTGATTGATATGATGTAATAAATGAAAAATATTAGGTTTCGTATTTCTATCATGTTGTTTTGAAACATTGATGACAATAAATCGGCATTGTAGAAATTCTACGTCAAAATTTATATCAACTCACAATAACATTAAAGTCATTTTAACAAAAGTTATATGGGAAAATATAAAGTTCTAAAAAAGAACTAAGTATAAAACAGTTTCCCAGTCTAAAGATCCCAGGCAAAATATCTTGGTGAAAACCTAAATAATTCAGGTTCTAAAAAAGCAAGAAATTAAGCAAATGTCTTTATTAATATGCATTAAGAAACATATGATAATTGTGTTAATGTAATATAAGACAATTTACATGTTGTATTTTCCACAGAAAAGATTGCATAGATCCTTAACTATACCCGTTACATTAAACAGTGATTGCATCCCAAAAAATATCTTGCCTTACAATACAGAAGAAGAAAAAGTACTGAAACGTATCCAAGTTACGTTGGCGAGTGGATTTTTCTGTCATAGTTCTGTCAATGCAGGTGGTAAACCCAAGGAAAGTTGGTGAGTGGAGTTTTAGTTCTTTCAGTTCAGATGGTATACCCGGACTGCATTGTTTGCACAACTATATCCGAAGCTAACAAACATTCGTTTTAGTCTTGGATGAATACTGACAGACCGTCGGTATTGTGTACAGTTTGTTTCATCAACAATCAATCCACGTTTCTGTCCATTTCTATCACACTGAACAATTGTATGTAAATTAAAGTTTGCAACAATTACATTTCCATGACCATCAACACAAACACCATCAGGTCTTATATCAGGATCTGTAATTGTCTCAATGTAATCACATTGACCATTGAAACAAACCAAGCCTTTCTTATCATCACCTACAAATAATCTATTATTCTTGTTATTAAAAGTGATATGATTACTTGTTTCAAACAGAGCTTGTCTATTATTGTCACTGGTAACAGTCTTCAATATATTACCAGACATATCATACATGTACAAAGACTTGCTTTCGTCGGTAATGTATAGTTTTTCATCATTGTATGCTATACCGTAACTCTTACCGTGATTCATTTTGATTGAACGGGGCAATGTTAACTGATCATGAATTGATACAAATTGAACCACGTTATAACATGCAACAGCTACCTCATTATCTCCTACCATACAAACACCACTTGGACTTTTAGGCACCTTACAATAATCTAATAAAGATAATGATGGGATATCAAAACGTTTCAGCTTGTCGTTCCGACAGTCAGTAAACAGAACTGTGTCATCTACGACACATGATCCAGTTATAAAACAATCAAATGTATCGTCCTGTAGTTTGACATTCATATCACATATATTTGTAATGTTATATAGATCATTGTTTCTTGATAACGTGGCTGATGTGTTTCCTAAACTCGGTTCACTCTCTAAGCTGGTTTTCAATTCTTCAAACGGCTGGAATATAACCTTTGCATGGCGGACACTTAAAGACGAAACTTCATCTGTGTCAATAGTCTTGATATGTTGTTGAGCAATCTTAGAACAGACAAATTGTTGAGCTGTATTTCCTGTATCTTGCATTAGTAGTTGTTGTAGATTCTTCAAGTGGTCAATGGAGTCTTCGTAATTCTTCCTTTCGTCTAGGAGCTGTGTTTCCAATTTCTTGTATTCATTTTCAATATCCTTGATAGTCACTTCTTCTAACTTTCTCAGCAGTTGTTCCATTTCCATTCTATAGTCATTAGCAGCTTTGATGGCAGTTTCTTTTGATTCTCGAAGTTGTTGAAGAATGTCATCACTTACATTTTGTCGTTCATTCATATCGTCTAGCATTCTCTTAATATCAGAACCGATTTTAGATGTATCTGTTTTACTGTATAGTTGATTAATGTTGTCAGAAACAGAGATCATACCATCACATGTTCTGAAATATTATATAACAACTTAATGTATATTTTTGTGGGAAGTTTTAAATGTTGTTTAAAAACATTGCAATTGTGAACCGTACCAAATCATAGTAGGATCATTTCCACTGTAATATTCCAGAATCTTTTTCGTTTTCTAGTTTTACCCAGGTGTTTTTTTCAGGCTCTAAGATTGGGATATATATAAAGATTAACTCTCTAAACATTTATATGAAAGTGAGTTTAGCTGGCACTTTGACATAACATTAAGTCTGGTCACAATCTCCATTACAAACCCTTGTTTCCTCATTGTAAACGGATACAGAATTTTCAACACTATAAAACACAGCCAGTTGTCATTTTATTAACACGGTTCAATAAAAAACATTTGTGAACATTTTTATTATAAGTACAATGGCCCTCTTGCCAAGTTTCTGTATATTCTAGCTTATATATCTGAATAACACATTCAATTATGTACGTGTTTTCTACGGATTCCATGACAGAACAAAACAACTTTCTTTCCGTGTAACGTCTGATACATACATTTATTTGCATAGAAAATATTAAACAAAGTCCGATTGACGTTTTGTAAGACGATATTGTAATACACTTATGGACAGAATCCTTTTTTTAAATAATAGGGGAGTCCGGACCCCCCTGACCCCCGCTAGATACGCCTATGTATAATCAAGATTCGGGTTTACAATAGTCTATAATATTAACATATTTTGTGTTTAAATTTATATAGGTTAAATATTTAGAACAAATCAGTATTACTCACCTATGATCTTCTGCTGCACAAATATAACAACACACAACATCATGGTCCTTACAAAACATATCCAATATTTTCCCAGCATGTTTACTACATTGTTTTGTAGGAAATGCAGGTAGAGTCATTGGTTGTCCTTGAATCGAAACGGCAGAAATTTCCAAAAGAGAATGTCCTTTAGTTACCGGAATTTTTCTATGAACCTTTATGCAATCTTGACAATAATATTGCTGACATTCAATACAATATTTTAAAGCTTCTTTTATCTCATCGTCTTCAGCGCAAGAATTACAGTTGTAATCAAAAGTCTCCTCCGACATATTTAGTTTACTCCCCCAAGTCGCCATCTTGTAAACTTTGTCCTAGTCGATATTTACAGGTGTGTATTTAGTGTGAATTATTTGAGTATGTTATATCTAAATCAAGTCTACTTTCGGTTTCGATTTTGTTTCTGTATTATTTGTTTAACCCACAGACCATTAGCTCGATGATACTCCAATTCATGTATACGGTCATTCTCAATAGATAGGTCCATCGGACAAAATAATACATAGCTCAATGTTAGTAAGTAAGAAAATACTTTTTAGTATTTCGTCCATTGCCTAATACATGTCCAATGATTGTGGATAAAAATGACAAAAATCGGACTATTAATAAAATCGTAACCACCATTTTAGACCCTTATTTTAAATTTCCGTTACTGTCGCCAGTCCACCCCTGTGTTGTTTGCAATAAAATTGCAGAGAACATGGTCACTGAAAGAGTTAAATTTGCATGCATATACATTGGTAATCGATTGAAATTTGTATTTAAAAGGGTCCATAAAACAGTAAGTCAGACATTTTTGAAATATCTAATGCAGAGTGCATGTCGCCAGACTTTGTACTTTTCATAAAATTTCCGATACCGTATCTACTACAGCTAGATTGGAAAGCAAAATATCAACACAGAATAAAAAGGAACGTGTAAAAGTTATCTTAGTTCCATTGATTCTTAAATAAATTGACAAAAACCTGTGGTATATATGAAATAAAAAATATTTGAATGACAAATGTGAAAGGGGTCAATAAAAAGTAAATAAGCAAAATTTCCGTTACCGGTATTATTGAAAATACCAGTTACATCGAAGCGGTACAATGGCGATTGATACATCAATTGACTATAACTGTTTATAGATAATCGAATAAGTCATCGTTTATAACACGGTAGAGCACAAACGACGTAATTTCAATACGAATTTAAAATTTCCGTTATCTAAATTTCCGTTACCGCGTTTGGTGTATTAATCATATTTCTTTTCGCAGGGACACAGCGCCAATCAGTACATCATCGTATTTACGTCATTTATGACTTCAAAATGCCCCGTGGTTAAATAATACATCATAAAGTGTGTAAAATGATGGAGAAATAGCTTAATTATGAAGATTTTTTTTCAAGTCTACAGTACTTTTACTTATTGCGATGTTAGTTATGTTTGGCTGAAAATAATGTGCTTATTATAAATTATTACCTACGAGCAGACACATGACTTCAAATTGAAATATTGATTAACGCCAAGAAATGATAAAAATACGACACTCAGAGATTGTAAGTGTAAAAAATTTCCGTTACTATGTGGTAACGGATATTTATTTTTTTGTAAGTAATAAAACAACATGGTAAGTTTGAATATGGATTCAAGTAAATACTATTTTTACCAAAGGTTAATAACAGATTCGTAGAAGTCTGAAACAAGTTCACTAAATACCATTAGACAATAGCTTATAGCAGATTTTTTACGTTTAACTCATCGGAGCACGAACTGTTATAGGTTAGCTTTACTGATCGGTGTTTGTCCGTCGTCCGTCAAAACTTTCTTAAAAATATAATAAAAATATATAATGTAATATAAAAAATAGTATTGCCAAAATTTTTAAAGCTGATAGTTACGAACTTCTGCGCAAAACAACTCATAAAGGTCATCGACAAAGATTTTGCCACGGGGTCAATATTGACGCCTCCCCAGGGGTCATCAGATTAAATATTGGTCCTAACCAGGGGTAAGAAGAATAAACATGGAGCTATGAAAAGAAATATTTAAAATAATTTCTTTAATTGTATGGCCCAGTGCTTTATTTTTTTTGCATTGTGAACTCAAGGTCACAATTTTTTACAGCTAAATATGAATGCGTTAAACGATTACGAGTCAGATGCCTTTAGGATCTGGTGCTCTCGTGAGCGATCCAGTCACCGTAGAACCCCCTCTATACCCTTTTTATATTTCAATATAAATATGTAAAAATACATCAGCTTATTGAATTAAAATAAACGTCATTTTGGTTAAATATTGTTGCAAAGATCAAACAATATCAGGAGGCAGAAATCTCCGTGAACAAAATTTCCGTTACTATGTTGTTGTTTTTTTGCGGATAAGCGCTTTTTACTGAGTTATAATCTTCCATATGCTTAATTAGAGTCTTAATTCCTAATGTTTCAACTGAACGTCGTCATCTGTTCATCAAACTCATTAGAGTTTTCAAATTTATGACGTGTTTGTTATATTAGTAATAAAGCAGTTTTCCTATGTAGAACAAATGATATGAAAAAGATTACGCTTTATTCATGTTAGCTGCGTGACTAAGCAATAAAATGCAACTTAAAAGTAACACATTTGTTGGTTCAATTTAAGTCTTGAGGGATTTGACGATATTTTAAACCTACATAATTAGTCTAAAATTTCCGTTACCGTTGCACTTGTTCATTTTACATGTACATGCCGTCTAAGTATGCAGCTTAACACAGGTAATATGAACATTTTTTGTATGGACAATGATCAAACTTAAGTATAAGAAACTGCAAGTTATCATTATGACACCCACAAATAATAGAAAACAAATGGTGTGTTACCAATGATTACATTGTTGATTCCATCATTAGCATTGAAAAGTGTTCCCAAAGTTTAGTGCAGAGTTATGGCTTAACAAATAAGCCCTTCAAGTCGTATTTTTTATTTCTAGACAAAGATATGTATACTTGTTGAAAACCAAATCAGTTATTTGGTACGAAAGTACATATTTGTGAATACACCTTTATTGTCTTCAATGAGGGTACAGCATCAGATATCAAAAACGAATAGTCAAACTTTTACACCTTATCCTCTTCATATGGTCAGAGCACTGGTAATAAGATAGTTATGCATCCTGAAACTTAGATTAACATCCCTGATACATGCATAATAACGAACAAATCATTTACAACTGATTTGTTTGAAGCTGATTTTTCACATTTTCACAAAACCAGATGGACCTATCTAATGAGAATAACCGTATAATATATATATATAATATGATGAAATTTTTTTTATCTATCTATCTCTGTATAATGCTAACCCCTCTCTCGGTATTATTATATATATTTATTACATATTAGTACTAATATATGAATTAGAGTGTCATAGAGCCTGTGGTTAAACCAATCATACTTTTTGCTGTATTACATGTAATAATGCAGGGGTTCAGGGATTTGTAACGATAAGTAAATGTAATCGATTTTCGTAAAATTTCACTGTCGATGCTATTATTTCGGCCAATACGGAAAACAAGAATAATAAGTTTAAATAAAGATATTCACATGAAATTTTGTACCAGTACCATTCAAATTGACGTAAATGTAAGGAAAATGTATTTCTAGATGGTTTTGAGGTAAATTACGCTCACAGACTGTGTCATATAAAAAATGCATTTTCCAGCCGATCTGCCATTTTTAGCCCAATTTTACATCACCTGAAGTCATATTTTCTTTTATATAATTGCAACACTGTTTTGTCAAAAACTTCAGAAATATTCACAAGTTGCATGGAAGACATGTACAAAAACATAAATCAAGTTTTTAAACTCTAAAATAGTTTGTACAACCAGTTATAGACAGTTCTATTTTGACGCCCTTGATAAAATTGCTGGATCCGACCCTGAGTGAGTGAGTGTCATACTTTTCAAGGACCTTGTACTACTGACCTAAAAATCGTTTTCGAAAAATATATGTATGAAACCTTTTTCGTAAATCACATGGTGAATTCAAACTTGTACTCTATAAAACCTTTCACGGTTTCATTCACATATTTAAAGAGTACTGACTATTAAGGTCTCAAACAGCGTGAACATAAACTGTCATAATTCAGACTTGAATTGTTTTAGGGTCTCAAGCCATTGACATTGGTCAATGTCATCCTTACATGTAAGTACGCGGTTATCGTTCTTTGTAACGGGCACCTGTTGGACGTAATTACCGTCGTTGCCACGATCAATTGCGCTTGCGCAAGTAAACTTCCGGTGAATATTTTCATTTTAGTTTTAAGATACACTGCGGGAGAATTAAGTGCATATTTAGGAGGCTTTTTTCTTTGATACTGAGCTGAATTGATTTATAATTATTCAATTTGTAAGTATCTAACATTTGTTGTGTAGATGGGGTTGTTTTCAGCGTTTAAGATCGGCAACTATGCATGACAATCGATTTGTTTAACATAGTGGGTGGGGTACAAGATCTACAGACTACATGTATCAGCTGATTCAGTGATTGAAAAAGTTGACGCTATCAGCCGTATGTTTGTGGTTAAATGGTATTTTGTTATAGTTTTCAAGTTTGAAAAAGTATTTATGATATAAAGTTCTAAATTCTGGCCATGCAATTACCAAGGTTTTAAATAGTCCTAAATATAAGACCCTACGTAACTTTTTTATCATTTTGACATTTCTCTGTTACGTAGGGTCTTAACGGATAGCTTCAAAAACGCATAGCAAAAATTTTAGTGTACAGACATCGAATCAGGTCTGAACGATCTACTCGTTTTAATTCGAAAAATTTGCAATAAAACGATACACCAATAGAAAGATAAACGAAAAATACACATGATGAAAGTAAAATAATTTCAAATGCTAACCTTAGACAGTCGAAAAATCCATTTAAAATCCTTTATTAACGAGTACTTTCAGTTTTTCACAATAATCGTGCAATAATAGCCAAAGCAATCCGAATTTAAATTTGGTCACGCCATTTGTAAGAAATGATTTTGAACGAATATATTAGGTACAGTATAAAAGCCAGTATCCGGACCGTTCCGTGCATACTTGTGACTGTTGACAGTAAGAACGACTACTCTTGAGAGATTAAAATTCGTTTAAGTAAACTGTAAGCGATTCGAAACTTTATTTACCGACACGAATTCAGTTCAAAATGGAGGCAAGCGGCGACAATCCTGGATAGCAGGAAAAGTAATTGGTGTTTTCATATGGGAAACAAACTGATTTTTATCTTTTGCTTTATGGAAAGAATAAAAGTAAACTTTTATCTATCGATTGGTGCTAATTTGACCCACATTCATTTACTTTTTGAAAAAAATATTTTGCTATGCGTTTTTGAAGCAATCCGTTAAGACCCTGCATAACAGAAGAACGTCCGTATGATAAAATAGTTATGCAGGGTCTTATATTTAGGACTAGGTTTTAAAGATCTGTAGCGTAGTGTTCCATGACCATTTCTAATTAATGTGTAGATCTATCTATCTTATGGAGGCTGATAAATAATTCATAAAAGTTTTCTAACTAGACTATAAAAGGTACAGTGTTGGGAAGATATTGTATTAGCTGTAATGTTGGATAGGGCAGGTGATCTAGGTTACTTGGTGCAATTTGTCTGCTGCATATTTATTCTTCTTTCAGTTACAGGGCAAGATCCCTTTCTGGGATATTGTTGCACAGCTAGGTGATTGGTTAAAGACATACTGTGGCGCAAAAGATTAAAAATGTTAAAATCTTCCAAAACTATGTACACTGATCATTGTTTACAGTTAACAGTCAACTAGCGACAAGCGAGTTGACTTGCACCCATTGTTTACATCTCAGCAAGCCCCTGTTTGAATGCATCAAGACTTGGGGCTGTTGTGATGTGGTTCGGCAGCTGGTTCCAGTCTTGTAGTCGAGGAAAAAATGACTGGCAGAGATAGTCTGTTCTACAGTATGGAACTATGAAGCAGAGGCTGTTTCCTCAGGTTGTTGTCTAGGCTGGGCCAAAATGTGGTTCTGTGTGAATGTCTGTTAAGCAATTGATGATATGGTTGTCTACTGTGCTTTAGAGTCTGCCATCCAAGGTCTGCTATCATTTGGGATATACTGGTTGTTATTGGGTAGTAACCTTTGACCAATCTTGCTGCTCTATTCTGGACCACTTCAAGCTATCTGATGCAGGTTCTTTGCATGTGGGTTCTAAGCTGTGGAGGCAATACTCTAGGAAAGGTCTTACAACCACTGAGTAGGTGTGTACCTTATTTTAATGTCTGCTTAGCAGCTGAATAAGTTACACTGCAAGATGGCTGGGCTATTGTTGGCTTTCTTGATTGTTTGGTCGACAATAATGCCAGGATTATGGAGATCCTTGTAAGTTGTAAATGATTAACCATAAAGTTGGTAAATTGACTTCATATAGTAAACGGCAGGGCTTGAACTAGACTTTCAGACTCAAGGGTCACTGGGTCAATGACCCTTCAGTCAAAATTTTCAGGGGTCAAAATCAAATTTTCAGGGGTCAAAATCAAATTTTCAGGGGTCAAACTATACTTCACACGCTTTCGTCCATAGATTTTAATGTTGTTGTTATAGCTTCATGCAATTACTTCAACTACTAAGATTTCAGGGTTCTCACTAGGATTTTACAAGTAGGAGCCCAAGACTCTTACTGAGAAAAGTGGACCCACAGCCAAAAGTTGGAGTCCCATATTTTCTGCATGAGATTTTATAAAACAACATTTACGTTATAGTTTCTGTCACATTTGACAAACAGACCCATGTATAAAATCACATTCAGTATGGCAATGCCTTTGTTGTAACTTAAATTTTGTAAAATTCACGGAATATAGTGATTTTGTATCAAATTGTTAACTAAAAATATTTATTTTTCATTTAAGTTGATCAGATCTTCTGGTTAAGCATATTTGCTTGCTGGTATATGTTCATCAATGGAGATAAAAATCATAAAGGGTCATTTAAAAAATAATTTATGTTCAAAATGTCCTAAATTTTGACCTTTCTTTGTTTAAATAATTTCTTTAAAAATACAGTCTGCTATTAATATCATACCTTTAGTTAAATCATGCTTTTCATGTAGCAATAGATGCTATTTATTGTTTTTTAAAGTCTAAAACACGTTTGTAACTGATAGATTATGTGACCAATATTTTAAAATTTTCACATATTCAACGGATGTTTATTCTTGAAATAAAAAAATTGAGGGAATTTCCCTTACTTATTGCTAAATTAAGAAAATATAAAAATCAAAATGATAAAACATAATTTAATTACAACGTAATTTGAACAAGGTTTCACTTTATTGGCGATAGCGTCAGTTGCGAAAATGTATGACAGTACGAAAAGAAAATAATTGAATGTAAAATAATTTGGGTTTTTTAACGATTATTTTGACGTGGAATTTAACGATTATTATTATCATTTAATCAGAGTTTATTATTGTTGTCAACTTTAATTGTCTTTAAAAAAAACATTTGCAAACTGGCTACTGCGTCTATTTAAACTGCGTCACAACATGCTCATAATTAAATACAATTATCAATTTAACGGCAAGCATCAAAAAGCTTATCTACTTTAATCAATGCAATATCATCAGGGATGAGCCGAGAGGGCGATTCGGGCGAAGAAGTCGCCCTTTCCGTTTAAACTTCGCTCTATTAGCACATCAAAGCGAAAACGAAGTCGCCGACATTTTCGGAAAATCAATGAAAAAATTATGACCCAGATTATGACAGTCCTCGAGACCTCGATTTAACGACGGATGGAACGTATCTTACATCCGCATTTCTTACGTAATCGACCTACCAACTACGCAGGAGTTGTGCTGTTAGTATACACGCCTTAAAAGCCGATAATTAGTGACTCGTTTGTTTATCAATGCCCCCTCTGTATATTGTAACCTTTAAGATCAACCAGCGTCCGCTTAAAAATCAATAGTGCTATATGTCGGCCCGATAAGTTTGATATCGTAATTAAACGATTAAAATTAACAAACACGTGTCAAACTGTGATACTACAATAATAAAAGTAGATAAAGCTTTTTGAATGCTTGCCGTTAAATTGATAATTGTATTAAATTATGAGCGAGTTGTGGGGCAGTTAGAAAAGACGTAATTAGCAGTTTGCCAATGATTGCGTATGTTTTCGAGACCCACGCTATCGTCAATCAAATGAAGCAAGGTTAAATCTACGTTAGTAATTTAATAATCTTATTATTTTGATTATAAGTTCTTCTTAATTAAGCAATAGATAACGGGGAAATTCCCTCAATTTTTCGATTTCAAGAATAAACACCGGTTGGTTCAAGTGAATTTATGAAAATTGTCGAAGTATTCGTCACGTAATCTACCCGCTTGCAGACTCTAAAAAATCAATAATCAGCATACATTGCTACACAATATGTTATATTTAAGGAAATGTATGTTCTTTACAGCAGTCCTAATTAAATAAAAAATATTTAAACAAAGAAGGGTCAAAAACGAGGACACTGATAACATATTTTCCAAAAATGGTCGTATATGCATTTTTAATCTCTTTTGATGAACATATACTAGCAAGTAAAAATGCTAAACCAAAAAGAAGAACGTTTTATTGAAACAAAAATTAGATAATTTAAGTTTACAATTTGATACAAAATCAATGTGTTCTGTGAATTTTGTGTAAAACATAGAACAAATAACTCAGTAACCAAACATCCAAGGAGTATTTAATACACTACTTGTGAGTTACAGCAGACATATCATTTACTAAATGTAATAGTAATTACATGTATTTAAAGGAAAGAAGTTCTAGAAAAGTTTGCATTTGAGAAGTTTATGAATACTGTTCAAAACATTCCATTCGGCTCATCGAACTTTTCCCGCTTGTCTATCCTCACTTCTCCCTCACATCACTGCACTTCTCCCTAAATTACTGGGAGGGAGAAGTCACTTCTCCCTAAATTTAGAACCCAGGCTCATCCCTGTAATATCACAGTTTGTCCCATGTTTGTTTATTGAAACAGTTTGATTACGTAAACAATCTTATCGGGCCGACATGTAGTACTATTGACTTTTTGAGCGTACTCCGATTGGTCTTAATAGGCCACAAAATACAAAGGGGTGTCCCGTGATTGATAAACAAAGGAGTTACTTGTTATCGGCTTTTGAAGCGTGTATACTAACTGCACCCCCCCCCCCCCCCCCCTAAGCGAATCGCTGATTGGTTGATTACATCAAATAGGCGGATGTAACATAAGCTCCACTTGTTGTCAATCTGAGATCTTGGTTCAACTATGACTCTTGAAGGCAAAATATACGCGGGTCTAATTGACGCACAAAGAATTTTGATTGAGGGTCAAAAAAGTGGTATTTTGGAATTTCCGTGCGTCAAAACCCGAGGTCTCGGGTCTAATTCAGGCCCTGAAACGGTTTATAGTAAAATCGATCATGTACAGTGCAATTGTTTGAAGACGGAAAAATCAGTGAGAGATTCTGTTCAATGTCTAGTTTACATTTATTTGTTATATGATCACTTATATATCATTGCTAGTTTTACCATTTTATTTACAGACATCTCCAAATAACCATAGAATCATTGTAGGCAGTGGCTAGAGTTATGTTACTGTAAAGACAAGGGTCTATCAATTTTCTTTAATATTGTATATTCTATTCCAGACAATGGCTGAAACTATGGAGACAGAAGGTAATGAACAGGCTGACAGTGAAAGTATGTATGGAACATTAGCTGCCTTTAATATTGATAAGAAGATTGGTAAAGGACAATTTTCTGAAGTATATAGAGTCGTTTGTAAGGCTACTAGAAATGTTTTAGCCTTGAAAAAAGTTCAGGTAAGTTTGTTATTGTTACAGCAGCCTGTGTCACAGAACTATGCCTGACAGTCCTTGCTAATAAAGAGACAGACAAAATTTACGTGGGAATCTTTGTGGGATAAACTTATATCAAATTCCTACATATAGTGAATGATAGAGCTAGATACGGTGATAAAAATACATACCATGGTATACCAAGGTGTTTTTAAGATACCACATAAAATACCACGGTATACCTCAAACTTCACCAATGCATTGTCTAGCTATATATGATATATAATTGATTAATGAAAATGACAATAAATTGCTAAGAATTTGGGTTCAAAGTTAAGCATTTTGGAGTCAATTTTTATGGAATATCCCAAAATCTCCTTACTTACTTCAAACTGTACAAATGCGGTGTATGATAATAATAATGATTAATAATAATAATAATAATTATCTGAGGATAATAATATCATCACATCATGGTTACTTTGATAGCTTAGGAGAGCCTTACAAACAAGCCCATCAATTTGGGGAGATTAGTGCAACAAACCTTGATTTGCGTGACAATTTGACACCTTGTTTTTTTCAAGTATTTGGTGAAATCTTTCATCTTTTTAATTTTTGATCTTTCATATATCTTTATTATAAAACATGGTTTGCATATTTATAGTCTTACCTTTGTCAAGTTGGAGCAGACCTTTTTTTCCTCATATAACAGGGGCTGTTTACTGGCTCCTCCCCATCTTGAAATTTCTGTAAAATTATGCAGTTTTCCCCAAATTTGGAGTTTTACTTTACCTTGGATTTTTTGTTCCCCTATTTATGAAACTGTGTTAAAATTCCCAAAATGTCCTTCATAAAGAAAGACCCTAGTCTCCTTCCCAAATACTGAAAAATGCCCTGAATTGGGCAAAAAAGTCTGAAGAGTTAGCAACTGTTTAAAAACAAAAGCAGTCGGGGACTTCCAGTCAACAATAGGGACCTAGCTCCCAGTCTGACACCCAGTCATCTCATATTTTCTTACACTGGTTCTGGTACCTGTAACAGATTTGATTTTGAACTCAGTTGATGTGGGTTTTATCAAGAGGAAAAAACTTCATGCAGGATGTACCTATTAAGAACAATGTTGCAATAAAAATGTATGTACACAGAACAGGATTTAACCCATGCTGTGTGCTTTTCAGCAATTATATGTTTTATCATCAGATGCATTGTTTGTATACAAACCTTTTTCCACTAGAAAAACCCATAACAATTCATGTTCCAAATCTAAACTATTTTTATACCTTACTCATCTATGAATTTTTCTACATATTTGGAAACTGCAACTACAAGCTGTGTGTAAATACTCTAATACATTAGTTTTATTCTTTATTTTAGAGTCTTTTAAATTCAGGGCTTTTTCAGGGGGTTTTGGGAAAAAGGCCTCTGTCCAAATTGGGAATTTTAAGGTCACCATTTGGTATTGGGAATGTGGCCTATATTCGGCCCTGTGAGATATACTGAAAAAGCCCTGAAATTGTTAAAATCATTATTTATTCCAGATATTTGAAATGATGGATGCCAAAGCCAGACAGGATTGTAAGAAAGAAATTGATCTGTTGAAGGTAAGTCTATGTGTTTTGTTTTAATACCTACATGACATTGTATTCAGTGGTCAAAAAATTTTGCACTAGCCTGGTCTAAATTTCCACTAGCCCAATGGTGAGTCTTTCAGTGGGGCTGGTAAGAATCCATATTTAATAGCCTGCCATGCTTGTGCACATCAATATTGCTGAAAAACATTCTTTGCTGTTTTGTATACAAAAAGCATCGTGCAGCTCTATGCATTGAGCAGTTTGTTAATGCCATTTGGCCTTTTTTACCTTGCTTATGTGCAATAAGTCCACTGTCTAGTATGCACATACTGCAAAGAAAATAGTGGCAGCCTCTGGTTACCGTATCGTTGTGTATTTCGTTTACCAACATGTTTGTCTTTCAGGAACCAAACAAAGAGTTACAGTGTCAGAATGTATAAGAGCCACGTCCGTGGCGTAGTGGATAGCAGGTCTGACTAAGAATCAGGAGATCGCGAGTTCGAGCCCGGTCGCGGTAGGTCATACCCTAAACATGAGTTGGCGGCCTCGTGGTAGGGTAAGTTAGTACTGGTGATAGAAAAGTGTCCAGGAAACCTATAGAAGGAAGAGCTGGGTGTCGTATATATAACCTAAATATGTGTTGAGTATGATGTTAAAATAATAAAAAAATAAACTGATTACATTTCCATGTTTTATTTTCTATTTTCAGCAACTGAACCATCCTAATGTGATAAAATATTTAGAATCATTTATAGAAGATAATGAATTAAATATTGTGCTTGAGTTAGCAGACGCTGGGGATCTGTCAAGAATGATTAAGGTATGGTATCAGAGTTTTAAGGCCATGTTTGGGGCGAAAATATGACCCCTTATTCCTCCCTTAGAAGTCAGGACTTGACATAAATGATTAAACTCAGTTTTCCTCCCATATTTGTGAAAAAAACTGCTAAGTTTAATGATATATTATTAGCCAGATTTTTCATCAAAAAAATACAGCCAATTCATTTGTAGTTCAGTGAAATGCATGCTAGCGGTTGGGCTTCTGGTGTCATTTACAATTGCGTTGAAGTTTTTCTTTACAATATATTTCTGCCATTTATTAGAAAGTAACCTATCATGGATTATTTCCCTTAGTAATTTTTGCTTTAAAATTTTCACATTACATTTCTTGTTTTATTTTATTTGATGTTTAACTTAGCTCTTAGTTTAAAAGCTCTTATGCTAGTCAATGCAATCTTCAAATTTAGCTTCTAGGACCTAGTCCTCCTGTAGTGCTTTCTATACAGTGACTGTCAATGACTTTAACAACGTGAGTGGTCCAAGGTTCACAAACTTTTTAATGCCATGGCTTTCCTAATTCATTCATTATTATTGATAAGAAATTTCACGTATGAATATAAACTGTATAATAATTACTTAAAAATTGGTTTACATATTTTTTCCATTTGGCTGCACCATATGACCAGTGGTTATGAGTTTTTATGCGGATAAGTGATATTAGCTAGAAACCCCACACCACTTATGAGCTGAATTTTTCAAGGGGCAGTCGCATGGGTGCAAGTTTTCAGGCATATGCCTGAAGTTCAGGGTTGTCACAACAATTGGACAATGTTTTGCTATTAAATCATGAGGAAAAATGGTCTCAAATTACAGTTTTCAGGTCTTTCAAAATGTTCATCTTGCACCCATGCAGTTAACAATTGGGTTAAAGTTTTTAATTTACCATACATGTATATTTCTGCCATTTATTATCAGATCTTTATGAAACTTCATACAAAAATAATATACCATGTGATGAATAGAATTAGAAAGTTACCACAACTCTACCTGCCTTCATTATGAAGTATTTCCCTTTGTAATTTTGCTTTAAAGTTTTTTATTTAATTCAGCTTTAATGTGGTTGCCACATTACATTTCTTTTTATACTACTATTCTCTGGATTCATACTAACTGGATAAATCATGGAAAATGAGACTTTTCATGGAAATAGAGTTTTGTGAAAATGTCATGGAAAAGTCATGGAAAAGTCATGGAAAATTAGAAAACATCATGCAAAAAGTTCATGGTGTCATGAAAAGTCTATTATATATCTATTTCCAATAAAACCCATAAAAATTAATGAAAAACATAAATTCAAACAAGAGTCCCAACTTTAAATGTTGGGTTCGAATCATACTCGGATACAAAAATGAGAATTTTACTACTTCATCTGTTTTCTGTTATTCTACTCAGGTCGGCTGCACAATGTTTTTCATATTGTACTTGCTTATAGTTCCGTATCTGTTTCTGTTGTATCATGGAAAACTGAAGGCAATCATGGACAAATCATGAAAATTTGTTGTTCAAAATCTGTATGAACCCTTGATCTATTTCAGCATTTCAAAAAACAGAACAGGTTAATCCCAGAGAAAACCATATGGAAATATTTCATACAGATATGTAGTGCATTAAATCACATGCATTCTAGACGTATCATGCATCGTGATATAAAACCGGCTAACGTCTTTATAACAGCTCAGGGTGTGGTTAAACTTGGAGATCTTGGTTTAGGACGATTCTTCAGCTCCAAGACAACAGCTGCTCATTCATTAGGTAATACCATGGGCAGATCTAGCGGGGGATCAAGGGGGTCCGGATCCCCCCTGGAATTTCCAAAATGTACCGGTCCATAAGTGTATTTTCTGACTGTAACTTATCTTTAAGTAGCATGAAGCAAATTTCCAACCCCCCCCCTTCTAGAAAAAAAACCTGGATCCACAGATTAAATCCTATTGTTCTGTGTACACACATTTTTATTTCAACATTGTATTGCTCTGAAATATATAATAAAAACAAAGTTTTTACAGCTGGAAAAATCAACTTGAGTTTCAAAACAAATTTATTTATTGTTGATGTTAGTTTAAGTTAGTGTTAGTTATAACTATTGCGTATCATATGTTGACAACAGCATTGAATTGAAGGTTGGAGCTGGCCTGCAAATTGGTTATGTAGGAGTCCTCTGGTAGGATGTTGGTTAGTTTGTTTTTCTTGGGTCTAATGCCATAGCAACACATTGTATATATAAATTCACGATTGACGTGCAATTTATATGCTTTATTTCTACGACCATTTTTCGTCATACCACAAATTCCAAATCATGCACGGCAGTTGTCAGACATTGACAAATGTTTGTGCTTAGTAATAGGTTAACAGCTTAATTTGTTATTTGTTTGTTAGTTTGTTTTTGTTAGGTTTAACGCCGTAGCAACACACAATATATGTCATATAATGGTGGTTAGTCAACCTACTCACTTTCTTGGAAAGGCTAAATCTCTGGATTTAGTTGTAGCCAACTACTCTGCACATACTTATGTCTTTGTCTGACAACTGCCTTAAATAATTAAAATCATTGCTAGGAGGGAGAATAAATAATTTCATGACCAAGCTCCACGAAAGTATGCCCGCCTGGGAATCAAACCCTTGATCAGTGGATGTGGGTGGTACCAACTAAGCTAGCCGGGCGGCTTAGTGGTAGAATGTTTGCATTTTCATTTAACTTGACAATTTTATATGATAATTCCTGATCATTGAAATCACCACCAGACTGGTGATTCTTCACAGAACCAAATTGAAATCCTGTGTGCGCTTGAAGTGTAGGTTAATGTCTTGCATATGGAAATTAGCTCCTTGTGGGATTTGCAAAATATTTACTCTAGCTTGTAAAATATTCAAATACATGCACATCCATATTTGTCTTCTTTTATATTTACAGTTGGAACACCATATTACATGTCACCTGAAAGGATACATGAAAATGGTTATAATTTTAAATCAGATATATGGTCACTCGGATGTTTGTTGTATGAGGTATAAAATTTACTTATTAATATTTTCTTTCATGCTTTACTATGAAGTGTGGTGTAATTTGATGAAAATGGTTACTATTCGATATTATTTTGACATTAGCACCAAAATGTACTAATTTTGAAATGTAAACTGGAAAGTTTGGAAGATAATTAATATCAATTTTTTCGATGATAGTTTAACTGGAAATTGGGAATTAGTAAACAGTTCAAGAACACGTTAACTTCAATTAACTACATAGAAATAATAGCTCAGCAGTTCTCAATAGACCTAATCCGGAATTCAAATTTATGGGTTTTTCCGTCCGTGCACAAGCGATCCAAACAAAGTTTTCTACACATTATTGCTGAATAGCACAAATTATGGATTAGATCCTATTGTTCTTTTTCATGTGCTTTCATTGTGACAGTGAAAGTTAGTTGCACCGAAGGGAAAAACCTAAATATCTGAATTCTGGATTTATTGTTCTTTCTTTTTCTCAATTGTCAAAACATGAATAATTTCATGGTGAATGCGTTTATTAAAATTTATGTTGTAATACATCCCCAAGTTTCAAGAAGTGTGTATTATGATTGAGTAAAGTTGTTTATGCCATATTATATGTTTTAGTCAAGATATTTTTAATGATAATTAGGATGCCAGTACAAAAACAATGCATTCCGTCACCGTGAAATTATTCAAGCTTTGACAGTTGAGAAAAAATGGACAATAGTTTGTTGCAAATCTACAAGAAATAAAGATATTTCTATCCTACCAGCTTACTGTAAGGTCTATACAAAGAACAATTATGGTGGTTAAAATCAGAACTTATTCAAACTATTTCTATTGTAGATGGCAGCTTTACAATCACCTTTCTATGGTGATAAGATGAACTTGTATTCGTTATGTAAAAAGATTGATAAGTGTGATTATCCCCCTTTACCTTCCGATGTCTACTCTGAACAAGTAAGTTTTAATATACAGTACCCACTAAAAGTTTGGAGACGTTTTCACTTTGTTAGTCAACTACATAGGTTTTATAATAAATTTGATTACCATCTACTGTGAAATGCCTGTCAGTTTTACTTACTTTTTTTGTTAAAGCAATATTGGTAGTTAAGACTACTAAAGTAGCTTAAAATCTATGTTACAGAAAAAAATTCACACTGAATTTGGTTTTGGAAGCTTTGTAATATCAGATGCTGAATCTTATAAAGGTGATGCATTTAAAAAATTTGTTTTAATTTAATCATCAACCATATTTAATATATCAAAAATAATGGTTCTAACAAAAACAAGAAACATTTCTATCAAATTTCCTTTGTCTCCAAACTTTTGTTGGGTATTGTATATTCAAGTTAAAAGGTTAAAGTGTGGTTTAAAGTCTGCTTCCATATAAATGGAATAAAGTATAATGTCAAGAAATACAATATTCTGCTGATCAGTTTCTCAAAGGTTTGCCACACGCATAAATATTATTGCATATTATATGTTGCATTTTTAGCCGGTTTTTCAATGACAGGCAAGTGGATGGGCTGTGGGGCAGGCATCCAGTGTCGTTAACAATTTAAATCTGGCTTTAATGTGGTTTCAACATTTCATGTTTTGTTTTGAAATAACCAAGATGACCTTTAAAGTGAACCTCACTGTATTTTCAGTTAAGAAAGTTGGTAGCCATCTGTATCAACCCTATACCGGAGCAAAGACCAGACATTCAGTATGTATATAGTGTAGCACAGCAGATGCATGCTCATTTCCAGGGACAATTACAACAACAGCAACAACAACAGCAACAACAACAATTTATTCAACAACAACAATTTCAACAGCTTACACCTGAGCAACAACAACAATTCTTGGCTCAGCAACAGCAGAACCTTGCTCAGCAACTGTCTCCACAGCAACAGCAGTTGTTGCTACAGCAACAGCAGCTACAACAACAACAACAAATTCAACAACAACAACAACAGCAGCAGCAGCAGGCTTTGTTGCAACAACAGTTAATTCAGCAACAACAAGAGCAGCAACAAACTACTTAGATCAGTATGAAAGGATGTTTCGTGCCAAAGAATATTGAGAAATGTACTGAGTCACTTTAAAGGTATATACAGCCAAATGTCTGAACTGAAAGCAGAGTACCAAGTTCAGTCGATAAAGTCTTGTGAAGTACTTAACGTTCTTGACTAGTCAAAACCTCGTGATATCAGTTGTCTTGTGAAGTACTTAACATCCTTGACTAGTCAAAACCTCGTAATTTCAGTTGTCTTGTGAAGTACTTAACATCCTTGACTAGTCAAAACCTCGTAATTTCAGTTGTCTTGTGAAGTACTTAACATCCTTGACTAGTCAAAACCTCGTAATTTCAGTTCCTAAAAATGTGAAGTAAGGAAGATTTGACTTTACAGCAATCATAAAAAATCACTTACCAAATAACATTTGTTGCTAATTATACAAAATTGAACAAATTAAAATCATGTGACTTAAAGATATTGTTTAAAATGGAAGTATAGTGTGACAATATTATCTTGAGCTCGAACTACCTAATTATAATAATTACACCCTTCACTTACATTAGGATTACAAAGAGAGTTTTTGTATATGTGTATACAGTTATACATGTGTTTATAACAACCTATGTGACCGTAAATCAATTTTGTAAAAGTGGCATGTTATTGTTCCTTTTATTTTGGACACATTAGTTTTGGGAAACACCTAAGTCTGCAAAATTATGGCACAGTATTAAAGTATTTATTCTTATGAAAACAAAATTTATTGGTTAGTATGAGTATTTTGCTGAAAGCTTTGGATAAAGTGCAATTTAAAAAGGAAGACAAAAATTCCCCTTGTATACTCTTCAAAAAGGTAGATTCAATTAGTTCGATAACTCAGATTTTACCCTTACTTTTACTTAATCTTAAATATCTTTTTTTGTAAATCATTTAATTTGTTTGATATTCAAGCTAAGTATTGTTAGGATAAAGAACTATCTAAATTTTATCGCTTATGTTAATATTTTAATTAACAAGAAAGATATAAGATGAAATATTTTGTTATCCTTACATAAGTCTTCAATGATGAAATCCGAGAATTCCAACTGTAAGGACCTACTTACCAATTGGAAGGCTTCAGATTTTATCAAGGAAAGATAACTGACTAAAGTCCCTAATTATAAAACACTATCACAATGTTTTTGATAAAGTCTAATTTACTCTATAATTATTTAATATAATTGTCTATGAAATCAAGATTTTAAGATTTTTTGTCTTTTTGCCCATATCTGCCTGTTTAACTCCATTTTTATGATTTCTGTGCAAAACTTTTTAAGACTGGCACAGAAGTTTTAGTTGCCTGTATGTAAAAGTGGTTTTTCGTGCATGCTGCTTAGGCCAATATTTTTTTTATTTGTCGATACTCGAAGTCTCCTGTGAAATTTTTCCCAAAATCAAAAAAAAAATCTCCAAAATTAGGTTGAAATCTTGTATAACGCAGAAGATATAAATAGTCCTTTGGAGACCGATTTTAAATAGTTTCATGTATAATTGTAATCATGAGATATTTTTTCTGATTAAGTTTTAATTTAAAACAAAATAAAAGTAGGCTGCTCCCCAATGCAGTTTTTTCCAGGTGGCAATCGACAAAGAGGCTTTAGAATCTTCCTTTTAACAACATAATAAATCTAACATTGACAATATTGAAGTATGCACTTTTGTTAATGTGATTTACCTTTTAATTTCAATTTAGTTAAAGATTTTAAATGGCATGATTACTTATTGACAGGTCTTACTCTATGTATTACATACATGTTATTTGAAATGGAAAAAAGTGCCTATGATTTAGTGTAATAAAATTAATGTCAGACATATTTAAGTTTTTATTCCAGTTTTGGGTATTTTCACCTCCTGTCAACATTTTTGTCACCAGACTTTGAGTATCAATTGGGTTTTTTTACCTCCTCCTGTCAACATTTTTGTCACCAGACTTCGAGTACCAACAAATAAAAAAACTCTTGCCTTATTGTGCAGACTGTATTTTGTTTCTACTGATCTCAATCCTCATCTTAGTTTGTATGTTTAGATTATTTTATCACCAATGTTTATTACGTGTATGCATAGATCATATCAACCTCTGATGTGATATGGTACAATTATCCAAACAAAGGGTTGACCGCAAGACTGTAGTAAGTGCATAGTGTTAAAGAGCGAGTTACTATAGTCTTGCAGGCAACCCTCGAAACAGGAATTAGACAATATTTCTCACTTATTGAAGCCAATTGTTAAGGTTACCTGTAGTCAACTTATTCCATCAATCTCTGTGATTGCTCCACAGTTTCTGTTTTCTAAGTTGCTTTTCTTGATTACAAATATAACTGTAAGAGGCAGACTGCTTTTTATTTCAAAATCAAATGATTGTTACAATTTTTGGTCTTCATGCAGTCACCACCAAACATGACGGACCGACAGACAAATCCTGTAATAAATTAGAAAGTTCGTCTAGATCTGCAGGTTTACAGGACAGACTTTCTGGCAAAGTTTTTGTTCTCATTTACTCAATTTTCAATTCATCAAAACTATGTAAAATTTTTTGGTCCTGTAAGACTTGGTTTGGTACTGTAAAATTTTGATCTTCACTGGACCAACTGTCCAGTTATATTATAAACTGTTAAGTTTCACAGTGACTGTCTACATGATTTATTCTTGACATGAGACATTTAAATGATGAATAGTAAATTTAAAGGGAAAAAAATGAAAAAATATAGACATAAATATTTACCATTTAGTGTTTGATAACACATTCTAAGTCTAGAGCAAAGATAAAATAAACATTATATAATCTGGGGCTGCATAATAGGTGGGTGTGAGCCTTTCTTAGATCTTTGACTGTTTATTTTTACTATTTCGCAGTTTAGCACACAATATTCCTAACTCGTTTTTTTTCTTATATTGAGATACAACTGTTTTTCGCTAAATTTTTGTGACTTACTTGCTTTGAGGTCAAGTAAGGCTATATCCTAGTTATATAGTTTTCTTAAGTTTCAATTATATATATACATAACTATAATACTATTATAATAATTTATATATTATTTCTTGAGTTTCATGAAATATTTGTGAAGTTTTATTGATAATTAAGTATTGTTTGAAGTGTTCCTATCATTTGATAATCCGTCTCGGTGATTTTTATTTCTGTATATTTTAAATTCTTATATATTTCTGTTTGGTTTTTCTTGTATTCACCTTGGGTCAATTATTATTGTCATATTTATTTTACAAATTTTTACTTTTTATGTTTTTATTTTTTATTTTTTGTCATAGATGATGTCTCATTAATCCGTCCCAGTTGCTCAGTGATGGTGTGATAGCTTAGTCTCTTAATTAAAATTAAGTTTTGTTTGCCTTTAATCCACTGACCCAAAGAAAAAATGCTGCCGACTCAAAAAATAATTATTTGAAAAATGTATGAGGTGTTTTTTTAATGGTCACAACCTTTATTACTTTCCGGTAGTTTCTTTGTGCTAATAATTCTGTTTTAGGTACCATGTGTAGATCATTGAAAAATAAAAAAAAATCCTACTAACCCAAACCAAAGAGCAAACAAAGTAATTTTTAGTTTAGGCCTTAGTCTCCAATTAGTTTCTAAGAAGAAGTAGAATATAATATCAAAATTACTGTTTTTGCCGGGTTTGATGCTAACAGATTTTTTTTAATTCTAAGGATTCCAAAAACTTGTGAGGAATCTCATGGGTTCTTAGCTGGGATTCTGTCAGGATCCCTAAAAATTGCCCTTTTCTATGTGAATTTGAGTTTTCATTATTTATCTATCACAATTTGTACCTTGAAATCTGTACCCAAAATTTATTTTATTGGAGGAAGTGTTCAAAATCTCCAAATAGCTAACAAGGGATTCATCTGAGATCCCTAGTAAAAACAGTAAGTGTCCAATCCTGCCTTTTTGTATTGTCATTAAACGTCTCCATTTGTTTAGAAGCTGAAAATTTACTTTTTACTTTACTTTTTCATATAATCAAGTATTCAAGTACATTAACACAGAATTATATTCAATTCACACCAGATTTCCATTTTGTCGTAACACACCTTTAAAATTCATCATCTAATTGGGGGAGGGGCAATTCATACCCACGGCGGAGGGGCCACTTTCATATTATTACGTATGTTTTGATTTTGATGTTAATGTGTCATTAAGTCATATATATATTGTGTTGATTACTTATATTGATAAAATGTATAATTTGTTATACATGTACATGTATAGGCTGGCCTATTGAGCATAATAAAGTGAATCACTTTTTAATTGCACATTGTTCTGATCATTTTGTAGGTATAAGTGTTCAAATATAACAGATTATTGGCTTGGTTTTACAAAACTTCTCAAAGTGAGATTGAACTCTCAAATTGAGATTGATCTCTCAAAGTGAGATTGAACTCTCAAAGTGAGATTGAACTCTCAAAGTGAGATTGAACTCTCTAAGTGATATTGAACTCTCAAAGTGAGATTGAACTCTCAAAGTGAGATTTGAACTCTCAAAGTGAGATTTGTCTCTCAAAGTGAGATTTGTCTCTCAAAGTGAGATTTGTCTCTTAAAGTGATGTATCAATATACAAGAAATTCAATGTAAACAATTTACCCATCTTAATTAAGATGTGCCAGAAATTACAGTAGATTTGAAATTGCAGGTTCTTCAAGTTGCATAAGGGTTTGCTTTGAATGATCATGACAGTGAGAGTTAAAGCATTTAGTTAAAATATTTTTTGAATGATAATTAAATATTTCTTGTTTACAATTTAGATTAATCTCCTTTGAGAAGTTGGGTAAAATCAGTCCATAATTTACAATTAAGTATGTACATAATTGTTCATTTTGTAATCTTTAATGTTGTGAGGTTCATGAAGAAACATTGAATATTTTACATAGCTTATCTTTTGAGACAGTCATAATGTTTTGGTTTTTACTCCTGTTAAATTTTAGTGAGAAATTTATTTCAATTTCAGAGATGCTTTTTTATTCAAGATCACTTAATAAAGTAAACCTTGTAAATTTATGAATTTGGTACACTTTTTACGAAAAGTCCCATAAACATAAAAATAATGGTGATGGCACCATACGGGGACCGTGCGATCAAGCTCCAGCGAAGACCTGTTCAAACTTATGTACCAGTATGGACTGTTGAGTTTTTACCAGGGTCCATGAGATGAGCCCAGGTTACACATATCTGTTTCATAGTCAAATCGTGAACAAAATCATGGCCGAGTATAGATTAAACATGCATATTTTCCAGCTACGGCTCCATATGGTTGTGTTGTTTTGTACCCTGTGCATGCCATCTTAATACGCTAGGCTTCCCACGGCCTATGACTGTATGCTCATACGGCTCCACAACATGCCATGATATTATGGGACTGAGGCATTACATGACATCTGCATATATCAATATTTTGAAAGTAGATTTTCAGTATTTTAAACATAGTCAACTTTCACCCATGTAACAGTTATCTTTTACCAAAAAGTCAGAGCCCAGAACAAAAATTTATATAGGCTTATAAAGCTGACCTAATTCATATTATTGGGCTAATAGATAATTTTACTTTTTACAACAAGATTACATAACGGGCTAGTTCTCAAGAAAATTCAAAATGTTGAGTACATTGAGTTTTTTTTTACATATAGCAATGTACTTAGAATTATGTGTTTTGTAATTTTATATGTGACCTTTTTGCACTTGTTACACTTATTATGTAATATTTGATATGTAATCTACACAAGTCACATTTCCTTTACAATATTGTATTAAACTAAAGTGTGTATTTTGTAAAAAATTTTATATAAATGTATATTTACGAGAAATCCACCTTATTTGCCAGTGTCCGTCCAAAATCTCAAAGTTTTACATATTGTAATTATTGATGTTCATATTTAAACATACTGTATAGTGCTTTATTTTGCAGTTTCTATATTTTTGCATTCTCCAACGGGTTTCGAATTTGTAGGGGTTTGGAATTCGAGCTTATGACATATATCCAGGGATGTGGAATTCCTATACCCGCCTTGGCTGACACATACATTTATGTATGTGGACAAAAAAATGATTTTGTCCCACTTGTCCATGGTTGGCAAGTAATATATTTAGCTGTTGAAATACTTAATAATGAAGATAGCTTCCGTTCGGGATCACTTGTAACGCATTTGCTCTTGACTTACATTTTACAATTGTTCCCTCTCGTCCATGTAACCTAAGAGTAAATTCAATTGGGACCATGATATATGTATATTGATATATCACCGATACTCGTCTTTCGATAATGGATACAAAATAACCCTCCTACAAATTTGATTTTTAATTTTTACTATAAATAAATAAATGAGCTATTGTATATTTATTGTGAACAGGAGAGTATCTTGGTTTGTTTTGAAGGGAAAGTTATGTACCTTTATATGTTTATGGTGTATTCAAAAGTTTTTGAACATTCTATCCATCATAGATTTCTAAATATCTCTGTTAACAGTATATTATATTGTAAATATGTTATAATCACTATTTTGTTGTATGTAAGGGCTATATCAATAATTCTAGTCCACATTTTGTAGCTTTAAAGACATCTTTGTGTAACATACAAGTATTATCAGGGGCAGATTAATTGTTTTCACTAGGGGTATCTAGGACTGATTTGATTATCTGATTTATTCACTCCAATTGGATTTTAATAAGAAATTAGGTTTTAATTGTCTGGAATCTGTTAATAATTCGTTTACATTTTATCACTGGATAAAGTAAGATTTGCCCAGGCCTAGTGCTGACCCAATGAAATCAAACCAAAATGTTGACTACTCCTATAAAGGATTTTTTCACCATTTAAAGCCAGGGATATATAAGAATGAGAATAGTTGGGTTAATTACCCTACAAATAAATTTGGCTAATAGTTTGGTGAAACACGGGCGGGCGAGAGTCCTAGGGGGTGGCAGATTGTCCAGTGTCGTTAACAATTGCGTTAAAGTTTTCAATTCAGCATATATTTCTGCCATTTATTGTCAGATCTTAATTAAACTTCATACAATAATAACATACCATGTGATGAACAGAATTAGAAAGTAAACACCACTCTACCTGCCTTTAGTATGGATTATTTCCCTTTGTTAGTTTTGCGTTAACGTTTTTTAAATCCGGCTTCAATGTGGTTTCCACATTACAATTACACTATTACATTATTTACATGTTAAACAATGTCATATTGTTATCGTTCGTATTTTCTCAACTGTCAAAACATGAATAATTTCACAGTGATATCAAGCTCTTTGTCTAACACTCGTGATTGTGTGATAGTGTGTATTCTATCACCGTGAAATTATTCAAACTTTGACAGTTGAGAAAAAATGGACTTTACAAGATTTTTATATGTATTGTTCTTTTTTCTCAACTGTCAAAACATGAATAATTTCATAGTGAATGCATTTGTTAAAATTATTGTCGTATTACACCAATGAGTTTCCGAAAGTGTGTATTATGATTGAGTAAAGTTTCTTATGTCGTATGATATGTTTTAGTCAAGATATTTTTAGTAACAATTAGGCCGCCGGTACAAAAACAATGCATTCAGTCACTGTGAAATCATTCAAGCTTTGACAGTTGAGAAAAAACGAACAATATTTGTTAACCATATTGTTTATTGAGAATCATTAATATATATATTTCATTGATTGAATTTGATCACATCTTTATTTTAAAGATAAAATAAAAATTGTTGTTTTATTTATTAATCTGTGTTTGTCTCTTCGTGATTCACAAGAAAGTCCAATGCTTTGTTTTGTTGGGGTTAACGCCGTAGCAACACATTGTATAGGTCATGTAATGGCAGTCAGCCAACCTACTCACTGTTCCTGGAAAAGGCTAAATCTCTGGATTAAGCTGTTAACCAACTATTAAGTACATACTTTCGTCAGTGACTGATAAAAAATCATTGGTAGTAGGGAGAATGGCCGTAGAAATAATTTCATAACCAAGCTCCATGAAAGTATGCCCAACCCGGGAATCGAACCCACGACCCCTTGATCAGTAGACTTGCGTGCTACCAACTGAGCTAGCTGGGAGGCTTCCTAATGTTTTAAGACACAGACTAGCTTTTCATTCCCACTCCCAGGGATGTAGAATTCTTGTGCCAGTCTTGTCTGACTTCAGTGTTCATGCAAACTAGAAAAATCATGGAAATTGAGATTTTTATTAAATCGTGGAATTTTGATTTTAGGGAAAGTGTGATGTAAAAGTCATGGAAAATTAGAAAAAAGTAATGTGTCATTGAAATTTAATGTCAATTATGATTCTAATTCATGAATGAAAAACAAAGTAAAACATGGATATAGCAACTTCAAATGTTAGGTAGACTCGCGCCCGAGTACAAATCACGTTTTGGTATGAAATTGAGAATTTTACAAACAATGATAGTCATCAGCTACAGGTCGTCCACGTAAATATTGCATATAAACATAGCCAGTTTATTTATACATCAATATTTAGGGGCAATTTTTTATATAATTTCATACTTTAGTTAGTGTATATTTAACAAATGATACATGGCCATGAGGGCAATATGCAAGTTTACGGACTGGTTGGTCAGACTGAGGAAGGTATATGGCCCGAAGCGCAGCTGATTTTAGGGGGTGATAATTCTAGTCAGAGAGAGCGAACACCCTTGGTGTGATAATGTTTTAAAAATTAGACTGTAAGCTGACTATAAATCTATTATTAGCAGTGTCTAAAAGGGTCACGTCATTTACATCACACTCCTGTAAAAACAGTTCCCTCATGTGAATGTAAGTCCTCACGACCCTAGATTGCTCATCTTGGAGCTATAGATACTGAGGACATCTGACACAATCTTGTTACGCTTTTTTAGCTGTATGGAAAACTGACTTTAGGTCACAATCCAAATATAAAAGCTCTTGGCCTTTCAGTATTACAAAAAAAGGATTATTAAACATTTCCTTATATAATTTTGTGTAAAACATATGGTCCATGGGGTGGTGTCAATTTTGACCCCATGGGCATAATTTGAACGATCTTCGTAGAGGACCCTGAGGTAATCCTACATGCCAAATATGAAAGCTCTACGTCATACAGTTTGAAGAAATCCTTTTCAACAGCTATTGGCAAGTAGCTTGTTATTTCACTTTTGATTTTGGACACATTTTTTTTGTAGTATGTCGGCCCAGTTGAGAAAAGCGTCTAAAAAGTGGTTCGCTGTTCCCATCGGTATAACAGCAATATTTTGATGGTTGTGGATAGAAAAAATCGTGCTCTTTACGAATCTGCAAGTGATTTTTCAAATTTTTGGGCCGGAAGATGCTATTGGCCAAACACCGATGACGTCACTAATTTCTAAAAAAATCGCTTTTAAACTTTAGAAACGCATTGCTCGCTTATTTGTCAAATTTCAAACAAGAAAATTTAGTTCTAATTTATGATATGCTTCGACTTTAAGACTATGGAAATGATTTGAAAATGATCTGGTGCTGGAAGCATTGATCATCAAAACAAGTGATTACGTCACATTTTTACCATTTTCCGAGGTACAAGTTTCAAACGTCATATGTTCAAAAAAATTTAAATCGAATGCACGGAAGGTTCGACGATGCCATGTAGATAAAATACATCAATTAAAAAATACTTGATGATAAAACATTAGCGAATATCAGCTCCTTAACCAACCCTTACCAATCGCACTTTAGTTTATAATCCTGCAGTAAAATGCAATATTTAAGATGAACCCTGCACTTGAGTCCCTTCAAAGTTTTTTTGCAGTTTATATGTCTTTGAACGGTGCTGAATAAGAATCCGAGTAATGACACATTATCTTTCTTTAACAATTTGCATATAATGTAATTTAAGGCTGCCATTGTCGAAATTCCGTTTTTCCTTAATACATTGTAACACAATAACTAACTTAGATAGATAGATATCTAAGATAAGCCTTCATACCCATGTTTTCATGGTCTATCTATCATATGGTACTAATTTCAACTTGATCAGATCATTTAGATATGCAAGTTAGGTATTTTAGTAATCAATGATTACAACGTCCTTTGCATGGATATTTTGAGTAACATATGTTTATGTTATGCTAATTTTGTACTTATTCAAAACAAATATATCAAACGATAATATTAAATCAGCAAATAAAGATTTTAATTAAGATATGCAAAATATTCAAATCACATTATAAGTTGTAGGATTTGCACTAATTGTTCTATTGCATGGTGTCACGTATATTAATGCAATTTTCTATCATGCTGATGAGGCTTTGACAATTTTATGCAGTTTTTGAATCATTGAACAGAGCTGATTAAGAAACTAAGTGATGACGACATGTCATCCGTGATTAATTTGCATAATATGCAAATTGAGTCTGCTATTACCGAAATTGTGTTTTTCGCTAATTACACAATAACCAATCATGATACAATTTAAAACACAAGTCTCCACCCAATCTCCGTAAACAGAGATCATGCCCTGCGTTCAGTTACCGCGAACGTTACAAAACGTTCCGTAACGATACATTCGGAATTCCTCGGCCATTCGTTGCGATTAATCTCGGACATATTTAGACGCTATTTTGAAACTACCGGTGTTGAAGTAAACAAATATATGATCGTTTAGCATTGAAGGATATTTCGTTTATAGTCCGTAAATTTTGAAACATCACTCATCGCCTTAACGATCGCATATTTGTGTATTAGATTAGATTATTCGCAGCGAATGACCGAGGAGTTCCGAATGTATCGTTATGTAACGTTCTGTAACGTTTAGTGTAATTGAACAGGCTACTGTTCTACTCGCGTTGTCGAACTGGATCTCTAGTCTGCGATTGGGTGGCTCATTTCAAATTGCGTGACGTAGACAATGTAAACAAGTTACGTATCATAACAATTTCGTCATGAATATTATGATGAGAAAAGGTCACCTGAACGTGACCTTCGTTTGGAAAAGGCCAGATCTAAATTAGCGAGTATGCGAGCGGTAAAATTTTAGATCGGGTTTTTAATCAGATTGGTCTCCACCCATGTTTTAGTGTCTAGCCATCATATGATATAACAATAATATGATCAGATGATTTTGATATGCAAATGAATGCAATTAGTTATTACAAGTGGACTGTCTTTCTTTGTGTGAACGATTTATATTAAAATTTAAGTACAACATACGGTATTTAGCATTACATTCACTAGTACTATTGTTATGCTTTACTTTTGTGTATCATATTTATCGAACAAATCATTATATGTTGAATCAAAGCCATTTGCTCGGATGGATTTAATGTTTGGAATGTCCTCATTGATCAAAGGATTAGTCATTTGCTAGTCATAATCAATGTATACTTATTTTCATAAAGCCTGCTATTACCATAATAGGCAACTTATGCAAATGATATAAATGTTTGTAGTGTTGCAGTTTTATTAGGAACATTTTTCGTTTGCACACACTATTGCACTGTTGGTGTATGAATTTTGAATTAGTGTGTCGTTAAGCCAAAACCAAATAATGGAAATAACATAAATTAATTTTAAAGTACATCTTCAGTTGATCGTAAAATTGAAGTCACTGAATTCAAAACCATTTCATCATTATGAAAAACATCCTGTCATTGACACGACTTGATCGATTTAGTCCGGCCAACACCAAGGATGACCTTGCACGAAAGAATGTAGAAAATGTTATTCAATTTATTGGTAGACATGGTCTCTCTGATTTCAAATCCGATTGATGCCACTTTGTCATCATTGGGCAACTCCCAGAATCCAAGATGGCGACCAAGATGGCGACTAGAGGCTAAATTATACATGCGAAATGTATTTTTACACATTATGTTCTTAAAATGAAGGACAAAAGCGGTTTCAACATCTGAAGATCCAGTTGGCTAAATTTTGTTATTCATATTCAAATCTTTAAATTCAAAATGGCGGTCAAAATGGCGGTCAAAATGGCGTTAAAATTGCAGATAAAGGCTAATATCCCAGTATATAAATACAAACTATCAGAAAGAGACTGAGTGGTGTAGAAATTTTTTTACTTACAGAATAGTTAATGTAATTAAAGAAACCGACTTGTTTCACTAAGTTATAAGTTATAATATACAATAATAAATCCAAAATAGCGGCTTAAATGGTAGATATGATCAAATAGTTTAGTGTATAATATACATACATGGACGAGAACAATCACGTGTGGGTTTAAGTTACAATGGGTTTTTTGTTGTTACTTTTTTATTCTTAAACTCTCCAGTTTGTAAAACTAGTTAATCCCACCTGATTATGTATTATCAACTCAAGATTCAAGGTGGTGTCCAAGATTACGGTTACGAAGCAATTTCAACCAGTCCTAATTTTTTAGCAATAATGTAATATAAATAATGAAGTGTTTTCATAATCGCATCGTTATTTGGCTGAAGACAGTCATATTAGCCTTCGGCCTGTGGCCTCAGTCTATAACGACTGTCTTGAGTGTCTTCAGCCAAATAACAGGCCATTATGAAAACACTTAATTCACCATCGTCGCAGATAGGGTTCGTATCAAGAAACACTCTTGATTGTACCAACATTCAATATGGCGGCATTTTTTCTGTGGAAGAAATACACGGTCTTCATGAGAAAATTCGGCCATTATGAGAATCGGAACCAATCAAAATGCCTGAATATATAATAATAGCCGAGGTATATATTCAAGGCCGTGTTTTTCCATAATGGCCGCGTATTTGGTTATAATGCCGTAGTAAACGCCATATCAGCTCTGAATTAAAAGTCCTATATCATACAGTTAATTAATGATGTTTCTTATTTACTGGATTTAATGTAAGGAAAATTTGATAAATTATTGGAATGGGCAAACTAATTTGTATGTTCAAAATGTAAGCCATTTAAATAAAGATAAATGGGAAAATAAAAGTTGGTTAATATACTGTTTATAAGACAATTTATTAAAGGATCATTATGAAGTGCTGCCATTTTGTTTAAGGTTGCAGTATGTGTGGATATTTGAAAAGCTTATAATCCTTTTAGTTGAAATTTTTCGATGCCATAAAAATAATCTGAAGCATTATATAAATTGCAAATAAACATGTGCCAAAAAATGAGGAAGAAAAAAAATTAACTGAGCTCTATTATCTATTATTATCATTACACAAACAATGACATAGTCTGACTTGACTAAACTAGACTAAATTTGAATATATGCTTAAATGTTTAAGTTTGCTTCAGTCTAATATTACATAACGATAGCACAATTGTTCTGGTCGTGTTTGTATGTTGATAACAACATGTTCAAGTGAGGACACAAATTACTGTTTACAGAGTATTATGCACTCAACACCCTAAGCACATCACATGCAATGGTAAACTTAATATATTAATGAATATCATCTTTAGAAAGTATCCAAGTGGGTGCTACCTTATGGCCAAAAGATATCATAACTGTCTTCACTTTTGATGTAGGATAGGTGAACCAGCTTTAAAAACATATTTTACATACATGCTAATAGTGTATTCTTTACATTGTTAATAACTGACTGACTCGTAACATTACTTTCTGACGAGTGCCAGTTGAACCCTTTGTTATAGTGTCACTGTTACAATATGGATATTTCAAAATGAGTATCAGCACACCAATGTCGTCAGATAGATTTAGTGCTCAGCAAATTCCAGCGACATTGGTACAATGTAATTATTCAAGTTGTGACAGGTTTACTGTATATAACAGAACTACATGTATACCATGACATAGAAACTGCAAAAAAACTTTGAAGGGACTCAAGTGCAGGGTTCACCTTAAAATTGCATTTTACTGCAGGATTATAAACAAAACTGCGATTGGTTAGGGTTGGTTAGAAAGCTGATATTCGCTAATGTTTTATCATCAAGTATTTTTCTAATTGATATTTTTTATCTACATGGCATCGTCGAACCTTCCGTGCATTCGATTAAAAAAAATTGAACATATGACGTTTGAAACTTGTACCTCGGAAAATGGTAAAAATGTGACGTAATCACTTCTTTTGATGACCAATGCTTCCAGCACCAGATTATTTTCAAATCATTTACATAATCTTAAAGTCGAAGCATATCATAAATTAGAACCAAATTTTCTTGTTTGAAATATGACAAATAAGCGAGCAAGGCGGTTCTAAAGTTTAAAGGCGATTTTTTAGAAATTAGTGACGTCATCGGTGTTTGGCCAATAGCATCTTCCGGCCCCAAAATTTGAAAAATCACCAGGCAGATTCGTAAAGAGCACGATTTTTTCTATCCTCAACCATCAAAATATTGCTGTTATACCGATGGGAACAGCGAACCACTTTTTAGACGCTTTTCTCAACTGGGTCGACATACTAAAAACAAAATTAATTGTTTAGTACGTGCATTTTGCCGAAAGCTTCACATAAAGCGCGATTTACAAAAGAAGACGAAGATAGACTGTAAATACTGAGTTTAGTATATTCTTGCAAAAAAGGTCAAGCTCATGTTAATACTGTCGGACTACAATAATGTTTATAATATTAAAAGAAATATTTCAAAACAATCTATAAACCAGACACAGCTGGTACGATCAATTCTTTATTATGTTAATGGATGCAATCATCACAGGAAAACATACATCAGTTGTAAATGTAAACTTGTTTATGCTGTCATTTTTATTTATATTTGGTAAACCTAATTTCCAGACTTGAAGGCTTTTTTGCCATTCTTTTCATAAATATCATCAATGCTTCTGTCGATAGATAGTTCATCCATGACATCTTCGACTGCCAACTCATCTTGGTTCTTTTTACCTAAGGCATCTTCCAATCTCCCTATCCTATCATTGTATAAAGCATTCTTCCACCCTTGTCTTAGTTTTATAGATAATGATTGTACCTTTTCTTCGTATTCATCATAATCTACGACATTGATATTTTCAATTACACCATTCTTGTGGTCATACAGTTCCCTTGCTTTAACAACGTCCCAGTTAAACTTGCCTGTCTTCTTGTCGTGCTTGATCCATTCTGTATACCTGTAGTGTTTGGTACGTATGGAATATCCCATTGTGTCTTCTTTCGCAAATTGAGAGAAGACGTGTTCCTTCAGGGGAACATTAGGTGACGCCACAAGAGGTATTAAACTAGTACCCTCAGTACACAATGAGACTTGACTGGATTCATCCGGACACTTTTCAGGAACGTCATGACCAGTTGCTTCAAGTAAAGTTGGCAGTATATCGACATGTTCAACTAACTCATGAGTATCAATCTTATGATTGGTCACACCGGGCACACTCAACATTAAAGGTGCATGGTTGGCTAGATCGAACAAAGTTTGCTTTAACCATTCACCATTCTCACCAAGATGGAAGCCATGATCTCCCCAAAACACTATAACAGTATCGGCAGCTAGTTCCAGTTTCTTTAATTCGTCTAATACTCGCCCAACTTGGCTGTCCACAAAACTGACAGCACTGTAATATGCTTTCCTTAATTTTATAGTTAGTTCCTTGGGCATGGTCGTATTAAAATTTCCTGTCACATGATATTTTTTCACGTCGTCATATTTTCTAAATCCTTCATAACTGCTCCATCCTATCTCAGGCATATTTTGTGGTGCATATCTATTTTCGGGGAGCTTAATAGTTTTGTCAGGGTAATAGTCCAGAAATGATTCAGGGAAAATAAAAGGAATGTGAGGTCTACGAAATCCTGCTGCAAGGAAGAAATGTTTATTGCCAGACTTTGCATCATCAGCAAAACTCCTCATCTTGTCTATTGTTTTGTCAGCGATTTCCATGTCTTGAAGAGGGGCATCTTTCAAGTTAGCGTCCGGTATAGCATTCCAGCTACAGCACTTAACCTCATAAGTTCTTTTAGGTTTCCAAAATGGTTCTGTCCATGATATATCATCATTACTCCAGTCATGTTCTGACGTGTGGAATACTTTACCAAACCCAACTGAATGGTATCCATTATTCTTGTAAAATTGTGGAATGGTCGTAAAATTACCAGCGTGTCTGAAGTAGGTTTGGAAGCCATAAACTTTTGTTGTATCGGGTCGTCTGCCTGTTAGAACAGATGCTCTGCTCGGGGCACATAATGGAAATTGAACAAAGGCGTTATGAAAAACAATGCTCTTCTTAGCTAACTTATTGATATTTGGCGTGCGAATGTTCTCAAATAATTGAGGAAACCTATTACTGTCTAAGTATGGTTCGAGTTCTGGTCTCAAGTCGTCGACAACAATGAACAATACGTTTTTTACAGCAACACAGCCTGGCAAGAGATGACCAAAGAAAATAGACAACTTGCAAAGTGAATAGAGCTTCATGATCATACATCTACCGTGCTTGTTAAGGAATTCTGGCAACTTTCACTTCATAAACTGAAAATATATTACAGAAAATGTACTTGTAAAATTATTTCAATATGCACAAATTTCAATTGAAATTATGTATTATAATAATATGTTTTAAAAATACTGTAAAAGTTTTTTATTCCTGGGGTGCAAATATTACAATAGGTGATTCAACTATTGGCTGCTTTAGGGTTAACTGCCCACCAGTCATAATAAAAAAAACATCGATGAGTACTCATAGTTGTATATAAATTTCTGTCATTTTAAAAGTAAGGTCGCTCGCTTTACGCACCATTGTATAAGATCATTTGTTACATTTTTGTACATTTTTGCTGAACTAGTACAAAAAAACAGTGAAAATGCAAGCCTTTGCATTTAGCAAAATTTTGCGCAGCAAAAACATCAATACATAGCAAAAGCCATGTCCTTTATACGATTGTATATACATGTACATGTTTTGATTTGAAAATATTGACTATTTCTTGTCAATTTAACTTCAGGTTCTGATCTCCGTAAGACCATTAAGTATTTCCCTATTACCTTGGCAATATTTGCTTTTAGTTTGTGTTTAATATGGTTGAGGGCCCGCCCGGCTAGCTCAGTCGTTAGCGCACAAGTCAACTGATCGAGGGGTCGTGGGTTCGATTCCCGGGAGTGGCATATTTTCGTGGAGGTTGGTCATGAAATAATTTTCAACGGCAATTCCCCCTCCTACCACTGATTCTAAATCATGTAGGGCAGTAACCAGACAGTGGCGGAAGTATGCGCCTAGATGTAGAAATTCAACCGCGGTATGTGCTTAGCACAAGATAATGCCCCCATGGGGGTTTACCCTAGCGGCTTAAGTTTTTACTACCTACGCGAGGCGAAGTACAGACGAAGCACGTAACGGTTATACAAAAAAGTTCTTGTAGTATACACACAGATCTTTGTCAAAACATATATATATATGTTATATATTGAACTAAATATTGTTTAGCGATATCATTATGGACTAAAAACGAAACATCAAGCATCGCCTAAACGATCGTGGATTTGTTTACTTCAACACCGGTCAAAGCATTTAGTTTGGGAATGTGACGAAAAGGTAGTTCCAAAATGGCGTCTAAATAGGTCCGAGGTTATTCGTAGCGAATGGCCGAGGAGTTCCGAATGATGCTGACAGCTAACTGTGTACGAACGATCCCGTGGCTCGCACCAAGTCACTTTAACTACTGGTGGTCACATTTCGTGATAAGTTTGAACTGTGATTTTCCATTTTGGGCATGTTACGTTTACGTTAATTTTTTATAGTCCTATTTTATTAACCTATTACCCATACATAGGGCGCGTTGCCCAAGCATTTCGCTAGGTATCGCTACGAAGCAAAATCATAGGAAACGACTTGCTAAAAGATATCGCTTCATTTCGCTTCGTAGCGAAAGCTAGCAAAAAAAAATCTTCGCTACCCTAGAGCGCTGTATCAAATCAAAATGGCTGCCTCTGCAGTAATGTAACTTCCTGTTTGCCGACAATTTGGTTTTTATGTTTGACTGACTAAAGATGAATTGAAATCAATAGATATTTGTAATTGTTCATTTAAACATATGTTTTTGCAATGATTTTATACTTTAAAGACTTGTTACATAATGCATGCTCCCGTGGATACATTAGTATTGTTATTTTTGTGTTTCTTTACGATTCATATGTTGATAGTGAAGACCCAACTGTACTGTTATCTCACAGGTGCATGAAACAACTTGTTATAATCATATTGAATGGTTTGGTCAAATTATGATCGCTGGACGTAATATGTTATAGTCATTAACTTCGTTCGTTAACTTTGTTTACAAGTATACAGTTATTATTAATTAAGCTAATTACCGATCTAAAAGAAATAGGAATCTGTTATAGTCATTAACATTGTTTAGTTTGTCGGATATAATCTGCATTAAAAGAGATGCCGCGAATGTCATACTGAGACACTGATTGGAAATACAACCACCTGTACGATCAAGTTGCATTGATTACATGTAAACGATACTACAATACTAATTAACTAATTAGTTGATAAGAAACCACACCACAGGTGTCATTAGATAATGAATCTACACTATACACATAATAATTAGGAATGAATCAACTTGTCTATTGATGACGTAGTTTCGCACCGCTTATGCAATATTAAGAACTTAATGTATCTGTTTTGCTAAATTCCGATAGTCCAATTATAAAGTTAATTATTTTGATGATTTTGTTTACAGACAAAAAGGATAAATATTACTATGATTCATGATAAACATCTGGAAATCTTATTAGTTAATTAATCATATCATATAAAATGCATATTGTAATCTCATTAACTTTTGTTATTTAGCTATGTTGTTGTAATTTGATTAAGTTTCTGTCATTATTGTGATTGTATGATGTCATTAATGATTTTAACGTATGTGTTTGGTGTTGCGACGTAGAACTTGGAGAGGATATAAAAAGAAGGCAGAGAGTTAGTTGACAGGGAGGAGAAAAAAAACAAGAGAGTTGAGGAGTGGAGAAGAGAGTTAGAGAGAAAGTTAGTGCGCAGCGAGAAGATGGCTGTGTTTAGAACTTATAATTTGCTAACGTATAATTTTGTATGATATTTTGAAAAGTGGAACTTGTAAATAAACTAGCTTGGATCGAATCCAAGACTTGACTTACTCTGTTTGAACTTAGTTAAAGAGGCGGCTGTGTTACAGACTTATTTAGTTTGAAATCGCCCCGAAAACATGCAACTGCAATGAGCGCAAAAGTGTTCATCGGCACAGGCCGCCACCTTGGTTTGTGACGTAAATAGCAAGTCGTTTCCTAAGAAGGAGCGCTACAAGAAAGTGCTTTTTCATAGCGATACGTAGCGAAATCGTTAGGCAACGCGCTCAAAACTTCCTGGTGTGTACACACTCTAATATAAACATCTCTAAAAGAGATATACAAGCGAAAGTTCAACTTCATATTTCCTGATTTTGAATTATATTTTTTGTAACTATGAATGCATCTGACACACTGTTATATTACTTGACAAAATATTTCTTTATTTTCTCGTTATATCTGGGGTGTTTCCTAACTAGACCCACATGGGTCAGGTTAGCTAAAAATAGATTAGTGTTAAAATATGCATTTACCTATGATAAGGCACAATAGCTTGTTATTGTGCAACATTAGTATAATTCTATAAAAAAGATATCCTAACCGCCTAAGAATGTTGAAAAGACAAAAAGCGAGTAATGAAAATTAATAATTTCAACAAGGACGACATATAACAAATCTATAAATAGCTTGGTGATTCCCTCAGTATCCTACTATCGTTTTCAACAATGTGTGTGCCACATGTTTTAATTCGTTCAGCTGAATATTATAAGTAACAAATGTTATAAGTAAATGATTTCTTACATTCTTAATACTGTTTTAAAGACTAAACTTGGTTCTATACTTTAGGCACAGTCATTTGCCTGTATATGCCTTTAATTATTTAACAATAAAATACAGCCATGTATGCTGTTGCGATTTAGAACTTTTGAGTAATGTAGCTAGTGATTGAAATAATTAAGCAAGTCTTTATTATGCCACGGTCATATTCTTTTCTTTTCCTGATGTTCATACAGAAATAAAATATCTTAATATACATTTCTACCCGATGATAAAAGATGCTTTCAAAAAAAAAACACGAATATACTTGGCATTTAAGTAATTAATTAAATTACTCATGTTTTAACAGCTTAGAAAAAAACGGACAATAAACATGTAAAACTATTTCGCAGGTTTAGCGCAAGACAGGTTGTAACTCCCTCTTTTCTTATATTGAGTTACAACCATCTTCCGCTGAACCCGCTATTTCCATACTATATAAGAATACGAAAAACCTTTTGTTTTGTTTGGATTTAATTAGGGTCCGTCCGCTCCATAAGGATGCATTATGTGCAGACCCCAGGATGTGACTCCTCATCCCTTGAAAGATAGTTTTTGAATCTAAATTAAGTCAAATTTTGAAAAAGAAGAAAACCCTGATATATTACATATCTGGATAGTTTATTATATACCAAGATGAATTTTTATTATAGCCAAAGGTAGGTTGTCTCCTTATTGCTAATTTAGCACCATAGATTGGAGACTTCCCAATAAGTAGCATTTCAACTCTGCATGTTTGGTTCATTAATGACTTTTAGCATATGTCAGAGTATGGTATATTGTAATTGAGTTAGATGAGTTAGAGATTTTGTGTTGCGCCTAGGATATGTTATTATTTTAGAATTTGGTTTAATTATTTTAAAATTTCAAAAATAGTCAATTTATATACTTTTAATAGTAATAGTGGTAAAAAATAAGATAAAGTAGTGTTAGATTTTTTTTTTTTTGGAATATACCTTTTTCAATTAGTTTTTTTTTTTGTATTGTACATATTATAATATAGTAAAACTAAGAATATATCAACACCTTCACCAAATAAGTTATAACTATAATAAAAAAAGAAAACAATGTTTTAATACAGATTACGAAATACCTTTTAATATCTATCCTTATAGAAGTTTAACAACTAGTGGTACATCACAACATATGTAAGACTATTCAAGCATTCACTCAATACTTAGATCTATAACTTCACTTACATCACCAAGAAATGCAATATTAAAGCATGATTGGTTGTTTGTGACAATAGTGTTCATGTCAGGCCATAATGAAATTATTTACGTCTAACGTACGGTCAATCTTCAAACCTACCTTAATGATAAAAATATTGTTGATATTTTTTTTCTGTTGGGTTTAACGCCGTAGCAACACATTGTATAGGTCATATAACGGCGTTCAGCGAAACTAACCTAGCTTTCCTGTACCATTGTCTATAACCAGTACTCACCTACCCTTCCACAAGGCCGGAAACTTCTCAATGTACCTTATTAATGGAGGATTATATAAGCGCTGACATTTTCCAACTGTGCACGTGAGATAGCTGCTTTTTTATTGTAGAATTTAGCATTTTTCGTGACTATTTGGTCACTTAGAAACTATGATAAATTTATTAGCACACAGAAGTTTTCCTATTAAGAACATGTTCTGCCTAAAGTCCGGCAGCTAATCGAACGTTCTCGATATGTATTAATAGACTTGTCCGAAAGTAGGGAAGATAAGCATTTTTTCAAGAAAAGTGATTTTTAAAAAGAATAAACATGTTACAATTAGTTTTGAATTTTTTTCTGGCCTTACATTGCAATTTTCTTGAAACTGGTACTCGTTTATAAAGTGATAAGGGTATTTTCTGGTTATACAAACAGGTAACCCGACAAAACTTAGCGTCAACGAGTCCATTCACGCACCATTTATTTGACTATTCGACGTCCATTTTTTTCATCATGTGACAAATGCATCGTTTTGATTGGCTTAAGACAATTGGTGTCGAGTACAAAATGCTCAAATTTTGATAAATGTGTATATCGCCGTTCAAGATTATCGGGATTTCGAATCTAGTGTCTCGAATGGGGCATTATTTTTTTATTCTAACCATTTTGTTTTCCATCAAGTACTTACTTAGTCGAGCGTGCTGTCTCTATTGACATCTTTTGTAATAATTATTGTGAAAAAAAGAAATAATAATAAAGACTATTTCTAAAGGCAACAGTAAGGCAAAGCCTAACCTTCCCTGTGAGCCCCTTAACAACAATGATAACATAATATATACAACACGCAAGGCAAAACATTTGAAAAGTGATTAAACATAATTAAAACAAATACAATGTATACAATAAAAGAAGTACATTTTTGTAATAATGAATATTGATGATTTTGTATTCCACCACACATTATTATCTCTGTTTGAACGAATTCAAAGCTGTAGCTGTTTGTACCTCATTTGGTAAGACATTCCATAATTTTTGGCCTGAGCAATTAAAAGATTTTTTTTGTAAATTCCAGTCTAGGTTTCATGGGTTTAGAAACATAAAGTAGTTGGTGATTTTGTGAAGATCTTAAGTTGTGGGTATGGTCTGTATTGTTGTTGTTTTTTTGTTTTTTTAACGTCGTACTCAACACATATTTAGGTCATATATGCGACGACCAGCTCTTCCAACTATATGTTTCCTGGACACTTTTCTATCACCAGTACTAACTTACCCTACCACGAGGCCGACAACTCATGTATAGGGTATGACCTACCGCGACCAGGATGGACTGTATTGATTTAGGTATTGAGGGCATGTATTGTAAATGGATTTGTACATTATTATAGATCTTTTAAAAACAAATCGAAACAATTATTTCGTTTTTACCAAATAATAGCTCGTAAAACAAAAAAAACGAAATACTACATCGCGAAAACGAACAAATATTTTTAAAACACGAGATAATATTACGTTAGAGCGAAATAATCGTAAAAAATAGAGCAAAATATATATACAAATGTCACTTTTGGGGCTCCGTACTAGAGTAAATTGATCTTTTGAATATAGCAATTATGATATAAATGACATTGCTCTTATTTAAGTTTCGTATGAAATCCTCCATATTCGGTTATACAAGTCACTTACTGCATCAATGAGCCGTATAAATGATATACTGTATAAGATTTAATATCTGTGTTTGCAAATATGGGCGTTTAATTCGTTTCTATTTATCTTATTTATTTATATATATCTATTTATCTATTTTTTTTGTTGGGTTTAAGGCCGTAACAACACATTGTATAGATCATACCACGGCAGTCAGGTAATCAAGTACATCTTTCCTAGAAAGGTTAAATCTCTTGTTTTAGTTGTTAATCAGTTACTTCGTCGGTGACTGACAACTTCTCTATATGATTCAGAATCAGTGGTAGGAGAGAGAATTACCGTAAAAATCCTTTTTTACCAAAATTCACGAAACAATGCCCCGTCCGGGAATTGAACCCACGACCCTTGAGTAGTACACTTGCGTGTTTCCAGCCCATGCTAAGAGTTCGCTCTTTTTTGTGCTATCCTTGAATAATTGTGGCGTGACATGGTATAATTAAAATTAAATCAACATATTTCCATAAACATTTTTATGCCATATTTTACTATTTTTAATTAGATCTACAAAAAATTATATTATCAAAATTAATGTAAATTGTTAAAGTGTTATTCATCATTGGACATTGCTATGTTGTAATCCATGTACAATGCTCTTTTATTCTGAATAAACTATATATTTTCTAATCGGTCACCCTATTAAATCCTTATTTTCAAATAATTGAAATAAACTATGGACTATGAAAATATCTATTAAAGGAAAATCTACCAACGGAGGTCATACACATTATTGAATACTTGCTCTGAGTTTCTTCACTTTGTGACTTTTTACATGAATAATTATGATAAAGACACTCATATAAAATCACAATTATTGAGAATATGATCATATGATTTTATCTGGTATATACCTGATAGATTTTCCTTTAATTTATATTACCATAATAGTCCATAGTTTATTTCAGTTATTTGAAAATAAGGATTTAATAGGGTGACCGATTAAACATTTTGGTGAGTGTATAGATTACTTCAGTTATTTGAAAATAATGATTTAATAGGGTGACCGATTAGAAATTTTGGTGAGTGTTTAGATAGATAGTTTATTTTTCCAAAGCGTATAAATGCATGTATACATAACATACATGTAGTAAAATATGAGAAAAATAATCAAATGAAACTTATACAAATCAAATGTTTTCAACTTGACTAATTTTATATGTAGACGGGTATTGCATGACTATATTATCAAGGATGAAAGAACGGAAAATAAGAAGGTTAAAATGGCATATACTGGTATAAGAAACAAGAAATGTCTTTAAAAAAACGACAAACGAAGTAGCATTAGGAAACAAGTCTGATATGTCAAAGTGAACTAACGAAGTACATGTATCTGCATCATGTGCAAATAATTATATACATTTCACATTGCAGTTCCGGTTTACCATGTTACAAAACGTTCCGTAACGATACATTCGGAACTCTCGGGTCATTCGTTGCGATTAATCTCGAACATATTTAGACGCTATTTTGAAACTACCGGTGTTGAAGTAAATATATGATCGTTTAGGCATTGAGTGATGTTTCGTTTTTAGTCCGTAAATTTTGAAACATCACTTATTGCCTTTACGATCTCATATTTGTGTATTAGATTAGGTTATTCGTAGCGAATGGCCGAGGAGTTCCGAATGTATTGTTATGCAACGTTCTGTAACGTTTTGTGTAATTGAACACGCTACTGAGTGAGAACATACATACCAGCATTTCAACAAAAATAACAATATACAAATATTAAAATATATTTATATGAGATATAAGTCTACAGTACTCACCTAATCTACGTCTCAACACACCTACTCGTATATTTCTTCCAAACACATTAAAAGTTTAAAGTTTCACATAATTCACATTTTATGAACTTAAAAAACGAATCAAGTTTCGGACTATCACAAAAATTGAAACAAGAGCTGTCAGAGGAGACAGCATGCTCGACTTAGTTAGTGTTTGTCACAGGAGTAAAATATATGTATAAGGAGTTATAAACCTAGTCACATGAGATGTGGTTGATAATAAGAAACATATATTTAAAGTTTGAAGTCAATACCTTAAGAAATAAAACAGTTGCAGTAAAAACAAACATTTTTTAAAGAAAACTCTAAGTTCAAGGGGAGATAATTCTGAAAAAATATATTTGGAGTTATACACCTTGTCACATGAGATGTGGTTGATAATAAGGAATGTACATTTAAAGTTTGAAGTCAATACCTATAGAAATAAAACAGTTGCAGTAAAAACAAACACTTTTTAAAGAAAACTCTAAGTTCAAGGGGAGATAATTCTGAAGAAAAAAAATTTGGAGTTATACACCTTGTCACATGAGATGTGGTTGATAATAAGGAATGTACATTTAAAGTTTGAAGTCAATACCTAAAGGAATAAAACAGTTGCAGTAAAAACAAACATTTTTGAAAGAAAACTCTAAGTTCAAGGGGGGATAATTCTGAAAAAAATATATTAAGAGTTATGAACCTTGTCACATGAGATGTGGTTGACAATAAAAAGCATATATTTAAAGTTTGAAGTTAATATCTTAAGAAATAACAAAGATATAGGAGAAAGTATTTTACTGCACAAAAACTTTAATCTGTGCACAAAAACTTTAATCAGTTCAAGGGGAGATAATTCTAAAAGAAATGTGTTTGGAGTTATATACCTTGTCACATGAGATGTGGTTGATAGTAAGAAACATATATTTAAAGTTTGAAGTTAATATCTTAAGAAATAACAAAGATATAGAAGAAAGTATTTTACTGCACAAAAACTTTAATCAGAAAGGTGGACGCGGACGCGGACGCCGACGCCGACGCCGACGCTGGGGCGAGTAGGAGAGCTCTACATTACTACGTAAAGTCGAGCTAAAAATAGATAAATACCTCTCTTCCTTTATGTGTACTGAAGTGAAACTAAATCTTCTGAACAAATATACTATCATTCTATATTAACCTTCTTCACCTCATTCGGAACATCCTCGGCCATTCGCTACGAATAACCTCGGACATATTTAGGCGCCATTTTGAAACTATGTAAACAAATACACGATCGTTAAGCCGATGACTGAAGTTCCGTTTTTTTAATCCGTAAATTTAAAATTACACAGTTCAATGATACCGATGAACAATATTTGGTTCAATTTAAAACAAATAAATATGTTTAGACAAAGATCTGTGTGTATACTACAAGAACTATTTTGCGTAACCGTTACGTGCTTCGCCTCGCGTAGGTAGTAAAATCACCAAAATCGAGTGAAGACCCCCCACGAATCCTTCCGAGATTATTCATTTATGAAAGGTCGAGGGTGTTCCGAATGTCTTCACCTTAAGTCAGTAAGACCGTTTGTGTACAAAACGATAGATATAGCCATTCGGAACTGCCTCGGCGATTTCCTACGCAGATAAACCTCGGATATCATAAGGTGAAAAAGTAGATCTAACATGGATTCCGTAGAAAACGTGAATTTAATGGAATTTGGTTTCCGTGGTAATATAGTCTGTACTAGACAGAAATACGACGATCGAGTGAGACATTGTAATCATGAAATGTTTTGATACATGCAAAGCGTATAACAGGTGTCGCCATTGTGACTTTTCCGCACTCAATTTCTATATAGCCAGGTTTGAGTGTCTCTGCTGACTTTCCCAAATAGATTGAGAAATAATGACTGGTACCCTGTTAATCCTCTACACTAGACCTGCAAAATAAGGCCAATAAATATAGGTCATGAACGATTGGATTTTTCACCATTTCACATAGTGCACATGTATAGTTGGGAATTCCCATTCTCTGAGGTCAAAATGGCCGCAGTACACTAAATTCTTGCACCAAAAAAGTAGTCCTAAGAAGAGAACACAAAATGGTCGGAATATCGTCCTACAGGAATGGAAAAACTAATTTGGCTGAAAATATATATTATTTTGACGCATACAAACAGAGTCACAGCCACCCCAATGCAGTCAAACTAAATTCTCGGAACTACTTTCGCAGTGTTCAACGACCCGGAAGCACTTCTTCACAAAACCGACACCAACATTGCCGGCGAGTTAATCGTTGGACCTTGTAACCTGGTTGTATTCGGATTTCTTACTACATGTATGTCTGGCTTTCGAGGTATATCTTCGTAGATGATCGCCGAGGTTGTTCCAAATGCGAATATAGCATGGTTCTGTAGCCTATTCAGTTACCCTAAACGTTGAGTCCCTTCATTTACCTCAAAAAGTTGATTTTGTAGTAAGCTTGCCATACTGATTTCTCAAAATTGGCGTATATCGTTTCCCGACTTCGTCGAACAACTAAAACGAAGATACGACAGATTTAAGGCAAAAACACGACACATTCTATCTGTCTTATTGTCGTATTTATTATGTCGTATTTTCGTTCCTTCGCCGCAAACATTAGATAAAAACGAAAATACGAATATATGACAATATGTGAATTTGTCGTGCCTTCGTTTTCTAATCTTCGTGGCGAAGAAACGAAAAAAAAACAACAAGATACAACAGATTTAAGGCGAAAACACGACACATTTTATCTGTCTTATTGTCGTATTTATTTTGTCGTATTTTCGTTGCTTCGCCGCAAACATTAGAAAAAAATACAAATATACGACAAATTGTGCTTTTGTCGTGCCTTCGTATTTTCTTTTTTTTTCTTATCTTGGCGGCGAAGAAACGAAAATACGACATGGCGTAAATCAGCCACCATAAAAAACTGAGAAGTGCCGCATGCAGCGACATTTTCAAAACTGACTACAAACAGAGCGCAACACTTCAGTGTTGCACCAATAACTCAGTACAAAAATGTCAAATCGGACAAGTTTGGATATGCATGTTGTACCAGTAATCGCCTGTGCTTCATCAGTATGGGGCGCAGGGGCGGGTCCAGGATTTTTTCTAGGGGGCCATACTTTTTCTAGGGGGTCCAAACTTTGCGAGCACGAGAAAATTGCTTCATGTTACTTGAAAATGGCTAACATTAAATAAACATACTCATTAACGGGCACATTTTGGAAATTTCAGGGGGGGGTCCGGAACCCCCTGACCCCTCCCCCGCTGGATCCGCCTATGGGGCGTGAACTCATTCTCAATGCCGTCCAAAACTGATCTGCCACCTATTTTTTAATGTCGGGAGATATACTCCATATGCCGCAGTCAATGGTGGTATAGGTTGGACTCCAATAGTTCATAAATGTTGGAAAACAGTACTTACTGTCTTTCTAGTTGGTACAGGTTTTGTGGTATACATGTATCCAGATTCAATAAGAACATTTGTGTATGTGCTAATAATTTAAGCAATAGTAATTGTAAAAAATGAAACTATAGAGTACGTCAGAAATTTATATACATTTTAATTTTTTGTGATATAAAATTTTCAACAACTGAACAAGACATATTTTGCAATATGATGCCTGCAATTGTGGATGAGTTCGTACAGAGCTGGAATAGAGATATTAATCAAGTCACTTTAGGACGGGTATAGAGGGTAATAAGCTTAAATTGTATAAGTCTTTTAAAGGTACTTATAAAACAGAACCATATTGTAAGATTGTTTTTAATCGCTCCTATAGAGGGGCTCTTGCAAAATTTAGAAATGGTACTGCTACTACAGGTACTGCTACTACAGGTACTGCTACTACAGGTACTGCTACTACAGGTACTGCTACTACAGGTACTGCTACTACAGGTACTGCTACTACAGGTACTGCTACTACAGGTACTGCTACTACAGGTACTGCTACTACAGGTACTGCTACTATTGAATTGGGAAGATATAACGGGTTACAAGTAAAAGACAATACTTGTTTTCATTGTCATAGATTTGTTGAAGATGAAACTCATATTATGTTACACTGTCCTCTATACTGCACATTTAGATCAGAATTGTTAGAAAAAGCTTTATACCTTAATGTAAATTTCAATTCACTCAGTGATTTAGAAAAGATGTGTTATCAGTTATGACACTGTATATTTGTATTTTAAAGTGCCAAAAACCTGTTTCAACACCTTAAAAAAACGAAAAACAAATCTTTATAGTTTAACTAATACATGCACTACATTCCTGTTTAGATATATAATGCAGTATTCGTTCTTTACATTTTAATGGTAAAACGTTTCTGTTTAGATTTTTTAAAAATTATAAACACTTTATCTGTAAACATGTTTTTAATTGCTTTAATAACAATATATTGAGAATAATGTCACTTTCGATTCTCAAAAAGCGTTCATGACTTTGGGCGTTCCAAAACACCACACCAATCCTTTATCAAACAAAGAAGGGAAATAATGTATGGTTACAAGAGCTGTTTATGTTTTGCTGGGGGTTGGGATTACGCTGTTGCTTTCGTTTGTCTTTGTGAGCAGACAACCTGCACGAGTCGTACATAAGGTCGCACGATCATGGCGCATTGTCCTGTTAACCCTCTTATAGTAGAAAACATTTAGTAAATTTAACACCACTTTTTAAATTTACTTTGGCTCTATATCAAAAATTCTCACTCAGAGTCATTTTGGTTAAACAGAAACTTTATCTACAAACGTTTTAGTCATAATTATTTCATATCGTTTTTTCATTTTTTTGGACGTTAAATGTTTCCTAAAAGGTTTGTAGGTAAAGTTACTTTTCAACCAAAATGATTCTTTGAGTGAAACGAGACAAAATGAATATTTGATATAAAGCCAAAATTAATTTAAACATGGTGTTGCCTAAAATCAAGTTGTCTATAGTGGTGTTTAATTTTACTAAATGTTTATACTTAGATATATAGAGGGGAACACAGTGTAGCGCGACATGATCGTGCGACCTTATGCACGACTCATGCAGGTTGTTCATCTTCTCACGAAGACAAACGAAAAACAACAGTGTAAGCACAACCCCCAGCAAAACATCGACAGCTCTGGTAACCATGCCTTATTTCCATTCTCTATATGAGAAAGGATTGGCGTGGCGTTTTGGAACGACCTGAGCCATAATATGCTTCACCAGTAGATGGCAAACGCTTGGTAGTGTGTATGACTGAACGTCAAAAGTACAATCCTTCATTGCGTAGTGTCATCTTTTGTATTACAGATAAAAAAACTATTCAACGGTTTACGAACTTTTTAGATTACCATGTCTATTAAATTCAATTTGACCTTATTACACGTCATTTTAAGATGGTACATGTATGTTCAGTGTTAATAATTTAATAAGTCACACAATTTTTATGTCAATTAAGGACCTAAATAACCCATTAGATCAATGTTTCAAAATTAATATACACTTCAAAATTATTTCCATTTTCCCTCTTATATTTTGTGCAGTATATTTAAACGATATTATATTTATGCCCTTAGGGCATTCAATTGAAATATATACAAAAGAGTATCTACTCGTATAAATATATATGCAAGGGAGACAATCTAGTCTAGGATACAAAGGACCACGGTTGCTTCCCGTGGCATTTGAATGAGGTTACCATGTAATTTAATAAGGCCATGCCAAATTGGAATTTTGTCAAGGGTCAACTGAAGTTTGACAAACCAAGGTACCTATTCACAAAAACACAAATTGGAAACGAAAACACATGTCCATTCTAGCTAGTATTCACACAAATAAGTACTTGGTAGTACATGAATGTTTATGACGTTAATGTGAGATTAAAGTAATCATATAAATAAGCATATACAACAGACACATGTACATTTTCATTTTTCAATTGCACAGAAACATGGAACTAGCAGTTTTTCCTGAGAAAAATCAGTTATCGGATCCCGGAACAACATAATTATTTAAGAAAAAATCGACAACAAGTTTGTGTTTTTTTTTAGATAGAGGACTCTAAAACCTACGCGCACGCGGACGTTTAACAAAATTCCGATATGGCATGACCTAACAATGTCCTAACTGACAAATTTTTATTTATGGGAAATCGACTTCATAAGTTCGAAAGGTTATATCTTCGTTGTTTCAGTCTTTATAGGCATGATACTTGGAAGGCACATTAATAATGTATATCAACACATACATTAGGAATATGGTTGAAATATTATGAATAATAATACCGAAAATTGCAAAAAAAAGTGTTTGGAGATAAATCAAATTTTGCTTATTTTTGCTGATGCATCTCGTTCTAACATTGCGTTATCTCCAAGAAGACAATATATTGGTATTTAGGCAAAATTTCTATCATTTTGAGTTTGTAACACTGCCTACATTGTAGCATACATATTAATTTAGGTATACACAAGTTCATTGCTGTCATTTAGCAATAAAAACACGATAATCAAATTGTGTACTCCGACTGAACGAACGGAGTTAGAGCAATGTTAGAACGAGCTTCTATGGACTTAGAGCATTGTTTGAGTCAATTAGGACAGTAAACGAGTGACAAAGATTTCATTTTGATCGGATAACAGTATTTTCAGCCCAAATATTGATCTATGTCCTGGACATAGAGCAATGTTTACACTGTGAGCAGAGAAAATGTGTGGAGATAGGATAATGTACGATTGGCGAATTGGGCTGTTTGACATGATCGAGTCTCGAAACCTTTTTTAGAAGATAGAAAAAGGTCATACAAGTCGCTTGGGATGTTTATCTCATTTTTTTCAAAAATGGAGATAGGACATTGTTAGATTGAGGCCACGTTTTGACTCACGATTATATTTATCGTAAGATTTTATGTGAAAAGCACCACTGCTCTTTAAAACTTTGAGTCGATGCTGATTTTCAGTTTCCTTCTTCATACCGTAGCATTTGTGGTGTCATAATTACGCTGTATTGCTACCGTGAATGTGACTTGAAATAAGTTAAAGCGCTGTAAGTACCAAACAAAGGTACACAACTCTTGTTTGGTTTTCTAATACGACCTTCAATGTTATCTCCCTTGTATACTTGTTAACCACCTATATAAAGTTCATGCAACAGTGAAATGATTTTGCACGTGAATTATACTGCTCTCCCGCCAAACTTAAAACAAACGAATCACATTTATTAGACATATAAAGAACATGTAGGAGTTTAAATGATATTACAAAATATGACAAGTGAAGCAAGTTTTAAATATAATTCATGAATTTTTGTCGGACAAAGCTTATCAAAGCTATGTTTATTTGTTTTCTTATGTTCCGACCACAGGTGCTCATCGCATTACAAAACACCAAATTATTGTCTTTACTTAAACATGCTCCAATTATCATTAAAACACCGAAACAAGTTCCAGCCAAAAGCCAAAATTTTGTTTAGTGAAAAAATATTTTTTCACAAAACAAAATTTTGGCTTTTAGATGCGACGGGCACCTATGGTTCAAACTTGAAATATTTTTTGTTACCCTGCATCTTTATTTAAGCAATCGATATTCCACAGCGTATGAATAGCTCCCTCATCCAAAGGAAAAAGTAATGCCGTGTCAGTGCCGAGTGTCAATATCTGTGGGGCCAGGTGAGGGCACGTGCCTCCTGTGCCTCTAGTAAATCCGTTAGTGGAAATTTTGCGATGACTAAATGATTTGTCGTAGATTGTGTGAGAGGCTAGCGTGTTTTAAAAATGTTCTTTTGTCTGTTTAGTTCATTTTTATTGAAGTTTCACGAACAAATCTATGAGCTGCGATCGGGAAGTAGACTCGAATTTCTTTAGGTCACATCGTGTCGACCACTTCTTTTTTTTCTGTTCAACGTCATGTAGGCCTAACTTTCTTCATTGATGGATTTTTTTTCTATATGAAATAGAAAGATTAATCATTTACTTGATAAATAAGACAAAGTTTTTTAAACCGACCCAGAAATAAAAACACAGGAGTGTGTCGATCAGTATTGGTTCTGTATAAAATCTTGGCACCTGATTCACTCGTTTGGAACTCCTCGGTCATTCATTCAATGTTCCGATTAATGATTGGCTTATTGTATGAAGCTGTATCCAGGGTGGACTTACCAATCAAATAAACTTTTATTCATTCGAAAATCAAGGTAAAATGATGACCTCCCTGAAATCGAAAAGTAACCGTAATTTTATACATGATTGTATTATATTTCTTTATCAGTTGTAATGAAAAAGGCGTTTATGCAAGAAAAATTATATGCACGTTTAAATGCTACTGTCAATGTATTGTTTTAGCTGCCAACGGAGGACATACACATTATCAAATACTTGTTCTGAATTTCTTCACTTTGTGACTTTTCATGAATACCTTTGAAAAAGACACTCGTATAAAATCACAATTTTTGAAAATATGAAAATATTTTGTCTGGAATATACCTGATAGACTTTTCTTTAATAAATATAGCCATAATAGACCATATTTTATTTCAGTTACTTGAAAATAAGGATTTAGGCCTAATAGGGTGACCGATTAGAAATATTGGTGAGTGTAAAAAACAAACTCTTGGGAGTCTAACGCATCATCCCTGCCTTTAGGCCTACCCATAATACATGGAATATATTTCTAATATAAAATCATATACATCATCATTCACGAATGCATGAACATTCCACTGATAGGGGGAATGGATCACGCCCCCATCCCCGCTACACACCTACTTTATAAGACTGTAAATCTAATCTACACCCCCTGATTAAGAAATCGTTTGATGATGAATTTATACGCATGAAACCAATAAGGCATGTTAAAATGTGTGTTTCTGTAAGCATTTTGTACCTTAAACAAAATCAATATAATTATTCAACTTCACGATTTCCCAAGGTGCGAGACACAACGCGTGTCACAGCTGTACTTCACGCATTTACGATATCGAGTGCGAGTCAATCGAGCGATGAATTTGTAAATATGACCTTTGACCTACCAAGGAAGCTGATAAACGTTTCTGATTGGTCGATCACTCGGCCTCATTTCCACACGTGTATTAACAAAGGGGGTGGAGAGTTGTAGATTTTATTATCGTAAAACCGATGAAACTTTCCTGAAATCTGGACTGATATTCTTTCTCAGTGTTGATGCCATTGTATTTGGAATACCTCCTGTATGGCAGGGTTTAAACTTGGAATTGTTAATCTCGGTCAAGCCGCAGGAAAGGTAAAACTTTGTAGTAAACAATACAATCGTCGATCACTTTCATTTTATTTCATTGTCTAATATGGTGGCCATTTTTATGAGTGTTTACATAGTTTCGTGTACTTTTTGTGGTGTTGATTTAGACCTAGCCTTAGTCTGCTTGTTTTAATCATTTGTGCATATAAAAACTTATATCACATACAAAACTGTCATCGAAAGCGTCTGCTATTTGCAGTAAATAACACGGGTTTTATCCATTCACAAATTTATGATTATTTAGTTAGGGCTAAGATACAGTTAGACCGTGACCGTTATGGACCCGTAACTTTCATTTCTCTAATTTATGTATTTTTTCTTAATTTTTAATATGAATTATAGAATTTGTTGACCAATGTATGGCAAACTTGGACATGACTTGACTTTAATGTCATTCCCTTATCTTGACAAAGGATTCAGAAGATAAAGGGCTGGGTTGATAATATTGGGGAAATGATAAAGACTTGCATTATGTTATCTTCAATGACAAAGCTTAATATCCGTGTTTGTTCTATTGTATTGTTCAAATAACAGTTCATATTGGCTCATTGAACACACTTGTAAGTTGTTTATATTCATGTATATATGATTGCATATTGTATTAGCTCTATACAATCGGTCTAGTAAGAAATTCCCAAATAACAAAGGGTACAAATGTATATTTATAGCTGAAGCCTTAACCCTTCTTTATTCATGTACTTTCTATTACAATGTATGCTTCAATAATGGTCATGCATTTGCCATAGGTCAGTGGCCCTGTCAGGATTCAACTCTTAAAGTGTCTTGGATTCCGAGGATCCCAAATACTTGGGAGGAACCCATGCTGTCACCGTGCTGAGCTAAGGGTTCCTTCTAAGAGTTGAACCCTCCCTGTCTGTGAGAAACTTAGGCTCTATTTTGTGACAAATGTCACTTGACATCAGTCTTTGAATTTAGCGAGTGGAATTTTGCAATCGCATGAATCTGTCTTTTGTTTTATAGATTGTCAGTGTCTTAGAGATCTAGGGCCTATCAAGTTTTTATCAGACAAAATTTAAATTGGCTTAATTTCTTATTGACTAGTATTATAATGATCATGTATTGATGCAGGTCCATGATAATAATGAGATGTTCAGGTATGAAGTGCAGTATTTGAAATCATGTTCATTGTTTCAAGATTGGTTGTCCTGAATGACTTTCGATATTTATTTTACAGTTTTCTCCTTTATACTCACTACCCACTAGCCTGAAGTCCATGTAAACCTTAATTTGTGCTTGTGAGATAACTTATTCCTGATAGTTGGGCTAGTTGTTCATTTTGCCTTCATAGCATGATTAATTTGGCTAGTTTGTCTTATACTTTATAACAAAATAAATTGGACTGGTGCTTGAGAATATTTAAAACGATGACCTTTGAATAATTTATATGGAAAATAGCAATAGTCCATGCTGAATAAAGTCATGTTTTTCCCAGGCAAGTTGAGGCAACTGTACAGTCTTCGAAATAACCCACTTGCCCGAAGCCCGGGACAAGTAAAATTGCCGGCGGGCAAGTTAAAATTAAAACCCGTCTGCCCGATCGGGCAAGTTGAATTAAATACCCACGGAAATTACAAAATACTCTTATTTGATCCACAATCAAAATCGTTTGTGCGTCAATTTGACCCACGTATATTCTGCGTTCTAGAGTCATAGTTGATTCAAGATCTCGGATTGACAACAAGTGGAGCGTATGTTACATCCGCCTATTTGATGTAATCGACCAATCAGCGATGCGCGCTATGCGGGGGTTGCAGTTTGTATACACACTTCAAAAGCCGATAACAAGTAACTCCTTTGTTTATCGATCACCCCTGTGTACTTTATCGCCTATAAAGACCAATTGGCGCCCGCTCAAAAAATCAATAGTGCTACATGTCGGCCCGATAAGATTGTTTACGTAATCAAACTGTTGCAATTAACAAACATGTGACAAACTGTGATATTGCATTGATTAAAGTAGATAAGCTTTTGTATGCTTGCCGTTAAATTGATAATTGTATTTAATTATGAGCATGTTGTGACGCAGTTTAAATAGACGTAATAGCCAGTTTGCAAATGCTTTTTTTAAGACAATTAAAGTTGACAACAATAATAAACTCTGATTAAATGATAATAATAATCATTAAATTCTACGTCAAAATAATCGTAAAAAAAAATTATTTTACATTGAAATATTTTCTTTTCGTACTGTCATACATTTTCGCGACCAACGCTATCGCCAATAAAGTGAAACATCGTTCAAATTACGTTGTCATTAAATTATGTTTTATCATTTATATTTTTAGATTTTTTTAATTTAGCAATAAGTAAGGGGAAATCCCTCAATTTTTCGATTCAAGAATAAACATTGGTTGAATATGTGAAAATTTTAAAATATTCGTTTCATAATGTATCAGTTAAAATCGTGTTTTAGACTCTAAAAAAACAATAAATATTATGTTTTGCTACATGAAAAGCATGATTTAACAAAAGGTATGATATTCATAGCAGACTGTATTTTTAAAGAAAATATTTAAACAAAGAAAGGTCAAAATTTAGGACATTTTGAGCACATTTTTAAATGACCCTTAATGATTTTTATCTCTGTTGATGAACATATACCAGCAAGCAACATGCTAAACCAGAAGAACTGATCAATTTAAATGAAAAATAAATATTTTTAGTCAACAATTTGATACAAAAGCACTATGTTGTGTGAATTTTACAAAATTTAAGTTAAACAAAGGCATTGCCATACTGAATGTGATTTTATACATGGGTCTGTTTGTCAAATGTGACAGAAACTATAACGTAAATGTTGTTTAACAAAATCTCATGCAGAAAATTGATTTTGATCCCTGAAAATTTTGACTGAAGGGTCATTGAGCCTTGAGTCTGAAAGTCTAGTGCAAGCCCTGTTATTGCCGAATTCCTACAACGTATTGTAACAAAGTCCATTTCGTACACGAAATAAAGTCTTTATTGTTCAGTTACGATTTTTCTCCAATGATAATATTGATTTTGTTTACTGTGAATGAACATTAATTTAATAAACTACACTTTTCTCGATAAAAATTTTAAAAAATGTATAACTTAGATGAATTAATTGCCGAATTCCTACAAATTATCAAACCAAAGTCCATTTCGTACACGAAATGGAGTCTTTATTGTTAAAGAATGAATTGTTCACACAGATAAAGATGATTAAAAGCATAAATATAAAAAAATGATCCTTTATTTTCGGGCAAGTTCAAATGGATTCGGGCAAGTTGAAAATCCATGTTGTCTGCCCGAAGGGGCAAGTCCTAAAAAAAAATTATCGTGAAGGCTGACTGTATGATTTATTATTTCACAGACTGGGAATAACATCCGTTACAGTATGAAATTATGATTACAATTTATGTCTAGTTTTCTCTGCAAGTTCTATTGTCTCATCAATCTCAATGTTAACTGTCCCATAAATTGACTTTTACCATTCACAAACATACAGCACTAACCAAAAACTAAATAAATAAAATTCTTAAATTTCGATGATAGTTTTTGAAAGAACCATTATTTTTAATGCATTTAATATGGTTTAATAGTGATAAAATGAAAACAAATTTTGAGAATGCATCGCATTTATAATATTCAGCATCTGATATCATAAAGCCTCCAAAACCAATTCCCTGTTATAAATGTTATGACATTGGACTGGTAATCATTGGATACCCATTAAAAAACCTACCCCGTTGTTTCCTTGAGCAAGAAACTTTATCCTTCTAGCTCAGAACTGGGGACCAGGAAGCGGACTTTAAAGTGATTGATCTAAGTTGCAAGAACTTGTTTCACAATCAAGCTAAAAAAAATAGAATAGTATTATACTAAAAAATGCGTAACTAATCAAAGCGCTGAAGGCACTGAATTTGTTCGGGTTTGAAAAGTGGAATTCAATTTCTGGCTCCAACAAAACATGTATTCACAAAGAACAGTTCAGTGATATTAGTTTGATAGGTAGACCAGCACTGTTCCGGTTCAAACCACTTAATACAATCGACCTATAAATACAACAGGTAAACCGGACAGGCGAACACACAACTGATTTTTTCCACACAATCACCACAAGTCAAAGGGGTCATTCTTAAAATAATTCAATAACTGCTGCTTATAAGTTATCATTCATGCACATTTATTCTACTGCATCTGTATGTAAAATAAATGAAGTCCACTATTCAGACATCATTCAAAGTCATTTACTACAATCTTTAAACTTTTCCTATAGACCCATTCCATTACATAAGATGATGTAACATCTCTAACTGGCACAAACAACAGGTCGTGATTGAATAGTTGATACCATTCTATTACATAATATGACGTAAAGAGCTCAACTGAGACGCTTTTATTGCGCCTGTCATAGCAGACGATCATTTTGAATTGCTCTATACTTATATACTGAGGGACTACTTCTGGATTCGGTAAATTTTCAAAGTGGGAAAGGGTCTGAAATACGGTATATATATTTTTTCAGGACTGACGTCCCGAACAAATAAAAATCATTTCAAAACAAATGGTAATCAAGTTTTTGATAAAACCTAAGCAGTGGGCTTACAAAATAAAAATGTCTCCAAACTTTTGGTGGGTACTGTAAGTTACTAGTAATGATAATTCAGTGATTCATTTTGAAGCTGAAAAACATGAGTCCATGGGACTCACATATTTTGAAACAATGAGTCCCAACCAAACAATAATGAGTCCCAAGATTTTGTTCACTGAAACATTTCCTTCAAATGATGCATGATTTTGAAACAATCAGCAGAACTTTACTTAATATCATTGTATAATGCAAATGAATGCATCCGTCTGTGACTTAATTAGCAATTTAGTATAGTGAAATCACTTGAAGGGTTAAAACATATAACTATTACATTTAGTAAATGATATGTTTTCTGTAACTCACTAGTAGTTTATTAAATACTCCCTGGATGTTTGGTTACTGAGTCATTTGTTCTATGTTTTACACACAATTCACAGAACACATTGATTTTGTATCAAATTGTAAACTTAAATTATTTTAGTTTTCGTTTCAATTAAACGTTCTTCTTTTTGGTTAAGCATTTTTACTTGCTAGTATTATGTTCATCAAAAGAGATTAAAATGCATGTATGACCATTTTTGGAAAATGTGTTATCAGTGTCCTCGTTTTTGACCCTTTGTTTAAATATTTTTTATAAGATTATTTAATTAGGTTTACTGAACATACATTTTCTTAAATATAACATATTATGTAGCAATGTATGCTTATTATTGATTTTTTAGAGTCTGCAAGCAGGTAGATTACGTGACGAATACTACGACCATTTTCATAAATTCACTTGAACCAACCGGCGTTTATTCTTGAAATCGAAAAATTGAGGGTATTTCCCCGTTATCTATTGCTTAATTAAAGAAGTTAAAATCAAAATAATAAGACTATTAAATTACTAACGTAGATTTAACCTTTCTTCATTTGATTGACGATAGTGTGGGTCTCGAAAACATACGCAATCATTGGCAAACTGCTAATTACTTCTTTTCTGACTCACTGTCTCACAACTCGCTCATAATTTAATACAATTATCAATTTAACGGCAAGCATCCAAAAAGCTTTATCTATTTATATTATTGTTGTATCACAGTTTGACATGTGTTTTTTATTTTAAATCATTTAATTACGATATCAAACTTGTCGGGCCGACATATAGCTTTATCGATTTTTAAGGGGACGCTGGTTGATCTTAAAGGTGACAATATACACAGGGGGCATTGGTATACAAACGAGTCACTAATTATCGGCTTTTAAGGCGTGTATACTAACAGCACAACTCCTGCGTAGTTGATAGGTCGATTACATAAGAAAAGGAGATGTAAGAGACGTTTCATCCGTTGTTAAATCGATGTCTTGAGGACTGTCATAATCTGGGTCATAATTTGTTTCATTGATTTTCCGAAAATGTCGGCGACTTAGTTTTCGCTTTGATGTGCTAATAGAGCGAAATTTTAACGGAAAGAGCTTCTTCGCTCGAATCGCCCTCTCAGCTCATCCTTGAAATTAGCATTTTTTCCACTTTTTCATAAATGAAGTTGACACTTTAAACGGGAAAACTAGATGTTCATGAAAGATTTTGCGTCCTAAGGACGCACATACTTTGAATTCATTGCGTCCACAGTAAAAAGTATGCGTCTCTGACGCAGGACGCACGGCAAAATGAATCGCTGATAATTTAGCCTGACCTAGATTTGAAATTGAACAAGTTATGGTAAATGTGAGCTTAGCTTTCCTGTTGAAATAAGTACCATTTTGTTTTAGAATTATAACTTTCACAAAGCAAAAAAATCATCAATAATTAAAACAAAATCTATATTTTATTAGTTTTTCTTTTAAAGTGAAATAATTTTATGAGTTTTCCATTTAGCACATATTTGTAAAGTATTGGTTTACTTTTATGAATGATCATTTAATTGTACTATAAATATAATGTAAATTGAGATGGTCTTAAATCATTGATAACACTTATTTAACACATACTGAGAGAGTAGGGGCGGACATGATTGGGCTACTCTTTTTGTGCTTTTCCCTTCCAAGTACAATACAGTGACGCAGAGCAGGTACTCACAGTGCACTCTGAACTCCCCTGCACATAATCAGGGAAATGTGGAGTGTGTTGTCACCTGCAAACATGGCTGCGCCTACAGAAAGAAGAATGTTCTATCAATATGAAACTTGTTAGATGTTTTTCATGTCAATGAAAGTGTTCAATAGACATGAATGTGTAGCAACTGGTCAAGATTCACCATCATTTTCCTACGAACTGCTACTAGATTTGTCAAAGAGGGCTAATTCCATGCCAGCTATAATATTTTTCATTTAAGAAGCCATGTTTTTACTCCATTTCATTTGATTCACATGTCTGAACGGAGTACTCTAGGAGTACACTTAATTTACTCTGGAGTAAACAGAGTAATTTGAATCGAGATTTGAATGAGTCCGCTCTAGGTATTATACATTGTGTGGGTTTATGTCACTTATACATGATTGATAAAGCCGTCTATTTACTGAATGGTCCTCTATGATCGGGATAAGTACTTTTAATTAATTTTCAATTATGATTAAAATTGACAAGTCTAAAAGTACTCGTTGATTGTTCATTATCACTAGCACTTTTAGTTTTTCTTTTGTACTTTAAATTTATTTGTAATGCTAACTATTAAGTTAAAATATTAAAAAGTAAAATTGAGAAGGAAAAAAAATCAATCTGTGGACAACTCAACCCATTTATGTCTCAACCCATAGAGACAGCTTAACCCATGGACAACTCTTGATTATAAATAAAAGAATCTGAATGTTTGTAATTTTATGATATCTGCCCATATCATATTGTATCGTATCTTAAATAGTCATAATTATGGTCTCCTTTCATATCGTGTGATGACCAAATGGTCTCATCCCTAGTATTTTGTTGGTCCTTTGTTGGTGAAACTTTCATTCTATGTTATAATGTAAAATGTAAGCATATTGACTGTGTAAGGTTTACAGGATCTTATCATTTGCTACCTAGCACTCCCTATGTGGTACCAGGTAACAAAAGAAACAAAACCACAATTTGAATTAAGTATTTTGAGAGTGATTAATTAGCTCTCATGTTATCAATATTTCTGATAATATAGTACATTATGTCATAGGTATATAATCTATTTATATAACGCTATAATACCAGCAGGATTGATTGCAGATATTCATCAGTTTTAACTTTAAAATACTTTATTACGAATTATTATTTATAAATAAATGGTAAAAAGGTAAGGGCCTTCATTGGAAATCACAATATCGATGTATCACCCATTCTTGACGGACTATCTGATATTGATTTGCAATTTGCAATACAATTTGCAATTCAATCTAGCATTTTATAATGCTATGAACTTTAGGACTTTTTTATATTCTGAGTTTTCATGTTTTCTGTTAAGTATTAAAAACAAGAAAATACAGTTTGTTTTATGTCTGAAACAACTTTAAACACCATGCATAACATCATGAGGGCATTATAGTTATTAATATATATAAAACTGGAGTTCTAGAGGCTTCTATTGTCTGACTCGATACATCACCGATACTTGCCTTTCAATATATCGATACAAAATTTTCTATCAATGACATCCCTAGTAAAAAGGTTTTGACACTTGGGATACACCATCCTATTTCATGTCTTGATATCTGAAGATTTATTGATGTAACTGTCACCAGTCACAACCCGGGTGGATAGCGCAGTTGGTAGCGCGTTGGGATTCGGTATCTTGTGTCCCTAGGGGGGTACGGGTTCGCATCCCACCCGGAAAGGTTATACCCTTCCATGAAAATTAGACTAATGTCAATTTTCCTCCATTGATTAGATAATATGGAGAAGTTTCCGGCCTTGCGGAAGGGTAGGTGAGTACTAGTTATAGACAAGGGTCCAGGAAAGCTAGGATAGGTGCACTGGTCCGTAAAATGACCTAAAACGTGTTGAAATGGCGTTAAATCCAATTAAAAAAAAGACACCAGTCATAACTTAGCCTTCTAACAGGGCTGGTGAAAATTACTCACTTCACATAGTTGGGATAGTTGATAATTTTGCTCTTTACCTTAGTATACACACCTTTTTTTCAGTACTTGGGGAAGGGACCTGGGGCCCTTTTTATTTATAGAACATTTGGGGAAATTTTATCGCAATTGTATTGAAAGAGGAACAAAATGTCCAAGGGAAACTCCAAATTTGGGGAAAACTGCATGATTTTAAAGAAATTTCAAAAGGGGAAGACAGCCCCTGTTTTATAAGGAAAAAAAGGCCTGGTATATTTATACATAGAACATTAGACTAGTTAGTAATTTTGCACTTTTACTATATGACATAAAAATGTGGCTAGTTGATAATTTTGCCATTTACTGATTTAGTCCTTTACTATATAGTTTTAACATAAAAATAGGGGTAGTTAATAAATTTGCCCTGCTACAAAAAATCAGGCTCGTGTTGGAGAAAATATGATGACTGTAACATTATAGACAAGGTGTCATCTGGGGTATCAAGCTGTTACCATCAAACTGTCTGTATTCTGTGTGTCTAACAATATAACATCTGTTTTGTACAACAGCTTGTTTTGTATAGTTGATAGGGTTCACCACACCCCCTTTTTCTCTGATCCCTCTCTCTCTGTTGTCTCTAGGTTTAAAATAGTCATGGTGAGATCAAAAATTTAATATATGGAGGGGGGGTCCAAATTGCTATCTATGACATTTTTCATGAGGGGGGCACAAAAATTATTTCAAAATATTGTATTTGTAATTGGGGCATTTTTTTCAGTATGTGGGTAAGGGGTTTGGGGCTGTATTTTATTTAGTGTGATGGGGGAAATTTAATCGCAGTTTCATCGATAGGGGAATGAAAAATTAAAGTTAACATCTAAATTTGGGGAAAAGTGCATGATGTTTTTAAAGAAATTTTAGAACGGGAAGGCGCCTGTACACAGCCCCTGTTATATAAGGGAAAAAGCCCTGGTAGTATAATGTGCCAGTAGGTTTTAGAGTCCTCAATCAAAAAAAATTGTTGGTGAAATTTTCTTTAATGATTCTGTTGTTCTGGTATTCAATAACTGACTTTTCTCAGGAAATACTAATAGTTCCTTGTTTCTGTGTATTTGATTAATGAAAATGTACATGTGTGTGTTGTATATATAATTTTTTATGGAATTACTTTTATCTCACATTAATGTCATAAACATTCATGTACTACCAAGTACTTATTTGCGTAAATACAAGCTAGAATGGACATGTGTTTTCGGTTTGTGTGTTTTTGTGAATAGGTGCCTAGGATTGTCAAACTTGAGTTGACGCTTTTAAAACAAAATTCCAATTTGGCATGGCCTAACTGTATTAATGATGCAGGCAATCCAATCTTTAGTCTGATCTCTCGCTCTCTCCCTATCTCTTGATTAAAAGCATTAATACCATACAAATTTTACATGTCAATACATGATATTGAAAATCAATTATTAAGTTGCAGTGTTTAACTGTGAACCATGATGGGTTTTTGTTGCTTTTTGAGATGAGAATATTATGTTGAAGTTTACCTGGGCAATATTTTACCTGTTGCGATAAATTCTTGATTTATTTCACGGGTTTAGTGCAAAATGGTCGTAACTCAATATGGAAAAGAGTGAGTTACGACTGTTTTGTGCTAAATCCCAATAAGTGATTATGATTGATTCTTAGGTCTTACTGGGGATCTGATGGTTGATTTCGTGTTATGATATTGGAATCTTTTTTATCCTAAATGTAGAAATCCCTTGATAAGTGTCTAGTAATGTCACTGTGACTTGTCACGATTTATTTGAATTTTTGCAGATCTATAATAATTTAAAGTTAAAGGTGTGGTTTAAAGTATCCTTCCATGTAAATGTTCTGGGCCTGACGTTAAAGGTTTGATTGCTCCTGTCAACCTATATTTGTGTTCGGGCAATTAGTTACTGCTAAAAAACATTTGTTCGGGCAAGTGAAATATATAAGTAAAACCTTGTTCCAATCAGTCAAGAAAATACTATTCTCAAACTTCAAATTTTGCTTTACTGTCTACCTGTCGTAAGCAGCCACCTGTCCTAAACTGTTATTTTTGTGGTACATAGGATCTTCCAACTTCAAACATCTTATCATTTGCGAAACTTAATGGTCAAATTGATGACTGACATTTCAAAACTTATGTAGATGTAGATTACATGGACTTTCTAACTGACCTCTTTGACTGACCTCGTATGTAATGACCAATGTTGGTTGAAACAATATTGATGGGTCAAGGCTTAAAACCAATCTGATTAAAACCCGATCTAAAATTTTACCGCTCGCATACTCGCTAATTTAGATCTGGCCTTTTCCAAACGAAGGTCACGTTCAGCTGACCTTTTCTCATCATAATATTCATGACGAAATTGTTATGATACGTAACTTGTTTACATCGTCTACGTCACGCAATTTGAATGAGCCACCCAATCGCAGACTGTGAATAATACCGCTGTTAAATCTGCAGGCAAACCTAGGTCTAAAAATAGAAATTACGAAATCAAAATGTGATTAATAGTGTTTTCGTCTAGATGAAAGCTACGCATTGATTGGTCGACACAAAGTTCATCTCGACGTGACCTTGCATTGACTAAGTAGAGATCCAGTACGACAACCCGAGTAGAACAGGATCTCTATTTACGGAGATTGGGCTTGAAACCAGCTACAACCTTCTTTATTTACATATAATTAGAGTAGTTTCACTCTGACCCATGGAAATAGTTTAGAAAATTCAACAGTATCATCATAGTAAATTCAACAGTTAATTATGCTAAACTACATTGATTTATTTTGACCATTGTCTATATGCTGACCATTAGTAGCCCCAGGACTGACCAGTTACTAAGATAAAAGGTTTTTAATCTGTATAGATTAAATACAGATACAAGTTTTTAATGACAGCTGTTACGGTAATGAAAATACCGTATATTATCCTGTTAACGCCCCTGGGGAGTCTCATATTTCATAAGAGGTGGGGATGTTAGTAAGACTATTAGACAATGGTGAAATCACAAAGTAATACAATTTATGTATGTCTCAAGTTGGTTTTACTTTGAAAAATGGGAATGTTTATAAGAAAATGTACGGTATTTAAATAAGTACAGTTTAAACTGCTATATGGACAATAAACCACTTTTATCACCCACAGTTATCATCTTAAAAAGCTGCCAGCCTTGTTGAAGGGTAGGTGAGTACTGGTTATAGACAAGGGTCCAAGAGAGCTAGGTTAGGTGCGCTGTCTTCCATTCAATAACCTAAATTGTAACCCAGTGTAAAAAAATTGAATCATTTTGAACTCTGGCCTGATTTATTGCGTTGTATTATGAAAGGCAAACTTATTACATAGCCTAAATATAATATTAAAAAATGAAATTTTCACTTCTTGTTGGCTAATGAGTTTAAGGGATGTTATGATACCCCTCCCCTAACCCACTCCCTTTCGGCGCTGCACGACTTGGCTCACTTATCCCTAAAATTCTGGGCTTAGGATGATCTCTGTGTGAGTGTGGTTTTGTATCCCAATTCTGTGCAGGTTACACTGTACAGTGTATGTAACAGTACTTTTAGACAGGGAAATGTAACAGCTGTTGTCTAGTTAATGTACTATCAGTGTAAACAGGTCCTTTGTGTCAAGTACTATCAATGTAACAGGTCCTTTGTGTCAAGTACTATCAGTGTAACAGGTCCTTTGTGTCAGCTGGTCAAAGTACATCTAGGATCACTCCTAGTCCCTAATACTCTGTATCTATGTAATCTAAACGGTATCTAGGGACAGTCAGGTGCGGGGGGGGGGGAGGTAGATTATTGACTTCTGTTATCTTTTGATACTTTGTTCTATATTCTATTGTATTGTATTGAAGTTTATTGTTTCTTTTGTTTGCATTGTGTATTTATGCTAGCCTGAACGTCAATATTGGTATTGGATCTAGATTATATATTGAGTATAGTTGAAGGATTGCAATACCTGTAGTAGTCTGTTTCTATCTACCTGCGTTTTTATTATACCCCCGCTTCGAAGAAGAGGGGGGTATACTGTTTTACCCTTGTCTGTGCGTCCGTCCGTTACAAAATTTCAGTCGCAGTTTTCTCAGCAACTATAACATGCAGCAGCCTAAAACTTTGCATATTGCTTCATCCTATAGTCCCATGTGGTGTAAAGCGATTTCATGCTCCTTGCTCATCTACTTCCTGTTTGTCGCATATTTTTAGATTTTGGCGGGGGTATCACTAGTGAGCATTAGCTCACAGATTTACTTGTTCTCTCCTTTATTTGTCAATATCTCTCTTAAATGGAAACAGTACCATATAAAGCTGTGTTACTTAGGGCGTCATCGAAAATCTCGATATTGAATATTGTCGATTCGATATCGATTCACAATTTGGAATATCGATACAATCTCGTATTACATAAAGCTATAACTATAGGACTTTTACTGGAGTTTTCATGTTCCCGGTTAAGTATCAAAAACAAGAAAATACGGTTTGTTAGTTTGTTTTGATGTCTGAAACAACTTCAACATCATGCATAACATCATGAGAGCTTTATATATCCTTGAGTTCTAGTGGCTTCTATTACACTCCTTGTCTGACTCGATTTATTGATATATCACCGATACTTGCCTTTCGATAAATCGATACAAAATTTTCTATCAATGAAAGCCCTAGTGTTACTCAAGGCCCAACATTAGAGAATGTCCTATTGCCCCTGACGACCCATATTTGGTTTTGGGCATCATTTAACTGCTATTTAAGATAAGTTAAAAATGTAGCTGACTGTCTATTTGGGCAATCTCATTTAGTGTGGAGCCCTGCTTCTGATTCTGATATACATAGCAATGCAAAGGAGAGTATTATCCAGTATATTGGATTAAATTATCTTCATATTTACAAATACATGTCTTTGTTCTTTTGGGCAAACTTTATATGTGCACAGTCTACGAAAATAGTGGGTGTCCAGTTGCCCTGCACAACCCCTTTTAAGTTCGGGCTACCAAAAAAATTTTAGTAGGTAACCAAAATCCTACAAACACAAGATTGTGCTTGCTGCTAAATCGACCTGTTGGGGCAACAAGTTCATATCCTAATTTTGTAGACTGTGCGCATAGACATAATGGAGCCCACTTGGCTAGCTCAGTTGGTAGCACACAAGTCTTCTGATCGAGGGATCATTGGTTCGATTTCCGGGCGGTGCATACTTTTATGGAGCTTGGTCATTAATTAATTTTCTACGGCCATTCTCCCTCCTTCCACTGATTTTAAATCATGAAGAGCAGTAGTTAGTCATTGACGGAAATATGCGCCTAATAGTTGGTTAACAGCTAAATCCAGAGATTTAGCCTTTCCAGAAACAGGGAGTAGGTTGACTGACCGCTGTGATATAACCAATACAACATTTTGCTAAGACATTTAACCCAACAAAAAATACATAATGGAAAAACGCATGCACCTTGTCCTTCTATTGACTGCTGTTGCAGAACTTTTTCCAGTGTTTGGGAAAGGGCCTGGGTCCTTTTTTTATATAGAACACTTTCATCGCAATTTCATAGATAGGGGAACAAAAAATCCAAGGTTAACTCCAAATTTTGGGAAAACATGATTTTAAAGAAATTTCAAGAGGGGAAGGCGCCTGTAAACGGCCTATGTTACAAAAGGGAAAAAATGCCTGTGTTGAAAGGTTTCACTGTATGCTACTGATGGAATAATAGTATATTGGTTTGCAAGTTTTCAATGACTAGTTGTATCAAATGTTGCATTGATTCTTTCTAACCCCTCTCACAGAATTGGCATTATTTTGTTTCTAAATCAATGATAGAATAGCCAGGATTTGTATACTTTTCTTTCCTTCTCTGAATTATAAGTAGAGTATTATTTGAGTATTCACCATTTATTCACTGTGAAGAGCTTTTAAGCATAGACAGATCCAGGATTTTTAGTAAGAGGGGGCGGAAAACTCTAATTGAGGGAGGGGGGCGCGCGGAAAATAAACAAGCAGAAGCTCCTAAGTTTTGATTCATTTCTAAGAGTTTCAGGCACATTTCCAGTACCTCAACTATCCCTTCCACAGGGTATACAATAAGGCCACAACAAGTTGATCACATGTTCTACGGATTTTTTTGAAAAAAAATGGGGCAAGCGAGCGAAGAAAAAAAATTAAAAAGTCTTTATTCAATTGTTTTATATAGCGGTTCGACCAAATTTTTATGAGCGAGGAAATAAAAAAAAATTTTTTTGTAAAAAATGTCAAAATTAAAGTGCGAGCGAATCCATAGGACATATGATTAATTTGTTATGGCCTTAAAAACATCTAGATACAACATATAAATTTCTAACAGCCGATGGATCATGTTGAAATCTTACAAAAAAAGAGAAGGAAAATGTTTTTAATTTGTATGTATCCAGTATGTCATTGTATTATTGCAATATCTGGTAACTTATTGTAGGCATAGTATGTGAATACATATATTTTCCCATCAATATTATACTTCATATTAAAAAAAATTTGCTTGGGCAATTTTAGGGGGGAGGGGCGTACGCCAGTTCCGCCCCTCCTTGGATCAGATTATGTTAAGGTTGTTCTCATGTTAGGAAATCAAGTATCCAAATTGAGAGTGGTATTGTTACAGTCATTTAACTGTTCATGGGCTTGTATATTTGGCATTTTTTACCAAATGGGGTTTATTTACTTACTTTTCATTTTTTAGTCTCAAGTATGCAAAAACCGTCTTTCAGTATTTTAATACTACTGTGTTTTTCCTTTTCATTCTACTTTCACCATTTAAAATATGTATAGTTGAAATAAATAGAACATAAATTGAATTTTGATTGCTGGTTGCTTGTGAGATTATGACTGCCTTTTGTTAATGTTTTCTTCAGTGTAAGTTATTAGTAATAAAGTATTTAGATTTTTTTAGTGCTGTTGGTTAAATTGAATAAAAAAACTGAAATTACTTTTTTTCTTCTAAACAGTGAAATAATACGGAATGAATATCCTCATATGTTACAAAAAAAATTTGAAATTTTGTTCAAATCTTAATATTTTTTTTTGGGGGGGGGGGTATTCTTTGCTGTTAAATGATAGAAAAATTAATAGTGATAAGTGAAAATGACATTTATGGGGGGGCATCTAGTGTCCTTAACAATTGCGTTAAAGTTTTTTCTTTACCATATATTTCTGCCATTTATTGTCAGATCTTTATGACACTTTATACAACGATAACATACCATGTGATAAACAGAATTAGAAAGTAACCACAACTCTACCTGATTTTATTATGGATTATGTCCCTTGTAATTTTTGCATTAAAGTATTTAATATGTTGGATATCTCTGTCATATTATGGTCAGATCTTTATGAAAATTTTTCTTGTCTTTGTATTTTAGCAAGTGATGAGTCTAATGCAGAATTTCGCAGTCATGCACCACATCCATTTTCCTCTCCCTTGCCCATATTTCTTTTCTCTATACAAATATAGTTTCCCTGCCATTTTCTAGAAGAATCTCAAAGCCTCCACTAGTATGGTATGGTATACTAATTTATTTAAGCTTAATTGTGAAATAAGTTCTTACTACTTTAAATTATCCCTTGCTAGTCTGCTTCCTTGTTCCCCAGTACTGAGCTAGTAGGATAAAGTTTCTTGCTCAAGGAAACTATGGGGAAGGGTTTGGATGGGATTGAACCAACACAGAGCTAGCTATCCAATGATTACCAGTCCAACTTTGTAACGACTGCCAAGACGCTCTCGAATAATCTTTATTTATTTATTGGAGTTAATGCCGCGTCAACGCAATTTAGGTCATTTTACAGCGTCCAGCGCACCTAACCTAGCTTTCCTGGACCATTGTCTATAACCAGTACTCACCTGCCCTTCCTCAAGGCCGGAAACTTTTCCATATTATCTATTAAATGGAGGAAAATCGACATTATTGTCAAATTTTCATGGAAGGGTATAACCTCCCCAGGTGGGATTTGAACCCACACCCCTCGGGCACAAGTATCCAAATCCATGCGCGCTACCAACTGCGCTATCGACCTGGGTTCTCTAGAATAATCAATTTCATTGATGACAGTGCTATTTGATTGTGTATTTTCATCAATTTCAAACTTTTGAAGCTACCTTTATATAGCAATCTTATCTCTTTATGTAGCAATCTTATCTATGTTATATCAGTAACCATAGCAACAGAGTAGTATTTGTATGTAGGTGAAAGTATTTTACAAGATTAATGTTCAATGCACAAAGTAATATTCTTTATAAAATAATTATGCATTATTTGCCCTGATAAGTGCCAAATTTACTGCACAATACTGCAAAACCTGTTTAATAAAGCTGAAAACTGGATTGAAATCCGTTATAGTAGGGGGGGTTGTTAATTTGACTTTTTTATGAGACCCTGTTTAAAACATGGTACATACACTGACATGTAAGGAAAAGCATATCTTTTTAATTTCTGACCCCATTAACCCCCCTGTACATACCCTCTGAAGGTTGGCCACGCCCATTTTTCACATAAATTACCAGTTTTTTACATTTAATTGCAATAAGTTGTATGGTATTGGACTGCAATATGTCAATTTATAGGTTTATTAAGGTGCTGAGTTCAAATATGAAGTCAAAAACAAAATTATTCAAACCAATATGGCTGAAAATTCAAAATGGCCGCCAAAATAACCATAGTACGAGCATTTTCGGGAGTTTATTTATCCTGGACATTCAATATGTTGAATCATGCCTGCAATATGTCTAGCTATAGGTTTCTTATGGTGCAGAATTCAAATATGAAGTCAAACAACTTTATTTAAGAAACCACTATGGCAAGAAATTCAAAATGGCTGCCAAATTAAACCCATTTTGAGCATATTAGGGTAATTATTTATCCTGGACATTCAATATGTTGAATCATACATGCCATATGTCCAGAAATAGGTTTCTTAAGGTGATGAATTCAAAAAGGAAGTTAATTTAAGAAACCAAAATGGCGAGAAATTCAAAATGGCTGCCAAATTTAACCTAGTTTGTTTTAGCATATTCGAATACTTACTTATCTTGGGCATTCAATGTGTTGACTCATGTTAATATTATGTCAATTTATAAGTTTGTAAAGGTAATTAGTTCAAATATGAAGTCAAAACTAATTTAAACAACCCAATATGACCAAAAATTCAAAATGGTCACCAAAATAACACATTTTCAATGTATACTGGTAATCAATGGTACAAATCTATATGTTGAATCATGGTTTGTTATCACTCTTAATGCAATTGTTTAGATTATTTGTAAAATACATTGTAATAAAGCAAATAATCATATATTACATTTTTATAATCTGTTTTGCAAGAACTTTTATCTTAATATTTTATGAGGTATGTCAGTTCAACAGAAAAGTCAGGCCTGACATTACTAAAAAAAATTCAGATTGATGGCCTACACTTACAAAGGCTATAGCAAAGATCCATTAATTTACGTATTTTCCATAGTCCAATAGTGTAATGTTAAATTATACATCATCAGGCATATATAAATATACTAGTAGTCAAATGACCATGGAAAATAGCGGCAAATTTGGTTAAAATATGTAATCTTAAAGGTTTTGTGTTTAAGTTCTTGTATTATTGTTTCTGTAGAAAATGTACCAAATGTTTTCTGCTCATCCTCAGTTATGGAGAAACCATTCTATACCTGTTTTTTATTTATAAGTTTATTTCTTTATTTATAAATTCTCATTAGTTACTAAGTGTATGAAATGTGAGCTAAAAAGGTTTCCTGTCTGTTTTAGCATTCATGATAGATTCAAAGGTTTAATCAATCAACACATTGCATTTTGCTTGGTTTGGCTGTGATTTTATCAACCACCCCTCATAAAGTAATTGCCTATTTCAATTATTGTTTTCTTTACTTTTCTTTTACTCGGTTGTCACTTAAGCAATCTCATTTTCTAATCATGGAATGTCTTGCATTTGTTTCAACCGTGCACTGTTGGCCAAATAATTAAACATCATCATCTCAATCATTAGTTTTAATGGCTAGTTAAAAGAAATGCAAATAAGTATAAACAAATTAATAGATATATAACCAAAATCGCTAACCAGAATTAAAGGGAATGACACATATTGCTATTGTGATATTGGAAAATTGGAGAATACAATTCTTTAAATATCTGAAAGCAATTGTTGGTCCGTTTACTTTTTGTGAAGTTTTTGATACATACATAAGCCAAACTTAATAAAAATAGAAACAGAGAAAGTAAATGAATTGCATCTAGAAATCTGATAAGCTAATCATTGCTTCATTATATTTTCAGAATTTAACAAAACAACACAGTCTTGTTAAAAAAAGTTGTCATGTCATCTATATTGTAGCTTAGATGCTTACATGATAGCATACAGCCATCACCCATGATCATTTAGTAACTAATATCTATAAAATTTCCTGGGAATTTTAACTCTACTTTGCAACCAAAGTGCCAAGACTTTTTATATGCACATACTCATCAACATCTTAATGAATTAAAGCAATCAAAGACACATTTTTCAATCAAGACATCATATGTGCCGCTGGTGAGGTTGGAATGAATGACCTCTCAGACCTTAACCTCTAATCATACCTCTAGAGCTCTACCTCAGCTATATAATAAATAAAATATATTTGCACACTTATAATCAAAGGTCATAACTTTGGTCTTCTGTTAAGATTTCATTAACTTGAGTTAATTTATAAAAATTGCGTAACATGTTTAAAGTGTGCCGTTTATAACTGAAATATGAATTATTTTGGCGGCCATTTTGAATTTTCTGCCATATTTGTTTGTTAAATTTAGTTTTGGAGTTAATATTTGAACTCAGCACCATAAAACACCTTTAGATTGATATATTGCAGGCATGATTCAACATATTCAATGCCCAGTAAATATAATACCCAAATATGTCCAAAATTTGGGTCATTTTGGCAGCCATTTTGAATTTTCCGCCGTATTAGTTGTTTAAATTAGATTTTGACTTTATATTTGAACTCAGCAGCCTAACAAACCTATATATTGATCTATTGAAAGCCTATAAGAATTGATTTATAACAGCTGGATATAAAAAATTGTTATTTTTGTGTAAAATGGGCGTGTCCGACTTTCAGGGGGTATGTACAGGGGGGTTAATGGGGTCACACAAAATTTTTTGTTGTGGATTCTATTATCATATTGATGGCACCATATTTTAAGCAGGGTCTCACATGGCTATCTTTAAAAAATGAAATTAACAACCCCCCCTAGTTATAGGGCCAATAAGTGTGGTCCAGTGACAAATTTCTGCGCTCTGATTGGTTGACAAAATAGGTTCAATATCAAAAATTGGTCCATAAGTAGTTATTTAATAAAATTGTCATTAAATAAGTGATTTGATATAAGTCCTGTTATTTTTCCTCTGGACAGTTATATTGGTCCTTCAGCATTGGGCCAATACGACTGTCCATGGACAGTCTGTAAACTTTTGGTTTGGGCAAGTGAAATATATAGCTGGTTGTCCAGCCGGGCAACCTACATTAAAAGTTAATATTTACAGGCCCGTAAAACAGAGGGGTCATGGGGGGGAACTAAAACATGTATACATTTCTTCCAAACTTTTTTAATAAAGCCCCTGTTTATACTGTTTTAAAAATATTTTTCAAGGACCCTTGTTTATAATATGACCTTAGAATAAAAATTAAAAAATGTATAAAAAAAACAAAAACACGAAACAATAACAATTAAAAATCTTAAGCTAATTATTTACTAAAACTGCCAAAGATAACCAAAGGTCTTAGCCAGCCACCAGCCTGGCAACGAGTTCTTATAGGACTAAACTAGACGCATATGATAATTAAGTACTGTTTTCTTTTCATTAAAATAAATCCGAATGAATTAGGCCCCCCCCCATCTGAAAATGCTTCCTATGTTCCTGGTTGAGCCTTGTCAATGCAACATGGCTCTAACTCATTGTTTCAAAAAATCACTTAAATGCATCCATTGATAAGTGTGAATTGATTGATCCTAAATACAAGATTTTGTCAATACAAGCACAGGGATTCCTAACGATAATCATTTATACCTATAATATGTACAAGGGGTCCAACATCAAAATTATGAAAATTAACCCTTGCGTCACAGAAACATGCATAATTCCGTTATTGTTTTGAATATTCTCATCAGGTCTTTAAGTTTCGATACAGAAGACATTTATCTATCCAAAAAGCCCAAGTTTTTCACAGCAAATTTACAACTTTTTACCATATTCAAGCTAGTTTCACGTAAAACGCACAGAAAATGGTTAGTACGTCACGGGTCCGTCCCCTAGTCTTACCCCTGTAAAACCGTCTTTTCCGGGAAATACCGGCCAAATTATGGAATGGTTAGATAAATGACGTTATGTCATTCAACAATCCTCAACTATTCCCACTAATCATCGTCTTTCAATGATGATTATCTTCGTTTTTAATTTCCGAGACAAAGTCGATATGGCACAGCCATCTTAAATCATCTAACACGGAATTATGCATGTTTCTGTGACGCAAGGGTTAATTTTCATCATTTTGATGTTGGACCCCTTGTATATATTATAGGTATAAATAATTATTGTTAATAATCCCTGTCAATACAAAGACTTTAGAAGGGTACTGTATGTCATTAATTACGAATATAATGACTTTGTCACTTTCAAGTTTTTGTCGTTGGTCGGACATTGTTGTTGTACATAGATATTGTATGTTGCACTACTAGTGTTTTGTATGACAATATGTCATGTTGCAGATAACGTACAACATTTGACCATTGTGATGGACAGTACACTGACCAGTATGTTATCTACTTCATTATCCATTGTCCAGACAATAATGGTCATTACAAGCATAATTAACTGACCGTTTATATTCAGTGATAGTCAGTTAATGTCATTACTAACGTTGTTAGACATGATTGTAAACTTGTCAAAATGAATGTTAATTGGTTTGTTTAGAGTTTATTTTACTTGGTAGGGTAATTGATATTATTTACAGTCAAACTTGAGCTAGTTATCACTTTACTGACCTCTGTAAATTTCACCTGGAATTAAATTTTGGTGTTTTACCTGCAGTGCAATTTAAATTTCTAGGGTTACAATAAACCACAGGAATTCTTAGCAATCACCTACCAAAATATATGGTTGGTGTTTGACTGATTGCTTAGATCCCTATGCTATAAACCATATATGTACAGAGAATATATGTAGTTGTATTAGGTTTGAATCTTGTGGTTTTCAGCAATAATATGTAAAGTATGTTGTGTGAACTTTGTTAGATCAGTCGGAAAAACCCAATATTTGAGTTTTTGAGCCTGTCCGCTCTTTAAGGATGCATTATGTGCAGACCCTGGGGTGTGACTTTTCATCCATAAAAGATTTATTTTTTATTCTAAATTTTGAAAGTTTTCTGATAGAATCCATATCAGGATAGTTTCTTATTTACCAAAATGAGTTTTAGTCATTGCCAACTGCAGAGAAGGGGCAAGGGGGGGGGGGGGCAGTCATTGTGTTATTAACTTATTTCCGTATTTTATTATAAATTTTTGACTATGTTATCTATCTGAGGGGAGAGGGGAAACTTGATCAAACAAGAGATTGTTATCTTTACAACCCTAGTGATCAATTCACTGATAAAACATGATAAAAGTTTTAAGTTATTGGCTTTATACAAGTATGAGACATTTATCTTTCTAACTACAGTGCCCTCCAAATGTCCTTGAACAACAAAATCATGTTTTTAGGATAAACCAATTCACATTTTTTTTAACATCGCATTCAACACATATATAGGTCATATACACGACGGCCAGCTCTTCCTACTATAGGTTTCCTGGACATATTTTTCTATCACCAGTACTAACTTACCCTACCACGAGGCCGACAACTCATGTATAGGGTATGACCTGCCGCAACCAGGTTTCGAACCCGCGATTTCCGGTTTCGAAGTCAGACATGCTAACCATTATGCCACGGCTGGGGCTCAATTCACATTTACCCATGAAAAAAATAATAAAAGAGTCAACTTTGTTAATTTCAAAATTATCATCCAAACTACAGGGCTCGACAAATCCACTCATTCGCTTGTAATCATGAGTAGATATTGACTCGTGACGAGCTGGCAGGGCTCGTCCTGCTGGGCTGGTAAAATTTCTAACCAAAGTAATCAAATTTCCAGTTTCGAATACATCGTCAGAAACATAACAAATTAAGCTTATTTCATCACTTGCAATCTGAAAACATTGATTTGATTGCTTTTTGTTTCTAGAAATGGCCATCATATACAGTATAACCTCTGCTAACGGCACCTCCGACGAGCGGCAACCTCCGACGAGCGGTAATTAGAATTCCCCCCGTCGATTTTACTCTATAATTTACCTCTAATGAACGACACCTCTGCAGAGCGGTAAACGGCCGTTCAAATAAATTCCCAAAGTTAATCTTTACCTCTATACAGCGACACTAAGTCTAGCAAGGTTTACATCAAAAGTCGATAATTATCTATAACCGGATGATTTAAACAAAAAGCGAAACCCCTAATCGTTTAACACTACCCTCAAGTGTCATGTTGCTAAATCATTTGACTAACAGGGGTTAATAAACAAGTGACATATGGTTTCCATGACACCAACGAACGGACCTTAGATGAGGAGCGCTTTGTTTGGTAGGCTGACGTCATCAAGTATCAGATGCACATACGTCTAGCTAGTTGACGATAATAAATGTAACTTATTTGTTATTGTTCTTTTTATTAAAAGCTTCGATGAAATGAATTCTGTTTTAAGATTTTTTGATGTTTAAGACAATATCAGATATTTACTCCCGAAAAGACGACGATAATTCATGCTAAATAGTATGCGCCATAAGACAAGTATAAAAACATTTGACAGTAACAGAATCGATTTCTCTAGTGTATTGCTTTCTTTATCATAAAACTAACCTTCATGCTAGGAATTGTCAACCGTTGTAATTATTTATTTAAAAAACTTTGTAATCTTATTAAAACTTTTTTTACTTTTGTCGATCAGCGCTGTATTTACATTACGGAACGGATAAAGGCCAGTTTTCCGGACAGAAAACGCCCGTTTTCGTGATCGGTAGAAAAAGTCTACCTCTGCAGAGCGACACCTCTGCAGAGCGGCAATTTTTTCAAACTCCGCCGAAAGTCGCTCTGCAGAGGTTACACTGTACAACAAATAACATGTTTGTTACTGCTTCATACAAGTTCACACGCGAAAATTCCCAGCTGATTGTCCTGCAGGACGAGTTGTGTCCAAAACATTAGTCAAGCCCTGAACTATTTTACATGAATAAGATTAAATTAAACAATGTTTTGAATTTACTTGCAAGCAGTATGCAAGATCAGATTTGACAGTTTTTCTAAAAAAAATTCTAAAAATTTTATCTACCCAAGAACTTTTGGAGGGCACTGTATGTTAGAAGCCAATTGTATGCATAGTGTGATAACAATGTAAATACAGTTTTATTATCTTCTCTCACTTCTCAAGTATTAAGTAAATTTTTCATCTCATAGGGTATTTTTCTGCACAGGGGTATAGTCTGATTTTATCCGATGCACTTATGTATTTATAGATTTTTGGAATATTCCTACAAAAAGGTAACACAGCTTATTAACCAACCAACTAATTACTGCCTTTATCATAATTATTCTAGTTTGATTTAGGTGACTCAATAGTCGTGGCGGTAAGACACTTGCATTAATTGACATTGCTTTTGTTACCCCGGGTTCGAATCCTGCCTAGTATCCTTTATTCTTTTCTTCTTTTTTTTGCAATCATGGAAACGTACAACTCGAAATCTCTGTGCAGCACGAAGCCAAATGTATATAAAATAGAATATGCATATTTGCCTGAGTTTGTGCTTAGTTATTACTTTGATGTCATACACTTAACTGTCTCGACAGTGTCTTATAGAAATGATTCTATGAACATGCATGAAAGAGAAGTGAAATGGGATGCATGTAACTTTGGCACATTGGTTCGATTGTATCCTAGTTTGATTTCTATTCAGCCACTGCATTTAAAGCTAAGTGTATAATATAAATGTATTATTATTCGGTACAATGTAAATTGCTGGATATAAAAAATAAAGACCCAAGGAAATAAAACAAATCAAAATTAAACAAAATCAAATTATAGCACAACAATCATTGTATGATACCGACAACAATACATGAATTTAATAATAAATTTAAAAAATGTGGAGGCGGTGAGGTTCGAACCACTGCAGTAAAATTTATGCATTGGCCATATGTTTCTTACTCGTTACCGACTGCGCTATTTTAAACAATGATTTTGAATTATTATATCATGGATATATACTTGAGATATTATAGTTTGTATTGATTTACAGTGTAGTATTTACTGGTTATACCTATCGTCATGGCTATGATTAGACTCATCCACCTGTCACGGCTCACCGAATAAAATCAGACTATGCATTGCAGTCTCACCTTGCATTTTCTCAATTTATTTATTTATACTGGCTTTAACGCCATGTCAACACATTTTAGGTTAAATGTACGCGTCCAGTGCACCTAACCTAACTTTCCTGGACCCTTGTCTATAACCAGTACTCACCTACCCTCCCACAAGGCTGGAAACTTCTCAATATACCATTTAATGGAGGAATTTTTCATTATTGACAAATTTTCATGGAAGGCTATAACCTTCCGGATGGGATTTGAATCTCTACCCCCTTGGAGACTTTTAATTGGAAATCCTAGTGCGCTACCAACTACCCTACCGACTTGGGTTAGAAAGCATTGCAGTCTCACAGTAAATTTTATCAACCTCTAGCCTAATTTATTTACTTATATTAAAAGTGAAAAATTGTCAGGCTAGCCTGGCTTTATGAAGTAAGTGACTTCCCTTTGTATGTATGTGAGAGGTGAATTTTATATTTAGTTTTAATTGGATTGAGGTTGTGCTATTTTGAATTCTTGGTCACATGCAAGGGTACAATTTGTTTGCCTGCTGTTGGTCTGTCAATTCTAATCTTGTCTCAGTTTTCAACCTCCCTGTTTGCTGAAATCTAGAACCTTCTTTTAACATTTAACACCATAGCAACGCATTGTATCGGTCATATCACGGCAGTTAGTCAACCTACTCACCTTCGCCACAAAGACTAAATCTCTGGATTTAGTTGTTAACTAGTTACTAGGTGCGTACTTTCATTTGTGACTGACAGTTGCTCTACATGATTAAGAATCAGTGTAGGCAAGAGAATGGCCATGGAAATTATTTCATGTCCAAACTCCATGGAAGTAAGTCCCGCCTTAGAATTGAACCCACAGCCTCTATCAGTAGACTTGCATGCTACCATCTAAGCTACTTGGGATAGTCTAAAACATTCATTACTTACCGTCTCTATGGTTTTATATTTACAGATCAAGTATACATTATTAGATGAAAGAGATATAGCACTTGTACAAGATTATGTATTTGAGGTAAGTATATGTTAGACTTTGTTTCAGGTTGTGTAAAAGGTCATGCATGTTTAGGGCCCGGTTACACATAGGGATCGGTGATAGATCGGTTGTTTGCTTTTACAGTTAAGAAAGGAACTGACGAACACTGATTTTGCACTGACATCTTTGATTAGCTGCCAATTTATCACTTATCACAAGCTATTAGGAGAATATGAGTTTCATTGGTGAAAACTAACCGATCGGGATGTTTAAAATTCTAGATCAGTGAAATTTCAAACTGATTACTGATTGACAAGCTGTCAATTAAAATTTTATTATTATATTTATCTTTTCTTATAAAGCATTCAAAAGACAACTAAATATGAGTTTTAAGCAACTTTTACCATTTGAAAACTGATTAATGCATATTTTCAGTCAGCACCCCTAGTTAGGATCATGATATAAAAAATTCCTACACTGAGTGTAACTAAAGTCTTCAAAGATAACATTTATAGTACAAGTTTAGTCACAAAATAGTAATTAATACTGTATTTACAGGGCTTTTTCAGGGGGTTTGGGAAAAAGGCCCCTGCCCAAATTTTTAACGCTGTAAACTGTCCAATTTGGGAAAAAAATATCGACAAATCAACCCAATATGGAAATTTCATCATTAATTTTTCTTCATTGAATCTTTATATGCCTTGCTTTGGTGTCTCTGAAAGTGTTGCAGTGCTCATAAAGAGTTTGTTCTGACAGTTCAGTGAGGCATTCAATGCAAATTCTCATGTATTTATTATTTTTATAGAAATCTTGTGGTCTCTTTTGTAAAGGCAAAAGACATCTGGTTCAAAGGGAATTATTAATCAAGATTAAGAATTTTTTTCTTGAAATTGGGAAAAATGGTCATTATTTGGCATTGGGAATGGGGCCCATATTCGGCCCCGTGAGATAGGCTGAAAAAGCCCTGATTTATATAATATGTATGTATATAAGTATTCACTGTCTAATAGTCCTAGTCTAATCGCATGTAGTTAACAATGACATCGTCTGGTCTCCATACTTTCACACTTTCCAGAGGAAAGTTTATTGACTATGTGCTTTTTCAGATGTATGGACCAGGTGTTGTAACTTAAAAATTGTGGATATAATGCAAATGAGGTGTATTATTGTTATTGTTATTCTATTTCAGGCAAGAACAGAAGTTGATCAGGATGGTACTGGCGCTAGAATATATGCCTATGCATACAATATACACACTGGTAGAAATACAGGACAATATTTACATGTAGTTATATGGTAGGTGTTCATTACCATATATTTTCAATTTAAAACCCATCTTGTAAATCATTACAGGTTTATTTCCTAATAAATGCCCCTCCCCTAATAAATGCCCCTCTAATAAATGCATTTCCCCTAATAAATGCCCCTCCCCTAAAAAATGCCCCTCTAATAAATACCCCTCGCCTAATAAATGCCCCTCCCCCAATAAATGCCCCCATCTTTTGAAAGAAGGAAAACTTGCCTTATAATATTACAATTCTAACAATGTTTCCAGAAAATGTGCGACACAGTAAGTATTTTCAGTTAAATATTATATTTCAATTGATATGAACACATGTACTGGTATTTTCAGTACACCATATACATTGTAACATAAATCAAGCCAGTCCTAGTACATGCCCTTTGATGTACCCCTATTAGGGCCTCGTTTTGGCAAGAAACATGGCCCCTCAGGATTGTCTTATGAGATAATATTGATCAGTATGACTAAAAGTACCACCATGCCAAATTTGGTGTTTTTTATCGCATTTTGGCACAAATTTTGCTCAATTAATTCGATCACACACCTGAGTATAGAGAAAAAGGTAATGACTACAGACAGACGGACAGACAAATAGATAAATATCAGCATTGTGGTTAAATTTATTGGTACAATAACATAAGAGGACAAATATGGAAATAGTTAGAATCAGTTCTAAATTTGTTGCTTTAAAAATCTAAATTAAATCTGGAATCATGACATTTATCCTATTACCTAGGACAACACAAAAAAGTACTAATCTTCATTTTCATTGTGGTCCTTGGCGTGTGATGTCTTCCATTATATTATTCATGTATTATTATCCCCCCATCCCCCCCTCCCAAAAAAAAATTGGGGGTATGATTATAGGAGTCGGTCAGTCTGTAGCTTTTACTTTTCTGCTCAATTTCTCAGCACCTCTTGTACAGGCTTGATTAAAACTTCACTCATGAACCAGATATCAAGCAGACATGTGCATATCCCATTTTGATTATGGTCCATTGTTTTTTCTCCGAATTATGGCCCTTTGATGAAAAATCTTGTCCACTCATTTTCTCAGCACCTATTATGCAGATTTGATGAAAAACTTCTTGACAAAGATCCGTGGGGGGGTATAGCATTGCATTCAGTGATAGATCTAGTTTCAAAAGCAATCCTCAGTATGTGGTGTCTTTCATATTCTTATTCATATATTTGTGCTGCAACCATGGCATAGTGGTTAGCATGTCTGACCTCTAATCTGGAGATTGCGGGTTGGAGCCTGGTCGCAGTAGGTCATACCCTATACATGAGTTGTCGGCCTCGTGGTGGGGTAAGTTAGTACTGGTGAAAGAAAACTGTCCAGGAGACATTATAGTAGGAAAAGCTTGTTGTGGTATTTATGACATAAATATGTGTTGAATTGACGTTAAAAAAGAAAAACATATATTTTTACAGGGAAAGGCACAGTGGTGGAATAGCCCCAGGTTGGAAAGTTATTCATAAAAATAGTAATACAGTTGACAATAGATTTGAAAATTTATGTTTAGTACCGGAACATTATAAATATACAAGTAACGTAGAAGTTGAATCTGTGAGTAAAACAAATCAAAGTTTATATTGGATTGCCATTGAACAATATCACAATATGGATCCTATACATCAGCCATTGTTAGATTCTGTATATGGGAGATTGTTAGACCGAGATGGGGATCCTGTCAGGGAAGAAGGTATGTTTATTTGGTTTTATTTACTGGGGGTTACTTTAGGGATCAAAAATACTGATATATTGAGCCGGTAAAAGTACCATATATGTATAGTTTTACCGCCGAATTTGCCCTTTGGTATTCTATGATTTCCAAATCGTCACTCTGTTTAGCCATGTTGATTACCTTCACTATGGCAAGTAATTAATTGAATAAGATTATTACTGGTATCCAGCTAGGTAGAATTGGATTTGATCCTGTTCATTGAGGCACTTTCTTATTAAAACAAATAACAGTGAAGCATTGACAGTGACGATTAGGTCTACTTTAGTTAGCAAGAAAACTATTGCAAACAGTCAATAGTCTGAGAAACTATCCTGATATTTATCAAATTGAAAAAAATTGTATTGACCTATTGCTATTGCAAGGTAAACTATCACGCTACAGGGATAGGTCACTCTATAGTTAAACCACGTAGAAGCTGAGCTGAGAAGACCACACAGCACCTAGACTGACAATACAGTTTTTTACCTCGACTACGTAGTAATGTAGAGCTCTCCTACTCGCCCCGGTGTCGGCGTCCGCGTCCACATTTCTGATTAAAGTTTTTGTGCACAGATTAAAGTTTTTGTGCAGTAAAATACTTTCTTCTATATCTTTATTTCTTAAGATATTAACTTCAAACTTTAAATATATGTTCCTTACTATCAACCACTTCTCATGTGACAAGGTCCATAACTCCAAACATATTTTTTTCAGAATGATCTCCCCTTGAACTGATTAAAGTTTTTGTGCACAGATTAAAGTTTTTGTGCAGTAAAATACTTTCTTCTATATCTTTGTTATTTCTTAAGATATTAACTTCAAACTTTAAATATGTGTTCCTTATTATCAACCACATCTCATGTGAAAAGGTTCATAACTCCAAATATATTTTTTTCAGAATTATCTCCCCTTGAACTTTTTTTAAAAAATGTTTGTTTTTACTGCAACTGTTTTATTTCTTTAGGTTTTGACTTCAAACTTTAAATATATGTTCGTTATTATCAACCACATCTCATGTGACAAGAATCATTACTCCAAATACATTTTTTTTCAAAATTGTCCTCCATGAACTTAAAATTTTCTTTATTTTTTTTTATTTATTTATTTACTTTAAATTTGTTAAGGTTATATTTTCAAATTTTAAAATATGTATGTTCCTTATCATCAACCACATCTCCTGTGACAAATACTTACTAAGTCGAGCATGATGTCACCTCTGACAGCTCTTGTTAACTGTCCAGTTTTTCAAATATTTTCAAAGCCTATCCTGTTGTCTCCATCAGCAAGAAACTTTATCCTCCTAGCTAGATACTTGGGAACCTGGGAGCAGACTTGAAAGTGATTAATCTAAGTTGTAAGAATTTGTTTAACAGTTGAGCCAAAATGAATTAGTATAATCTAAACATGTGTATATTATTTTGTCTCTCTATTTTCAGTTGCAATATCTGAATCAGGTTTTTTATTATATTATGAATGTCATTATCCACCGTGTACCAATATAGAAAAACATGTTAGACATTTTAGTATTTGTGGACGATGCCAAACTGTCAGGTATGGTACTTTATATCTTTATTTCTTGTTACTAGGAGATTTTTTTCTGGAACTTATGTTTATGTGAAGAGGGGACAAGCTTAAATCAATCTGATTAAAACCCGATCTAAAATTTTCCACTCCTCTACTCACTAATTTAAATCTGGTCTTTCTCAAACGAGAGTCACGTTCAGGTGACCTTTTCTCATCATCATATTAATGATGAAATTATTATGATACGTAACTTGTTTACATCGTCTTCGTCACGCAATTTGAAATGAACCGTCCAATCGCAGACTGTGAATAATACCGTTATTATATTAGCTTACAAACCTTGGTCTAAAAATAGAAATTACTAAATCAAAATGTTATTAATAGTGTTTCGTCTTGATGAAAGCTACGTGTTGATTAGTCGTCATAAAGGTCACCTCGATGTGACCCTCCATTGAGATAGTAGAGATCCTGTACGACAATGCTCCACAGGATATCTGTTCACGAAGATTGAGCTTAAATATACTGCATGAGGTCAACCAACTATAAATTTTACTTGCCTGGCCCCAATATTCACTTGCCTGAACAAAATGGTACTTTAAGTAATATTATGAGGGTTATAAAAATAGGGCTGTCACAATATACCGGTATACTGGTATAATGCAATATGCAGCTGCGGCAATATGTACCATGGTACGAATTTAACATACCAGTATTTAGCAATATTTTTTATGGAATGGCTGTCGAAGTCTAACAGATCATAGAAAAAACATGATTGGAATGAAATAAACTGATAGAAAGATTTATGCCAGTGATAGATAAAGAGAAACTAATTTTCATCACAAAGTTAATCTTAAAGTATAATTATATATTTTAGGTACTGTGGTGTCAGTTGTCAACAGAAAGATTGGGCAATACATAAACAATTTTGTAGAGAAAGAATACGTCCAGATATTCAAGAAATCCCTGACAGATAAAACATTATATATGTCCATCACCCCACCCACTAACTTACAAACATCCCCCCACCCACTCTTTTACATACAAAAATACCCCACCCACCCATTCAACCATATACATACATCACCCCACCCGATCATTCTACTACATACATCACCCCACCCATTAACTTAACTACATACAACACCCCACCCACTCATTCAGCTACATACATCACCCCACCCACCCATTCAACTACATACATTACCCCACCCATCCATTCAACTACATACATTACCCCACCCACCCATTCAACTTCATACATCACCCCCAACCACCCATTCAACTACATAAATACCACAGGTAGTGATTCTCAGCTAACATCGTATACTTCATCTGTATTTATAGTCATAATATATATCATGTTGAATTTATATTAGTGGTCCAGTAAATGTTTGTCAGCAGTCACTTAACTTAATTTAGGAGTAAATCTAACATGTGTGGGTGGACTCTCAAATCTATGTTGGTGGTCTATAAAATCTGTGTAAATGGTCACTTAGACTTAAATTATCAATCATTTTAAACTGTATTAGATATTACTGACTATGCAGTCATACAAACTGAAGATGTTGAACCATTTATGTTGTTTTATTTTCAATATTTTGACATTTTCAAAGGCTCAACAGTATAGTATGAAGGAAAATGTTAAAACCTTCATGGTTTGATTAAAAAATCAAGTACTGATTGTTTAAGTATTGATTTTATCATTGAATTTCTATGTAAGGGTAACAAAATATTTCATCTAATATCTTTCTTGTTATTGAAGATATTAACAGAAGTGATAGAATTTCAATAGTTCTTTAACTTAAAAATGATAAGCTTGAATTTCAAACAAATTAAATGATACACAAAAAAGTTATTTAAGATTAAATTTGGCAAATTAACATTGAAAAGTAAGGGTAAATTCCGAGTAATCCAACTAATTAGACCTACCTTTTTTGAAGAGTATACAAGGGGAAATAACTGACTAAAGTCCCTTATTATGTATGATAAACTGGTAATCAATAGTGCTTAGATTGTAAAAACTAAAAATTACTGATGAGTTATTGTAAACTTATTTATAGCTATTGGTTTCTAGATACTAAATCTATAGTGCTGTAAACATGAGCATGTTCATTTCGTTCATTAGATGGGTTGACCATTTTCAACTCTTTTTTGTATGCTAGGTTTTAAAGGAAATGATCTATAAAAATACTTTTGAAGGTGTTGTGCACAATTGTTTTTTGCTTGGACTTATGGTAAAATATACAATTATTTAAGTACACATGAATTGTTTAGTCTTGTACTTATACTTGCAAATTTAATCTGAAAATTATTACATTTAAGTTGAAAATTATTTATCTTTAAGTGAACATTATTGAATTAAAAGTGAAAAATATTGGATTTTAAGTGAAAATTATTGGATTTTAAGTGAAAATTATTGAATTTAAAGTGAAAATTATTGAATTTAAAGTGAAAATTATTGCCTATACAGTGAAAATTATTGAATTTAAAGTGAAAATTATTGAATTTTAATCTAGCATTTGTGAACTATGATCTCAACTACCATTCTTATGATTATTCAAAGTCATTCCAGTATTTTTTAATTTTAAAGAAATTTATTCAATTTTTATGGTTTTAATAAACATTCCATTGTTATTTGTACACATTATTGTCTGTTGTTTTCCATGTATTTAAGCCTTGACAGGGTTTAACACTTACTGCATTTACCAAGGTTCAGAGGTATCTCAAGTCATTTTTTTGAAGATTACTCCTTTGTATTAGGGATTCCTCCAATAAAGAAAAAAAATTAGATACAGATTTGTAATACAAAATTGTGATAAACAATTTAAGGGAACTCAAAATGGTGTAAGAACAGGGGACAATTCCTGACAGAATCCCTAGCTAGGCACCCCCCGGGATTCCTCCCAGGTAATAAGGATCCTGGGAATCCCGGGACACTGTTAGTGTCAAACCCTGCTTGTACAGTAAAGTACAATATAGTACAAGTTGGTAGATAACCAATAGAGGCTACAAAACAGTTTCTTTTGGGCAATATCTGAAAAAAATATCTTTATTACTTTATCTAACAACTTAGTTAATGAGAAATTCATTTTATTACATTCCTGTTATGATTATAATATATTTATCTATCAACTTTGTTAATGAGAGTTCAATTTCACATTCCTGTATCAACTTTGTTAATGAGAGTTCAGTTTCACATTCCTGTATCAACTTTGTTAATGAGAGTTCAGTTTTACATTACTGTATCAACTTTGTTAATGAGAGTTCAATTTCACAATCCTGTATCAACTTTGTTAATGAGAGTTCAATTTCACAATCCTGTATCAACTTTGTTAATGAGAGTTCAATTTCACAATCCTGTATCAACTTTGTTAATGAGAGTTCAGTTTTACATTACTGTATCAACTTTGTTAATGAGAGTTCAATTTCACATTCCTGTATCAATTTTGTTAATGAGAGTTCAATTTCACATTCCTGTATCAACTTTGTTAATGAGAGTTCAATTTCACAATCCCGTATCAACTTTGTTAATGAGAGTTCAATTTCACATTCCTGTATCAATTTTGTTAATGAGAGTTCAATTTTACATTCCTGTATCAACTTTGTTAATGAGTGTTCAATTTTACATTCATGTATTGTTTTATTTTATATATATATTGTTGAAGACTTGTCTTTACACTGAGGTTTATTTTGAAGTTTTCTACTATTTTATCATTCCAGTGTTATTGAAAGCTTAGATACAGTGCCCTTCAAATATTCTCAGACAGAAAATGTTTGAGAAAAAACTGATCTTGCAAACCATATGTATCTTTACTATAGTTAAAAGTTTATTTGTGTATCACAGCTTGACTTATTTGTTGATTATGTAATTAATGCCATTATGTTAATTTTAGAATTTGCTCAGATGACTCTTTGTTGCTTCTTTTTTTTATGGTTAAATATGAATTGGTTTTTTTCTAAAAGCAGGATTTTGTCTTAGAACTTTTGAAGGGCATTGTAAATTTTATACTAGTAATGACATACATCTGTCCCCTGTAAAATACAGGCATATATAGATAGATTTATTTGGCATAGTATACATGCAATGGTACAAACATAGTTCATATCCTACTGTCTCATTTATGTTATGTTATATATCGTACATTTTCTATAACAGTGTATATAGTCACTTGATCTTCGGACAGTTATCTGATTAAAAATCAATCTTAAAATTCTCTACTCAGGATCTACCTTGTTTTACATTAGACAAACTGGCAATACAGGTCATGTTCAGCAGACCTTTATTATACCCCCGCTTCGAAGAAGAGGGGGGTATACTGTTTTACCCTTGTCCGTGCGTGCGTCCGTCCGTCCGTCCGTTACAAAATTTCCGTCACAGTTTTCTCAGCAACTATACCATGCAGCAGCCTGAAACTTTGCATATTGCTTCATCCTATAGTCCCATGTGGTGTAAAGCGATTTCATGCTCCTTGCTCATCTACTTCCTGTTTGTCGCATATTTTTATACCCCCGCAAACGAAGTTTTCGGGGGTATACTGGAATCACCCTGGTGGTTGGTTGGTTGGTTGGTTGGTTGGTTGGTTGGTTGGTTGGTTGGTTGGTTTGTTGGTTGGTTGGTTGGTTGGTTGGATATGTGGTCTGTCCCAAAAAATTAATACATTTGTAGTATGTTTATTTCTTAATGTATTTATATAGAAGCTGTTATATACCATGATTTAATGGTGTATACAAAACTCATGTAACTATGGAAACATATCTCACTTGTTTAAAATATTTAATTGCGTTATATATTTTAAATCTAATTAGATAACTGTATAGTTTGCTCTTTTTCTCAATAGATTTTTTTCTTATCTTATTTTATAGAATTTGCACAGGCGTTTACAGTTGATGTTTATATGCATGTTATATCAATTCCAATTCAAAATGGCCGACTTGCGGCCATCTTGAATTCTTTTTAATTTAGTTTAATTTCTGTATGCTTATTTCTCAATAGATTTTTTCTTAACTAATTTAGATAGAATTTTGCACAGGCGTTCACAGTTGATGTGTACATACACTTTAACTCAATTCCAATTCAAAATGGCGGACTGGCTGTCATCCTTTTTTCAAAATTAATACAGTCTTATTTTGACTTATTACCATACATATTTTGAAAAGAAATTGCATACAATGTCTCAACTAATACAGTTGATCAGTATGACTATTCTTCATCAATTTATATTCAATATGACTGACTGGCAGCCATCTTGAATTTTTATTTAGATTACTGTATAGTACATGTATGTGTTTTTTTTTACTCAATTTTAGCCAAATTTCGCTCCAAAGTCTTTATTGATGTAGTTGACTCGTACATGGATTTACTCTGGATACAAATTCATTATGGCAGACTGGCAGCCATTTTGACTTTGTTTAAATATTTGTATAGTAAGCTTATTTCATTACCAATTTCTTCTTGCTGAAGTCTGATTGATTTATTGATTGATTAATTGGGTTTTACGGCTTATTAATGCAAAAAGGTCATATTACACCGAAAACAATTGATGATACTATTACTTCAACAGAGGTATGAATGTGTTAAATTGGTATGACCAATTCTACATCGCAAAATCACTATTTTATCTCGGCGATTAGAAAATATGATGGTACAGACTCAATAAGTTCTTTAAGTGAGTTAACTTTAAAATGTTTGTCACGGATGTATTTAAGATCCTGGCAGTCAAGGAGAACGTATTTGACATTGAAATGCTCGTCACATGGTATACATTTGGTGCTCTCTTTTGAGAAAGTATGAATGTGTTAATATAGTATGACCAATTCTACATCTCGTAGTAACTATTTATCTCATTGATTAGCAAATATTATTGACGAAGATGAATCAAGGGTTTATGGCTTTATGTCATGTAACTTATTAAATATAGCATTAGTCCACATTGTTTGCCATTTTGAGTTGCTGAAGTCTATTATGTACTGCTACTTTTATCAAACTCTTATTTTTGAACTTTTTTTTGATGTATTGATATTTTATCAAATTCATAATGGCTGATTGGCAGCCATTCTGAGTTTTTCTTTTTAAAAAGCAAATGATTTGATGATTTTTGTACAGACTTTGAGAAAGTAAGCACTTGTTTAAGTTGATGTGCTTGGCATTTTCTTAAGTGGAATTCAAAATGGCTGACTGGCAGCCATGTTGGATTTTCTAATATCTTGTATAGCAAACTTTTTTTTCTCACCTTATTTTGATAAAATTGTGCTGACAAATTCTTGTTGATGAAATTTTTATATGTATTTATTTTTTTATTTATTTCAATGGACCAATTAGTAGCCATCTTGATTTTTTCTGTAATGTTGAGAAGAAAACATCTTATTTCGTTATAGCTACATGAGATTTTAGATATTATTTTAACTTTACTACTGTGAAAATAATTATCGGTAATTTAAGCTTTCTTATGGGGTTTTTGTGAAATTCTTGATACTAGATATTGTAAATACTAATTGTTTGATTTATATTGTGTACATTGCTGACTACCATTTTTACAATTGCCTTATTTTTTACTTATTTATAAAAAAATTACAAACACATTCTACATTTTGCTCATCTGGTTACAACATACTCCTGATGAGTTTAAATATGATCACTCTTTGTCTGTTGTTCCACTTTACATTCATAATGACCAAATGGTGTTCATTTTCATGTAAAAAATCATTTGAAATATGACAACACTGTTCATTTTGCTTTTTCATAAATCTATAGTGAATTACACTGTAATTTGCTGTTTATTTCCAATTTGATATTTGCATCCTATTCTTTTTATGGTTTTTATGCTTCTTACAACATTTACCCTTTTGGACTTCCACAATGTTGACTTGCTTTTATCTTGAAATGTTGCTGTTGCGGGGGTATTTTCGCCACTGGTGGCAGTTCTAGTTAGATTTTGGCGGGGGTATCACTAGTGAGCATTAGCTCACAGATTTACTTGTTATTGAAATATTCATGGTGGAACTCCCAATTCACAGTTCATGAATAACACACACTGTCAAAATAGCTTGGAAAGTCCCTATCTGAAAAGATTTCTGATAGTAATTATAGTGTTATGTTTAGATTTAAGCTGTGCATTGATTGGTCCACACAAAGGTCATTTGAGCATGACCCATGCGTAAGGTTCTAAGATCCAATGACAGCGCTATATAGAATATCTGTTACAGAAATTGTTCAGAAGGTCAAGTCATTGTTGTAGACCATGTGACTATAGGCCCTGATTATACAAATATATGTATGTATTTTATTTTTCATATGTTTTATCATATATAATTGTGCCATGTATCTACTTTTCTTACGGCAATATTGTTTTGTTTTTTCAAGTTTTTTAATTAGTTCTCTTTCTTTCTTCCATATTTTTGTTTTATATTGTTTTACACAATTAATTCAATGATAAATGATTTATTCAATTTTTTATGAAAAAAAAATATTTTTACCGTAGTTTTTGTACCAGCGCTGTACACAGTTATACTTTTGCAGAGTCAGCCCAAAACAAGTCAACTTTCTTCATTAACATGTTGTTGAAACTAGTTTTGCACTGATGGATTTACTCTTATGAAGCTGTTTTTAAGTGTGACTTTTGTTTTGTATCACAGTTTGTTAGATTATTTTTACTGTTCTGTTTTCGGTTATTTTAGCTTATGAGAGTGTTTCTTATGCCTAGTTTACACTCTCCGGGTGTATGCCTAGGTGTGTGCCGGTGATTTTTGTTGCTAGTGGACTGGGATGTTTCTAGAGAGTGGCCAAACTGGAAGCTACCGTATCTCCACCTTGAACACAGCCTATGCTGGTTTACTATGATTTCACCCAGTGGTCTTAAGGTGGAGAGTCAGATCATGCCTGAAGAGCAATCACGATGCCCCTGATCTCTTTGGAATGAGCCTGCATTGGGTTAGCTTCACAGTGAATCCTGTATTTAAATTATAAACACCACTTGGGTCTTTTCCAGTGATCTCCAATTCAACATGGTTTATCACGATTAAATGCCGTTCTTTACAGCATTGCTACAGTTTTAGTCTTGGTTTGCCGTGTTGTCCAAAGCGTGATATACCAGGGTTGTACTCCGGGACAGTGTAAACTAGACATTAGATTCAAGATATCTACTGTTAATGATTTCTTTAAGTAAAGCAAGTTTTATCCGTCTTTAATGATGATGACTAACTTTGAGGATGAGATATTTTTAAGACGTTCATTTTTATCATTTTTCAAAAAAACTTCAAGTACAATGTATCTACATATTAAGCTACGCATTGTTGAGTTTGTGCCATTCATTGGTTAGGTTTTCTTTTTTTTTAATTACTCAACCTGCTGCAAATATTCCTTCATTTTGTGTCAATTATTGAAAAATCATTTTCCTAAATACCTGAAGGCCAAAAGCTTTTATATTTGGATGCTGACCTTAAAGTCAATGAAGTGCATGTACTATTAATGTAAGAAATTGTTTGCTATTTCTAACGTCCATTACCAATTATGACCATTAGAACATTGTATTTCTCAGTTTTGTTACTATACATGTGTATAGAAACATAAGCATTTCCCAATTTTGTTACTTTATATAGTAACAAGGGTATTTCTCAATTTAGTAACTATAAATAGTAACATAGATACTATAAATAGTAACATAGATATTTCTCTATTTTGTTTCTATAAATAGTAACAAAAGTGCAAATGTATTTCTAAATATTTTGTAACTATAAATAGTTACATAGATACGGTATTTCTCAATTTTGTTACTATAAATAGTAACATAGGTATTTCTCAATTTTGTATAGTAACATGAATATTTCTCAATTTTGTTACTATAAATAGTAACATAGGTATTTCTCAATTTTGTTACTATAAATAGTAATATGGACATTTCTCAATTTAGTTACTATAAATAGTGACATAGGTATTTCTCAAGTTTGTTACTATAAATAGTAACGTGGATATTTCTCAATTTAGTTACTATAAATAGTGACATAAGTATTTCTCAATTTAGTTATTATAAATAGTAACATAGGTATTTCTCAATTTAGTTACTATAAATAGTAACATAGGTATTTCTCAATTTTGTTACTATAAATAGTAACAGATGTACTTCTCAATTGTGTTACTATAAATGGTAACATCAGGTATTTCTCAATTGCGTTACTATGAATAGAAACAAAAGTGTAATAAGGTATTAAATATAAACTCAATGTGAAAATGTATTTATATTATATAGTAAAGAAACTAACATAGCTGTATTGTGTGATTTTAATGTTATTATAACTTTAATCCCCTAGTCATTTTATTTATTTATTATTATTGTTTGATTTTATATTATAATAATTATTGTAAACATATTACCTAACATGTTCACTTTGTATTGAATTTAAACCTGTGAGCTTGGATTATCATTCTGTTATGAATTATGCTAGTTGGTATTTTCATGTTATTTTAAACTTTGTGGTAAATTGAACACTGAAAACTATCAGGGCCACATTTGAAGCTTTTGAAAAAAATGACCTAGATTTATTGTGGGAATGAAATAGTTTTAAAAATGAATTAAAACATGAATTGTCAAGTTTAATTTATTTAAAGCTATCAACTGACTTGTAATGCTCAGGCTATAAAATATTTATGGCCCAATGACGAACTTATAAAAGGGAGATAATCCATGGTATATTATTTTTAAAGTATTCCTGATTATTTCCCTTTGAAAGTGTATATATCTAGTCAAAACTTATAAAATGCATGTTGATAGAATGGTTTTTTAGTGGTTTTTTATGCCTTAGCAACACATGGTATAGGTCATATAACAGCTCCCAGTCCACCTACTCACTCCTCCTGGAAAGGATAAATCTTTCGATTTAGCTGTTAACCAACTACTAGGGGCATAGTTCCGTCTGTGACTGACTACTGCCCTACATGATTTAGAATAAGTGGTAGGAGGGAAAATGGCTGCAGAAATTATTTTATGACCAAGTTCCAGGAAAGTATGCCCTGCCCAGAAATCAAACCTAGGATCCGCGATCAGTTGATCTGTGTGCTATCAACTTACCTAGCCAGGCATATAAAATGTAAATTGACAGACTGATTTTCTTCAGCTCTCAGGAGTGTTTCGTGTGTTAACACATTTTATAACCCCTAGTCCAGTGTATGCTAGTTACTAACATTTTTTTTTTTTGTTAATTTATTTTATTCTATTATTTTATTCAGTGTAGAACTATATGTTTGATTTTACAACAATCCGCAGTCTCATATAAGAAATTGAGGGAGTGGCTACAATAGACTATATCCGGAATTCAAATCTTAGGGTTTCCCCTTTGGTACAAACAAACTTTCACTGTTAAAATGAAAACATGTGTACAAAGAACAATAGGATTTAATCCATAGTTTGTGCTATTTAGCAATAATGTGTAACAAACCTTGTTTGTACCGCTTGTGCACGGACAGAAAAACCTATAAATTTGAATTCCGGATTAGGTCTATTTTAAATATTAATAATCATAATAATTTATGTTTCACATTTTAAACTTATTGAATAAAATCAATGTTTGATGTTGACGTTTTGTTGGGTTATAGATTAAACTTGGTTGCCATGCCTACAAGTACCTGTATGAGACTAGTTATCATTGTAGAAACTTAACTGGAGATTATAGACAGTATGTTTTCATGTCCTAACCATTCTGACTCAAACTAACATTTTTTATAACTTATGTATGGCCATAACAAATTTATTACGCAGTTGTTATCCTCACTTTTAAAAAAAAAATTGGGACCATTTTTTATCAAAACTATAAAAATTCTGTTAATTTTTGTATGTTCACTATAAAAGCGACAAACTCATCATTAAAAGAAATATCCCGATGAAGCAGAAAGTATCTAAAGTAACAGAAAGTGTTTGTATTTAGCAGAAAGTATTCAAATTTTATAGACAAGTAGTTTAATCATTCAGAAAGAATTTTCAACCCAAAGATCAATTATCTTACAAAACTCATGTGTATTTTACATAAAGTATTAAAATGTGACAGAAAGTATAACATTTGAACAGAAAGTATGCCAAACAAACAGAAAGTAACCTATTCTATGTTTTTACAGTAATTTGAAGGATAATATTTGTATTAAGGTATTAAGGGTTTAACTGTGTGAGAGTGTATCGTATTTTATATGTTGTTTGTTTGTTAAAAATGTAGCTATATCAAATGCATGTATATATCGTGGATTTAGCGGAAAACAGTCGTAACTTAATAAAAGAAAAAAGTGAGTTACAGCCATTTTGCGCTAAACCTGCCATATGTCATACAGTGTTATATGTGTTCAAAATTAATGTTGTTGTCCTTTTTTAGCTCACCTGAGCACAAAACCTTTTAAGGCCACTTGGTAAAGTGTCCAATTACAACTTGAAAAGTCGTGGAATGGATCCCAGTTAGACCCATGAATTTTATTTTAGTGTATGTCATACAGGGTTCGTACAGATTTGAAAAATCATGGTAATTGAACTTTTTCTAGAAAAATTATGGAATTTTGATAGCCATGGAAAATCAGAAAATATCATGTAAAAAGCTTAATTTGTCATGGAAAAACTAATTTATGTCTATTTTGATTTATAAAAATGAAAAAAAACAACATAAATTCAAACATAAACACTAATTGCTTGGTACGAATCATGCTGGGGTACAAAAATTAGAGTTTTACTAACAATAATAATCATTGGCTACACAATAAATAAGAAATGTGAGTAATCAAAAATTATAAGTACTGGTTTTAGTTTCTGTATGTGTTTCTGTTGTATCATGGAATACTGATAAGAATCATGGAAAAGTCATGGAATTCTGGTTTTCAAAATTTGTATGAACCCTGTCATATTGATGACATCAGTTTGTGAATAGTTTATATTAATGTATTATTTTACCAAATCTTGTCATTCCATTTGTATTTAATTTTGATTTTATAGTTTGCATGTTTGATATATATATATATTAAATTCTTTGATACAAGACGTTTAAGTTGTTGGTTGTTTTTGAATTACCTCCCTTGATGAAAATTGTTGTTCAAAATATGGAGTTGTCTCCCTTGGTTCACATGTGAGAAAGTAAGATCAATACCGCTTGATTTTATGGACCTTTCTTTTTATGTAACACTACATTATATAAATACCAATGTTCACAGTGCCGGAGGCTATACTCAGGGTTTCAATTCTAGTATCCTGAAGGAGAAGCTGGTTCAAAAACTTACCCTGGCTGGTTATACCGTTTCATCCTTACAAAATGAAGATAGTAAATTACAGTACAACTTCTCTTAAACAACACTCATTGGGACGGATCTAAGTGGGTTGCTGTTAAGAGGTTGTTGCTCTGTAGAGGTTCATTTCAATTGAAATTACGCATAAGGGAAATATGAAAAGCTGTTTTGCAGAGGATTTGTTCTGTGGAGGTCCGCTCTGCTGAGGATATACTAAAGTAAAATACATAGAAATGTATCACACTTGGTATAATGTCGGTCAAACTTAATATGTCAGCAAGCAGAATTAGAAACTTTTCTTCATCTGAAATTATTCTCTCAATTATCAAAAAAATGTATATACTCGTACCAGAATTTGAACTTGTGCTAGTAGAAGGTAATGTTGGGACAGTGGTAAGTGGTTAACTGCTGGTAAAAAGTAATGTTCAGACAGTGGTAAGTGGTTAACTGCTGGTAAAAGGTAATGTTGGGACAGTGATAAGTGGTTAACTGCTGGTAAAAGGTAATGTTGGGACAGTGGTAAGTGATTAACTGCTGGTAAAAGGTAATGTTGGGACAGAGATTAGTGGTTAACTGCTGGTAAAAGGTAATGTTGGGACAGTGGTTAGTGGTTAACTGCTGGTAAAAGGTAATGTTGGGACAGTGGTTAGTGAACTGCTGGTAAAAGGTAATGTTCGGACAGTGGTAAGTGGTTTACTGCTGGTAGATGGTAATGTTCGGACAGTGGTAACTGGTTAACTGCTGGTAAAGGGAAATGTTGGGACAGTGGTTAGTCGTTAACTGCTGGTAAAGGGAAATGTTGGGACAGTGGTAAGTCGTTAACTGCTGGTAAAGGGAAATAATTGGACAGCTGTAAGTGGATTACTGCTGGTAGATGGTAATGTTGGGACAGTGATAAGTGCTTTACTGCTGGTAGATGGTAATATTGGGACAGTGGTAAGTGGTTAACTGCTGGTAAAAGGTAATGTTGGGACAGTGGTAAGTGGTTAACTGCTGGTAGAAGGTAATGTTGGGACAGTGGTAAGTGGTTTACTGCTGGTAGATGGTAATGTTGGGACAGTGGTAACTGTTAACTGCTGGTTAAAGGTAATGTTCGGACAGTGGTAAGTGGTTTACTGCTGGTAGAAGGTAATGTTGGGACAGTGGTAAGTGGTTAACTGCTTGTAAATGGTAATTTTGGAGCAGTAGTAAGTGGTTTACTGCTGAAAGATTGTAATGTCGGGCAGTGGTAAGTGGTTTACTGCTGGTAGATGGTAATGTTGGGCAGTGATAAGTTGTTAATGACACTTGTTTGTTTTAAAAGTGTTGTCGACAAGACGCTTTTTTGTTTTTACTCAAGTGACGTCTGCAAGACCTTTTTCATTACATATAGTGACGTTGACAAGACGTTTGTTTGTTTTTACACTAATGACGTCGACAAAGACGTTTGATTGTTTTCACACTAGTGACGTCGACAAGACGTTTGTTTGATTTTACCCTTGTGTTGTCGACAAGACGCTTGTTTGTTTTTACACTAGTGACGTCGACAAGACGTTTGTTTGTTTTTACACTTGTGACGTCGACAAGACGTTTGTTTGTTTTTACACTAGTGACGTCGACAAGATGTTTGTTTGTTTTTACACTTGTGACATCGGAAAAAAACTTGTGAGTCTTGAGGCGGAGCCAATATTGACCCTAATGGGGCATAATTTGAACAATATTTAAGATGACCTTAGGGTGATGCTACATACCAAATTTGGAAGAAATTGTTGTCTCACGGCGCACGACGGACAAAGACTTTACAATAGCTCACCTTGAGGGCTTCGTGCTCAGGTGAGCTAAAAGGGTCCGTACGCATTCTCATGCACGTGTTGTAACTTTTATTTCATTACAATATACAAAAGGTATGGTACATGTGTACGAGAGACTATTTATAGGAACGGGCTATTGTATGATCATAAGTTTAGACTCAGGTGTCAGTGATTTAGACTTTTTCAGTGCAGTGTGCACTGCTGCTCCACGATGTGATTGAATATTCAGGGAAAACGGAGTAATGCAACATATTTTTGGTGCAGCTGTCCAAGCCACCTTTTCACCTACATTTTACCCAATACAATGTGCTCTACCATATCTGTTTGTCCAATGAAACTTGTCCACTTCCGGTAAAGAGAAATGAATAATTATGTATAGCACCATTGGTTATTTTTTTATTAACATGTGCGCAGACTAGCACGGACTGTAGTTGGTGACTATTTACTACATGTGCATTATGGGTGACTCACTATGATAATTATACTTTCGTCGTAGTACGCTCCTGATGGTATGACTAAACAGCGAATATGACTATTTATAATTCAAGCAAAATGAACTCTTCATAACAACAAATATCTTTTTAAAATGCTTGAGCCAAATATAAAAAGCTTTTGCCACTAGCAAAGAGCCAGGTCATCGGACACAACCCTTACCGACTGTCCTGTCTCTTTGATGTTGGCAACTCATTGTCCAATTTTTATCCCGAAATCCCTAAAATTGACAATGGTAAGGACTAAAAAATGGAGACGGACTAGTCCATTGTAGAAATTCAGTATTAAATGTGTTAAAACTACAATTGTATGAAGTATCATTAGTACAATCAAATCGAGGGTTGCCCGCAAGACTGTCGTAACTGCACTTTTTTACGAAATGGACTTTTTTGAATTTTTATACTTATTTTTATGTTTTACATCACTTATAAAAAAAGTTTGGCACACTTCTCTCTAGAAAGTGATTTATATCAAAAATGCAATATAGTCGTAACTGACAACTGAATAAAAAGTTAGCGCAATACTGTCGTAAGTCAACTTACGACAGTATTGCGCAAACTTTTCTATTAAACTTTCTTCAACTTTTTCCTGCAATACTGTAGTAAATCAAAATAAATCACATCATACTTCAATAAGGTCACTCATTAAATCACCAATTCAGTGTAATTTATTTATTTATGCTACTAATAAGGTATTTATTGCATACAAAACCCTTTATATAATTGTGACATGGGCGAAATTGGTCATTTTTCATCTCTATGCCATATGGCTATTTTAAGGTGCTCTTTCTCATTAGTAACTGACTGGCAGATATGCAACTAAGTGAAGTTATTCTCATGGTGATTGGCTTTCAAATAAAGCCATTTGCACTCCGATCCCAGTAACCATGGCAACACTGGACCAGAGCAAAAAGGGGGAAAAATGCAATTTTGGCTGGGGTTTTTAACTCCAAGTTTAGCATTTCATTCAGTCATATTTCCTCAAATGAGGTCTAAACTGCTAGTACTTTTCAGAGACTGAAAGCATATCTAATTGTCATCTTGTGGCATTTTTCTGCACTCGCAGACCAAATTTTTTTCAGGCATAAGAGAGACTGTGTGCCTTTAAACCCCAGCTCCAGAGGGAGGCATATCCCACCTCTGAGACCTTGTGGGGTTTCTTTTGATTGTGGTATTTTCATGAAAAAGTCAAGTGGTGGGGGAGGGCAAATTCCCTTGAGTGAAATTAACTAAATCCATTCAATAAAAGTTCTGTGGCAGCCATTTTGAAAGGGGTCATGACACATAAAAATGCGGGATCTACTAGAAAAAAGATAATAATAATTACATGTTTAGCAAAGTTCTTTGTTGACTTCATCATTGATGACTTCATTAATGGTGTCATACATTTCAAATTCTCAGTATTTGTATTTTAATAAGTTTCACTTTGAATTATTGAGTAAACATATTTTTGATACATCAGAGCCTAGTAACTAGTGTTTACCAAAATTAAATAAACTATTTAGTTTAAAAAGATTATTCTGAGAAATTAATTGGATTAACAGGCTGTCAACTAATGTCTAGTAAAATATGAGTATTTATAAAGGTAGGAGTTTTATTTTCAAAATATAGGAACTTTTGAAGACGACCATTTTAAAATACAGAAGTTTTGAATGACATTTAAAATTCCACTAAAAAATAAACCCATCCACCTTATTTACTGACATGCTTAAAGCAACCAATGAGGTATCATCAGTGTCTTATGAATGATAACCTTTAGCTATCCAATCCAGCAGATATAAGTATGTATCCCTAGGTAATGTGTCATAACAAACAGATAGAAGCCCCACAGTGATAGCTACTCATCCAAGTAGCTGAAGAGAAAGTGTAGCATACTCTTAGGTTGCCCCTCTTGTTCAGTTGGTAGCATGCTGGTCTACTGATTCAGGGAACAGGGTTTGATTCCCAGATAGGGCATACTTTCTTTTGTTAGGTCATTCTCCCTTCTATCCCTGATTCTTAATCATGTAGGGCAGTTGTCAGTCACTGATGGAAATATGTACCTAGCAACTGGTTTACAGCTAAATTCAGAGATTTAGCCTTACCAGGTACAGTAAATAGATTGACTGACCGCTGTGATATAAGTAAATAATAATTTGAAACCAAAGAACTTTTCAACTGTTCCATTTCTAACACTCTAAGATCACAAATTATACAAACTTGGTTGATAAACAATGTATAGTATCATAGCTCTAGGCCTTAAAGTGTAAGGTATGTGAACAAATTTTCTAGAAGACATTTGAATGCCACATGTTTGAAATTGTAAAGAGACACCAGCGGCAGCTAGTACCTGACCAAACACCTGGGTTTTAAACTACAAGCCAAATTGCATTGCTGAAAATTCTGATTAAAAATGTTCTTCATGAGTAGATAAGAAACAAAAACAAAAAACAAGAAAAACACTAACTTTGATCTTCAGGCTTAAATTTGAAAATTGTGGGCAGAGACAATATTTATTGGTTATTATTTTACCTCTGGACTCGTCAAATTTTGAAAAGCAGACGTTTTAAATAATATTTCTTGTCTGTTGCTTTAGTACATACAGTTTGGATGAAATTAATTTTAGAAGCAGTGGAAGGTTGTATTGGCAGTGAATGAGGGGTCCAAATGGTTTTCAATCCCACAAGAATAGCTACTAACTTCTTTGGAGGGGTCCAAATGGTTTTTAATTCCACAAAAATAGCTACTAACTTCTTTGGAGGGGTCCAAATGGTTTTTAATCCCACAAAAATAGCTACTAACTTCTTTGGAGGGGTCCAAATGGTTTTTAATCCCACAAGAATAGCTACTAACTTCTTTGAGAAAGAAATCATCATTAATGTGCAAGCAATTGCTTGATTTCACTCAAGTGAAAATGAGGACCTGTAAGGAAGCTATAATACTTTTTTGGCATTGGAAATTTCAAAAATGTTCCTGTCCATTGGTGTTTTTCTTGCCTGTAATTCATTATAATTAGCATAAAGCAATTTTTCTCATAGCTTAACATAGATTTAATAGTTATGCTGTTTTTATAATCAATATGTTGCATTTTTCTGCAAAATGTGTATAATGTGGTTGTGGTTCAAGGTTCGGACCCCCCTTAGAAAAGTTCGGACCCCCTTGAAAAGTTCAAGCCCCCATAGTAATGTTCGGACCCCCCTTGCCTAGTCTTAACAACATTGTAAGCAAATTGTTTCTCAAACAGGAATACTGACACCCAACAGCCATTCAAAAACACTCAATGCATTAATGTTACAGCTTACAAATTTCATAAAAATAAACATGAACTGTAATTGTTATGTTTTCCTTGATTGATTTTTTTCTTTTAAACAGTAAAGCTTCAAGCTGCCATTTGTGGTATGTAAACCATGGTCTTAATGTTCTGCACAAGTTTTAAATTATGGGCTTAGGAAAATAATATTTTCAATACTCATATAATTATGTTTAATATGTTCAAAATAATACATTGTTCAAACTAATAAAATACATACTGTATTGTGTCTTATAACAAATTTGATAATCATAAAATTATTTATGTTTAAAACAACAAACGTTTAGGCATGTACTGTATTCATAATTTGTATGATTTATGACAATTCATTTAAATGCAATATAACTTCAACATTATCATCATAATGTAAACTATAACTATAAATTACTTATCTTTAGACTTTTTTAAAAAAGGTAAATAATAGTAAATATGGAACTTAGAATGTGTTTTGTTTGCATTAAATTCAAATAAGGTCTCTATTTTTAACAGGTCTATATTGCAATTTTACATGTCTAGACCCCCCCTTCAATTGGCTTCCAAATACTTGAAATGTATGTTTTAAACTAGATTTAAAAAAATTCACTATTAAGAAGGTTGTCCACAAAAGAAGGTATTTCTTTCATGCACCTCCCCCCATCAAAAGGTTCTGAAGAGAGGATGTGCCCCCCCCCCTTTGTAGCTGGGGTTTGAAGGGTGCACAGCGCCTCTCATCACCAGCAAATATCAGGTTGTTGAGTGCAGAGAAATGGAGCAAAAGCAGATAAGAAAACAAGTTTTCAGTTTCTGAAAAGAACTTGGACTTTAAACCTCAATTTTGGAAAAAAATACTGAATGAAATGTTAAGTTGGGGTTGAAAAAGAGCAAAAATTGCATTTTTTTCCCATTTTGCTCCACCCCAGCATTGCCATGGTAACTAAGATCAGGGCTCAAATTGGGTTTTCTGAAAGGCAGTTACCAAGGAAATAACTTGGCTAAGTTGCATATCTGCCTGATAATTAGTAATGAAATTAGAGCGTCTTGAAATAGCTTTTGCTTGTTATGCTGAAAAAATGACTTTAGCACATGCCACAACCAGTAAAGGGTTTATATCTATTGGAAAATAAAACATCTGATTTGTTTTCTTTTTTGTGTTTGATAATAATTTTCAGTTACTACTGTATTGCAGAAATTTTATCAAAAATCATGTGTTAAAAAATTTCTGCAATACTGTAGTAAGTTGACTTACTACAGTATTGCTGGGAATAAAATAACATAAAACAGACAGATTTAAGCGCAATAGTGTAGTAACTCAACAAAATCAACAAATATCTAGTTTTATTTCAAATCTATGCATTTCATTAAAACTGTTTGTTTTTAAACATATTTTCTAATAATAAAACAAAAAAGTTTGGTGTAAAATTCATGCAATAATAAATTAAACAGTTTTTTGCTTCTCCTGTAAAATTTTCAAAAATGCAGTTACGACAGTCTTGCGGGCAACCCTCGAAATGTTACAATCTATTATGATTATCCTAAAAGCGATAATATATCTGAAATGAGGTTTACTTATCTCATTAAAAAAACAGTTTTAGTGTAAACGTTATTTTAGATGGCACCGTACTCATGCCTTCATTTTACATTAAAACATTTATTGATTATGACGGACAACTCGATCCCTAAACATGGTAATTTCGACATGCTTTTCTCATTCAAAAAAAAGTAAAACTGTCGCTTGTCACTTCGTTGGCATGAAAAGATGTTATTTGATTTGTAAGAACCTTTTGAATGCATGGTACACTATCCTATGACAATGACGGTCACTGGATATATGTGATTAAATTACAAAACAATGGCTATTTTGTCAGCCATGATGTACGCCATTTTTTCTATAGGGTTATGTATAAAAGTCATAATGGATATTTCGTGCCGTTCATTCCGGTAATAGAACTGATCTTTACGCATGACCGAGCACATGGTCGACACCAATAAGTGGGCGTAAAATGATCAATATTATTTGTATGATTTTAAATTTTCTATTTTTTAAACTTAATTTATTGTAAGTATGGCAGGGAGAAGGTTAAATTGTTCCGATGTATTTTTAGTGTTTACAATGAACCAACTGTCAACTTTAATTGACTTCGAATAGAATCTAGATTTAATCTTAGTGATGTCATTTTCTATTATATGATTTTCAATTACTTCATTATTGAGATATATTTTTAAGGATGTGATGTAATACTGAAATACACCCTAATATTATCATACGTCAACGGAGAAAATGAGTTCATATGTTTAATATGCAGTGGCGCTTTTCACAAAAAATCTTACGAAAAAAATCGTTGTAAGTCAAAAGCAAGAAACATTAATTATACGCTCATTTTTTAGCTTATCAATTCTAGATGCATGTATTATAAAAAATGTGTAGAATTGTGTATACCTTTTGAATATCATATCATAGTTAAGCTTATTATCCGTTTGACTTTGAAGTGCTTATTATATTAAACTGACTTACGAAGATTTTTTTCGTAAGAATTTTTGTGAAAAGCACCACAGGTCTCTCCAAAACTTCTTTGACGAATCAATGAACCTATATGTATGTTATTTAAGATCCTTGGACACATAACATTTTCAAAAGAAATTGAACATGCAAATTGCGAATTGCGAAAAATTCTATTATGATTAAAGCTTATTGTCATGTATTGTCCGTTTTTTCTCAACTGTCAAAGCTTGAATAATTTCACGGTGACTGAATGCATTGTTTTTGTACTGGCGGTCTAATTGTTATTAAAAATATCTTGACTAAAACATATTATACTGCATAAGAAGCTTTACTCAATCATAATACACACTTTCGGAAACTCATGGGTGTATTACGACAATAATTTCAACAAACGCATTGACCGTGAAATTATTCATGTTTTGACAGTTGAGAAAAAACGATCAATAACATATAGTGCGTACAAAAAAACAAAACGTGTTTTGGTAAACATTAGAAATGAGACAATCCATTTCTGGGATAGGCAGTAATGAAAATAAAATGTGAGTAATTCATTTTAACAAAATTAGCATGGTTGATAAACCACCACCACTGTAAATCATGCTTGTTATGGTAGAACGCTTTCCATTACACCAACAACTAAGATACTTGTAATACATATCGCAATTCTTTATTTGAAAGTCATCCTGGGCATACCCAGAGGTTATCATATATATTCTCAATACTAGTTAGCTCGATAACTTGATAACCTCTGGGTATGAGAATGGCGTAAGAGTGCTCGAGTGTACGAACGTACATATCGTAAGTTCAGTGTGAGTTATCTGACAAAATATTCAAATATTTAAAAAATGTGCAGTTTCCTTAACATTTTATCCTCCTGATTTTTTCTTGCTGAAAACTTATTTCGATTTTCCTGCTATTCGAAATATGCACAAATCCTACCCTTTCATTTGCGGTATGTGCATGATATAACTTATCAATAACAACACGGCAATGTACTTGTTCAGTTCTTTTCGTCTATTTTACAAATTTGCTCATTATTTCTGTGTACCAATTTTTTATAAATTAGATCGTGAAACAAGATCTTACAAATTAGATGAATCACTTTCAAGTACGCTTCCTGGTCACCTAGTACTGAGCTAGTAGGATAAAGTTTCTTGCACAAGGGAACAACAATGTGGCTTTTGTGTGTGATTTGAACCAATGTAAATCTGAGACTCGGACTATCCAATGATAACCAGACCAACGTAACCACCAAGCCCCGCCCGCTCCTTAATAGTTTAATATTTCAGTGACAATATTTTAACGATTCCATTATTAGTCATTCTACATAGTTTATATAAAAAACGCATCTTGGGCCTGAAACCCTCAGTTTAAACTTTCGTGATTGGTCGAGTGACATGCGTACGTATTTGTAACAAAATATGGCAGATTTGAAAATAGCAAATGAAAAGCCATTATCGTTTATGAATAGAAAATGATATTTTGAAAATTGCTTTTCATTTAAATATCATATTTTCTTTTCATTGAGTATCCTAGTTTTGAATAAATTACCGTTTTTTACGTAGACCAGTGAAAAAAAAACGTCACTGAATGTAATTTTTATATCAAAATGTTTATACTTCACTATCTGGTCCAGATTTTCACCTATTAAAATAATTGTAAATCAACTCTAAAATTAGGCTGTCAACTTAAGAGTGAGATCATTGGTGCAATTATTGAACAAAACAGAACAGAACAAACCTTTATTTTTCAAATCATGATATATGAGCAATTAAAAGTACAGCATATAAACATAAATACAACTTTTAAAAAATGGAGATCAAAATACATGCATATAAAAGTTTAATCGTAGTAGAAAGAAAACAAGGGAATGGGGGAGCGAGAAGAAAGTTAATCATTATTATTATACTGTATTATTAATTACAAATGGTAAATTTTGATGTAATAATGATTTATACAGTTGTATTGTCAAAGTTTTTTTATGCAACAATCATAGTAAACTTAAATTCAGACAAGTGCATTTCTTAATAGGGTAACTTTTTGTTTATATACAATGTTACTACATGAATCGACTGTACAAAGCCCCGACATTCACTATGGCAATACTACGTGACTGTGACATCATAAATGCTGCGGTTTGAAGAAGAAAACTGAAAAATCAGTCTCGACTCAAAATTTTTAAAAGCTGTAAGTCTTTTAGTTCTTGTCAGATCTCAATGATTCCTACGCGAGGCTAAGCAGAAAAGTGTATACTATTTGCTGCACATCACATCTCCAACGCCAATTTTAAGCTTTTGCTAAAACCCTGGCATATAACTCGAGGCGGATTCTTTAAACCGTAGCATTTGTGATGTCATAGTCACGTGGTATTACAACCGTGACATTGACTGAAAAAGGAAAACATGGGTGGTGGCATTCTATTAATTGAAGATAAAGATCAGTAAGACCGTTTGTGTACAAAACGGGGTAGCGGTAATGAAAACGATAATGAAGGCTGGATGCTGATAAAATATGTCTGCCGCAGAGTTGGTAAATGGCTTCAAACAATAATAAACAAGTTATTAAACCAACAATAACCGGCTAGAAACAGGAGTATCAATCTAGAAAATAGGTATGTTTGTACGTATAAATTATGGATTCTATACGTTGGTAGGCAACGGTTATTTTCATTCTAAAAGACACAAAACTTGTATTGATGCAACATTAACAGATTTGGGATAACTAAATAAATTGGATTTACAAACTACAGTGAAATCTCTGTACTACAACATGTAGTACATGTAGCTCTTAAAGCTGAAGTTGACTTTTATAAAATGTCCTCCAGAATTCAATGGCAAATCATTCTGCACACAAACGGTCTGACTGATATCTTCACATTCTATTTATAGAATGATGGCAAATTTCTGGTATATGATATATCAATTCACATTTATCCATGAAAAACAAAGTCATCTAAGCAAATTCTAAAATCAGCTAACTTTGTTTATCTTCCCCTGATAAAATCTGAAGCAATCCAATTGGTAAGCAGGTCCTTAAAGTTGGAATCCTCGGATTTTATCGTTGAATTCCTTTATAAGGATAACAAAATATTTCATCTAATATCTTTTTTGTTAATGAAGACATTAACTGAAGTGATGAAATTTAGATAGTTCTTTACCCTAAAAATACTTAGCTTGAATTTCTAACAATTCAAATGATTTACAAAAAAGTTATTTATGATTATTTTTGGCAAATTGACATTGAAAAGTAAGGGTGAAATCCGAGTAATCCAACTAATTGGACCTACTTATTTAAAGAGTATATAAGGGGAAATAACTGACTAAAGTCCCTAATTGTAGTAGAAATACTTGCAGTGCGCATGATTAGATTTTCTCAATATTTTTGTCCAACTCTTTCGGAGGGCCCTACGGCTGTACGGAGAGATCAGCGGTGAAGGAAGGGCCAAGTTTTATTGCTAACAAATGGTACATTTGTAGCTGCTTTTAAAAGATGAACGATACACATAGGTATGCTTAAAAACTGCTTGGGAACCTCATAACAGCAGACAGTTACTGTGCTGTGTTATTTATGACTATTAAAAGTAAATGCTGAACTGGGTGTTAGCAAACATATAAGGAACAACAACAGTACAAAAACACGTACCTATCATACAGCGCAAAAGCAAAGACCAAGAGGGAGTTGCTTTAAAGAAATTTTTCTTATAAATAGTACGCCGCAAACATAATGTCAAAACGAGAACCTTTTCGCCTTGGAACAAACACTGACAAAATTATTGCTTTTGAGGTATTAAACCAATATCTAGGGTGCACCAACTTCATACTTGCCCCAAAAAGGTTGAAAGGGGGCAATAGAATTGAAATAAATTAGTACAGACTTGAATGTGACTGATATTTAAAGATGGCTGATATGGTACACAGAGGTGGACGTTATGCACAGTTTAACAGCAATTACATTAAGTACAAATACAGTCTAGTGTATGGCAGAAGGAACAGAAGGAAACTCTTACAGCCAATTAACTAACCTGTATTTTTTTCACATTTACATGACAAAGTACTTCGGTATATGTTCATTCTACAGAGAAAAATCACTAACAATCATCATTTACCATTGTGTGTGCGCTAATGCCATCAGAAAAGCTTATTAAGGCTTAGACGTATGCTTGCCCACACACATTTTTTCAGGCTCTTGCAGACTTATTGTTATTTTAGCATCATGCAGAATGCAAGTCCTAATGTGTTTTGTTTATGTGGATAATATCGTTTGTCAACATGTTTTAGTTACTTAAAGAGACCAGTTCTCCTAACCAAACGTTGACCGACACAGTCCCGAAGTAATGAATAAGAATACATGTACTGCATATGCAATGCTCTCGAAAAGCCCTTGAACATGTTTTAAGAATAAACCGGTTTATGTTTACCCATGATAAAAGAACCAAATACACATCCGAACAAATTCTATAATCGGCATTAGTTAGTTATTCATCTTATGATTTTAATTATGCTACATGAATATGCTTCAATTAAACTAAATTTCTTGTGGTATTTGCATGGTCAGTTTTTCTGTAAAAAAATTACATTTGTCCAAGAATTTTGGAAGGTTCTGTCTTGTGTCTTTGATAGATCGTGTCCGTGCTGACCGGCATTGACCATACCAGCTTTTATACTCTCCTTTCATTCAAGTAGTCCTCGTTTTACGATTTACGATATCGAAACTAGAATGCAGCCCAAGTAAATGATGATTGTAAAAGATAGTTTGGGGCCATAGTCAGGAACAATTTACTGGCTTGATTTTCTGGCCTTTTTTGTTGTGAAGTGAAGAAAAGGACCATTCGGAAAACTTCGGCGAGAGGTACGTCAGTTGACGTAACCTCCCGAGTTGCTTTCCGAATGGAAAAGGACAATACAGTGTACGTTATACAAAATTGTCAATATTTTTTTCAATCCAGCATGAGACTAAAGTAGGATTGTGTTACTCGTACATTTCTGTTTCAACGTCAAAGATAATCAGTCTCTCTCTTCACAAGTCATGCAACATCTGTTTGAAATTTTAGAAATTTGTAAGTTTGACGTTTGTTTTTCTTTACTTAGGCGAGGGTGGCGAGGACAACAAGAGTAAATACTTTAATGCTTAATTCTAACATCCACACATGTCATGTTTCAAACTTTATCATGATTTTACAAAGCTATTTTGTATGTTGATTTCATCGCTATTTTAAATATTTTGTAATCATGGTAAACAGAGGATGCGAGACATTGCCGTTCTAAGCAATTTTAAAACAAAACAATGTTTATTGGCACAATAGCCAATTGATTTCTGCATTTCTCATTTTCATATATTTTCTTATTATCTTAGCACATGTTTAAGGGCGTAACACCTGACCAGTTTAATTCAAACATGGCGGATTTTTCCCTCGTCTTAACCAGGGGTTTTCAGGTAGTAATGTAAAAGTTAAACTAGACCATTGCATCATAATTTAGATGTTTTTGGTTTGACCTGCTACTACCATTCGGAACACCTCTAACATTCCTTGAATGAAAAATCTCAGAAATCTCAGAAATATTCGTGTAGGTCCATTATTACGACTGGTTTCTTTTCTACATACGCGAGGCGAAGCACGTAACGGTTATGCAAAATAAGTTCTTGTCGTAAACACACAAGGCTTTGTAAATACATTTCTTATGCTATATATATATGACTATTTATTGTTCAGCTGATATCATTTGATCGTGCATTTCAAAGTTATAGACTAAAAAGAGACATTTATCACCGCCCAAACGATCGTGGATTAGTTAACTTCAACACCGATTGAAATATTTTGTTTGGGCATGTGACGCAAAGGTAGTTCCAAAATGGCGTCTAAATATGTCCGAGGTTATTCTTAGTGAATGGCTGAGGAGTTCCGAATGCTGCAACGACAAGTTCTTGAATAAATTTGCGCCAACCGTACTTTATACATCTCGTACAGGTTTTGCATATTTGCCTTAAAATAGTCATCTCATACTCTCAACAACAACACCAATTTATTATTTTTGCACTATCATAGACCTTTAGTGTTGACATACAAGATCTATTGTTCAATCTCAAATACGTATTATCATAATTAACGGACTATTTCTCTACAGTATTGACTATTTTTTTACTGGTTCTACCCATCTAGATGACAACGTATTGATGCCAATGCAGGAGTCAATTATGTTTTAACAATTGGTAATTTATTACCATCTATTCAATTCTGTAACTCGATGTTTTCACTAGTGGATACCATTGTCAAGACATCAATCACCGTGCCTATATTATTGTTGATGATTGTTTTACCACAGTTATTTGTTTATATTCATAGAACGAGAATTAACTCTCTAATCCACCCATTTCCTGCCGTCTAATACGTTCATGTCCGGGAGAACGGCATTTATGTTGTTCGGGCGACATGACGTCATTAGGCGCGCACACTTAGACTCGTGATCCATTCGACCAAAGCATATTAGGATCCGTATTGAAAGACCATATAAGGTGGCAGTTGTCTGAGGAAAAATTAGAAGTTTTCTTTAAAGTGAAACACGAAGGTTTGGGTTTAAAATTATACTCCATTTAGGTAAGATAATTAAATATATTTTGTGTACTATTTCTTTTTTCTTAAGCGCTATTTCATTTAATTTTATTTTATAATTTATTTGCTATACTTTTCTCATATTTGCGTATTTAAATTGTATTCAAATTTTACCATTTAAATCATTTTTTCTTGATAAAATTTAGATGGTATAATTTGGTAACAAAATGTTGTCATTTTAATAATAATATAATAATTTATTATATGTTAAGCTACTTTTTTGAATGACAAATTACGTATTATAGAAAGAAATATGATGCCGAATTCACCTTTGTCGTCGGTGTACAAGTATTAATTTTCATGATTTTACTTATTCATAACCTTTAAAGGAAATATTTCATTTTCATTTAAATATTATAGTGTCATTATACATATTTCTTTCTTTATTATCATGAGTTAAGCTCCATTTTACTTTTGATTTTATTAACGGACATCTCACAAGTTTTTCTTATAGGTCTAATCGAACCGATTTTGTTTACATATATTTGATCGTATGAATTCTAAATAGCTTGCTATGATCTTCAGCACTGGAAAAAAATGAATAACTATTAAACCATTTTGAATCCTTGATTAATTTTGTTTATATTTGTATTAATTATAAAAGCTTGTTATGATCTTCAGTACAGAAGGAGATAAATGAATATTTTTTACGTATACGCGTGATTTTGAATCCTTAATTTTCGTACATAAATGTCTTGATATATGTAAAAATGAAATCACATCGCGGGATTTTACAATCAACCTGCTGGTGACTTACATTTAATTTAAACATTTCACAACAAGATCCATTTAGGCTTATGTTAAGATGAGTTACCCACGTAAGAGAAAAATAATACATTTTGAAATTCAAATACACGTACATTGAAATGCGTTATTAGGAGAACGGTATAGGTACAAAAGTAAGACGAATTCACGTAATTTACAAAACTATATGTTTAACCACAGAAAATTACTATTAAATCTGGCATCTAATTGTACAAAAAATGTTTTCACCATGTCGGTATTTTAAATAACATTTTCTATTAGTTTGTATGAACGCATTAAAAATGATATTATTTTTATATCAACGGAAGTGAATAACTCATTTTCATTAAAAGTTTTCATCAATAACGTTGCAATACGGTTTTGTTATATTACTCTAATCCATGCGAAATGATTAACACGATGTCATGAATGAAAAATGTCTTGCTATCATTTATCATGGCATTCAAATGAATTAATGTTGGAAATTGGCGTTAGGGGAATTCAACCTTAAAATATATATTTTCTACGTTGTGGATATACCGAACGAAACTGTGAAAGAGCATTTCGCGGGCTTAGCGCAAAAACGGTCGTAACTAAATTTAAAAAAGAGTGAGTTACGACCGTTTTGCGCTGAGCCCGCAATTTGGGCCTTTCGTGAAATAAAAAGATATTATAACGTTAATTAAATTATTATACAAAATTATCCAGAAGTTCTTGGGCAAATCAAATTTAGGGAAAAACTAATGATGCATTCCCTTAGGAATTTACTATAATTGAAACTTATGCATGTATCATACATAGTAGCTTGAATTATATGTTGGTAACTTGACTGATAAATGCTGATTTCGGAACATGTTCAGATAACTTCTTGTTTCTTTAAGACGGGTCAATCGCGGACTAAGCGCAGAGCGGTCATAAATCACTTTTCATTTAAAGGTACTCATTCACTGATTTCAACTTGTTATTATAAACTTTTTCTAAAACTATCAAAATTGTATGGAGACATTTTTGGAAGCAGGAAAGTAGTGTTCTGATAATGAAAAGTTTAGTGCAAATTGACATACAACTACAAATGGTGGTGTTTCGTGTAGTAAATATCTACCCCGTATGTTAAGGTATAGACAATTTTAGTGCATTTTTGTGAATTTTATTGTAGATTTCTAGCAACCTTCAGGTCAGTTTGTCTTAAAATAATAAGAATTATTTTTTGACACAATTACAGACACTGAATGTTTTTTTTGAAATTATAGGGAAAAAACAAATCTGTGAACTAGTATCTTTAAGTTGAGTTACGAAAGTTTTGTGCTAAGTCCGGTAAATGTAAATCGGTGTATCCAAAAAAATACAGAATTTGTGAGGACTTTGAATAGGTATAGCATTTTGAATTTGTTGGAATATTTTTAACATGATGATGCTATTTTTAGCAGGTATGTACGAGTATTAGTTTGCACATTTTTGTCTTCTTAGAATCGTCTGAAAAAATATTGTACCATGTATTTTCTTGTTTTTGACTTCACGATGATTTTTGTGTAAGATGATGTGTGAAAAAAGCTAAATAGGCTGACACTGATTAAACAGTTATGTAATATCAATCATGAGTGAAAAATCCATTACTTAATGTACTAAGTTCTAATAAATTCCTGTTTTGGTCATGTTATTTGATATTTTACTATTTATGATAAATAAAACAATATAAAAAGTAGAACCTTTATTATTTTCTTATACATTTCAAAACAAGTAAATACTAAACATGACCGAATTCAGTGCACCCTAAAGAACAACACTTTTTAGAAACAACAGTTACTATAAGTCTATTACACCAGTCTAATTCGTTGACGAATCAATACTCTTCGTTGAGAATAATCATCATCATCTTCCTCAACGATTACTTGATGAAATGATTATTCAGCCCAACACTAGCTGACACGGCTTGGCCTATTATATTATTGTTTTAAAACTGCATAGTAGCTTACGAAAAACATGTAATTGTCGCAAAAATATACAAATACAGAGTCCACAAAAAGTCCTCGGAAAAAAATCCTGCTTTAATAATAGACCGATCATTTACCATTAAAACATAGAGTTATTTAAACAAATTTCTAAATCAGCATTAATAAGTTTCTCAAAATTCATGTATGCTTTAAACAATGTTATATTTATTGTAAAAATTACCTGCGCAAGGCATGATTAGTGTTTTTTCCTCAACATTTTATTTGTTCAAGAAAATTTTAAGGACATTATGCATATTGTATGTATAAGGCTATCTTGCTGTCCAAATATCATGATTACGGCATTTAAAGATAAAAATGCTTTTGTCGACCAACCATAGTTTCTGCTGTTTTTTATTCGCATCCCATACCTTGAAATTCTGATCCTTAAATTGTTTTGTGGACTTTTTGTTCCAAGGATCGGTATGTATTACTTTAATACTCGTTTTTAAATTGTCGAATTGGTACATCATTTCAATATCTTGAGTAGTAGCCAATTAGAAAATTTGGTCGCCTTGGGTGTTTGGGTGATTGTTCATTCAACTTAATTGTGTCGTCTAAACAAGATATGCTTTGATCATAGAGTTTAAAATCGGCCTACAGATTTTTTGTTGTACATAAGCAAAAGATGTTGGTGTAATTTGAATGAACAAAGCCTTAGCTTTAAGAGAAAGCATACACCGTTGAAATCGTATTCGAGTCGTGCAACGGCTTACTACATCGACCCACCAGAATAGTAAGGTCGTAAGTGCTTCTTACGACCTTATATGACCCATACATATTTGGATTCTGTATGTAAAAGCGCATCTGATTATTAGAATTATAATGAGCTGTGGCACGACTCAAACGCGATAGTTAAAAAAGGCCGTTTTCTCTATGTTTCTTTATATTATTATTTTTAATCATTAATATAAATATTTTATCGAATGTAAGGAGTCGAGTGCGAGTGCTTTAAATCGATGATCAAAACAAGTAAACGATCTTCGCATCAATATACTATGAAACAAAGTTCATTATTAATTCACATCGATGGTATACTTTGGTGGGTATACTTATATAAAAATTTAAAAATTGAGTTAAATAATTTGGTTATTAATCACAAAATCTATTTTCGGTCATAGACGACCATCATTGTGACTGAACAGGCAAGTTTATTTTTTTATCTGAAATAAACATATGTCCCAGGAAAACTCTGATAATAAATTTCGAGTATCTTAAAGCTACATATGTAATTTTAAACAAGTTCGTGACCAATGCAGTTTATCTTCAACCAAAACCAAAATAAGAATTCAATTTAAATTTCGAACCTATATTTATTTAAAGAAACTCAATTTTTAAATCAATATAATACACGTACCAATTTTAAATACAAATAAGTTTTTCAATGGCAGACTCGGTTCTTAGATCCTCAATCTGCAATCGGTAAATCCCGGTCATTTCCGTAACCACGATCTAGTCTCCAATGTTTGATTACGCCTTAAATGCTACGCGGCAAAAAATAGATCTATTGCCAAAATTAAAGTTGGTACAAGTTAAACATTGTATTGATGTATACCGGGAAAAATAGAGAAAAGGCGATTGAACATTGAGCTTGAACGAGCATTTTTCATTGGTTTAATCAATTCAATTAGTCACGACATGCAATCAGTTGTTGACGCAGCGAATGGCCGAGGGGTTCCGAATGTATCGTTACGGAGCGTTTTGGAATGTTTGGGGTAATTGGACAGGCTACTTTAAGTGAAATATCAGCAAGCAATTAAGATGTACGTATTTGTCAATTTTACTTTTTTCTAAATCACGGTGGCAAAAACCACGTGACTATGACATCACAAATGCTACGATTTCTAAAAAGAAACAGTAGAAGAAAACCGCTCCGATTCAAAATTTAAAGAGCTGTAAGTAGCTCAGTGAATATACTGAAAAGTGAGCGAGTGATTTTTGAGCGATGCATAGATCATGAGAGTATAAGTATTTGAATTCTTGTCATATTTCAATGATATCCTGCCAGGTTTTCGGAAAACTTGCTACAATGGCAAGTCGACGTCCATTTTTGAAAAGGAAAAGCGTTTGTTGGAAGGGTTTTTCACGGGTGTTAATAAAAAGTATCAAACTGACGTTGGTGATTTAATGCGCAGCAAATAGTATTCACTTTTCTGCTTAGCCTCGCGTAGGAATCATTGAAATCTGACAAGAATTGAAATGATTAAAGGTCTTTAAAACTTTGAATGTAGGCTAATATTACACTGTTTTTCTTTTCCAAACCGTAGCATTTGTGATGTTATAGTCACGTGGTATTGCCACAGTGTTAATTTTCATCAGAAACACACAAATGGAGTCGGAACGTTTGAGACTTTTAAGTTAATAAACAATGCAATTTGATAATGCAGTTCATGTTCAGAAAAACCCTCATCAAAAGTCTTAATAGCGGAACAGTCTTAATAGCGGAACGGTCTTTAAAGCAGAACAACCTTAATAGTGGAACGGTCTTAATAGCGGAACGATCTTTAAAGCAGAACAACCTTAATAGCGGAACGGTCTTAATAGCGGAACGGTCTTAATAGCGGAACGGTCTTTATAGCAGAACAACCTTAATAGCGGAACGGTCTTAATAGCGGAACGGTCTTAATAGCGGAACGGTCTTGAAAGCAGAACAAACTTAATAGTGGAACGGTCTTAATAGCGGAACGGTCTTTAAAGCAGAACAACCTTAATAGCGGAACGGTCTTAATTAGGGACATTTTTTTAGGACTTAAAACAAAATCATCAAAATCTAACTATTTTGCAATTTCCAGGGTGGTCTTTATAGTGGAACTTTACTATACTTGCAAAAACAATGTTAATAGTGCGATAAAAGTGCTACTTATGTTGCCAAGTAACTCTGGAAATAAATAGACCCACCATGCTTGCTTTACTATGAAAAATCACAGATTTCGCAAAGCTAGTTGGCGGTTGGCGGACAATGTTAAAGATTTTGTAGGATTAATTCTTGACAGTGAAGCTTTGGATTTATCCGACAGCCAACAGACAGGACGGAAATTAAGATATTCCAAGACTTGTAATTAGCTAATAACAAAGATTTCTCTTATCTTTGAGTTATGTGACATTTACTGGTTAATCTTCTAATTACCGGTAAAACATCAAATATTGTCACTGTTTTATCATGTATACAGTGCCGTCTAAAAATTGTATCATTCGGAACAACCTCGGCGATCATCTACGAAGATATACCTCGGATATCCGAAGTAGTGAAATACATACCATCAGAAGATAAATTCAGAAAAAAAACTTTAAAGGTACTCATTCACAGATTACAACTTAAATATCAACTTTTGCTTTAACTATCAAAATTTTATGGAAATATTTTTGGAAGCAGGAAAGTAGTGTTCTGATAATGACAATTTTAGTGAAAAATTGACATACAACGTACTACAAATAATAGTGTTTCATGTGGTAAATCTCTACCCTGTATGTCACGGTATAAACACTTTTAGTGCATTTTTGTGACTTTTATTGTATATTTCTTGCAACATATAGGTCAGTTTGTCTTAAAATGATAAGAATTAATTTTTTGACACAGTTACAGACACTAGGCGGTATTTTGAAATTATAGAAAAAATGAACCAAATCTGTCAACTTGTACTTTTTAAAGTTTTTAAAGTTACTTATTCTCTTAATTGCTCTAAACTTGAAGTATTTTTAAACTATGATTTTATTTGATTGAATGGAACTCTATATATGTGATTAATTGTGAAGTGCAATCGAATATATAGTCTATATAATTTTTGCGCTATATAAATGGACTTTGAATTGAATTGAATTAAATAGTAGGAATACAACTGAATACATGTACTTCAAGTTATAAGTCCCGGCGAATAACTCGCTGGCAAGTAGTAATATTATTGTTTCAACATGGACGTGTAAAGTCAATATTATCAAACAATTCGCCTGCGTTTCTTTTAATTAGCTACAAAACAACATTAGGAAGTCTTAGGCATTGCAAATGACCAGAGATTATCTCCATATACATTAAAACACGACCAACTGACAGTTTCATGTACAACACTAAATAAGATATATTTTTACAATTTTTATCAAAACATTTCAACAGCACAATGTCTCAAACCTGCAGCGTGTTCAGTTACCTTGAACGTTCCAAAAACGTTCCGTAACGGAAGTGTCGGAACAACTCAATCCAACACACCTCAACCCGAGACAACTCAATCTCCTACTAACGGATTGAGTTGTTCCAACTTTGAGTTGAGTATTGCATGGGTTGAGTTGTCTTTGGGTTGAGTTCTTCCGTATCCGTAACGTTAGCTAACAGTAGTTACTGAATACGTGGCTGATATTTCTGTGCAGTTCAGACTATATTCACATTTTCAAAGGAATCCATGTTAGATATACTTTTTCACCTTATGATATCATATGTTTGTCCGCGTAGTTGATCGCCGAGGTAGTTCCGAATGGCATTTCGAGATGTTGTTCTTTTCCTTTCCCAACATGAGGGTGGCATCCTACTTACCATCGTACTCTTCTTATAAGCGACAGACTCTTTGTCAGAATTATAAGATTTCCATACTCTATAGTGTTTCATGAAAAACATTTATATTACAAATACGACAGATTAAGTTCATACAGTTTGGCCCTTATCTTTCACTACCTTTTACAAGAGTGACTGACTAGTGACTATGTTTATAGAATTAAATTCTTAAATTGTTTCTCATTTTTGTTCTCTTTCATAAAGCCATGACAAATTTTATTTTATGTTTACATCCGGTCAAATGTTTGCTTATTTATTCCGTCACAATTTAAGCAATATGCGCTCGTAATCGACACTGATTTTTGAAATAACAAAATATAGATTATTGGTTTCCCAAAAGAAAATTTTGGTTGCTTGAACAAAACAAAGTGGTCCCGGGCAACCAGACACCCACTAATTTATAGACTGATCATGTATATGCTATTGTATCGAACTTTTATCCAGTGAGTCATATAAATGCTTGAGAGTTGTTTTTTTTTTGTTGTTGAAAGGCCCAAAGCCTATCCTAAGCAAACACTATAGACACATTAGATTGATTTGTCATGGCCTATTAAAACAAAGTGACAGACATTGTGAACTTCTGAATGGACGCCAACACAGTACCATAGTCAGGGGATATTTTCATCTTATTTAAATAATGTTGTTCCGTGACAACACGAGTGTGATGTTCATTAATCAACTATCACAACAAACAAACACACCGTATATTCGACAGAGCCATTTGAGAGTCATTAATTAATAGAACTGGTCCGAGGTCCCCTGTATATATTAGCCAATTAACAGCGAAAATCAATTAATACTATTTTACTATGAGAATAGGGAAAAACTTCGACTATTGTTGTTTTAGACAGATTTTTGATGTATCGTATTTTATTATCAACATTCATCTATATACGGAAATACAAGACCCCGATAGTTCATGAATGTAAAATTAACATTAGATCATATAATTTATATTCTAATTGGAACGCCACAGTGCACGCCAAATGTTCTTGGACTAATAAAATTCCAAGAAAAAAATAATCATGCATACAGCAAGTAGTTTAGTTAGAATTTTTAATCATTAATTAAAGTGGATTTTGGCATTACCTCCAGTGATTTGTTTCCCTTTCAAAACAACCCCTGCTTTTCTGTTTGTGAATTTACATGCTTTAAAGGTACTTATTCACAGATTTCAACTTATATAACAACTTTTTCTAAAACTATCCAAATTGTATGGAAACATTTTTGATGCAGGAAATTAGTGTTTTGATAATGACAATTTTAGTGCAAATTGACATACAACTACAAATGATGGTGTTTCAAGTAGTAAAATTCTGCACCGTACGTAACGGTATAGACAATTTTAGTGCATTTTTGTGACTTTTATCGTATATTTCTTGGAATCTATAGGTCAGTTCGTCTTGAAATAATGTAAATTATTGTTTTGACACAATTACAGACACTGTATGCTATTTTGAAAATATAGAAAAATCTTTATCAAATCTGTGAACTAGTACTTTTAAGAATATTCTCCTAAATAGTGAAAATAATAGAACAACTAGCGAACACGTTTTAAAAAGGCTATACAATTGTAACTTATTTTTATAAATAAATGTCTTTTAAACACATTACAAATGTACTCTCAAAAAGTACTTGCAGAAACACATTTATATTTTTGACCCAGCCATAATCATAAAACACCAATTAAATGATACTAATTACATTCAAGACTTTTTGGCTCTTAATATTCTTGATGTTAATTGTGAAATTTTGCTCATGTTTTCGTGAATTTTTGTCATTTTCCGTTGTAAAGTAGCTTTATTTTGTCCCTAATTAAGGTAAAATCTCTCTGCCCTCATTTGGCTCTCTATTTTATTTTTACACAAGAAATGTGAACCAGTTTCAGGATTGTGTCCAATAACATTTGGAGAACGATATATACAGTACCCACCAAAAGTTTGGAGACAATTTCTCTTTGTGGGCATAATGAATAGCTTTTAGCTAAAATTTGATCACTGTTTATTTTGAAATGCCCTTTAGTTTTGCTTGTCATTAATAATTATAACTGAGACTACATAAATAGCATATAATCTATGTTATGGAAGATAATTACAATAAACATGGTTTCGGTGGCTTTAGGATGTCAGATGCTGAATCTTTGTGTGTTACAATCATGAAATTTGTTTTCATTTTATCTTAAACCATTCTTAAATATACTAAAAAAGGTGATTCTGCAAAAATAATCATCGTAATTCAAAAATTGTAGTAAATTTCTTTTGTCTCCAAACTTTTGGTGGGTACTGTATGTTATACAGTGTACCTGTATTTCTCACTTTTCTATTTTTGTACATTTCAGTTAAAACATACAACAGATAATAAGAACAGAACAACACAAAACAATGCAGGATATCGTCATAGCAACTTTAACAGTATTTGTATTATGTATTATTTCTACAAATGCAATGTATATAAATGAAGAAGACAAATTAAATCTGGACCCACAATATTTAGACTCACTTGATCTAGATGCCAGGGAAAGTGACGGTAAGTGTTTCTTTGTATGATTTCTACTAGGGTCCGTCCAATCCATAAGTTAAATTGTGTGAATCCCCGGAGAGTGACTCATCATCCCTTAAAGAATGATATTTTAGTCAAAATTAAGTTAAACCTTGAAAAAAATCCTGGTATAAATCATATCAGGATAGCTTCTTATTTGTCAAAATGTTTTTAGTCATTGCCAGGGATGGGTTTTCTCCTAATTGCTAATTCAGCACGATAAAGTTGAAGACGGATACCGGGTGATGGTTTTTATCAAATCCAGTGGTGGTGGTACGAGGGCCATTCAAAGTACTCGTATACCATGTAACGAGCATTTCAATGTCTAACACGTTCTCCTTGACTGTCAGGATCTTAAATACATCCGTGACAAATATTTTAAAGTTAACTCATTTAAAGAACTTTTTGAGTCTGTACCATCATATGCGATACTTAACTTTTTGAAGGAAATAAATGTATATAATAAAATATAGGGCTTTAGATCATTAATATCGATTGATTAACAGTATCATTAATTGCTTTCGGCGCGATATGACCTTTCTCTGTTGGTGCGCCGTAAAACCCAAACAAACAAACTCGCAAAGTCTAGATTTATGAAGTATGAACTGTACTCACAAAATAGCTATTTAGGAAGTCGGTGACGTGTATCGGCATTCCGACATGGACATGCGTACAAAAAAACAAAACACTGTTTATAATAACAATAGAATAAACTAATCCACTACGAGGGACACTCAGGATGACAATAACATAAACATGTGGTATGTTTTACGATTGTCTTAGTTGGTAGTGTAATGGAAAAGATTTTTACCAACACAAGCACGATTTACCAACAAATAGTGGTATCCATCATGCTAATTTTGTTACAATGAATTACACACATTTTATTTTCATTACTGCCTACCCCAGAAATGGATTGTCTCATTTCTAATGTTTACCAAAACACGTTTTGTTTTTTTGTACGCACTATATAAGTGGATTTATTGACACTGTATTTTATTATTATATACCACGTTATGTTTACACATGTTATGATTTTACATTTTAGGATTAAGAAAATTATTATTGAAGAAATTACGATTCCGAGAAATAATGAAGGAACACATGAAACCACCAGAGGAAATCTTACAATCTAATGAAGATGTTGATAGCAATGATAGACACAAAAGTAAGCCGAATATTTATCAATTATTAGTAGCAGAGCATTGCAATGTCGAGCTAAATTTCAAAGAGTTTGATTCGTAGTAGCTTTACACTTCAAAGAGCTTGAGGCCGTCACGAATCTGTTGACAATTTACAAGTTTCTGTAAATAGTTTATGATCTTACGTATAGTACTTGATAAATTTGTGCTAAAACTTGTTTTTAAAAAGGTGTACTGCTGAAAATGAGCGGCTTATTTCTGATTATTTTGCCTGTTTTACACCAAATATAGCATCATTAAATGCGAAATGGGATTAACCTTTAAACTCTTTGGAAACCTTTGGCATAAGCCTTTGGAATGTTTGCCTGACGGCACTGGAACCTGCCCTTTTTCTCTCTCTCCCCCCCCCCCCCCTATCCTTTTTGCTTCTTCCTGTACAAAAGTAGTTACTTGAAAATACCAAACCTCCGATTTTTACTATATATTTAAGTCCAAACTTGACCGTTTATTGACGTCATCAGATTTGGACAGACGCTAGTGGCGTAGCTTGTGTCTTGTACTTAATAGTCGAAAGATTTAAAGTGCGCTAAAAGATTGAAGTTTGGATTCAAATTTCGATGAAAAATGTTGCAGTAATTGTGTTTTCACAATCATTAAAAGAAAAGACTCAAAACAGAGATGGATAAATATATTCAACATGTAACCTGGCAATCATATGTGATAGCTGGAAAATTACTGATTAATCTTACAATAAAATCATTAAAATGCGGAAACTTAACTCACATAAAAATGTTTTATTTAAGCAAGCTTTATCTAACCATGTATGTTCGGACACGTTTTGGCAGTACATGTATAAAAACGGAAGTCCATCTGCCTAGCTCACTTGCTTAATTGGTACCACACTAGTTTATTGATTGAGGGGTCATGGGTTCGATTTCCAAGGGCATAATTTCCTGGAATTTAGTCGTAAAATAATTCCTACAGCCATTCTTTACCCTAGAACTAATTCTAAAACATGCCTAGTAAGCCGGTTGTCAGTCGCTGATGGAAATATGTGCCAAGTAACTGGTTGACAGTTTAATCCAGAGATTTTAGCATTGACCTCTGTTATAGATAGATAGATAGTTTATTTCAAAATCAATTAGGCCAATTGGCCTATGAGATACAACATACAAGTACAAATATCAAACAATATATCACTCTTACACTCACCCTATCACTCCTGTCTCTCAAACACTCAGTCACTCATCCACTCACTCAGTCACTCAGTCACTCAGTCACTCACTCACTCACACACTCACACATACTCCCTTATTTCCATTCTTATAACTCTTACACTGATGATCTAATATCATACTCATTCTCTCACTCTTCCAAGCACAAATACATAATCATACAAATACAGTAAACTTACATTTTATGTAATAATGTACATGCTCAAAGTGAGCATTCTCCTTGGGAGAAGCTATATTTACAGTTACAATTAGTAGCTACAAAATTACAATTAGTTACATGACTACATTTTAATATATAAAGATAATGTACATGACCGACATAGGGTGTTCTACACCGAAACGAAATGACTAGAACACTGAAGGTCAAAATATTTAAAGATAAATATGTATATTTTCAATAAGAAAACATAAACAAACAAAAATACCAATAAAAAGTTACAAAAATAGAACACAACATAGTATTATATAGAAACAATTGTAAAATGTGACCAATAATATAACCAATACAATGTGTTGCTGTGGAGTTAAACCCAAACAAAAAATACATAGAATAGGAACTGGGGTTCGTGTTATCAAAGGTCTTACGACGGATTTTCGTCGCAAAACGCAAGTAGACATTGTATCGCTAAATTATCCAGTGCTGCCCTGCAGCTTAGCTTATGTACTTAACTATTGATACAATATTGTATTGTTTATTTCAGCCTCCAAACGTCACAAGATGGACGATCTTATGTCACGTGTTCAAGCATATCTTAACAGTGTAAAAGAACGACAAATCAAAGAATCTATGTCATTACCAAGTCTTAGATTTGGTAGATCTGGTTTGAACTGGAAAGATTTACAATGAACAGAAGGCAACATAATTTACATCGATATATTGCAACTTTTACAATTTGCAACACTGACTCTTCGCCATCATTAATTTTATTTTGCTGACCTGAACATTTTGAAAATGGTTTGTTTTTATTTTTGTGAATTTTTCATCTTTAAATTTTATGGATACGTTTTACAAGACAGAGTTTCATTTTCGTATTTTACGGTTTTTCAAGGATTCAATTTTAATATATTTCTTTGGAGATTTATCTAAGGACGCTATTTTAACCCTTTATAGGGTCCATGATTTTTCTGAAAGGGCTTTTGTTTTTTCCTTATTTTGAAAGACACAGTTCCATGGATACTTAGACTTTTTCGTATTCTTAAGGGAAACAGGCTTGGACCAATTTTGGATACTCAGTTTTAGAAATGGACGTCATAAGTAAAAAGTTTTGTCATGTACTTCAGCATTGAAGGAAATGAATACATCGGCTTAAATGTGCTGGTAACTTTATACACCTTATACATGTACAAAACTGATGGTTTCATTCATGTTTCTTTCTGTTTACAACAAATATTTGAAGTGCATACTTATGTAAGTAAGTTGTCTTTTCTACGAACAGACATTTTTTTCATGGCATATTTAAGCTCTTTGACAAATGCAAATAATTCACCATGAAACACCACATGTTCTGTCAACTGATTTCATTTTGCCTTTTGTTTTTTTTCCTTTTGTTTTTTTTCCTTGAAATAAGCAGTGCGCACTTTAGGAAATTTTGTTTCCTTTGTCCAAAACCAATACTTTCTCAGCTTGTTGTGGCAAAACATTCATGAAGTATAGAAATTGTCACTGGCTATGCTTGTAATAAAATATGAAAACATCAACATTATAGAAAAATATTTTAAACTTTTATATCCAACATTTGGATATACAAACATGTAAAACAATTTCTAATAAAAGTTGTCATTAATAACTAACTGACAGGCCATTTGTCACCACTATATTTATGAAGGATACTGAAATATCCAATGATAAACGCTTAGAATATTGGAGCTATAAGCATTACTTATATGCCTCAATATACTTGGTAGAAATACCCGATGATTATCCTTAGAACTGCAAGTTATATTCCAACAGTTCAAAATACTCAATAAAAACACTGATAGTTTTCAATTGGAACTACATTGTACAAACATTATTTGAACACCTTAAAGTACTCAGTTGAAATACCCAGGGAGTAACAATTTAGAAATTGGATTAGAGTACAAGCGGAAATCATACACCTTAAAATACTCAACAAACTTGAGTTAGAGACATGTGACAACTGAAGAAATTTAATCCCAGCCTTAACTATAATAAAATATGTAAATAAATTGTTTACCATCTTCTATTCTTTGTCTGAACACTATATGTAATTTGGGATATGTTTATGCTATTTATTTTGAAATAAATTTTTGAACCGACTGGTGACCTTATAATTGTTTTTTTTTTGTAATTCAAATCTTTAGCGGTGTATATTTGTTATATATTGTCCGTTTTTTCTCAACTGTCAAAGTTTGAATAATTTTATGGTGACTGAATGCATTGTTTTTGTACTGGCGGCCTAATTTTTAGTAAAAGTATCTTGACTAAAACTTGTCATACGGCATAAGAAGCTTTACTCAATCATAATACACACTTTCAGAAACTCATGGGTGTATTACGACAATAATTTTAACAAACTCATTCACCGTGAAATTATTCATGTTTTGACAGTTGAGAAAAAACGAACAATATCTCTAGTCTACAGACTCTAGTCCAGTCAAAGAAACATACCTAGCACTGTAAGAGTACTCAGGATTTAACTCAGCAGGAGTTATCTGCTCCAGTTTCCAGGGTGCCATCACTACCTTCCTAACTCCAAACTTAACAGTGAGTTAGCCAATCAGAGAAAACAGAAATGCATATCACTACAATGTACTAAGTTCTCTGGTTTTATATTCATATTATTTAGTTCATATTTGGAACTTGATTTTTTGTTTTCTTCACCCAAAAAAAGGTTTGTATTTGATGGATTCGTGCAGAACAAAATTACTTCACCTATTATTGCTCAAAGGCAGTCAACACAAGCAAATTTCTATTGCTCTGTGGAAACAAATTTTTATTTCAACTTTGTACAGCAAGGTCACATCTTGTACTGAGTTTTTGAGGTAGAAAAATTATTAATTTGAGTTCCAAATCAAATCTATGCCAGATCAAGCCACATTTTTATCAGCCACACATAGAAACCAATTTATGACATACTTACAACCCCTTCAACTCTTCGAAGTTGTTTCCTTGAGCATAAAACCAAGTCCTTGTTGTTTACTGTGAAGCACCAGACAATTGTCTAGGAAGAGATAAGTTGCTTTGTACATAGAACATGTTTTACATTTAAGCCAACAAAATTATGAATTTGCACAATAGTTAAAGTTTGCTCAAAAGACATTTTTCTATTTCATGTAAGGCTGGCATGATCATTAACCATCATTTACAGATCAATTGTCACCAATCTCAAGATCAGCTAAGGGAGGTAACACAATACAGTGAAGTACAAATAAGAGTAATGTCCCTTTGTTAATGCAGTCCATCTTGATTAACTAGTCAGAAGCCCGTAAATTAGAGCATGTAAAAAGATAGCAATTTCATTTAATTTCTGATATTTTTGCTAATTACAAAACATAATAAATGAGGCTAAATTTTATTATATAAGTCATATGTGTCGACGGACAAAAGCTATGCTTCTTGTGCACTGCACTGTTCCATGGAGTTCTATCCATCTATGAGTTGCAAGTTTGTAGCTTGAAGTTTTGGTCTTATGCTCCAAACAGGGAACCCGGCCTCCAAAAGTAACCACTAAACAGTACCCACCAAAAGTTTGAAGACAAAAGAAATTTACTACAATTCTTGAATTTTGATGATAACTTTTGAAGTCATTACTTTTTTTTATATTTAAGTATGGTTTGTGATAAAATGATAACAAATTCTATGAAAGCTACACATATATAATATTTAGTATCTGACATCCTAAAGCCTCTTATAAGGCTTTTCAAAATAAACTGTTATCAAATTTTAGAAGAAAGCTATTCAGAAGGCATAAAAAGTAAAAATGTCTCCAAACTTTTGGTGGGTACTGTATGTGGCCCTTTAAGATGACAAAAACTTTATGTGAAGACTAATAAAATGAAGAGATAACAAGTAAATCTGTGAGCTAATGCTCACTAGTGATACCCCCGCAATAATCTAAAAATATGCGACAAACAGGAAGTAGATGAGCAAGGAGCATGAAATCGCTTTACACCACATGGGACTATGGGATGAAGCAATATGCAAAGTATTAGGCTGCTGCATGTTATAGTTGCTGAGAAAACTGCGACGGAAATTTTGTAACGGACAGACGGACGGACAGACAAGGGTAAAACAGTATACCCCCCTCTTCTTCGAAGCGGGGGTATAAAAAAACGAACACAAAATTCATATGAGTAATGATACTTTTATTAGCTGCAAAATGATTGTAAACCAAATTATATATTAAAGTATAAATTGTCATACAGTATTGTTTTCATTACTAAACAATTGATATTATCCAGAAAAATAACAGAAAAAAGATAAGTATAAAAATATAGTGAAAAAATCAAAACCAAAAGAAATTTTTTGTTGCCCTTACTAGAAATTGGTTGTCCTGGGCAACCTGACGCCCAAAAATTTCATAGACTGTAACCACATAATTTGATAATAACTTACAAAAACAAAATACTCCCACCCCTCTCAAAAAACACACATTCAATAAATCAATATCAGAACAGTATTAAATAAATTCACCTAATGAAATATTCATAAGTTGATAAATACAAGAACTAAATCCCACAAGCACTCCTTTCCCCCTGCTCTCCTCCAAAATAGAATACAAAAACTTTTCTATAAGCACATATATATTAGTGTTTACTGATAAACAAAAGCACTTTCACATAAAATCATCTCCTACAAGTAAAAGTTTGAAATAGTAAGTCCTCATCTCCCTCAATTTCATTATTTCAACATCTTATTCACAGGAAAAGAAAACCCATTTCTCAAGTAACCAAGAAATTATGTTATAAAAATCTTGAAAATGTCCACTATATGTTCATATATACACATGTATATTATCAGTCATATCGCCTTAAATTTTCAAGAACACTAGTACAAAAGTGATGAGCAAAATGATCAATTTTCACTCACAAATATTACTTTTAACTAGTATAGGGCTACAGACTATCTGGTTAAGACTATGAATGACTGATAAATTAGTAATTTTCACAAGCACATATCAATTTTCACAAGACACAGGCACCTGCCTAATGGATTAAGGCAATGACTGATAAACAAACATGTATGATAATATTTAACTAAGGGAACCGCCAGCTGTGACATCAACTTCCATAGATTCAGGTTTCACATCCTTGCTATCTTGTTTCTGTATATCTGTCGTGTTATCTTTGTTCTTAGCCGTTTCTAGAAGACATTTCTTTAATTCTAAACCTATGGCACGAGCCATTGGTGGAGGTACTGCATTACCAACCTGTAAATAGAATATCACAATAGTATAGTAAACAAGAAATGTAATGTTGAAACCCCATTAAAGCTGATTTTAAAAACCTAAACACAAAAATTTCAAAGGGAAAAAATCCATAATAAAGTCAGATAGAGTTGCGGTTACTTTCTAATTCTGTTCATCACATGGTATGTTATCATTGTAATAAGTTTCGTAAAGATCAGACAATAAATGGCAGAAATATATACTAAATTGAAAACTTTAAAGCAATTGTTAATGACACCAGACGCAAGCACGACTGCCAACCGCCCCCTCATGTTTCCCCAAACTATAAGCCGAATTTGTTCGTATATCCGGCTAAAAACACAATAACTAGTCTCATTTGAGGACTTATGAGCATAACTACAATAATATAAAGCTAAACAGTCCATTTTCGATCGTATCCAGTGATCGTGTAGTCATTCTGCCATTAAGATTTTTCCCAATTTATTTCAAATTAATGAAATTATTGCATTTTCAGACATTGCATCTTTTTAAATTGAACATTAGACTAAATTTGATCAGAACCTTGGTATGACTTATGTTTTGTTTGATTTAATGATAAAGCAAAATATCAACCTATTACAAGATGGTCAAACTACAAACCGTTCCTGGAAAGACTAAATCTCTGAATTTAGCTCTGAACTAGTTATTAGCCGCATACTTCTGTCAGTGAATGACAACTGCCCTTATTGATTTAGAATCAGTGGTAGGAGGGTAGAATGGTCATTATAGGATATTATTTCATGACAAAGCTCCACAAAAATATACACTGCCCTGGAATTGAACCTACACACCTAGTACAGAAGACTTGTGTGCTACTGAGCTTGCCATAGAGCTGATAATACAACTGTGTTAGATTTATTTTTTCACAACAACTTGCCGAGAGGGGCAAGTTAAACCTGACATTTACTTGCCAGCAGTACCTTTCGGTTGCCCCAACATTTATCACCTAGTACAGTAGACTTGTGTGCTACTGAGCTAGCTGTGCAGCTGACAATATAAGTGACATCTACATATTGAGGGTTGCCCACAAGACTGTAGTAACTTGCTCTTTAATGCAATTCACTTACTACAGACTTGCAGGCAACCCTCGATATGTAAATAAACAGAGAAAGGAAAAGGGGAAACAATAAACTTACCTGTCTATGTCTATCAAGTATTGAACCATAAAATCTATATGTGTCAGGAAAACCTTGAGATCTAGCACATTCTCGAACACTGACTACTCTATGTTGTTCTGGATGAAGTACTCTACCCTGTAATATATTGTATATAAATATTATACTCCGACAATATACCGGTAGATCTGAGCTTAAATTTTATGCATTATTATAACAGACACATGCATTTTCAGTATTAATATGACATCATCTATATTATAATACTGAACACATACATGGCCGTAACAATTTACTCACTCATTCACAAAATGTAATCATTTATCTTTCTGTAAGAATCAAAAAAACATACATCAAGGGTGCAGTATTTTGTTTTCCTTATCATTCTATTAATAAATCCAAGCATTTGTTCATGGAAAATACCATCTGGGATTAAATCATTGCATAAAATTTTCAAAAGAACTAGCCTAATTTATCTTGTTTTAAAGTAAGAAGGACCAAAACAAGTATATCATAAATTCACTCACCTGTTTTCCCATAGGTTCAGGATTGGTTACCGTGGTACTAAAGAATCCATCCATTTCTAATCTACCATATAAACCAGCCCAGTTATTGTGTCGGTTCCCTGTATGAGGTAAACACCAGGGTACCAGAGTATTGAACTGACGATCCATAGGGTCACATTGTTTTCCTTCAGCACAGGAACATACTCCACGTAGACTACCATTGTCACTTTTACCATTCTTCTTATCGTGATGGGTGTATCGTCTGTAAGTATAGAAATGTAATGTACATGTAGGTAGAGCTACAATCTGTATAAACAGATATCCTATAGACTGCTGGCTTATAGGATCTCTTAAAACTTTTCAAGCATACATTAACACTTAGCTGTTTTAGCCTGGTAGACAGATGAAAGGATGGTCTATGGTTGCTTAAAGGGATGGGAGACTACTGCATTGGAGTTTGCTAATACCAGGACCTGAGTTTTTAGCTATTCAATTTGAGTTACCTCCCTTGTGCAGATGCTTGCTTTTTATAAAACAACAAACTTACCAAAGTAAAAATGTCTACAAGTTCAGGAGCAAATAAAACAGATAAAATTAAAACGGTTAGTTCTTATTAACTGTCAACAATTACTGATTTTTGTTGTTTGGTATAATAAAATAAATATCACATCCTGTTCATCAAGAGTTGGCAAGTTTATTTTTTAAAGTACATGAATATGCATGACTTAATATACAACTTGTAGAATGGTGACTTCAACAAACATAAAGACATTGACATTTTTTCTTGTAAGTTAATGTAATGTACGCCGCTCTTTATAAATGTATCAGTTATTTTGTGTTGGTCATTTTAACTGCTAACTCATCTCCAGGATCTTTGGACTCAAACTTTCAACCAGAACTAAGCTCAAACCTTAGCCAGATTCCAAGAGTTCACTAAACTAAAACAGCTTACACCAGTATTTGCTCTTTATTGTGATGCAACAACAGTTCCAGGGGCATAAAGAGCAAATAAACACAAATAAATGATTGTTTTATATATGACTTAACCGGAAAGTAAAAGATTACACAAACTTACAATTTTTTACATTTGTTTCCATCAGAGAGTCTAACCTCTATATTAGGTAGATCTCTCCAGTCAGATCCTGGAGCGAGTGGAATGTGCTGCATACGGGCATGTACTAGTGGATTCATATCTTTACAAATATGATCACGTAAAACTGGCTGGTGCTGTTTACCTCGGATCTGAAAAATAAACAAGAATTTCGTGAGTTAGGTTTGTCACATGATGATGGATGAGATATATTGTGCGTAAATATTGACCCCGATTTGACCTTTATGCAAGAATATTCATTACATTGAATACCAATGTAGTATTAATGCCCGATTATACCTTGACCATGAGGATTATGAGTTACACAACATACTTCTATAATTTTACGATCGTTGCCGAAGTGTAGAATAGGCGTGGTACTGACTTTCGTCGGGATATGTGTAGATAATTATTAGATGTAAATGTGAAAGGTCAGGTCGGGGGCAATATTTTACGCACTATACAATTAAAAAACTTCATAAACAAGAGAGTTCTGAGGACCCTGGACAACTCACCTAAGAACTAGATTCGGAGGGCAAGTGGTACATAATCTTTTATCACTTTCATATTTAGCTGTATGACCCCTACGGAAGGACCAACTTTGAACCCAAGGGATTGATTTGAACAATCTTTGTAGAGGACCTTAAGGTAGGGCTACATGCAAAATATTTAAGCTCTAGGCTTTACAATTTTAGAGAAGGTTTTGAAAACTTTTTTTATATAACTTCAAGTTAAACTTAATGTGGGGCAGAGTCAATTTTTACCCCAAAAGCATAATTTTAGCAATCTTTGTAGAGAACCTTAAGGGGATGCCACTTGCTAACATGAAAGCTCTATGTCATACAGTCATGGAAAAATGACAATGAATAAGCTAATTCATTTCATAATAGTAATTTATGGTGCTTGTCCACTATTTTTCAGTCATATAACTTACAAACTCTGAATTCAAAGTCAAGCCTCGCTACATATTAAGGTAACCTTTGACATACCTATACCTATCACTGAATGCAATAAATACCCTTAACCAGTGTTTGTCAAGAAATAAGTGGCTAAGAAAATGAGCAGACAATATTTTTCATCAAAGGGGCATAATAGGCAAAAAATCAATGGAATGCAACCAAAAAAGGAAATGCACATGACTGTCTAACTGGTACATGTGTGAAGTTTGAATCAAATCCGTGAAGTAGGTGCTGAGAAATTATAATGACAAGAAAAAGTTATATACCCAACCCACATATTTTATTTTTTTGGAGGGGGAGGGGTGTATATTAAATACCTACCACTCTCTGGAACTGTGTCATAGCATCACAATTATAAGAGATCTCCTCAGCCTTGGCACCATTCTTTATCTCTGGTAAATCTGACATAGTGTCCCTTACAGTGATAGTTCTAAATGGTGCAGAGTCCATACGTGTTATATTTGATACAAACTGTAATAGAAAAAAATACTAATAATGATTTAAATACTCACTACAATTGATAAAAAAGATACCTGGGTTTATGTAAAGGGATTATCACACAAATTTCAAGTATTTAAATCAGCAGGGTTTATGTATGCCCAACTGACAGTTAAATAAATTTAACAATAGGTCAAAAGTTATGCAAGTACATACTTATATGTACAGTACCCACCAAAAATTTGGAGACAAAAGAAATTTACTACGGTTCTTGAATTTTAGTGATTATTTTTGTAGAAACATTATTTTTAATGTATTTAAGCATGTTTTGTTATAAAATGACAACAAATTTCATGAATTCAACACTTTATAAGATTCGGCATCTGACATCATAAATTCTCCAAAACCATGATTATAGTAATAATTTTCCATAACAAAGTTTTTATGCTATTTTTGTTGTCTTTGTTATAATAATAATGATCATCAAAAAATAATGCGAAACTGCAAAGCATTTCAAAATGAACAGTTATCAAATGTTAGCTAAAAGCTATTCAATAGGCCTACAAACTGAAAATGCCTCCAAACTTTTGGTGGGTACTGTATGTATTTTAACATTATACAGATAGGAAGGTGAATAAACATAATAACATTACATATATAGTCTGTAGTAAAAAGCAAAGCATGGGAAACGTAACTAAATGGTTCAAATTATTTGACTAAAATTTAAGGCACAGTGTAAAATCTTACCTTCTTTTCATCAACAACGACAGATAACTGCATGGCTCTAGGAGCAAATACATGTAATGGTTCAGGATAAAATGGTAACTTCTGACTAGGGGCTGCTGCTAATATAATAGCTCTGAAATATAGTATAATATATTGTTAGTTATATATGCATGCTATTTTCTCTTTTAAAATTTATTTAAAATTGTTTTTGCAATTTCCCCAAAATTTTGGAGTTTACTTAGTATTTTTCTTTCCCTTATCAATGAAATTGCTATAAAATTTCCCCAAATGTTTTATGAAAAGTGAAGTCTTAGGTCCCTTCCCTCAAATACCAAAGCAAGCCCTAATAGTGCAATAAATGAAATTAAGGGCCAAGATCATTTAACATATAATTGGTATATTTCTTGTGTACTGCAGTTCTTCATCATGAGATCTATCAAACTGTGAAGTCTCAAGTCAGTAGCTTGATTAGAATTGGACTTATGCTTCGAACAAAAAAAATGCAACAAAGGGCAATAACTCTAAAAATATGAAGCAGAGTTATAGTTCTAGTGCACTGCATTTCTCCACAATGAGATCTATCCACCTGTGACGTTTCAAGTAAGTAGCTTAAATAGAATTAAACTTATATTCCACACATGCAAATAGGGGACACTGCCACTGGAAGTAACCCCTAAATGTATCCATTTCAGGCAATACAAAAATTATCTTATTGATTTTTTTTAGGAAGAAACTATTCCTTACAGAGCTCAGAACTTGGGAAACAGGAAGCAGGCTTTAGAGTCATTAATCTAAGTTGTAAGATTTTGTTTCAAAATTAAGTTTAAAAATTGTAAAAATCTAATATTTACTTAAATAATCTACAAAAAAATCAAAGAATGAAAACCCACAGTACCTTCTACGTGTTTGAGCAACACCATAGCTACCAGCCTGTAGTACACCAAATGTACATTGATAACCCATCTGTATAAGACATCTTAATGCAAGCTTTAATACCATACTTCTTTTATACGATACAAAATTACGTACATTCTCTAGTAAAAAGAATTGTGGGCGATAATAATCACAGTAACTTAGGTACGAAGATATCAGAGAATTCTGAAATAAAGAGAAATATTTAAGATATTAACGAAATATTCATCCAAATTTTTGGAAAAATTGGGTGAATGGGTGGGTTTTAAAGGATCCCGATATTTTAGGAGAAATCTCAGTAGTTCTTAGCAGGGTATTCCATCTGTATCTAGGGCTGTCATTAATAGAAAATTTTGTATAGATGTATAGAAAGGCAAGTATCCGTGATATATCGATGTATCAAGTCAGACAAAAAGTTAATAGAAGCCTCTTGAACGCCAGCATATATATATACTATATAATGCCCTCATGATGTTATTTATGATGTTAAAAGTTGTTTCAGACATAAAACGAACTAATACAAACTATTTTCTTGTTTTTAATATGAAAACATGAAAACTAAGAAATATTAAAAAAGTCCTTGACTAGAACTTTGAAACTGAATTTGTAACTAAATGGATTGTATCGATATTTCAAATTGCTAATCGATATAGAATCGTCTGTCAAGAATCGGTGATATGTAGATATCTCAATTTCAGATGACAGTCCAATCAGGATCCCTCAAATTTGCTGTTTTTATGAGAATTTGTGTTTCCATTTATTATTTATCACAATTAGTGACTGCAAATCTGTACCTAATTTTTTTTAATAGGAGGAACACGAAACACTCAGGAGGAATCTTTAACTAACTATGGCTTCCTTAAAGATCCGTGGTAAAAACATAAGTTTCGAAACCTGAGTTAAGACTAGTTTTGCACTAATTCATCACTTACCTTAAATTTAGAATATTCTCTACTATTAAATCTATTCATTCCACTAAAACCCTGACAAGGTGGTCCACCACATAGTAATTCTACATCACCTTTCTGTGGTAACTTTTGTCCGACACTATCTGTCTTCTCTCCCTGTAATATGAGTAAAAAGAAAAGTAATTGCATTTCATAGCCTCAAGTTTCATGCTGGTGCATTTTCATTAACTTTCCAGCTATTAACTCCTGTTATTAGGCTTCTTGTTTCAGTAGCCTGAATAAATATCCACTTGTCCTGGGCTTTAGGCTAGGGCAACGTAAGTTGATTTTTATCACACTAACTTACACTCATGCAAAACTAGAGCTATCACAGGAGTGATTTATACCCATATCTGGCACCATGTCAATGGGGAACAACATTTGACCTAATTAATTAGCCATGCCCTGAAGTATCAACATGGTACTTGCACGCAACAAACCGACTCGCCATGCTTAACATTTGTGCCAGGCAATTTAAAAAGCCATAGGTGGATGGTGGAGATATCACCAAACCAATATTTGACCATTAATCTCATTTATTAGCCCCACCCTTTGGACACGGTTCTTGCACGCGACACACCAACTTGTCACAATTAAAATTAGCGCCATGTAACTTTAAAATCAATTGGTCAATGGTGGCAATGTTGCCCAGACAAATGATTACAGTATACCTCCCCAGGTCCATTATATGCCATTGGGCTATATTTAACAAATAATACATGGCCATGAGGGCAATATGCAAGTTTACGGACTGGTTGGTCAGACAGAGTTATATGGCCCGAAGCGCAGCTGAGGGCTATATAGCTTCCGAGGTCTGAACAACCAGTCCGTAAACTTGCATATTGCCCGTAAGGCCATGTGATATTTGTTATATTATACCGAATTTAAATCCTCTCACCACTCATGAAAGTCATGTTGCTGACATTTTACTAAGAGTATACTAATGTGTTTTCAAATAATTGTTTAATCCTTCAGTATGTCAAATATCTAAAACCCCAGTCTGACTTTCATTTTCATGCAACGTAGCAAGATAACATGCTCTTCTTGTTGTATTTCATTTTGGTGAATCGACTTACTGTTAGTGTTGCCGTGTAATCAGCACAACATGAAGGTCGCGTTAAATAAGACTGGATGACGTCATAAACGGTCAATATAAAAATTATGGACTGGCTAGCCGGTCAATATGCGAGAATATTGACCGGATGACGTCATATTAAATATAGAGTACGTTATGCGAATGAGGTGTAATATAACAAGTTATTAAGACTATACATACATCCATAACAAGTCTAAGTAACAGATTACAATCATCAGAGAAGACTGTACAACCAGGATTATTTAATCTAAAAGCTTGGGCTGCTGGTTCCTCTTTCTCTATGGCCCATCTACTTTCTGCTACACCAGCCTGATGGAACCCTTCTGATAAACCTGTAATGTATTGTATACACTTTTAAAATACTCTCTCAACACTGGTACTTACAACTTACAAATTCTGGGGATCAAGTATAATTTTTGGGGCCTAAAAAAATTATGAGTAAAAGAATAAACAACATTCAGAATTCAAATATATGGGTTTTTATCTGCAGTACAAACAGACATTTACCACTAAAATGAAAAGCATGTGAAAACAGAACAATAGGAACAATTATAAAATTTGTAACTATCAAAAATGATATGTATAAGAAGGGTACGGGAGGACCAAGTGCCAAGTAGCGATTTCCTTAAAAAAAAACTGAGCCTACAAGTATACTGCTTGTTTATTTGTTGGGCTTAATGCCATAGCAACACATTGTATAGGTTATATTACGGCGTTCAGTCAACCTACTCACTCCTCCCGGAAAGGCTAAATCTATGGATTTAGCTGTTAACCAACTACTAGGCGCATACTTCCATCAGTGACCGACTACTGCCCTACATTATTTAGAAACAGTAGTAGGAGGGAGTTGGCCGTAGAAAATTATTTCATAACCTAGCTTCATGAAAGTATGCCCCGCCCGGAAATCGAACCTACGACCCCTCAATCAGTAGACTTGAGAGCTACAAACTGAGCTAGCCGGGCAGGCAACCTACGAGTATATGTATCATTGTTTTCTAATTTACTGACCTCCACAACCAGCAAACACATCTAATGTTCTTAATCTTCTTATTTCAACAGTTTCTTCATTAACTATATCAGATTGTTTTGATGTTTTACCTTTTCCTTTACCTTTACCCTTTCCCTGTAATATATTACATTTATTTATCAGTCAATTAGTACCATTTACAACCTGTAATATACAGGACCCACCAAAAGTTTGGAGACATTTATCACTTTGTAAGCCAACTAGCCTAGGTTTTATAAAAAAAATTGATTACAATTTATTTCTAAATGCTTTTTTAGTTCTGCTTATTTTTTTTTGTTATGATACTTTTTGGTAGTTGAGACTACCTAACTAGCTTAAAATCTATGTTATAGAAAAAAAATACATTGAACTTGGTTTTGGAGGCTTTGTGATATCAGATGCTGAATCTTATAAAGGTGATGCATTCATGACATTTGTTTTCATTTCATTATCAACCATATTAAATGTATTAAAAATAATGGTTTCACCGAAAACAATCAATGAAATTTATAATATTTATTAAATTTCCTTTGTCTCCAAACTTTTGGTGGGTACTGTATATATTTCATTTAAAGTTAATATATGAAGATAAACTCAATACAACTGACATGAATACAAATTACAACCAAGAATTATTAACATATTACATGTATAAGAGACACTGTAAACATTTCAAACCATTTTGCTGCATAAGTTTAATTTTGACTAAGAGTCCATTTCTTAAAAGGGGGAGGGGTCCTGTTATAAGAGCACAATATATTTACACATTTTTGTTAACATTGACTATATGTGATTTAAAATCATTTTAGAGCTTAATTATGTAATTTAGAGGACTAAGTAATGCCACAAAATTAAATAAAACTCAAATTCCAATAAAAACCCTTGTATTTAGTTCAATATAAAACCAAGACTACAAACCTTTCCTTTAGAACCCATACTTCTAGCAGATGATGGGGGTTCCTCAAATGTTTTAGTTTTACTGTCATACGCCTGAAATTATAACAGTTAAAATATATGTCTAAGTGAATATATTCTATATAATATAATATAATATAATATAATATAATATAATATAATATAATATATCTTAATAATATCCAAGTTATTTTAGAGCTATGTAGAACAAAAAAGCTTTAATCCATATATCCTGAACTGTACAGTTTATCATAATGTCGTAGTAGTGAAATCATGAGATCTCACAATAACAGTCTCCACATGTTCAACTTTCTTTGCTGGATCTTCTTACACTGTCTACTTACTAAGTTTTATCAATTGAAAAATATGATACATTTAAGATGTATGTCTTTCTAATTTTGCAACAGAATTCAAAGAATATATGGAATACAAACCTCATTAAAGTAGAATCTATCGACACCATTAAGATAATATTCATCTCTCTTAGGATCTAACTCTTCTGTATATATAACACTACATTTACCTCTTACTAGAGAGAAATCTACAGTCACCTCTGTAAATATAGTATAATAGCATTTATAGTAAATATTGGTCTTCAAAACCTAACTTTGTTGACTTTAAATATTGGTCTTATTACTTTGTTGACTAACACACTCACCACCTGAACCCACGAGCCCAAGTCCAGTGCTACTTTTTTACAGATTTTTTGATAAGCATTTTTTATAAATGGCTAGCTTAGTTAGTAGCATGCAAGTCTACTGATCGAGGGGTTGTGGGTTTGATTCCCGGGAGGGGCATACTTTCCTTGAGCTTGGTCATGAAATTATTTCTACAGCCATTCTCCCTCCTACCAATGATTCTTAATCAAGTAGGGCATTGTTAGCCACTGGCAAAAGTATGCGCCTAGTAGTTGGTTAACAGCTAAATCCAGAGATTAAGTCTTTCCAGGAACAGTGAGTAGGTTGACTGACTGCCGTTATATGACCTATACAGTGTGTAGCTATGGCCTTAACTCCAACACAAAAAAAACTTAACAAAAAATATTTATTCATGAAAAAAGGAAACCAAGAGCCATCAAAGTAAATTCCAAAATCAACATTAATAAATCAATAGGCAATTCCATTGTGAAAATGCAGAACTCCAACACCCTATTTTGGGTATAAAATTCACTGGAAGTAAAACAATGTAATTTACAAACCTTCATCACTGTAGAATAATTGATTACAGTCTGATTGGTGAGCTCCTGCAGGTCCTTTATGAGTATTCTCTGGTCTGTAAAATATATATGTGAGAATGTGTAAATTCTGGTAAGGCCATGCCATACTGGAATTTTGTTAAGCATCTGCTCGCGCGTAAGTTTTAGAGTCCTCAATCAAAAAAAAAAAATTAAAAAATTGTTGGTGAAATTTCTTAAATAATTCTGTTGTTCCAGGATTCTATAGTTGATCTTTCTCAGGAAATACAGATAGTTACTTGTTTCTGTGTATTTGATTAATGAAAATGTACATGTGTATATTGTATGTTCTTTTTTATAGAATTTCTTTAATCTCACATTAATGTCATAACATTCATGTACTACCAAGTACTTATTTGTGTGAATACTAGCTAGAATAGACGGACATGTGTTTTCTTTTTCAATTTGTGTGTTTTTGTGAATAGGTACCTAAGTTTGTCAAACTTAAGTTGACACTTAACAAAATTCCAATTTGACATGGCCTTAAGTAGTACTGTGAATATGGATTTAAGTTAGATTCTCAATTTCCACAAGCACTGGCCCTATTTATCATGTTTCATAAAACATGGACTATTTTTTCCACCAGTCTAATTAAATTAAATATGTAATTTTCATTTAACCAAATAAATTGTCTCCTGTCCTAGGCTTTAGGATAGATGGTTTAAGCAAAGACTAAAGTAGCTAAAACTATGAGACCCAATTAAAATGCAATAAAAAATTCATAACCACAATTTCAACAATTGTGAAACAAGTTCTAACAACTTAGAATAATCACTTTCTATTATACTTCCTGGTCCCTGAGTACTGAGCTTATAGGATCAAGTTTCTTGCTGAAGGAAACAACAAGGTGGGCTTTGGAAGGGATTAGAACTAACGTCAAGCTGGCTATTCAATGTGGTAGTCCAAAGTCATAACTGCCGAGCCATACCTGCCTATAGAGACATGAAAGTAAGTAAAAATAATGCCCGAGTTATCAATTTCTTACCTGTAAAATTTCTTGACTCTTAGTTTAATCTTATCTAAAGCAGGTACTGTACTAACATTATCTTTAATAAATATTTGTTCTATTTTAGCTATCCTAAATGTCTCCGGTACTAAATCATTGGATCCTTTGATATAATCAGACTTTCTGTAAGCCTCAGGGTATATCTCCTCATCAACCTGTCAAATATACACAATGTGAAACAAATGATCATGTGACTATATTATGGTGGGTGAATTACGCTACGTTGCATTGTCGTCCCACGGGGCGCCACACAAAAAACATGGAAGTACAACAAAATAATCTTTTTCATATTTTCGTCCCACGGGACGCCATGCGAAAACACAATTATACGACAATTTAATCATTTGTTGCATTTTTGCCTGAGGAAGTAAAAGGCCAAAACATATTTATATGACAAAAATTTTACAAAAGTATGACACCTTTTCATGTCATGTTTTCGCCTTAATTTTGTCACATCTTTGTGCTTTCGTGTGGCGCCTAGCAGGAATAAATTCTGTCCCATAATTGAATTTTCCCTCTTTTGTCTCCCACTCACACATGCGCACATTAAGAGACATTGACAGCATATGCAGGCACATGTGAATAGAAAGTCATTGAAATTACTTTATTTTTCACTATTTATTCTAATCCTTTGAGCATGTGCAGAAAACACATGATTTTGAGAGGGGAACAGCCCCAAAATATGCCTTACCAGTGCCATGCAGTTGAATGAAATTTAACAATAGGTATGACAAAATCTTACAGAATAGGTAATACAAGCATGATGTACTTACAGAGCTTTTATCCACTTTAACTTTCTTCTGTACAGGTGCTTTAACACTAAAATCATAGGCTGAAGGCATGATATAACAACAATCACCTATATTATATGTATGATCATCTCTTGTTACTTGATTATAGTATGTATAGTTTGTATTACCATCTTTTATTTCTATCTCTTCACCTAGTGCTGGCATCTCTTTCTGTAATGTAAAAGTTTACCTTATTTACAACCACCCTGTATAGTCAATATTAACCAATTTAACCTGAATTTGAACTACCTTGAATGCCCCCCCCCCCTCTCCCTCAATTGGGTGGTCTAAACAACCCTAGCATAGAGTTCCAACCCTCCCAAATATTCTACAAAGCAAGTGATAACTTTGTCCAAAACTGAATCAGTTCAATAATTTTGAGGCTTCATTTGCATGTTTAACTGTCCAGATTATGGCAGTCTTTTTGCTCGATTTCCTAAGTCAAGTTTGTGGCTAAATTCTTGAAAATATAATGTTAACTTCGATTTTTAGCCATTTTGGTGCAGTATCAAACACTGACCAAATCCACTCACATCACCTAATATGCTGGAAGAGGTAGAATTCTGTTGGCACTGTATTTCAAAGCATTTGATAGGTGTAGTATCTGTGCTAATATTTGCAATTTGCAATAAAGCATGTCACTAATTATAATGACCGCACTCCACGAAAGTATGCTCTGCCAGGGAATTAAACCCATGACCCCTCAGTCAGTACACTTGTGTGCTAGCAAGGCTAACCATAACTTTTAAGTTCAATATATTATACCTTTCTAAGAGCAGCCAGTCTCTGACAACTAAGACAAAATTTATGTGATATATTATACCTTTCTAAGAGCAGTCAGTCTCTGACAACTAAGACAAAATTTATGTGAGATATTTTCTGGTACATCTTCAACTACAGGTACATCTTCAAACCTAGCAAACTCTGGATCATACCTGAATATATACAACATATTGATAGTTTTCAAATGATAAAAACAACTGGAAAATATCAGAATAAACATCAAGTAATTTAAAATTCCTAGGACTTCATTCTCAGCCAGTACCAAATTGCTCTCCCTAGAGGTAAAATTGACTTCTTCTTATATAATAGGGTCTATAAGAAAGAAAATAAAAAAATTTGTAGAATCTTCGTGAAAGGGCAGAAATCAGACCAAGGTTGCAGGATTTAAAAAGCAGAGTATTAACGTTTAGACCACAGTGCATCAATAGAAGTAAAGATTGAATAGTAATTAGAAATATTTATCACCTAAAACCACAAAGCAAGCTCAAAGCCCAACAATTGCAAAAACTGATTATGGCTATTGCCAGTATGAAAATTGCTTATGGTCAAGCTAGTTGATAATTCTGCCCTTTATCATAAAACATAATTTAACAGGCTAGGCCACAAGAAAATAAAAAGATTACTGAAAGAAAATATTATTACCATTTTTGATAGAAGAATGTTTTTCCATCATCAACTTCAATAGGATGTTTCATTTCTTCTCCACCCAACATTGACCAGTTCTCAGAGGCTTTATGATGTATTACCTGTATCAAATAAGATATTTATTTTTTTATTTCTAATATTTTAAATCTGCATATAGGCTAATTCGAGGTTGTACAACCAACTAAAAATACAGTTCCACCCCTCCTAACGGCCACCCCTCTTAAGCGGTCACCCCCTGTAAGCGGCCAGCTCGTGCCGGGACCGTTGAAAAACGCTCTATAATGCACCCCTATTAAGCGGTCACCCCTGTTCTCCAGCCAGCGGCCAGTCATTATGTCTCCCAAACTCAAAATAACCCCCTCATAAGCGGTCACCGCGGTCATGTATATTGACATAATTGCAATGACCCGTGTCTTAAAAATACAAAGGAAATCGCTACATTATCATATCAATTAGTCGTGACAGGCTCTAAAAATCAATAATCTTATTGTTGTTAGCATGTATAATCAACTAAGTGACACTGATTATAATCCGATAATTATGTGTTAAGTAATACAAATTGAACAATTAACCTACATCCCCGTTTTGACCGTTCGATCTTCGTAAGAGTAAAGGATTATTGCCAAAATATTTTATTCGACGGCAAATGATTTTTAGTATGTATAAAAACATGTTTACTGCACGTGAAGATATACAGTGTACTTTTGAAAAAGTATGATGATGGCGATAATTATTAAGCACTATTTGTTCGTAATGAGTGATTTTCTTATCAATCCATTTAAACAAAGAAAGGTCAGAATTGAGGACGTTTAAACGCATTTTCCGAAAATAGGCTGCGTACTACATTCGATTTATTGAAACGAGGCCAACATTCTTACACAGTTTTCGAAGCACTAGTTATGAAATTATTTGTTGCTTAAGTAGACCTTTATCACTCTAAATACTAATAAATATCGTAAATTTCAGTTAGATTTTCGTATTTTACCTAATAGGGCATTTAGTCTGAACGACTTATAATTACTATTTTTTTTAGAAAATAAATCTTTCCACTGTGGTTATATAGCACAAGTATTTATTTTTTATCTTTTCAACATAAGAATATTACTCAAACTAGAAATAATTTACCGTGAACTGCCCTTGTCTTATAAAGCATAAAACAAGCATTCAATTAAAAAGGCCCTGTGTCATCAAAACTCTACCTCCAGACCCCCTCTCAAGGCCGAACCCCTCTTAAGTGGTCACCCCGCTTAAGCAGCCAATTTGGCTGTTTCCCTTGGCTGGCTGCTTAAGAGGGGTTGGACTGTATAAGATTTTAGCCGCCTGGCTACCTCAGTTGGTAGCACGCAAGTCTACTGATCAAGCGGTTGTGGGTTTGATTCCCAGGAGGGGCATACTTTAGTGGAGCTTGATCATAAAATTATTTCTAAGGCCATACTCCCTCCCACCAATGATTCTTAATCATTTAAGGTAGTTGCCAGTTACTGACGAAAGTATGCGCCTTAGTATTTTTTACATATTTTTCTATTTATTAATTCATTACAAGTTTTTCACAATGTAAATAACTGTACATGTTTTACCAAAGGTCCATATGAAAGATTGGATTTGTCCAAATTTGTAGTCTTGTTTCATAAAGTCTTTATTATTATTATCATTAGTACTATTATTTGAAGTAAAGGTGAAAAAAGGCTGCCACAGACAAGCCAAAGAAGATAATGCCAAAAGATACTTTAACATGGCCTAGATAGAAGAAGGAACACAGAAACTAGTTACCATGGCAACAACGTTTTAAATATAAAACTCACCTCAACTTTCGATACAGTATATTGTAGATCAGAATCTTCACAATCGTCAACCATAAATAATTCAAGTGGATCGGAACATTCACCTAATACAGAATCACTACCCCGGCTGTAAATATATATAATATCTATGACATAATATCCATTACATGGGAAGGCTTTTTTCAGTACTTGTGGAAGGGACCTGGGGCCTTTTTTATATAGAACATTTGGGGAAATTTTATCACAGTTTCAAAGATAGGAAAACAAAAAATTCAAGTTAAACTCCAAATTTGGGGATAAACTGCATGAAAACTGCATGATTTTAAAGAAATTTCAAAAAGGTGCCTATAAATGGCCCCTATTACAAAAGGAAAAAAAAGTCTGCATGGGTTCATGACCAGAGATTTCTTGCCAAAAAAATTGGGACTGAAATCTGCCCAGTCAATTTTGACCCCAAAAAGCACATTTAAAACAAACTCATTACCTTTAAGCTACCTGTTACAGTAGACTCGGCGGTCTCAGACAGTTGTGGGTTCGATCCAGCATGGACCACGGATTTTTATTTGATACCTCAGGGCTCGACATTATTTTTTTAAAGTAGGTTGTCAGGTTGAACAACCACCTATATGTTTTGCCAGCCCAAACTAAATGATAAATAGGAGTAACAAATTGCCTGAACCCAAAAATAGGATGTTAGGTGCAATAGATGAATTCAAATGTCAAGCCCTGTCACTGATATAAAATTAAAGTAAACCTACCAGAACCAGTGAGCATGGAATTTTTTATCACCACGACCATCTTCCCACATGGAAGTTATACGTGCTATATATAAAGGTACAGTGGGGTCATCAGGTTTTACTGATACACAATCACCTACATTAACCTAGAAAATAACAACACAAAAATACAATGATAGTACAATGGAACCTAGGAAAGCCAGAATCCTCACAATAACAAACCATTCTCTTGATTCTGAATTTTCCTGTTCCTTAGGCCACAGCAATGTATCATATGTTTTTGTGATGGTTTTTTTGTTTTGTTTTTTTCTCGCTCGCTCATAAAAATTTGGTCAAACTGCTATATAAAGCAACTGAATTAAGATTTTTTTTTCTTAGCTCCCTCACCCCATTTTTTTCCAGAAAAATCCGTAGAACACATGATCAACTTGTTGTGGCCTTATTACCAAGGAAAAATGGACTTCATTATCAAACAAATCAGCATATTTTGTACTAAAGATAACCTCAGACTACCAAATATTTTTAGTTCTTGTACACTGCACTACTACTTGTGACAATGCATGTATACCAAGTTTCAAGTCATTCTGCCCATAAAATGATACAGTTATGCTCTTGACAATCAAGAAAAAATAAAAGGGAAATAACTCAAACCCTACACAAGCTGCAGTTACAATTCTTGTCCAATGTATTTTCATTTATTACAACAAACAAGTATAACAATCAATATATAAAACATACAAGTACATTATGTTACTACATACCTCTTCACCATTCAGAATCACAGTATTAAAATATTTCTTCTTATTTTCTTCCTTGATTGGTGATCCTTTCCATTTTAAGTCAGCCTATGGGATAGAAAAATGTTTACGCTCAGTAACAGTGCAGTTAGCATCTTATCTAAGTAGCATAAATCCCAAGAGTGAAAATAACATGTTCGACAGAAATTAAATGGAACATTTCTACAGTCATCATCATATTTACCTTTACTATTTTCGCATATCATTTATTTTTTAACTGTTATGGTCATAGTCAACATCATTTTCCCATAGACAGAAGTTTCTAAAAGGGACAAATTCAGCCAAGAAAATCAACAAGAGCAGTCCACGGACAGTGCGCTCGACTATTCGGGGTATTCTTGTAAACAACGGCAATAATGGTTCGCAAACCAAGATAAAATGTTGCACCAAAAAACTTTACCAAGAAATTTCCAAGTATATAAGCCATAATCCAGTAAAAATTCATGATAGAGTTATGCAGCTTGGTAGTTGACCTCAAATAGTCATCCCGTAGACATGTGTAAAGCTCACTTCAGTAGTTTCAAAGATAAAATGTTGCACCAAAAAACTTTACCAAGAAATTTCTAAGTATAAAAGGGTCATCATCCAGGTAAAATTCATGAAAGAGTTATGCAGTTCGGTAGTTAACCTCCAATAGTCATCCCATAGATATGTGTAAAGTTTCAAGTGAATCCCTTCAGTAGTTTCAAAGAAAAAATGTTGCACCTAAAAACTTAACCAAGAAATTTCTTAGTATATAAGGGCCATAATTTAGTTCAAATTCATCCAAGAGTTATGTAACTTGGTATTTGAACTTCAATGGTAACCCCGTTAACACAAATAAAGTTTTAAGTGAATCCCTCCAGTACTTGCAAAGATATAAAAGAAACAAAAATGTTGCATCTAAAAACTTAACCAAGAAGTGTTACGCCGACGCCACCGCCCATGCACAGCTGAGTAGGATAGCCCCACTATTCTCCGAATAGTCGAGCTAAAAACTTGTTTGTAAAGTTGAATTGTAAGATTCAAAATTTTTAAGACTCAGCAGTCATTGTTTAACTCACTAGCCCAGATGACCAGAACTAATGAAAACTGATTCTGACCAGTGAAAAAATGGATTCAAGATAGTGATAATTGATTCAGACTAAAACAATCCCATTTTGTGGGCTGGTTGATAATTTTGCACTATACAACATAACATATAATAATAAATCAGTGCTGCTTTTCACAAAAAATCTTACGAAAAAAGTTATCGTAAGTCAATTTCATATACATGTAATTAGCAGTTCAAAGTCAGACGATTGACAAGCATAATTATGATATGATATTCAAAAGGTCTACAATATCTACACAATTTGTATTATATTTGGAATTCATAAGCCAAATAAAATAAGTGTATTACTAATGTTTCTTGTTTTTGACTTGAGAAGATTTTTTTTGTAAGAATTTTTGTGAAAAGCACCACAGACTAGTGGTCAAGAAAATGTAAGACTATCAACTATTCAGTAATCAATAAAGACTACAAACCTTTTTATTACAAGATGCTTTATGATGGTTATGTATATCTTTCTTTGTTTCAAACAATATTTTATCATCTTTGTCTTCATCTAACAAGTCATCATCCTCGGCATCTTTTACTGCCATATTTGGACATCTTCTCTCATGACAAGCTTGTTTAGCACGTCCACTACCACCAAACTTTACCATATCTCTACAAGCTGTACATTTACCACAGTCGGGGGATTGACACGCCTACAATATGAATATACCAACAGTTCAGTTAACGATATTACAATATGAATGTGGTTGCCCAAGCAGGCCATTTCAGCAGCAAGATTTTTGGTAGCCCAATCTACAATGTGGTTGTCCCTGCCTACAATGAGAGAAATGTATAACATAATTATGCTTAAGTAAAAGTCAGTGGCAATTTTGACAATTTCTGCACACTGATATCCTACAGGCTGCTGTTATAGGATCTTCAACATTGATCAGGGTGGTCAGAATCAGATGACATTTGTTTTTACTAATTAATGCATAGCTTTTTCAAGACAAAACACTTTTAATAGCATCAAAATAACATTTTTATATCAGGTTTTCCTAGATATTTTAATAATCAATGTTATTCAAGGGTGTAATAGACAATTTGTTTGCAGTTGAGTCATAAATATAAAAAGCTGATGCTAACTGCATACTTGTCTGATGTAAAACTTGGGAGTGATCAGCATTGATACACTGGTTAAGTAGTAGGAGCAGTGGTCCAGTGGAAGGACATCAGGAATTCAGAGGTTCTGGGTTTGATCCCCACTAAGGGCACTGCTTATTTCCTTGAGCAAGAGATTTACCTACAATTGTTTCACTCCACCCAGGTGTAAATGGGTACTGTGAGGGATCACTTGCCTGAGCATGATTTCAATGATCAGGAGTTATCATACAAGATTGTACAGTCGGCTGCACATGTATATGGAAGCCGACTTTAAACCTCACTTTTTTAAAAGTTTAACTGTATTTGTGACTGCTCTATATATATGACATTTACCTCACAGATTCCACATCTTCTTTTCTTGGCTTCTTTCAAAGCTTTATCATCTATCTGATCTTTAAACATACTATCAAAACAATCATTAACCAGAGGTGTTGTAGTAGCCAAGGTTTGTTTAGGTAAGGCTTTCTTAGGTATCTTGATTCTTTCCTTTCTCATTGCACGTCTGTAAAATAGTAAAATCAACAAATAATTTAACAAACAAGTCATCTGTAAATTTTGTATTGACCAAATTCCCCCCCCCCTCATATTGGATTATGATTTACACACACAGAGCTCTTCAAATTCTATGGACAAAATCCTGTAGTATGGACAAACCAATTCACATTTAAACCAATATCAGCATTTATCAGTTGATCCATATACGAGTATTATTTAAACCATTTTTACAAAAATACACTATAATTACGATATGGTAAAATAACTTCCGATAAACATGTACATGATCAGTTTTTCTTAAAATTACAATTGTCCAAAAACTTTTGGAGAACACTATGAACCAACTTTAAACTTAATTTATCCACAACAAATAAAATCATCATTCTCCAGAGTGTACCAAATCCTACTGACAGTGAACTTACATCTGAGGTCCAGTTTATTAAAATTATCTACCATAATTTCAACCTCAATAAATCTTAGGTATGGAATCTGCAAATAGTTGCGCCTAAGGTCCTAAAATCCTAAATCTCCAGGAACAATCCTGAATACTTCCACCCACAAAGCCATTTTGTTTATTTACAAACTGACCTTTTTCCCAGTGTTACACCAGCCAGTTTAATCAAAGCTCTCATACATGGTGTTGTTATAATTAATTCCTCGTCGTCATCAGCACCCTCATCAAAACTTTGTACTTGATCTATAACAAACTGGGCATGTTTTAATAATGAATCTTCAGTGAAACTTGGACATCCTGCAGGTGGAACTGTTGTCTGAAAATAAACAAGATGTTTATAAGAAAATGCTCAAATCGAGGATAGCCCAAAATACTGAAGTAAGTGCATTTGGTAAAAGAGCAAGTTACTACAGTCTTGCAGGGCAACCCTTGAAATGAACAAGGCAAATAACTAAGACCAAGGAAACAAAGTATGAGCCCTTTAAATTATGCAACAGAATAGGGCACAAAAATATACCTTTTGGGGAGAGAATGGGGCCAAATTTGACCCTTAAAATAGCCTAAAAAAACACTGAGGAGCTAGTGAAAATCAACCATGTGAAAATTACTTACTTCCAACATATGACTTGCCTGACGGAACAGCTACCATTGTAACCAACTTCCGTTGATTTTCAACCTGACAGGGCAAGTGCTTATTTCTAACACTGTCAAGCATGAGAAAATCATAGTTTGTTTTATCTCAACTGTCAAAACATTAATAATTTCACGGTGACTTCGTGCTCTTTGTCTGACACTTGTGATACTATGACAGTGTATGTTCAATCACCATGAAATTATTCAAACTTTGACAGTTGAGAAAAGATAAACTATACTTACTTTGTATCATAGGGTAAGTTGATAGTTTCACCACAACTATAAAACACAATAAATCAGACAGGTTTTCAAGAAAATTTATGGCTGATTGATGTTAAGTTATAATGGATAGAATTAAACAAAATTCTCATAAACAGTATCCATGGTTACCTGTATTTTATTCAGCAGATCTTCATATGTAGCATCTCTTGTTTTAACTAAAAATTCTATAACTATTTTACTCATATGGATCTTTTCTTGCATTTGTTCCATAAAAGGGGAGTAACTCTCACTACCTTTCATCAATATATACTCGGCAAAAGCTGAAAAGATAAATATACAAGACTTCAAAGATCTGAAATAAAATAGATACATTTTAACTATTGAAAAACAGATCAAACTAATATAATAGATTATCCTAATGGTTGTTCTATCCTACAATCCCCCTTGATAGTGATTTTAATATTGTTTTTTGGATTCTAAAACAAAGCAACACATTTGCAATACTGTTGCACTATTCTCAAGCCCACATACAATGTATTTCAAACTAGGGTTTCAAAATCAGAAAAAATCATCATCGGAAATAATCGGACAACTCTTTTGAGCAATCATCGAATATAGAAACACTTGAAACACTTGCTCAGGGTTTTCATTCAGGATTTCTGAAAATCTTTGACAATGCATTGCAATGGTTTAAGTGATTTTGTTTCATATAATAGAATATTAAATCATGCATGATCAACCTATAATTAGTGGTTTGGTGGCTGTTATTTTTTAAAATAAAATCAATTTTTGGACAATTTCAGTACCCATACAGTATGGAAAAAGGGGCTACATATAGTCCATTAATGACGAATTTCATGTCGCGGACCAAAAATATCAACACCCATCTCAATGATTTACCATAACAAAGTAGCAGTAAAAAAGTACCCATCATGGCATCATGGTTTAATTAGGAAGAGTTTTATTCCCATGAATTTTTTTTTTTTTTTAGAAATGCTAATTAAATAAAACTAGAATGTCTCATTGTCAATAAAAATGAATTCCCAACATAAGCGATAATCGATTATTAAAATTCATGATCGATTGTCTCCCATTTTAACTGAAACAATCGATTATCATCGATCATCATTTAATCCCTATTTCAAACCCCTTACAAAACATGAAATATATTGGACACTAGGAAATTAAGGCACCAGAGTCAACAATTTATGCTAATAAACAAAATCAACCAACCTGTACTAAATCCAATCAGTGGATTTTCTCCACCATCGAAACCAGCAGTCCACCATGCATTGATTGGTCCCATATTCTTAGTAGGTATACCTCCCTCCGAATCAGGGTTCTCATCAAAGATTGGTTTAACGTAACCAGAGAAATATAGTTCTATGTTCTTCTCAACAAGCCCAGTATCAAAGGGACATAAATGTGTATTCTTATCATATACGCTGTAAATATATATACATAACAAGAAATGTAATGTAAAAAACCACATTAAAGCCGGATTTAAAAACTTTAAACCCAAAAATTACTAAGGGATATAATCCATAATAAAGGCAGGTAGAGTTGTGGTTACTGTCTAATTTTGTTCATCACATGGTATGTTATAATTGTATAATGTTTAATAAAGATATGACAATAAATAGCAAACATATATGCTAAATTGAAAACTTTAACGCAATTGTTAACAACACCAGATGCCCGCCAGCCCAACCGCCCGTGTTTCGCCAAACTATTAGCCGAATTTTTTGGTTGAGAAATCCGGCTAACAATTGAAAGTATTAAGTAGCAATAACTAGTAGGAGCAGTGGTCCAGTGGTAGAACACGGGCACAAGGATCAAAAGGTCCCAGGTTTAAACCTCACTAGGGGCACTGCTTATATCCTAGAGCAAGAAATTTATCGGTAGTTGTTCCACTTCACAGTCCACCCAGATGTAAATGGGTATTGTGAGTGATTATTTGCCTGCAGGTGATTTAAATGATTTAGGGGTTAATGTACAAAATTTTTAAAGTCAATGCAATTTTCCTACAAATACATGTGCACACATGAATTGTCCAGTCTTAATGTTCAAGAGGTTTCCTTAAACTTTTACTGGCACAAACCTGATTTATCAAGTTTTATAGCAACATGCAAAATTTGCAACTAGCAGGACTGAATGAAATCAGTCATTTTCACAAGCCCACTTCAATGGATTAAGGCAACAACTGCAAAAGCATCCAAGAAACTGTCAGACTCCTAAGACTCAGGTTGTTAAAATTGACATAAAACAAGATCAATCGTCAACACATACCTAAACTGTGTAATTTTATGTTGTGGTCTTTCATCATAACTATCAATATTATCTTCTTCACCAGTAAACAATGATAGTTTAGGATCTGTAAGAGCTACAAACTCTTCTACCTGTAATTTGATGTAATAGTGTTAGAAGTTATACTTGGACTGGCACATTATGTTCTTAAGTTACCCTAAATTGAAGATTTTTTCCCTTCATAATAAAATGAAGCAATATAGAATGGAAAACTAAATTAAAACAGATTTTGAAAAAATTATTCATTTCCAAATGAAAATAGATCAAATAATTCATGACAGACAACTTAAGCAGAGTTGATATTTTTTAATCAAGTGAAATAAAGAATATTTACTGTTTGCCTTTTGTTTGTAGCGAGATCTGAGCGCTTTAAAAGTATTTTTGTGACAGTTATGACTTAATGCCATTTTCTAAATTTTGACTAATAGCCCTACCAATCTTTTTTCACAATTTTGGAAGATTTCTAAGCTAAAACTTAAAATTTGTAAAGCAAAGACTTCAATGATGAATCTACAAAATAACTCTTGATGAGTCCAAAATTAAGAATAAGTCATATAGTAGGTCTTTGATGTCCAAGATGTTAAATGAAAACAAAACAAGACTACATACAGCATCTTCAGGAGGTCCAGCAAATGTTCTTAAATCAGGGTCATCTAACAGTTGTTTACATTGTAAACATTTAGTTGGTATTTTAGCTGGTTTAGGTTTCACATCATCTTCAGACTTTGGTCTTAATTCCCTATAATACAACAAATATGGTAGTGACTATTCTAGAACTCGGGCTCGACATCAAAGGTCGTTCTATAGACAGAGCTGCAAATATGGACTCATGAAATCAGCCAAAAAGGGCCAATTACTTCTGAAAACAGGTCAATTTGGGTCCATTTTTGCTCACTCTTTATCAAATGGTCCTATATATTTCTGACTGGAGACTATAAGAATCTAAAAACATGCTGAAATCCACTGAAAATTGGCAGCCTGGATTGTCCCTGACAATCTATATTAGGATTGGGGGCAACTTGTTCTTGCTAGTAAACATTTGGTAAGGACAAGTAAAATATATAGCTCATGATCCAACCAGGCAACATACAATAAATATTCATGTCTAGAAACTTAGAAAAAGGGCAGGGAAGCAGAAAAAGGGCAGAGTAAATCAAGAGTGTCGATGTTACTAATTAATTATTTTTGTTTTGTTTGTTTTTGTTGGATTTAATGCCCTAGCAACACATTGTATAGGTCAATAATGACGTCCAGCGCACCTAACCTAGTTTTCCTGGACCCTTGTCTATAACCAGTACTCACCTACCCTTCCACAAGGCCAGAAACTTCTCCATATACCTTAATAATGGAGGAAAATAAACATAATTGTCAAATTTTCATACAAGGGTATAACCTCCCAGAGTGGGATTCGAACCCGTACCCCCTTCAGGACATGAGATTCCAAATCCCAGCCAGCTACAATTATTTTTGCATAGGGAGGAGCTGTTAAGTGACTGTAAAGTCTGTAAATGAGACACTTTAGAATTTCGTTAAAACAGGCTAATTTTGAATGGTGGTTGTAGGGAGCAGACTGTTATTGGGGTGAAGAGAATCATTATGGAAAGGATCATAAAGGCATGTTTTAATATATTTACTTTTTATTAGTATCATCATTATCATCATCAATTCTAGGTTTCTTGGCAACATTACCATCATCATCATCATCTTTGTTTTCATCTTTAATTTCCACTTTGGTTTCTTCATTAGAAGCAGATTTACGTTTCTGGCTAGGTGAACCCCTGAAATTATAGTACAAAGATTGATGTATCAAAACAGTCATTCAGGGTTTTACAATGCTATTAAAATCTAGGGGTCCAATGGATGCAAATCCTGTAAAAACAGGAGTCCCTGGAGCAAATTTGGGAGTTCCAACAGATTTAATCACAAAAGGTATATATTATTGTCATATAAATCGCAAAATGTAGGACAAAATAGCAAGATATGTATACATGATATGTATACTTGCTGTTAAAATTTGTGATAAATGGGGTAATTGTTTACATTTAAATGTTGGATTTTGTCATGGATTGGTTGAAATTAATTATTATCCACCAAGCAGTTTTCATACTCTTCATGCTTGACATATATTTTGCATCCTCATGATGCAGACTTCAGTTATTTATGCATACAATTTGTGAATTATGCGTATATGGGTGCCTATTCCTGCGTCTGGTAAAACCCTGGTCATTGCTGTTAAGTTTCTCTTTCACTTCTAAGTCAAGCTAAAAATCGCTGGTTTAGTGCAAAACAGTCATAACTTACTCTTCTTATAATGAGTTACGTCTGTTTTGCGCTAAACCTATGAAATGCCAAAAATGCATTCAATAGCACAAAAATTTAAAAACATGGGAAAGTTACGACAGCATAGGGGTTAAACATATACATATTTTTGGTTGGGGAATGGAGCGTAGTTGCCTAAAATGACCTGAAAAATAACATCAAAAAAAAATACTTACATTTTTGTGAACATAGATGCTATTGAAGGTTGAGCTACACTCTTCTCTTTCTTTGATCGTCCTTTTTTGGCTTTAGGTGTAACTAGATAAATATAAAGTTATAGTATTCTTTGTTACTTGACCAACACCTCTATTTTCATACAAGATTTCTTAAACAAATACTACCATACTACTATTTAGATATCAAACTTAAAAAATTCATCAAAAGAGTGCAACTCTTTTTGAGAAATGAGACCTTTTTTCAATAAATTAAAAAAAGGTATGTATAAATGAATAGATTTTTTCGAAATATAACCACATAACTTTAGTGACAAGAACATTTTAAATATTTCATTGGAGCCATGGTACATGAGATGAGCAACCATAACTCAAATAAAAAATCATGAAACCTAAAAACACAGTGTTCTACAAGAGGGTTTTTTAGTTTAGCAACAATAAAAGCAATGTTTTCTTTTTATTGACTCAGACACCACCATCAATTTACATATTTTAGTTCACATCTCATGCCTAACTTTTCTATTGAATAAATTGATTTGGTTTGCTTTTGATTTTTGCCCCTTTTTCAATAGAATCATCACAAAGTTCACAAAATCTCCTTAGTTTTGCCAGTACTAAACTGTTGTCCTTTGTTAACAACTGCCTACTTAAACATATTACATTTCAGATATAAAGTTGTACACAGTGTTTACAATACCTGATTTTACTTTGACTTCACCATCCTCAACCTCCATTTCTTCTGATCCCTAGAAATTAAGTTCAAATGTAAAGTATGAATATTTAAATAACATTAACAGTAATGATTACAATTCAATAACATCAATTTTAACAATAGCATGGCAACAAAATTCATCTTTATTCCCAAAATACAAAAATTCATGAACAGTTTATCCTAATTGATTTTAGAAATTAATTTCAACTTGTAATTCGGCCAAGTTTGATGTAATAAAATTGATAAGCTTAATAAAGATAACACATTGATAGCATGAATCTTAACACATCATCATATTGGAATTCAGTAAAAAAAATCATTGCAGTACTTTAAATCAACAGAGTAAATCCTCTTCAAAATAAAGAGAGAGAAAGTCCTGTCTTTATTACCTCATTTTGACTGCCATTATCAGAGTTGTCTCCCTTGCCATTAACGCCATTTTTATGTTTACCATTCTTTTCCATCTTATCAACACCATTTTTCAAATCATCACCATTTTTCTTATCATCTTCATTTTTTGTATCAACTCCATTGTGACCATTTTCTCCTTCTGAGCATACAGATTCAATTGTACATACAATAAATATTGAAATTTAAAGATCACAGAGTTTCTAGTTTCACCAAATATGCTAAGGCCACCACAACTTAATGATGTGTTCTATGGATTCGCTCGCACCTTAATTTTCACATTTTTTACAAAAAAATATTTTTATTTTCTTGCTCGCTCATAAAATTTGGTTATACCGCCATATAAAGCAACTGAATTAAGATTTTTTTTCTTTGCTCGCTCACCCCATGATTTTCCAGAAAAAATCCATAGAACATATGATCAATTTGTTGTGGCCTAAAATACAATTTTAAGCAAAAATATTGAAAAAATCAAATAAAATAAACTTGACTCAGTGAGCTATGCAGCCTAGGATGAATTAATCACAATTATGAAAACCAATACTGATAGTGTTACATTTTTAAGGAACATTGAAAATTTGTAAATTTTAACAGTTGCAACTTGGCCCAAAAATTCCGACAACAGTCATAACTCATTGAATTAGATTTGTCTACAATAATTACAAATATATATGTACTTCTATACATATCATGCATTTAAAGCCAGAGAACAATATCTATTCCTTTGTATTTTACTGATTAATGTTTATATGAATTTCATAACGTAATATGTTTCAGTATAAGGTCCGAGGTCTTTAAATGCAATAAAATGCAATAAAAGTTACATACTTTTATATTTTCCAGTATCACTTTTATCCTCTTCTGACTCAAAATTGACCGTTTTCAAAAAATTATCAAATATTTTACCAAGATGCATGTAGTACCCTTTCTGAAAAATAGATAAGCATAATTACAATAAATGCAAGAACTCACCTGCATAGGAGACCGAGACACAAGACTCTAATATGAACAAGAAATGTCACCCACAAATCATGGAAGTATGTATTTTGTAATATTTATTTGTTTTTGTTTTTTCTAATTTGAGGAGAGAGATAACAAAACTAGCTTTTAAAGCTATCTTCTCAATCCTCTCTTTTGCAACATTTGACTATTACTTTGTATATGTATTTATGTTTGTATTTACCGAAATAAAATATTGTTTAAACCAAATCATGGAAGTGAAGCTTATCATGAAATATTCTCCATTAACATCTTATAATAACTAGCTATTGCTATGCACTAGTATCTAATACACATACACCTTTTGTGAAAATGATTGTAATTTTCTGTCATCTCCTCAACCCAATAGCTTGAAGAAAACGATCAGTGAAATTTGATATCAGCAGATGACAATTACTTATTTCATATAGCTAGGCTGGTTACTATTTTGTCTTTCACTACATAATGAATAAGTACCTGAACACATTTAGGGCAGTAATTGAATCTCAAAGTTCTGTATAATGAAGGAAATAATCAGGCTCTAAATGAAAAACCAACACAGTTTTTGATGCTAAGTATTATCTATTTAAACCATTTTAAATGCACCAAACTGTATGTAACTTTCCCAGACATTAAAAGGTCATCCAATTTCTCCTAACAACCTATATTTGGGTTTAGGCAACTTGTTACTGCTATTAAACATTTTGTTCGAGCAATTAAAATATATCACTGGTTGTCAAAAATTGGTGCCAAGCCGTGCCATGTCTGTTAAATCTCTAATTACCTCAGTAATAAGTTCATTCTTTAACTCATCTTCTACTTGAGAAACTTGATCTTGTACTTCTTCACTCACTAAATCACCAAATAATCTCCATTTCTTCTTCCAATATCCCTAAACAAATTATACAATACATGTATTTAAAACTTAGATAAATATAACTATTTATAGAATTTTTATGCTTTTGTTCCACTTACTTAAAGATGAAAAGAATGAAAATTAAAAAAACTTCAATTCCTTTACTTTGAAACTGTAATAAAAATTTTCACAGATGCAGATATAAGTACCCAATAAAGAATAGAATTTTATTGAATTTATACAAGACTTTATCTGCTAAGTTGCTTAGACATTATCTGCTAAGTTGCTTACACTAAATGACAGCCTTGGTCTTTAATCACTGGTCTAAAACCAAGGGCTAGTGAAATTAATTGATATTAAAATTGGCTGATTAGAAACTATATTAAACAATTTAGGCAATGCCAGAAATGAGACATATAAAAACAAATAAAAGCTAAGTCAAGACTATGATAGATCTAGTTAGTATATAAATGTATGCCATTTGCTCAAATTATCTATTCTAAAACTCAATGATAAAGTTTTTAGCATCATCAAATTAGTGTCCTGGGACACCATAACATACTTTCTTAGTCAGATTTCCATTGTCAAATTCTGCATCAAGGTCTTTCAATCTGGAATGACAAAAATGGAAATATTAAATCATATGTATAGATCAAAAAAGCATAGCTTTTTTCAGAGTGTGGGGAAGGGGCCTGGAGCCTTACTTTGTATAGAACAATGGGGGAAATTTTAATGCAATTTCATTGATAAGGGAATGAAAAATCAAAGGTAAACTCCAACTTTGGGGAAAACTGCATGATTTCAAAGAAATTTCAGAAGGGAGAGGCGCCTGTAAATGGTCCCTGTTATATAAAGAAAAAAGCCCTGATAAAAGTATAAGTCTTTACATTAACTCAAAGTCTGTAACTAGTAGGAAAGATTCAGGTAAGTGAAAGTTACTTACTTTATATCATTAAGCTAATTGGCAGTTAGTCAGTTACTACAAAATTTAGCAACAGCTAGTGAAATTAAAGCTAAGTCTGAGTGTAAACTATAAATCTTTTACAGATCATGTATATGATGTACTCTAAAACTACAGCTCTGGTGATGCATATCAATTAAACTAACACCATTGGGCCAAATCCAACAAAAAAGACCACATGTAACTTTTTTATCATTCAGGACATTGGGCATTGACATTGGAGATTAGACTAAATGATCAAGTCTAACTCTAAGATCGTCTTATATTTCATACAAATAACTCATCGGTTTGGCAAATAAAATACATACAATCGAAATCGTAAGTTTGACTTAAACAGTCCAAGTCAAGATTTCTGGTTTCCTTCGAGTGTCATTGTCAATGTACCATAACTGTCCGAATGTAGGACACATCCGAAATTAGCTCATTGAGATGCTATTTGACGAAGATCAGCAAATAAATTTACTAATCAATGTATTAAAAATGAAATAACTGTTTACCCTTTCATTAGCGTCTCCGATTCGGACGACGTTTCAATGATACGGCCTGGCATCGCTCATAAACACTTGTGTGAAAAGTAGTGTTTACAAAGTTCGAGTTAACACAAAATCGCGGTTTACTTTTCCCGCAATTTTTACAAGACGGCAGCACTTATTTATAGGGGTTAAGATGTTAAAAAGTATACAACATCAATAAAAACACTGTAAATCAATAAACATTAGATTTCATGTTTTTTTTTATTTTATTCTTTTATAAAGACTGACACTTTTTTATCAAAATAAAACGAATAAAATAGTTAATCCCGCAAATGCGTATATTACCCTCCCCCTTAAAGATTATGGTTCGGTCCAAACCGGTGTATCGTGTAAATAGTCAATTGTCACTAATTGAAAATGATCGTACACCAGCGGTTATTTCCCTTTATTGGAATTCATTAGTAATTAAGGGGACAATGGGTGACGTAATCGTTGTTTGGTGCGCGCATTCATGCGCAATCATTTTGTACAGTGAGTCGATCATTGCATGCTCAAAATCACCGGGACACGTGCCCTTACCTAGTCCTAGAGATACCGGCGCCCATGTTAAGAAGGCAAAAAATCGGCAATAAGGGAGATTTTAACTCGTCTTTTATATAGCTAATTACACATACGCACCTCAGATGGTAAATAAATAATTGATTCGCCAATTAAATTGCCATGGTTACCAGCTAACGTGTTTTTCTGGTTCTTTGGATATTCTGTTTACTTACGAAATATATCTGACTTTTTTCGAAATGAATCACGATTTTGACTGCGCCACTTCGTTACCAAACAAGAAAACTAGTTAAAAAGGTCAGAATTTGTCTCCTTGGGAAAATTTATTCTGACCTTGCACATGTTTCAGGAAATCCATAAAAAAAATACATTATTATCTTCTTGAAATTTTCTGTTTTCTTAAAATTTTGTCTCACAAAATTCACGAACAGTCCAGTCCTTGCAAAATGACATATATGAACACTCGTGACAGTATATGCAAAAACGAATTTACTCGATATTTATTTTTTTTGTAGCTCGCAATACTAGTATTTCAAATACATGTAGATATAATTCGTCTATGAAGTGTTCGTTTGTTCATTGGGTAAGTAAAAAAGATGTGTAATTTATGTATTAAGCTAAATAGTGTTACTTTTATCGTGGTACTGACGACCTGCATCACTCCTGTTACACCAGCGTTGTTAAGACAATAGAAAAAAAAACATAATAAATAAACTGGGCTTACACATATCTTCTTCACCATTCTCGTACCCAGAGGATTTTTTCTCGGAGGGGGGTCCAAACTTTTTCCAGGGGGGTCCGAACTTTCGAACCACAACCACATTATTATACACTGTTTGCAGAGTAACGCAACATATTAATAATAAACTACATAACCATTAGATATATGTTTTAAAAACACAAAGGCGAGCGAAGGGAGCACGAGAAAACCTCTTCTTGCTACTTAAAAATGGCTTACAGTTAAAAAGTACACTAATGGAAGAGTACATTTTGGAAATTTCAGGGGGTTCCGGGCCCCCTGACTCCCCCCCGCTGGATCCACCTATGAAATTCTATCTTTCTCATATACGTTCACTGATTTTATTCTTATGTTGTTTTCATATTGTCAAATTATGCTTTATTATTCATAACGTGTTAATGTAAGAGGACCGGAACTAAGTTTGCCGAATTTCTGGTCCAGACTAATTACCATTGATCGAAAATTATATATAGGGTCCTTGGAAAAAAGTACTATAAATAGAAGGCAATTGAATATGTTTCGTCAAAAAATGAATATAACTAGAACTGATGATGTTAGTTGTTTAGTTGTTCACCAGGTCCGTCCGCTCTGTAAGGACACATCATGGTAAGATCCTGACTAGAATTTAAGGGAATTACCTAGGAGATATTTTATCGAGAAGAACATCTTCTTTCTTGGAGTGCCTTGTTTTATGAACTGCTAGAGCCAAGATAAAGATACTTTTTAAATGATTCAGGTTGGAGAAAACTGATCTGTGAGCCCACTTTGCTCACTTTAAATAAAGTGTTCGAATTTTATAAATACGTGTATGTTGGTCATTTGGTTATTTGTCTTATTTTTATTTAGTAACTGAAACTAACTTTAAACAAAGCGCTTAAACACTGACAAAATCGACAGTCTTAATAGGGAACTTATACACCTCGAATTTGAGACTTGCAAATCGTCAAAAATCACATGATTTTGAAATACAATGCACATGTTGTCTTTTTAGCGTTACTATACTGTGCAATCAAATAACAAAGGTATATGAACATTTTCAAATCTTGCGAAATTTCATTTTTTCAGGCACCATTTGTGAATTTTTTTCTTAAAAAAACGGACCTTTTCCGATTAAATTCCTTTTAAACATTTATGTGAATTTAACATTTAACAAAACATCTATATAAAATCAAGAGAATATGTCCATTTTTAAGACAACATTTTACTTATTTACATATGAATTATTTCAAGAAAGATTACTTCACAGGTCTGGTAAGTACATTCTCGTTCCCAGAGTCTAGTAGGATTATCAGTACTAGCTAGTATTGAGAATCCTACTAGACTCTGGGAACGAGAATGGGTAAGTAGAAATTAACAGCCTTGCAAGTTAAATTATACTTGGTCGTTTCACATTTTGTCTTTTCTTAGAGCTTGAATGGATGAATGTCAGAGTTTTGAAAATGTAAGAGTCTAATGCGGGGTTTACACATAGAGCAGTCCAATGGCACATATTGGTCCAAACTTAGCCCTTAATTCATGTTATCATAATAGTGCACAAGCATGTAAAATAATGAAGACACAGCATACTAATTAAGTTACAGTCACCTCCTTCAACTTTGATGATGTTCGCCTTGAAACCTCACAATATGATTTCCCAAATCGGTCACAGATGCCTCTCCTGTTCAATCTAAAATCATTCTCATACCCAGAGATTATCAAGATTCTCGAGCTAGTATCGATAATCCTGATAGCCTCTGGGTACGAGAACACCTAAAACTGGATCCACCTTTGTTACACTTTTACTTGACGGAGGTCAATCACTTGCCTCCGTGGCCTAATGGATAAGGCATCGACCTCCTAAGCCGGGGATTGCGGGTTCGAGTCCCGCCGGAGGTTTATATTTATCTCATTATATTTGAAGAAGTTGTTTTAATTAAATGATGTGAACATTTTTACATTATTTAAAAAAAATGTACATACTATATGCTCAGACGAACAGATGAACATATACATGTAGACACGCACGTACGACCTTTTTGACAGTGGGATAGACATTTAGTGTCCTCAAAAAGTTCATATACAAAATCCTGTTTAGGACCCACCTTTGTTACACTTTTACTTGACGGAGGTCAATCACTTGCCTCCGTGGCCTAATGGATAAGGCATCGGCCTCCTAAGCCGGGGATTGCGGGTTCGAGTCCCGCCGGAGGTTAATATGTACCTCATTATTTTTTAAGAAGTTGTGTTTTAATTAAACGTTGTGAACAGGTGAACATTTTTACATTTTATTTTATACATATTGTATGCTTAGACGAACAGATAAACATTTACATGTATACACGCACGTACGAACTTTTTGACTGTGAGATGGACATTTAGTGCCCTCAAAAAGTTTGTAAACAAAATCCTGTTTTCAGGAAAGCTGTTCTCATTTGATTATGAAAAACTAACCAAGAGTTATATGAGCAATATTATTATTATCCAGAGTCTCAACAAACTACAACATGTATTTAAAGATGCTACCAGGGGCGGATCCAGGATTTTTTCTAGGGGGTCCGAACTTTTCTGGGGGGGTCCGAACCTCGAACAACAACCACATTATACACATTTTTCAGAAAAAAATGCAACATATTGATAATAAAAACTATATAGCCATTAAATCTATTTTAAGCACCGAGAAAAATTGCTTTATGCTACTAAAAATGAGTTGCAGACAAGAAATACACCAATAGACAGGTACATTTTCCAAATTCTAGAGGGGGGTCCGGACCCCCGACACCCCCGCTGGATCCGCCTATGGCTACAACATGAAGTTAAAGTATTTTTACATACAATTTTATACAAATACAAATACATGTCACTTAGGCCTAAATAGCGCAACAAGTATTGTAAAATAATCTATTGCGTTTTATTAAATTCACTGATTATCTATGAAATAAACTAAATAAATTTGTAATAAGTCTTGATCTAAAACCGGCCTCGTTTTAAATCGTTTAGAAACACTTTTTATTAGGTTAGAACAAAAGCCAGTTCATCTTACCAATTTGCCTAGACAACTTTTTAATAGCACTCGCTTACTCTTTCAAAGAGCCTACCCAAGAATGGAGAAAATTAAAGACTATTTATATTAAGAAAGTCAGACAAGTCTAACCTCATTCTCGTTCCCAGAGTCTAGTAGGATTCTCAATACTAGTACATGTATTGAGAATCCTACTAGACTCTGGGAACGAGAAAAGTCTAACATAAACCACTTCTAGTTTTTATACGCAATTTTTGAAAAAAAAAACCCATTCAAATAGTAATGAAATAGAAACTGGATTGACGTCGATGCCAGACACCATCAATTTTCTGAATGTTTTTTTTTTTTGTTTGTTCTAGCTCGTCTATTGTAGTTAGCTACTAAACAGTGGTGCTTTTCAAAATAATTCTTACGAAATAAATCTTTCGTAAGTCAAAAGCAAGAATTATTAATAATACGCTCATATTTTGGCTTATCGATTTTAAATATAATACAAATTGTGTAGAATTGTGTATACCTTTTTAATATCATATCATATTTATGCTTATTATCCGTCTGACTTTGAAGTGCTATTTATATGAAACTGACTTACGAACATCTTTTTCGTAAGAATTTTTGTGAAAAGCATCACAGGCTCTTTTCAAATTTTCTGGGAACATATTTTTTCACTAGCGCTCGTTTGTTCTTTCAAAGAGCCGACCATGAACTTATCCATCAACGGAGGAAATCTACGACGAAATATAAAAAAAGTCATACATGTATATACAAGTAGCAATACCAGCGAGATAACGTTAACCCGAACCTTTCTTTTAAACTTTAAAGTGCATTTTATTTAAAGAAACCATCTCAAAGTGGCAGTGAAAAGATATTGGATTTACGTCGTTGCCAGAAGCCCTTCTGTCGTACCATTTTATGGTTATTTTTCTTTGATTGTTTGACTTCATCTTTTGATCAGCTACTGAACAAGATTTGTCCTGAGTGTGGAACCAAGACTTAATTGTTTCGTGACTTAAGAATGTTTATCCTCAGCGACGTAATATTTAATAAATCGAAAATATGCTATAAACAGTGAATGAAAAAAGAACAACAGTATGGCCCGGAACTTTTTAAAAGAGATCGGACCAGCATGGCAGCGACGGGACTATTTTAATGACCTGATTCAGTCTGAATTATCAACCCTTATCATTACTTGTAGTAAGTTATTTGTGTCATTTCTTTTTGAGTATCGAACGTTTATTTTTAATTTACTAAAATTTAAATTCAACAATCAACATCCCTGTGCTTGAGAAGTTTTTCCCCAAAATTTAAGATCTTCTAGAACATATCTTTAGAGGGCAACGCATGTTGAGATGAATAGCTTAGATCCCTCTTAACGAATAACGCAGAGTGGGCCGTTAAATAATATGTAGTTTAGATGTATAGATCTAAGCATAGACGAACCTTTTTCATGTAGAAATATGGCACTCCTTAATTTGAGTTTTTAAATCTCAACTTAGATCAAAGACCCTGGATTTAAACAGGGATTCTATATAACAGGGATTTGTAACGAAGTGTTTTTTTTTTAATTTTCTCGGTCGTCACTGTCTATAACTGGCTGAAGCAGGCTGTACAAACTATTCCAGAGTTTAAAAACTAGTTTTTGACAAAAAATTGTCGCAATTATGACCGAAAATATGACTTTAGGTATGTAAAATACCTGCTAAAAATGGCAGATCGGCGGGAAAATGCATTATTTTGTGAAACAGTCTGTAAGCGTAATTTACCTCAAAATCACCAAGAAACACATTTTTCCTAACATATATGTCAATTTGAATGGTACTGATACTTAATTTCATGTGAATATTTTCATTTTAACTTGTTATACTTGTTTTCCGTATTGGTCGAAATTATAGCGACGATAGTGAAATTTAATGAAAATCTACTCCATTTACTTATCGTTACAAATCCCTGTTAAATAGAATCCCTGATTTAAACGGTCTTAATGACATAAATTTAATGTTGGCACTGTATTTACACCGCGGTTCTGTATGCCCATGTATTAATTAACATAATACAGTAAAATTCAGCTGTCAAGAACACCTTGATTATTGCAAAATCGTTCGATTTTTGACGATCTTTAACCTCGAGTGCTTTATTTTAGAAGTATAATTCTATCGTGATTTAAGACCAAATGTCGCTATTAAGACCATGGATGGTGATGGGTCGATTGGTGGAACTTTACTGTATTTGATATTGTTAGATCTACTCAGAAAATATAGATCTACAGTTATCGCCATTTTTAAATGTAAATCTAGTACATAAATATACTACATGTATTTTCATTGTATTTATACTAAAATATTTTTCTATATTCACTTGGGTTCATAGTTTTGTATCAATAAATTTGTAATGGTCAAAATGTATGTACTATGTGCAGGTTTGCCCTAGGCCTACATGAATAAATTATAGTAGGCCTAAAATCTAACAAAGGTTTAATTGGTGCGCATGCAAATATTGCTATCTATAGGCTAATATCTTAACCGCCTGTATAAAATTAAGCTTTGCTCATTAATCTACGATTTTACAAAAGCTGGACGTCTTGATTTGTGATGTTATTTTTTAAACATTAATCTTAAAATTACTAATCTACAGCCTAGATCCCTGTATATATTATTCGACTTTCTAGATCTAGCTGCTTAAGCATGCACTAGCCGAGGTTTTCATACTAGATCTAATTTTCGACCGAATTTTTAAACAAACAAGTAAATAAAATTAGACGATATTTCTTAGACATAGATCTAGAGGCAAAATTACTTAAAATTCTCGAGTTGTTGCTGCGCATGTTGCCTTTCCCTCCAAAACCCGATTGACCTATCAACTCATATCATTAAAAAAATAGCAAATATATCTAGAACTTTAAACAGTTGCAGGCATTTAAACAAACTATTTTATTCAACACAGCTACAAGAAAATTCAATTCGAAATTCTTTGCGTCATAAAAAGAAAACATTCTTAAATTCACTAAATGACATTATTTTCGTCACACAGCCTTTGGTATGGGTAAGTCCAATTAATGGAACAGCGCTGAAAAATGCCTCTTCACTTATTTTACATGTATACGGCAGATAAACCAATCACGTAATTGGCGCGTAAATGTAAACATGAACCTTTTCCTAGTTTACATACATTTTTAAACGGGTATTAAAATGATTGGGCCTTAACTGTCCATTAAAAATATAACATAGGCTTTCTCAAGAAACAGGACAGTGCGGGAAGGTTGAGACTGTCACGGTTGTACGGAACATTGTATGCGCATGCGCAAAGCCAATGCCTCTTTGCAACACGATGGACAAAACAGAACAGGTACTTGTTTATATTTCGTCGTGTTTTCTCTATATTAGCCACAACTTGCAGTATTTTATTTGTTCATGTAGCACATAATGTATTCACCTATTGTCATAAATCAACAAAAGGCTGCCACGGCGGTGAGATTTTAAGAAATTTCGATTCTTCGATCTTGCGGATTCTGCTCTGCCGTTGTCGGCTTCCTTTTCGATCTGAGAATGATAGAAGCCTTTGTGGCTTTGAGACGTCAGTTTGGCCAAAATAGACTCTGTCGTTCTTTGTTCGTCAAAGTAATTTCATTATTGTTTGTCATTATTGAAGTTTATGTTCGATTGAGGCCTGTAAATGACTACAATGACGCTTGCAGTCAGTTGGCTTTCACGGCAAAAAGCATGAGGACATTGGTGTTACTAAAAATAGACTTAATATAGGTGAATAGCACAGCGATGATAAAACATGTAATTTCTATTGCTGGGTTGTGTGTCATTGATACATTGACAGTCAGAATAGGTTCTTATTGAAAGAAGATCTGACGAATTATGTTCTCATGTTGTGTATTGATTGTTTTGACTTGTTTTAAACCATTTTAAATTCCTGATATTTTTAAGTTCAAGGACTAAGATTACCTTGCAAACTTGATCTACTGCATGTATACATACTCTTTTATTTATTCTGTCATTGTCTAATGCTGCTCGTTATTGACACTGTTTGCTGGTAATCCATACATTTTAGGACTTTATTATCAATGCGGCATAATTCAGTACTGGAATTGTGATTGTCACAAACCTTTGGAAGGCTTTGTATAATTTGTAAATCTAATAATCAATGGTTGTATCCCAAAGTTTACTGCACTAATTACTTATTTGCTTGATATAATATGTTGAGGAGGACTGCTATTTGTCCCGTTCGAAAAGAGCTGCTTTGAAGCTCTCAATTGTCTTGGCACTTGGGGTATTTTTTGTTTGCTGTGAGTTTGGGTTGTGATCTGTTTTGTCAAAGAATGCTCATTGGTGCAAGTTTTCAGGCATATGCCTGAAGTTCAGGTTTTTCACAACAAATAAGACAATGTTTTGGTATTAAATTATGAAGAAAAATGGTTTCAAATTACAGTTTTCAGGTTTTTCAAAATTTTCATCTTGCACCCATGAATGCTGCAGAGATACAATATAACATTTGTTCTACGTTGTATTATGCCCAATTGACTTCAAATTTTTTGTTCTAGCAGGGCTTTTTTTCAGTATGTGTGGAAGGAGCCTGGGCCGTTTTTTACGTAGTACGGTAGAACATTTTGGGAAATTTTATCGCAATTTCATAGGTAGGGGAACAAAATATACAAGGTAAACTCCAAATTTGAGGAAAACTGCATGTTTTTTAAAGAAATTTCAGGATGGGAAGGCGCCTATAAACGGCTTCTGTTATATAAGGAAAAAAAGTCTGTCTAGGCAATCTTTGTTCTAGTCATCACTTAAACACATTAGCCCATAGCACAGGACTAGTGAAAATAGATAGGGGTTTATAATAAAGATAATTTTAAATGGTGAGGCTAATTGACAATTACGCCCTTTACTATATAATAAAACAAATAGGTATAGTGCTTGCGGAAGCTTAAGGCGATTACTGTCACAACTTCCAGGTTTGTTTCCTGGCCTGAGTAGATTATCTTCTTGCTTGAAATTTCAGAAACTTTCGAGTTTCCTCTAATAAAGTATATACAAGGTTGTTGTAGGGGAAAGCAGGTACTGGTAAATTAAGTGTCCAGGAAAGTTGTGAGACAGGTGAGACAGATTCTGTACATATCAGACATTCCAAAAAGTATTTGACATTACTGGACAGAGGGTCCAGTGATCTGGGAAGAATCACTGGACAGAATCGGGTTTTACTGGACCAGAAGAAATCATCAAAATGTCAATATGTCATGACTTATCATTACTGTTTTCTGGTTGCTAATCAGTCATTATTATAACTTTTAACTGAAGACAAACATCAAAATTAGTTCAATACATACCAAGAAATAATATAAAATTGCCGATAGTTGTCCTCATTTTAACTTTGTTAGGACCGGCACTTTTTTGGAATGTCTGGTACATATTATAATGAACGAGTTGATTAATAATGATTTAACCCTTATAAACATCGTCGTGTTCACTTGAAAATGCCGGAACTACAAAAAGCTAAGTTTTCAGGAGACGAAAAAAACAACAGTATTCCGTGAAGAATACAAGTGAAAGGAAACTCATTTTTGCGTAATTTTGCATCAGATAAATATCTTAAAGTGTAGATATGCATTTGTATTGAAACTATTAATATTTACTGAAATAACTGCTTCTTACAAAAAATGAAAAATAGAAATTTTGTAGTTCCGGCATTTTCAAGTGACCATGAGGATATAGCTTTTAAGCTAGCTGTTGTGCTTAAAGTTTCAGCTAAAGTGACTTGTTCATTTTTAAAAGACTGGCTACCTTTAAGTTCATTGTTCTTATTGTTGGATATCAGACTAAAAGATGTGTAGTCTTATGAAGTCTTCAATATTAAAGTTTACTAGTGTATAAGATAGAAAAGTCTGCAAATTTAGTGTTTTGAAAAGTGATTGTTCAAAAGTCTGCAAATTTAGTGTTTTGAAAAGTGATTGTACAAAAAGGCCTTATACTTATAGCTGTCCTTTCTGTATTTCTTCATACCATTTTTGTTGACCTAGTAATATTTTGTTGTTAAAACTTAATATAATAGCTGCCCCAGATAATTGCTAAGTTCACAAAGTGTAAGTTTGTCTGTTGATTATACGTTTGTAGTAATAATTATAAAATAGAATGACAGGACACTGCACATTCTTCTCTTGCTCATGTCCCTTTTTGCTTCTCCTTATGCAGAAAACGTTATTCTGAATGTCAAGTCTGAAGAGCTCTGTCCCTTATTTTATCCAGCTTGCCCTTTCTTGAGTTCTAGAATTATTGCTATACCATGACCAATCCTTGTTTATAACAGGATCTTGTCTAACTTTTAAAAGTTTTAAGTTCTTAGTTGCTTAGTCAGCAAGTTGTTCTATATCTTAAACTTAAACATTTTCATGAATCACTTTACTTTGTGTTGGTGGTAGTCATTAATATTCACAAGTAGATCATGTGACTAAGTATGAGACATACTGCTGTATTAAGTTTATTTTTAAAGTTGAATAGACATTGGACTTGTAATCATGCATGGTAAAGAACTAATTATGATTTAGTACATTTGTCAATGTTGAATATCAGTTCTATGGTAGATTGTTGATTGTATAATGATATTTTAGTGTAATGTCTGTGTATTCAAACTAAAATACTTATTATCAATTAAAATGAAAGGAAATGTATGATATTCAGGATTGAAGCTGTCATAAAGATCTATTGTTTATGATATTTGTTAACAGTATGTATACAGCGATAATATGAATACTGTACAATGGTTAAATGCCTTCCTCTTTCATTGCTGTCATCTAAAATTTTCACAACACTAGCCCAATTTATTACATTTTATTGTTATTTGCTAAAACATCAACTAGTCTGATAACTTCAAATGAGTAATTTTTGCAAGCATGTATCACTACTCTTGAGCTGAGCTACATTGTAGTTTAGTTTCTGGTTTCCTTACCAACCTTATTCAATATCACTGTACAATTTTTAAAAAAAGATTGCCTGCCTACTGACCCTATTTTGGGGAAGATGAAACCAGCAAGCTCTTTATTTTTTAGGTCTAACCTCTGTTTTAAATGTGTGTGCTGTTGATTATCAGCTACTGGCTTTACATTGTTCTTACATAAATGGTTTGGGGGGGGGGATGTAAAGTAGCTATCCTGCTTGTATGTGAAACAGTGATTACAAATAATGACTGAACATTATTGTTGAGAGCTCTCTAATGATCCTATGATACATAAAGTTTTGTCTTTTAAAACAGGATTCCTGAATTTCTTGCTGTTATGAGTGTATGAATCTTGATAAGAATTTCAGAGAATTTAGATTTTAGAATATGACAAGTATTTATTGTAACTGTTTAGTATATTGTGAATACAGGGCTCTTTTTGGCTATTTTGGGGAAAAAGCCCCAGATTTAAATTCGTGATTTCTAGTTAGTTTATCACGAGTCTCACTAAACTTAAAAATTAAAGCTTTTGTAAATTAGTAGATTTTACTGGACAGTGGATTCTATTCCACATGAATCACAACTTGTAAAAACTAAATAATTTTGTTTTTGTCCATGTGAATTTACAAAATTTGTCCAGGGTAACTCCTTTTTCGGGGAAATAAGGTTATAAACATTGTTTCATTGACCTTGTCTTGGCTGTATTGTCTAAGATTTATCCATTTTACATATTCACATTTCAAGTTTTTCCTTAAACCTGACCCACCAAATTTTAGCAGGGGTCCCTATTTTTATAGATCCTACATTCACTGCAGGCCTTTTTTCCTTATATAACAGGGGCCGTTAACAGGGGCCTTCCCCTCTTGAAACTTCTTTAAAATCATGCAGTTTTCCCCAAATTTGGTGTTTACCTTGGATAATTTGTTCCCCTTTCTATGAAATTGCGATAAAATTTCCCCAAATGTTCTATATATAAAAAGGCCCCAGGCTCCTTCCCCAAATACTGAAAAAATGCTCTGCACTGGAACCCTGAAATAAAAGATTAGCATAAAACCCTGCTTTAATTTAAACAGAGATGAACAACTCCTCAATACTAAAGGATTGGCTTGATCATACTAGAGCCTCTTGTGTTTATTGTGATTTCCTATCATTGATTGACCTAGTTTTGTAGTCATTGAGAATATTGTCTTACAATGGTTCAGTCATTACTACAGATAGTGTGTACAGTTAGCTTTAACTTCTAAGTTTATCATGGATGACTTCTTGCTTGTCCTTGCTTGCATTATAGTATATTATCTTTTATACTTCCTTTCTTGAAGATTTTATTTTTAATCACATAGATTTTGTTTCATTATAGAGACTTTTAGTCTTAGGCAAATATATTATAAGCTAAATTCAATGGTGAAAGCTTCGAGACTGATCCTGAAGAATTTTTGTGACCTGTGTAGAAAAGCCATTTCAAGGGAAATATAGAGACAAAAAACGTTTTTATTAGTTAATCTATTCATGATACATTCTTGAAGGGGATTAGGACCAAATTTCAGCCCTAAAATGATGATGAAAAATCCAGGGTACAAAAATTATTGTCACTACTAAAATCACATTCAGGGTTTGACTCTATCAGTTTTCCGGGATTCCGAGGATCCTAAAAACTTGGGAGGAATCCCAGTAATGCTTAACTAGGGATTCCGTCAGGATCCTTCAAATTGCCATATTCTTACATGAATTTGAATTCCCATAAATTGTTTGTCACAATTTGGGAATGCTAATCTGTATAATAAATCTTTGTCTTTCATTGGAGGAATAGCTAACATTAAGGAGAAATCTCTGAATAGCTGACTGGAGATTCTTTCCTGATCCCTAGTAAAAATAGTAAGTGTGGTACCCCGACTCTGACTGAAAAAAGTTAATTTTAATTTTGTCATGGAAACTATTGACATCAGTAATATTGAAATGATGATACAGTTTTTTATCTGCCAAGGATTCACTTTCTAGAATTTCTATTAGGCTCGGTGATTGTTTTGCATGGACTTCATATTTTGTGAAACATCAATCTTGACTGTAGTGTAGACGTGGGTTTATTATGGTCGTTTAGTCAGAAACTCAGAATAGTATTGATTTTATATGTTTCAGTTTTCTTGTTGTTCTAAAATGAGTTTTATCTGTAGTAGTTGTAAATCTGAAATTCTGAACAGTCACCATTTTGGCATTTCTGCTGTTATTTTTAAAGCAGAATAGCAAGATGCATGACCCTGTTCTTTTTCTCCCCCCCCCCCCCTCTGCCTTTTTTTGTTCCTCCCTATGCAGAAATAGTCACCTCAATACATCAAGTCACTGACTGATGCACCTTGCCCCTGTTATTTTGTTACCCTGCTCTTTTGGTAAGTTCTAGAAAATTTACAATGCAATGTTGGCTCCTAATCTCTCAGTTTATATTGGGGCTACAGCAGTATGCTGTGTGACTGTGTGCCACAGTTCAACATTCATGGTTCGGTTTGTCAAAAAATAGTTTGTGCAGAGAATTCTGAGTAAACAATTACTGGCTAATGTGGGCATTTTTAGACTAAGGCATGAAACATTTATTTTGTACATAAATCCATTCTATTCTTGACTGCTGCATGAATTTGGCAAAAATCAAGGTATTTCTGAATTTATAGTACTAAATACCTTGTTTATAATTATGCGTACTTGAAAATACTTTATTGGCATGATGAGAAATATTCAGTAATTGTGTATAGACAGTTTAATGAGGAATCATGTTTCACCATACATGTTGTGTATTGATTTATCTTTGTTAGTTATTAACTCTTTACTTAGAACTTAGTGTAGTTGTAAATAGATGAAAGCTCTTAGTCTTACTTTGATTGACCCCCCCTCCCCCATGTTATGTCACGGCTATTTTTCCTTATTTAACAGAGGCTGTTCACAGGTGCCTTCCCCTTCTAAAATTTCTTTGAAATAATGCACTTTTCCCCAAATTTGGAGTTCATCTTTGATTTTTCATTCCCCTTTCAATGAAATTGTGATAAAATTTCCCACATTATTCTGTATAAAGTAAGGCCTGAGGCCCCTTCACCACATACTGAAAAAAAAGCCCTGAATGTTTAGTGTTTATTTTTAGATTTTTTCCCGTAGCCCTGTCTTTCAAATTGTAAATTTGAACACGATTAATTACCAATAGTGTGAAAAAGATTTGTGGAACATTAATGATTTACTGTCATAAAAGCTACTTTAAGAAACATTCTGATCTTCCTACCAATGGAAAGGGAATAGCCATTGATACACTTAAGTCGCAAAAATCTTCCTGAATGTAATTTGTCTAATATCTAAGTGAATTTCATAATTTTCACCATTGTGAAAAGACGGAAACTTTGGTCCAATTTGGGAGAGTAAAACACTAAATGTCTTCATATATGCTGAATCATTCTGTGTATATTTTGTTTCTTTGTTAAGTGTTTACCTGTCAAGTGTTTATTGAGAAATTTGATGTTTTAATTTCTAATGGTTGGTTCACCCAACCAGCTTCTGTTGACTCTTTATCTGTTAAGTTAAAGTTAATGTGCTGTTTGAAGTCTACCTTCATATATACCTGTTAGCTGACTTTACAATTTTGTTCAATAACCCCTGATCATTGAAATCAGCTTCAGGCATAACTCCAGGTATAACCCCTGATTATTGAAATCAGTTTCAGGCAGGTGATCCCTCTTGGTACTCATTTACACCTGGATAGAGTGGAACAACTGTTGGGAAACCTCTGCTCGTACCATTTTTCGGCGTAGCTGTCTAAGCTGGATTTTGACCTACATTTCTGTATAATGACGACTGTCTGGGGATTTCGGAAATCCGCCGTTCTATTGGATGATTTTATAAGCACTGAGAATGACGTATGGGGGAAACAGAGAAAACCCCCTCTTCGATTGGATGGCCCTGACACGCGCGAAAAAATGAAGGCCACACTATTGTAATGCAGTGTTTTACGAAATTTTGCTTCGTTCGTAGATAATTTTTTTTGGGTAGACTTCTATTGCTTTCCAAAGTGTTTTTTTATTTTGTAACAATAAAAAGTTACGTGTCAAACACAATATTTTATGGGTAAAATGAATTACGTCTCCAGATCTGAACCGGTTTCTAGTAAAAAGTCTGACATATAACCCAATAATTATTAAATTAGCCTCACTACGTCCAGTTTCCGGGGTTTACACTTTGAGAGTCACAGCTCCACATATACACCAGTTCATTGTTATTGTTATGATGTCTATAAATAGTAACAAGGAGCTGATAAATACTACAGGTAACCGTTCGCTGGTTGGCAAGAAATGATAGCGAGTAAATACAATGAAAACACAGTAATTTTAAAATTGCAATTACTAAGTCATTTTTCATCAAACAATTTTGCATTTTATATCACTAGAAAGGTCTTGAAATTCATATTTTGAATATCTAAAAATTATTTGTAAAAAAGAATTGTTTTTTGTTGGCGAGTGTTTTAATGATCTGCCCTATGAAACATTTAATATTCATAGATCAAAGAGTTATGTTTAATCAATTTAATCGTGCGGTTGAAGTGCTACTAGGGTATCAGTATTTTTTGTGAGCCACAAAATAAGAAATCTAGATGAATCGGTCTAGTAAACGCAGTTGTACCCCTTGTATATAAGTATATTAAAGGTATGTTGGAAAAATCAAAGGGAGGTAACTTGACAATTCCCTGTGGTTATCAGTGTACGGCAATTGCATTGGCTGTCATATTGTTTACGGTAGGCAATCATGTGCCAAGTCTGCGAAACTGGTCTGCAAATGTTGTTGATGAAGTGATGATGCGTGGTCACAACTTGTATGAGCAAATACTAACGGAATCTGGCAATCCATCACCACGTCAAAAAATAGGTTTTAACATTAGTGGTCCTATGTAAATGGCTCTTCTGTGACCTTTGACCTTTTCCTTAGGTGAGCACCCAGGGCCCTTTGGGCCCTCTTGATTTTAAATCGACGCCGTTTGTCTTTTTTAAAGACATTTCTTGTTTATACCCCCGCTTCGAAGAAGAGGGGGGTATATAAAGCGCTTTTGAACATATATTCAATATGAAAAGAGCGCTATACAAATACGGTATATAATAATAATAATAATAATAATAATAATTATAATAATAATAATACTGTTTTACCCTTGTCCGTGCATGCGTCCGTCCGTTACAAAATTTCCATCGCAGTTTTCTCAGCAACTATAACATGCAGCAGCCTAATACTTTGCATATTGCTTCATCCCATAGCCCCATGTGGTGAAAAGCGATTTCATGCTCCTTGCTCATCTACTTCCTGTTTGTCGCATATTTTTAGATTTTTGCGGGGGTATCACTAGTGAGCATTAGCTCACAGATTTACTTGTTTTTTACCCTTCCCCTAGTATCCAAGAACTTTTCCTGACACAGTTGAAAGTTATCTAAGGCCACAACAAGTTGATCATATTATGTTCTACGGATTTTTCTGGAAAAAAAATGGGGTGAGCGAGCGAAGACAAAAGAATAAAGTCTTTATTCACTTGCTTTATATAGCGGTTTGACCAAATTTTTATGAGCGAGCAAGGAAATAAAAATATTTTTTTGTAAAAACCGTCAAAATTAAGGTGCGAGCAAATCCATAGAACATATGATCAATTTGTTGTGGCCTAAGAAAAAATTTCTTGCTGTGGTCTGGAATTGAATGTAGGTTGCCAGGTATGAATCTCAGTGTAGCAACTATTAAAATGTTGACATAAGTTATACAAGGTTTATATCTATCTTCCTTCAATTGCTTTTATGATATGCTGTTATCTATGTTGACATTTGCTTACATAAGTATGAGGGTATATTTAGAATAGTATAGGGTATATGATGGCCTAGATTTATAGTTGCTCTAGATACATGAGATCTGTATGTTTTGAAACATTAAACCTTATGATTGGTTTTCTAAAGAAAATCTTCAACAATACTTATGTTAACATTTTGAGTAGTATTATTACTGGTTATATTCAGTGTTATATTATAAGCAAGGTTTGCTCATTAGTGATAGTTTTTGCTTTTAATTGGGGTTGAAATGAGGTCACTTTGCTATGAGAAAAATTAGTTACATTTTACTGATTTGTATGTGCACAGGGCAATTTATTGGGATCCTGCAGGAATCTCTAGCTAAGCATTGATGGGATTTCTCCCAAGTTCTTGGGATCCTCGAAACCCCGGACACTGTTAGTGTGGACCCCTGAGATATTATATTCAAATTGTGTTTTGTTAAACTTTAATGAACTGTAAGTGGCACTTACTCACTACAGTATTTCTGTTCTCACTTTCGGCAATGGAGTATTTAAATCAGTGGGGTTAATGTACGGGCCACTGTCTGTTGGTAAATTTACCAAACCTTGATGTAGTCCCAGTTAATGTATCATTCATATTAAATTTATTTCTACCAAGGAGTGGGCGTGGCCGAGCAGTTTCAATGTTGGACTGCTAATCCAAAGGTAGCCTGATCCATGTTGTTTCATAACCATCAAAACCCTACCCCATCCCGTCTTTATCCTTGTAGCTCGGTACTGGGGGTCTAGGAAGCAGACTTGAAAGTGATTAATCTAAGTTGTAAGAACGTGTTTCACAATCAAGCTACAATAAATTACTATAAATCTAAATTCTTAAGTTTAGGATTTCTGATTTCAGGCAAATTTCACCTCAGTGTATACTGTATGACTATGATAATTTTGAGTTTTTACCATTTCTAGAATGGGTGGCAAATCATTTCAAGTATATACTTAACAAACAAGTCTTTTCTTACAGGCTTGTACAAGTTTGTTAGTGAATAATTGAATGTGTTCTATTATAAATATTGTACTATTGAATCAACTTGTACTTCATGCTATGCTCGTATGAACATGATAATTAGGTACAGTTACTGTAGGTTTTGAATGTTTTATATAGGCTGAAAATGCAATCCTTTATATGTTCAGTCATCGTCATAAAATTTCACAAGCACCTAGTTAGACTGATTTATTATGTTTATTCATTTATTTTGCTGGGTTCAAGTCTAATCTAGCTGCAAAGAGAAAAACAGACACTGAATAACCACAATGTAACATTTTGCCCCTATGCCAAAAAAGTATTGCTGATGGTAAAATTTGCTATTAATTTTGCGAATTTTCATATTTTTTTTTTCCATAGTGAAAAGGCTGAATATCAGCCCCAGTTTAGAATATATTTTAGTCTGTACCCACTCTGTGTTGTTCTTATTTTGTATTCTAAATCATGTTTGAAAGAATGGAATGGGCGGAGCCTAGTGGTTACAGGTTGATCAAGCAGGGTGACCACGGACTCTGGAAAACAGGGAAAATGCCAAAATAAAATTCCCTGCATGGAAAAATCAGGGAATTTCAAAATTTGCTTAAAATAAGGGAATTATCAGGGAATTTCACAACCAGTTGAAAAAAATGCTTTTTGACTTATTGGTTCTGTCTTTGATCTACATTGTAGTTTATTTCATGGGCGGTACTTTTATCAATTGCCAATTGTATAAAATTCAGTAATTTTTTTCTATTACATTCATTATGAAAAAAATGAAAACTTTTGTTAAGGATACGTTTTGACAAACTAGATGACAGATATATGAAAAAAGTGACTCTTATTTTCAAATGTTCTGAAAATGCATTATTTTAATGTACTTCATCCATCACTTATTAAGGTTTAACCTTATCGGGTTAATAAGTCACAAGTTATTTATAAAACAGGACTGGAAACACTTGGAACAATAGACTTATCACATGATATGTACATTATATCTTATATTCAATCTCCGTAAACAGATATCCTGTAGAGCGTTGTCGTACAGGATCTCTACTTTCTCAATGCAGGGTCATGTCGAGATGAACTTTGTGTCGACCAATCAATGCGTAGCTTTCATCTAGACGAAAACACTATAAATCACGTTTTGATTTCGTATTTTCTATTTTTAGACCAAGTTTTGCTTGCTAATTTAACCGCAGTAATATTCACAGTCTGCGATTGGGCGGCTCATTTCAAATTGCGTGACGTAGACGATGTAAACAAGTTACGTATCATAACAATTTCGTCATGAATATTTTGATGAGAAAAGGTTGCCTGAACGTGAGTCGTGACCTTCATTTGGAAAAGGCCAGATCTAAATTAGCGAGTATGCGAGCGGAAAATTTTAGATCGGGTTTTAATCAGATTGATCTTATATTTAAATTAGATGTCTATATTGTACAAAAATTCTCTTCAGGGAGCATTTATTCTAATTAGCAAATTTACAATGAAAATGATAAACTGTTAAAGCATGGCTATCATTCTAAAATTCATGGTATTTTAGCCAAATGTAACCTATGATATGCCTTACAAATAATGAATGCTTCCAATCAAAGTTTTAAACAGAATGTATGCAACCAAATTTTGTAATGCACCAAAATGATACAAATACAATGAAGTTATTTCATTTGCATATTTTTTGTCTTGCCAAAAACAATTCAATATCAGTAGATAAACATTTTGGGACATGAAAAGACATGACTTTGTTTCACTGATTAGCATTTTCGAGAATAAAGCATACCTGATAGTTGTCATATTTTTTGTATATATGTCACCAGTGAAAGTTGTAGATCTTGCAGTTCACTTAGAGTCGGGCTCCTTTTAAATGGGGAATTAGCAGGAACACCACGACTCGAACCAAATCACATATAACCTCTGGCGAACAGAAGGGTCAGCCGATTCAACACATCGGCTTAAGAAACTAAACATAAATGTTCTATGATGAATCACAACACTGTTTCCAATTTCTATTAATTTTAATGAGTTCAAATCATCAATAACAATTAGAATAACAGTATGAATTATAAAGCAAGTATTCAATAAGTGTCCAAAATATGTTAAACGTTAAAATTTCCTTATGTACAGACTTATTAACTTAAATGTAACGTTTTGCCTACATATTCTATTCTATCTTTTTTCTATAACTTAAAAGTTTTATAGGGAAAGACAAAATTAGGGGCGGGGTAACATAAAAATAATCTAATGTATTAATCAGCCAATCAGAATATTACTTTTTGACAATTCCTTGTAAAATAATTAAGTAGCAAATGTCAGGATCTGACATCTTATCAATAAGATTATTAAACAAGCAGACTAGCATATGTCAATACTTGAGACTGATCAAGAATTTGATTAAATAATTTATCTAACAATAGACATCACCAGAAGGTGTTTCAAACTGAGATTATTTGTTACAAACAAAAAACATGCTGATTACTTATGTTGATAAGACTATTTGAGAACTTAATTATCTACCAAAATCATTAACATAAACAATTGGCTTGGCTGGGAAAATATAGATTTTAATATTGATACTAAATATATCAGAATTATTAAGTTTTTCTTAAAATATAAATTTTGCATTAAATGCTCTATGTTACATATACATATCTTTACAATCACATCATAGACTGACTATGTAGCCAAAATATTCGTATCAATTTTTATTTACAAGAGAAGTTCAATAAATAGTAAATAAATACTAAGTGGTGAAGGTTAAGCTATACAGGGATCATTTATATATAACTAATAGTACAAGTATGCCTTGCAATGATCAGGGATTAATACCTTTACGTCAGGGAATTATCAGGGAATTTCGTTTTAGAATTTCTGTGGCCACCCCGTGTTGTCATCATTGAATTCCCAGCTTCACATTGGTTCCCTTTCAAAACCTACCTACCATACCTCTTCGAACAAGAAACTTGATTTTACTGGGTCAGTACTAGAAACCAGGAAGGGGACTTTAAAAAGGATTAATCATAGTTGTAAAAATTTGTGAACAATTGATCAAATAAACTAACATGTTTAAAATGATAGTAGTACTTGATAGCTGTGTATTGAGTCACACACTCATGCAGATTGCTGTATTCAATGGTTTTATCAGTTCTATTGCATATTGTAGTATTTTATAGTTTAAAGCTACTCCTTCATGGATTTGGTAAAAACCGTAATTTTTATTAGCCAGATTTTTTCAAAAAAAAAAAAATTTTGGCTTTTACTTTGGTGAAACACAAAAAGCTGTTGGTCCTGTAAACCTGCAGATCTAGACAGACCTTCTAATTTTTTACAAGGTTTGTCCCTTGGTCTGCTATGTATCGCTGTGACTGATTCATAAAATAACTGTCTTTCACAGTTGTTTGTCAATTTACCCTAAAATAGTAATTATCAGAGCACTGGTTTGAAGGTTCCAAAATGTTTCTTTTTTGTTTTAAGAGTTTTTAAAAAAGTTGATGTTTAAGTTGAAATCTATGGACAAGCAACTTTAAGTCTTTATCTCAATTGTCATTTTATCTGTGTATACTATAAGGTCATATGTAGACTAATGTAGACTAATATTCTATTTATAGAATAATGACATCATTTATTTCATGGAAAACCCTTGGATCTTGGAATCACTTGAGATAAAAATCCTTATCCTAACTTGTAAATTATCGTTACAATGTAAGATATATCATATTATACATACTAGATGTTTGATTATTTTATTATGGGTTATTAATTCTATATCATTTTTCACTTAGTTATAAAAGTAAGTCTTCTTATTGGACTTTATGTTTTGTCTGGACTATAATTTTTGAAGTAAGTAATTTCCACTAGCCTGAATAAACTTCCACTTGCCTGACTAAACTTCCACTAGCCTGAATAAACTTCCACTAGCCTGAATAAACTTCCACTAGTCTGAATAAACTTTCACTAGCCTGAATAAATTTTAATAAGTCTTGGGCTTCTGGTTATTGAGTTATTCCAGCCCAAAGCTTGGGCCTTGTAAAAATTGATTTCGGTTAGTGGCAATTACTAACTTAATATAGCCAGGCTAATTGATATTTCTGCCTTTCATTATAATGTAATAGATCAGGCTAGTGCTGGAGAAATCTTGAGGTGATGACTGGATTTATCAATGTTATTAGTCTATGCTATTTTAATTCACCTTTATGGTTGTGTGGCTAAAGTTTTAGACTTCAAATCACTACTGTCTCTCTTTGTGACTGATTGAGAGTTGTGGGTTTAAGCTCTGCCACTATCCAAAGTGAGGAAGTCAGGGCTTTTTTCCACATATAAAAGGGGCTGTTGACAGGTGTCTCCCCTTCTGAAAATTCTTTATAATCATGCATTTTTTTCCTAAATTACGAGTTTACCTTTGATTTTTCTCTGCCCTATCAATGAAAATGCGATAAAATTTCTCTCATTGTTCTATGTAAAAAACTAAGGCCCAGGCCCCTGCCCCACATACTGAAAAAATGCCCTGGAAGTAGGCTTTTCTGAGAATGCCAAAAGTAGTACAATGTATAGCACTAGTGTATTTGTGGGAACAATGGTTGGATTAGCTGTGACTGTTGAAAATAGTAATAAAAATTTCAACTCAGTGATTTATGTTTTATTTACCAGTGATAGCCCATCATTGATGTTTCTTTAGATAGTAAGTTGTATATTTATAATAGTCATTGTCACGTAAGTTTATATATTCATATTGTTAGGGTTTCATATTAACTTTGTTCAATTTAGTTATGTTGGTAATTTGGGGTATTAACTACAACTTATTTTCGACTAACTCTTATATTTCATTTTCACTTTTTGTTAATTTTGTTCTAAGTTACACATTGAGAGTTTTTTTATACCCCCGCTTCGAAGAAGAGGGGGGTATACTGTTTTACCCTTGTCCGTGCGTCCGTCTGTTACAAAATTTCCGTCGCAGTTTTCTCAGCAACTATAACATGCAGCAGCCTAATACTTTGCATATTGCTTCATCCCATAGTCCCATGTGGTGTAAAGCGATTTCATGCTCCTTGCTCATCTACTTCCTGTTTGTCGCATATTTTTAGATTTTTGCGGGGGTATCACTAGTGAGCATTAGCTCACAGATTTACTTGTTTTGTTTACAGTTTCACATGAAGTATTTCCTGTTCTTTTGTTTGCATTTATATAAAAATGTCATATTAGGAGTGTGATATAATCTGCCTGATTAACTCAGTCCTGTCATGAGTTTGATTGAATCATTTTATCAAAGGTCATCGTATTGCACCTGATGAACTATATTTGGGTATTTGTATTCATAGATTATGGTTGTAGTTGTATTAAGAATCAAGTATGAGTGTTTATTTATAAACAATAATCATGTTGTCAAAAATTAAATACCTTGCACTTGATGCATATTCAGTGCTATTCATTAAGGGTCAGCTTATTGTCCCGAATGACTTATATTTGGGTTCGGGTAACTTGTTTCTGTTAGTAAACATTTGGTTTGGTCAAGTAAAACATATAGCTGGTTATCCAACCAGTAACCTAGTTATAAAATTAATGTCAAGCCCTTGGCCTAGTGCTTTTAAACACTTTAGACTTCAGACTGTTCTTATTGTTCAGATAATAAGTCATAAGTCATACATTATATTTTACTTGATAAAAATGATATTTATCTAACATCAAGTTCAGCTCTTTCCATTTTAAACAAAATAACATTTAGCTTACTTCAAGTTAGGCTCTTTCCATTTGAATAAAATTCAAGACAATCACAGTCTTGGCCTTTACGCACTAGCCAAAAGCCCAGGGCTAGTGAAAACTGATTTGGGCTAGTGAAAATTACTTATTTTTTATATAGTTGGGCTAGTTGATAAGTTTGCCCTTTTTTAAAAACCGGATAAATCTGGCTAGTGCTCGAGAAAATTTAAGGAAATGACTGCAGTCCTGTGGTGTTTCTCACATAAAATAAGAAAAAAAACATCATAAGTCAAAAGCAAAAAGTATTAATAATATGCTCCTTTTTGGCTCATCAATTCTAAATATTATGTAGAATTGTGTATACCTTTTGAATATTATATCATAGTCATGCTTATTATCCGTCCGACTTTGAAGAGCTAATTATATGAAACTGACTTACGAAGATTTTTTTCCTAAGAATTTTTGCGAAAAGCACCCCTGACTAGGGATAGGATTACAGTGAAATTCTAATCTTGACTACATGTGATGTCATGTGACTGATTAATTCATACAATGATACCAGTAACAGGAAGTTATATGGGAAGTTCTTATACCACACTATACACACTGGTACACTGTACTCATTGTAAATTATGATATAGTTAAAGTATGGCGTGATTCGTGATCATGACTTAATGTTTTGTTGAATTAAACAGTGATCTTAATTCATGTTTTTGTGTATGTTAATTGATATAATCGACTTGTTATTTTGTGATTTGGATATATTTAGAATTTTAAGTTTGTATTAATTTTAATTTTTGTGAAACCCGGGGCTGTAGTGCAGTTGGGTAGTGTGCTGGGATTTTAAATCTAGATTCTGAATCTTCTCAGAGGAGGGTACAGGTTCCATGGTTCCTCATGAAAATTCAACAATTATGTTAATTTTTCTCTATTACAAAAGTATATGAAGAAGTTGACGGCCTTGTGGTAAGGTAGGTTAGTACTGGTTATAGAGAAGTGTCCAGGAAAGCTAGGTTAGGTCTACTGACACCTGTATGATGACCATTATTGTGTTTACACAAAGTTAAATCCAGATATTTTTTGTGATCTACAATATTTTTATTTGTTTTCTACTTTCATTTTCACTCTATGCTGTGATTTGTTGTAAGTTTATGTCAAGGTCAACATATTAATGTATAGACATGATATTGAAGACAGTTTGCTACATGATTGGGATTATTTTGGAAATATCTTCTCATTTCATTGTAATATGTTTAATTTACTACACCGCATACATTATGTACAGTTTAATCACAGTCAATAGTCACACCAGGGAAGGTTGTCTATAACTCTACTCTAAAATGTATTATTAGATTAAATGAGTAAATAAAAGCAGTATGTCACTTGAATATTTTCATTTTATAAGTTTCTTCAATATAACTGTTAGTAGCCTAACTTTAAATGCCCTGATGAGAATGTTGGCTGTAGTTGAACTGTATGTGCTTTATTATTTAGATTATGACCTTACCCCACCCATTCATAATTCATTTAATTATGAATTTGATTATGTTATCAGTTATCAGCTTGTTTGAGATTAAATGTAATATGTTTATTTATTTCAGTCTGTGATAAATACAGCAGTAAGTCCAGTTGCTGTTGTTAACAACCATACACAGGAGGCTGATGTACCTGTTAATGGAAATAACGATGTAATTACTAATTTGAAAGAAAATTTAAAGGAAACTGAAAGTGGCATCTCTGAGGATTTAAAACAAAAGGATCACACTGATGGTCAGAGTGATAAGGAAATTTTAGTGAATGGAGAAACTAGTCTTGAAAATGGCAATTTAGAATCCCCTGGTGTTGATTCAAAAGACTCACCTGATAAAACTGAAGAGAAAAAAACAAATGTAAATGAAAATTCGGAAAAGGGTGACACAGTTGAAAAAGATCCAGAAAAGGAATTAACTGTGCCAGTGACTGTGAATGATAACAAAGAAATTAATGATTCTGAAAAAATAGAAAATGATGAAATAACTAACAGTAATGTACCTAATTATAGTGTAGAACAAACGGAAGAAAATTCTGTGAAAGAACCAGATAAAATTGATAATAATATAGTTGATGATAAAGACAATGATAAAGACAATGATGAGTTAGTAGAAAAACTTGAGAAAAATATAGATTCTGTTAACTGTTTGGATAAAGTTACTACTGAAAATACAACTGAAAATTCCGAACTTGAAATAAGTGCTGAATTAGAACAAAATAATTCATCTGTTATTGATTCAGACACTAAAGAAAAAACTGAAAGTGTTAAAGATTCAGACACTAAAGAAAAAATTGAAAGTGTTGAACCTTCAGTGAATTGTGTTGTTTCTGATGCTAAAGAGGAAATGAACTGTTCCACTACAGCTGAGACTGAAGCAAATAAATCCGAGGAAGAATCACCTGAGAATATTGATAGTTTACCTGTGGAATTAGATAAATGTCCAACTGATACAGTGATCAATAGTACAAGCAATAGTTCAGGACCTCCATCTTTAGAAAAAGAAGTAATAAGTGAAGAAAATTCTGAAAACAGTTTTACTGATAATAAACTGGAAGAACCAATGGTAATCGAGGAAAGTGATATAGTTAAAAATGACTGTAAACCAGTCGAAGAAGTCAAAGCAGATACAGTAAAAAATGAAACTGCTAATGATGAGTCTGTTAAGTCTGACGGTACTGTGCCATGTAAAGACACTTCTGAAGTGGATAAAACTAGTTCAGATCCTAAAACAAATGATTCCGGGGATATAACTGTCAAGGCTTGTAGTGAAACTGATAAAAGTGTAGATAAAGAGCTTGCAAATATGGAAAGTAAAACTACTAACAAAGTGATCAAGTCTAAAAGTTCCAAACTTGATCTTCTTGTATCAAAGATAGCAACTAAAGCAGAGAGTGATAGCCAGAAAGTTGCCACATCTCCACCTCAGCCAACTAAGCATGCAACTGCTAGAAAGTCATTTTCCAATAATTCTAGTGTTCCAAATAAACCTCACCAGCCTGTATCTCTAACAAGCCTTACATTTAATGTCAAAGAACTAGAAAAGAAAGGTGTACTTGATATGCCTAAACCTAAACAATCTAAACGCAAGGCCTTTGAGCCAATAAAGATACCTTCTCCAGACAAGGACAAACAAAAAGTTTCACCAAAAAAATTATCTCCTTTAAAGTCACCATTAAAATCACCAGGTAAAAGTGATAATCCATTTTTTAACAAACAAAAACTTTTAACACGTAGAAAAAAGAAATCGAAAAGATCGGGTGGATATAGGCTACCTGGTGAAAAAACTTGGAAAAGAAATAAATCAAAACGATCTGAAGAGAGACAAGTGAAATCTGAATCCATGGACACTGATTATGAAGCAAGTGATGATAGTATTAAACTAACAGCTGATATGATAAATGACAAACAAGTTTTAACTGCTGCTAATGCAGCTCCTGAACTTTCTAAGCTGGCTCAAGTGGCTAGGATGGAGGGCAAACTAAGTGGGCAAACTAATGCTCTAGACCTGTTAACCAAGAACTCAAATAAATCATTTATATCAAGTGCTTCTGGTAAAAAAGCTAGGAAGACAGTTAAAGGAATAGACCCTTCTACTCATAGAACTTTAGATAACTTCTTAAAAACTGGAAGTCATGCTATGAGACAGGTAATGCAAGATTTTGTTAATAAGTACATTTTTTATTGTAAATTTATCTTCAGTAATAATTATTTCTAAAACTCTGAAAAGGGCAGGGAGGCAGATGAAGCAGTATTTTTGGGCACTGCACCCTGCCCCTTTTCCTTGCCTTTATTTCTCCTTCCTATTCTGGAAAAGTTACTTTGAATTGTCAACCTTCAGATCCGCCCTGTCCCTTTTCTGCAGTCGCCCTTTTTTGAGTTCTAAAATAATCACTACTAAATAATCAATAGCATTAACTATCACTATTTCTGTTAAAGAAAAATGGGGATATTATTAACAGGATAATTGTTAATTTTCAAATTATTTCCTTTCAACTGATGTAATAAGTCTTCACTCGCCTAGGACATAACCCTAATTTTGCTATAATTAAAGCTCAAACCCAGGTCAATAGCGCAGTTGGTAGCGCGCCGGGATTTGGATACTCGTGCCCGAGGGGGTGCGGGTTCGAATCCCACCCGGGGAGGTTATACCCTTCCATGAAAATTTGACAATAATGTCGATTTTCCTCCATTGATTAGATAATATGGAGAAGTTTCCGGCCTTGTGGAAGGGTAGGTGAGTACTGGTTATAGACAATGGTCCAGGAAAGCTAGGTTAGGTGCGCTGGATGCCGTGAAATGACCTAAATTGTGTTGATACGGCGTTAACTCCAATAAATAAATAAATAAATATAATTAAAGCTCAATCTTGAAACATGGTTTGAATCATATGTTGATAAGTTCAATAATGCAAATTTCGGAATTTGATCTGATAAGTCTTAGTTTCCATTTTTGGGAGGGTCCTGTATGTAGTATAATAAGTTCTTGTATGTATTTCAGAATTTCTCCGAGGGAGCATCAGAAAAGTATGAATGTAAGTTTAAAAAAACTGTAAATAATAGTTAAGCCTTTAGTTGCAACATTTGTAAAGTTTTAAAATTACTGAGGGAATTGACCTGAAATTTCACTTATGACAACAGAGGTACTATTGAAGGACAACTACGAAGTTGCTTAACTAAAAGTAAAACATGAATTTTGACTGATAACTGTTTATGACTTAATATATATCAATATTGATTTTGTTTACATGAGCAGCCCCAATAATTGAGGTTGCTATCCTAGGATTGTTCTTGTTTTACCTATCATCAGATTTTTTTTTTGAATGCTGTTGTAGCAATAAAAGTGTCCACCAGAAATTTCATTCTTCTCAATGGGTTTCCATTGACAATTTTTTGAAGTTATAAGTTGATTATTTTTGTCATTTATAATAAGTTTACATTGTTGTATATCTTAATCTCTTTCACTTTTAACTTTGTTTTAGATGAGCAAAGAAAGAGAAAAGCATCCAATGGTAAATAATTTTGTTACAAATATTATATTCTCATTGTTATACGGTAACAGGGTGCCTACAAACTGGAAAAATCATGGAAAATGAGATTTTTCTGGAAAAATCATGGAATTATGATTTTAAGGAAAATATCATGGAAAAGTCATGGAAACTTATAAAACATCATGCAAAATGTTTAATGTGTCATGGAAAAACTATTATATGCCTATTTTATTTCAACCAATAAAAATGAATGGAAAAAAATGAAATCAAACATAAATCACAACTTTAAATTTTGGGTAAGAATTGCACTCTTGGGTATGAAAATGAGAGTTTCATTACTACACCATTTCAAAAATTTAATTGTACTTGTTTTGGGTTCTGTATGTGTTTCTGTTGTATCATGGAAAACTGAGAGGAATCATGGAAAAATCATGGAAAAGTCATGGAATTTTGGTATTCAAAATCTGTATGAACCCTGGGTAATGTAGACTGATTATATCTCAATTTTTATGGTTCCTTCTTTGGAATCGGCCATTTAAAAATAGTGATTTTTTACAGACCCTACATAACTTTCAGATGTTAAATTGATAAGAATTGTTTAATGTTGCTTCTATCAAAACTTAATTTCATTATTTTTCAATGGGTTTAACACTGTTGCAATTCATTATATAGGTAAAATCACGGCTAGGTTAACATTTAACATTTAATTCTTAACGGCTCTCTGTCAACCTACTCACCATTTCTGGAAAGGCAAAATCTCTGAATCTAAATATTAACCAGTTGCTAGGTGCAATCATCCTTCTGTGACTGACAGCTGCCCCAGGTGACTTAGTATCAGTTGTGTGAGGGAGAATGGCTGTAGAAGTTATTTAATGACCGAGCACCTCAAAAGTATGTCTTGCCGGGGAATTAAACCTACGACCCCTTGGTCATTAAAATTTTGGTGCTTATGATTGAGCTAGGCAGGCGACTACCATATATTTTATACTCATATCAATGTACATGTCTTTGTTATTCTTACCTTGATTTTTTCTCTGTTACAGAAAACCTAGTAGTACACAATCAGCTGACCAATGATTTAACTAGTCCAGATGAAAAAAGACGTAAAACAGATTTATCTGTCACATCTTCGCCTGCACAGATGCTTACATTAATGCAGGCAGGAAGTCCACCTGTTGCCATACCAACCAGTCATCATCCCATATTGCCAAACTCTAAGGCTGGTCCAGGCGGTCAGATCCTTCTTTCACCAGGTGTCCAAACCAATGGTCAAACATTAGTACAGAACGGCACACTCAATGGATTACCTATGTTCCAACTTATAAATAATTCAACTATCGCCTCGACTCAAACAGCTCAATTTATACTTGCTCAATCACCAGGACGACCAATTCTTACTAGTGCTTCTCAAAGCCCCACCCTACTGCAAGCCAATCCAGTTTCAGTTGTACCTCAAGGCTTGCCACTGTTGCTGACACCATTGTCAGTGGCTCCGAGAAATTGTAACCCTTCTCACGTTGTCAATACTTCCATGAGAACTACTGTTGCTATGTCTATTACTGGTAACTATGGAAACCAAGTGCTATCTATGTCATCACCAAGTCATTCAACAGTTCAGCAACAACATTCTATTATTAGAAATTCATTAAATATGCCTAAGATGCAAACTTCTAATGGACAATTAATTGATGTAAAACCTAAAGAAGGAAGTGTCCCCAATGGATTATATCCAGTTACTCCGCCCCGTACACCTGAAGATCAGAGATCTGATGCTGGTTCCCAGGAGCCTAGCGAAGAAATTGAGGTTTGTCTTTAATGATGTTTTTTACTCTTTAGATAAAAGTTGTGGTTTTTGAAGCTCTGTCAATAAAAACAGTTAAAACCATGAAATTATGAATTTTAAAATGTAAACTCTGTCTGATGTTTTTTTGACTCATTGACGAGTTGAATATTCAGAATGATTTTATAAGACTAAAATTTTGATAAACACCACTAACACACGCCATACTTTAACAAATATTTTATGATAAAAAGCAAAATGTATGTCATTCTATACATAGCTTACTTTCTGTGGACCAATGTTATTATGTAGTTTCATTGAGAAAAATGGGGTAGCTTTCTCCAAAAACTTATTAAAATAATTAATATTCAATCAATGCTGTCACTTTTCGCTCTAATAATTCAGTGATATTTTGAGTGAATACTAAAGTTGGGGTTTTATGTTAGTCCAGAGCCAGATATAGATATATATCATTTTGTTTCCTGATATTTATTTTTCAGGGTTTGACAGGATCAGTAACCCCAGACAAAGATGTTATACCATTATGTACTTGTAAAATAAGTGGTGCCAGTTTTCAGAAAGTGACCACATTGGTAACATTCTGTCAAGCACTTGATTCCGTGGATGGTCAAGTATTAGGATGCTGTAATAAAGTGACCAATCCACAGCTTGTACGACCATCAGTAAAGATTCCATTTTTAGCACTATGTGATAGTCATAGAAAACGTCTAAGATTACATCAATGTTGTCCTGGCTGTGGGCATTTCTGTACTCAGGTAAAATAGTTTTATTCTGATGTATTTTTCTGGGTTTGTTTGTTTTGTTGGGTTTAATGCTGTAGCAACACATTGTATAGGTCATATAGTGGCGGTCAGTCAACCTACTCACTGTTTCTGAAAAGGCTAAATCTCTGGATTTAGCTGTTAACCAACTACTAAGCACATACTTTGGTCTGTGACTGACAACTGTCCTACATAACTAAGAATTATTAGTAGGAGGGAGAATGGTCATAGAAATAATTTCATGACCAATTTCCAAAAAAGTATGCCCCGCCCTGGAATCAAACCCATTACCCCTTGAACTGTAGACTTGGGTGCTACCAACTGGGCTAGCTGAGTGGCTATTTCTTTTTCTGGGTTTAACACCATAGCAACACATTGTATAGGTTATAACTTATATAAATGCGGTCAGTCAACCTAAACATTGTTCTGGAAAAGCTTAATCTCTGGATTTGGCTGTTACCCAGTTACTAGATGCATACTTGTTTTAGTGACTGACAAAATGCCCCACATGGAAAAGAATCAGTGTAGAATAGCTGTAGAAATTATTTCATGGCCAAGTGTGACCTGCCCCCTTTTGACCCACTCTTATCACAAAACCCATGAGGATTTTATTTTTTTTAAAGGTTATTTAAAATGAAACGGAAATTAATCATTTTCCTGATTTGTTTTCAGGGAAAGTTTTTACAGTGTAAAAAAGAGGGCAGTTCATTTATACATAACTTTCATGAACAATGTCAAGTAACTAAGAATGGAAAGAATTACTGTCCTCATTGTGGTGAAACATCTAATCAATATGAAGTTCATTTAACTATACCTGATCCTAAATCCAATGTTTCCAAAGATACCAAACCTGTCAGACCTCAGTAAGTACTCAGTCATGTATCTCAGTCTTCATGAAAAACTTGTCAGCACTGGAAATTTGGTTTAGCAAAATGGAACTTTTTTACTGTACCGATTGAACTTTACAAGACCAAAAAATGTTAAAATATTCAGCCCATATTAATGATAAAATGAATAATATAGCATTAGACATCGATTTTTTTTATTAAATATGGACATTTTAAGCTGTAAAAAGTCAGTGGACAGTCGGGCCACTAACATTTTAAAAGGTACTGGACTGACTGCGATTTCAATGAACAGGGTCCACTGGCCACCAGCTAATTCAAAGACTGGTACCTCAAATATTTTTGTAGCTGTTGTTTCTAGAGTGTCTTCAGTGTTTTCGTAGGATACTTATTTGTGCATGAAAAAATCGAACTAGCCTGTGTGATATCATGTTAATGCACCAAGTGGTGCAACCGTGTCCAGTTTCATCCTACTACAGTATTGGAATAAATATGAGGGCATTTTATATACATTTATTTGCATGGGTGAAATTAAAGAGACTAATCTAGGATTTTTAGATGGATTTTTCAACGGGCATCCGTTGTCGTTAACAATTGGGTTAAAGTTTTCATAAATTTAGCATATATCTCTGCCATTTATTGTCAGATCTTTATGAAACTTCATACAATAATAACATACCATGTGATGAACTGAATTAGACAGTAACCACAACTCTACCTGGCTTTATTTTAGATTATTTCCCTTTGTATTTTTTACGTTAAAGTTTTTAAATCTGGCTTTAATTTTGTTTCCACATTACATTTCTTGTTAACCCTGAGACTTAAAAGCTGCTGAAATCATGAATTTCCTGATTTTCAGAATTTTAAAATAATGAGTTTTCCCCACATGTTATTATTACTCACATATTGTATCAACACAACCTCTGCAGACGAACATTCAGTGGAATTTTGAAGAGTCGCTCTGCAGAGGCACCTTTACAAGAGGTTACCCTGTATTATTATTATTACAGATCAAAGGCACGTATCGGTGTATTAGACCGTAGAAGTGCCAGTAGTGGAGAAGAAACTAATGAAGAACCTGTTGTATCATATATACTTGATAAACCTAAGAAAACTATATCTACAGGTCAGTTATCACTTTCTCTTACTTACATAAGACTCTAAATAAAAGATCGTCTTATTGCCCCTGACAACCTAAACACTTGGTTGGGTGAGTCAGACTGTGACTTTACTGCTAGCAAACATTTGGTTTGGGCAAGTTAAATATGCAGCTGGTTGTCCTATTGGGTTCTTTAGTCAGTTATTTTTGCTTGATAAAATCTGAAGCAATCCTATTGATAAGTAAGTCCTAACAGTTGGAATCCTCAGATTTTATCATTGAAGTCCTATGTAAGGATAACAAAATATTTCATCTAATATCATTCTCGCTGATGAAGATATTAACAGTAGGGTTGAAATTTAGAACCCTAACATTACTTAGCTTGATTTAAAAAGAAATTAAAGGATTCACAAAAAAGTTATTTAAGATTAATTTTGGCAAATTGACTTTGAAAGGTAAGGGTAAAATCTGAGTATTCCAACTAATTGGACCTACCTATTTGAAGAGTATACAAGGGGAAATAACTGACTAAAGTCCCTTATTGGGCAGCCTACTTTAAAAAGTTCTGTTGAGTCTTGTTATGGTTTGATTTAATTTATATATAATAAAAACTAGCGGTAGGCATGGTCAGTTTTGCTCAAAATTTCATCTGTCGTAAAACTGTTGAAGGGAACTGTACAGTATGATAAAATTATTTATTATTATAATGTTATTTCCCTGAAATGATGTTGTTATCAAAGTAAACAACTGAATCAGTTTGTCGATAAAATCAACACTGATCAGGGAATTTTACTCTGTTTAAACATGTCAAATGAAAGGTCTCATGGTTTCTCACCAGTTACAAGGCTTTTAATTATACTTCATTTTAAATTGTTGCTTCAAGAACAACAGTGTTAAAGTGATAAAAATGTTGGTTCTGACCTTAACCCAATAAAAAAAACTAGCATGTTTCTTATTTCTACCTCAGTTTTTCGTACAGTAAAATCAGCCCTAAATTGAGACAAAAATATTAATAGACAAATTATTTGCCTCGGTCTTTGGCGCAGTCCACTTCATGCAAGATTTCTAATCTAGTGTAAGGTGTCCCACCTGGGGCTCTGTTATATTCTTTTATGAAAATTTGACAACAACATTGATTTTTCCGTCTTAAATAAGATATTTAGAAGTTCTTGGCTTGTTTGAAGATAAGTGAGTACTTATAGACCAAGCGTCAGGAAAACTAGATAAGGTGAACTGGCCATTGTTAAACGGCCTTAATTTGTGTTGACATGGGTTTTAAACCCTACTAAAACATCTGCAGGTAACCTATGACTATTATGTATTAAGGTTTTGCTTAGGTAGAATTTTTTTTTATCAATATTCAATCATTATTTATTTGTTATTATACCGAAAGACTAACAAAGGTTTTTTTTCTGTGGTTTTCAGCTGGTATACCTATAGGTCCTGACAGATATTCATTAGAAAGAGTATTAGCATCGCTAGAGAATGAAAGGTAAAATATTATTTCTCATACTTACTATCGGTTCATCTTCGTCAACAATATTTTCTAATCGCCGAGATCAAATAGTGATTACGCGATGTAGAATTGGTCATACCAGATTAACACATTCATACCTACTCAAAAGAGAGGAAGCACCTAAATGTATACCATGTGATGAGCATTTCAATGTAAAACACGTTCTACTTGACTGTCAGGATCTTAAATATATTCGTGACAAACATTTTAAAGTAAACTCACTTAAAGAACTTTCTGAATCTGTTTCATCATATGTGATACTTAACTTTTTGAAAGAAATAAATGTTTATAATAAGATATAGAGCTTTACATCATTAATTTCGTTAGAATTAATAGTATCATTGATTGCTTTTGGCGCGATATGACCTTTTTGTGTTGGTGCGCCGTAAAACCTAAACAAACAAACAAAACATACTTACTATCAGTCGTCAGCTTAAATGTTCTTGATGCACTAGCTCATGATATTATGCTGTTATATACTAATTACTTTAGCTCACTTGTGAAACAAGTTCTTACAACTTAGATTTACCAATTTTGAGTCCGCTTCCTGGTCCTTAAGTACTTGGGTTGTAGGGTAAAGTTTCTTGCTCAAGGAAACAATGGGGTAGGTTTTGAATGGGATTTGAACCAACGCCGAGCTGGCTATACGATGATTACCAGTCCACCGTCGCAACTGCTTGGCCATCCTGGCTTCCGATAGGTTATGCTCTATAGTAAAAGACAAAGTTATCAATTAGCCAAACTAAATGAAATAGATAATAATAATAGTCTTAGATCTTCATGCAAGTGGGGTTAAGGTGATAACAGTTCTGTAAGAAATAATATTTCTGGTCTGATTCTGATGTTGAGGATTTTTTGAATATGAGAAATGTGAGGAAGGTCATGAAATCCTTAATATCAGCTTTATCAAAATTTTGAAAATTCTGAACTTTTTCTCCTATAAAGTAGTAAATTGATGTTGTCCTATTAAAATGGTAAATTTATCTGTATAATTGATTCAAAATTTGTCAATGATTATTTGTCTTACCAAAAGTATGAATTACCCTATGTGAAGGGTTCATGATTCAAACTTAAAAATGAGACAAAATATACAAATACATATTATTAAAATTGTGTTAAAATTATTAATTCAAGATTTGTCCATGATTATTTGTCTTACCAAAAGTATGAATTACCCAAGTGAAGGGTTCGTGATTCAAACTTAAAAATGAGACAAAATATACAAATACATATTATTAAAATTGTGTTAAAATTAATAATTCAAGATTTGTCAATGATTATTTGTCTTACCAAAAGTATGAAAAACCCTATGTGAAGGGTTCATGATTCAAACTTGAAAATGAGACAAAAATGATAAATAATAACTTTTTAATTGGTTAATGTATAATTGCTTAATAATTGTCAATGATTATTTGTCTTACCAAAAGTATGAATTACCCTATGTGAAGGGTTCGTGATTCTAACTTGAAATGAGACAAAAATGTTTTAAAAAGAATTCTGTTGTTTAATGTATGATTGCATGAATATTTGTCAATGATTATCTGTCTTACCAAAAGTATGAATTACCCTATGTAAAGGGTTCATGATTCAAACTTAAAATGAGACAAAATATATATATATATAGTTGTGTAATGCAAAAAAAATTGAACTTGTATCATTAAATGTATTATTGCTTAATTTTTGTCAATGATTATTTGTCTTACCGAAAGTATGAATTACTCCATGTGAAGAGTTCTTGATTCTTACTTTAAATGAGTCAAAAATACTTGTTAAAACAGTTGCTATATTATCATGTTTTTTCTATTACTTCATTCCTTTTTAAATTTCATTCATGATAGTAAAATATTTTATAAGAATGATAGTAATCAAAACATAATTCTCTAAAGTCAAGTTTAATGTACTTAGATGGTTTTAGTTACGTTTGGTATATTATGTATATATTAAAGTTAATTGTGTATATTAAATATGATTTATAATTTTTCAGACCAAAGAAATATCGACATTTACCAAAATGTTTGTACACACCAGCTTATGATAATGACCTAGAAAGAGTTATCTATATGTTAGGTATGTAAAGATTTATTATTTTTAGGGTATAAATCTTTAACTGATGTGTCTGGTCACATAATTTAAAACATATAAATCTAAATGGGTCTTACTTTTTATTGACCTGTGTTTAAGAACTTTTGTAAAACCTGTCTTTCTGATACCTGGTTGATAATGTCAAAATGAAAAAAGGACTAACAGAAATTTGGCAATTATTATGTCAAATATTTATAAATCAGTAGTTTTACCATACTTTATGAATAATGCAATGTAATATATGACTTAAGATTTTGTAATAAGTTTGGTTTGATCAATTTCACTAATAGCCTTTAATATCAGTGATGTGGTATTTTTAATTTTGTTCACTAGTCCATGTGTAGCCAAATGTCACTTATCAAAAGGTTATTAACTATAGGAAGATATCCATAACATTGTTGAAATCCGTAAAAAACATTTTTAATAAAATTTTAAAGTAAAATAGCAGTAAATAGACATTTACTACCTAATCCGAATCGTAATTTTAAATATACAATTGTAAAATGTGAGGGGTTTTCTCAAACTAGTCAATACTGTGTTTATATACTATTCATGGTCAACAGCACTGTTGTGTAGTTATCACGATTGCCCGTCTGTATGTATGTGTATCGAAACTTACATGAAGCATGGGCGTATATAATGTGATTTCAAGGGGACATTTCCCTTTGATGATACCTTTAAATTGATATTATCAATTAACTTTACTATTCATAATTAATTTATCTGTGTTCCACGTCCGTGTCACATGTAAATGAACATTTGATAACATTTATTCGACATAAAATGATGTTTCTGTATTCAATATTTGTTTCTCATGTTAAAATTGGAGAAAAGAAAGCTCCTTCATTAATAAACCACCACCAGAACACAAAGAAAAATCTTATTACCTAATGTACTTTTTCCTGCTGCTTAGGTATGGTGTTAATTCGTTTAAGAGTAAGAGACGCATTGATTGACATTTCTGTAAATCACAGGTAATACACAGGAATCTCTCTTTAATCTACCCAATTACATGAACTATAAAGAACTAAGACCATGGTATCCAAGCAGAACCGTGTGTAATTGCATACAATTGTGTATTCTTTGGTTGAAATATTATCCTACGTAGAATCTGTTGTTAGCCATGTTCGTTTTTTATTGTTGTAGCGTTGGAAAACGAAATCAAAACTTTAAGTCTTATATTCACGCCATAGTTTAATAAAATGGCCATCTAATGTGCGAGAAAAATGTTATTATGCCATCCATACACATGTGGAGACACATGGCATACATTTAATTCTAAATGAGACGAATTGGAACGAATTTGAATTTTCCTGAAACTTTTTATCTTTTAGGTGACAAATTGTATCCCAATTGAGGACCGATAATTACACTATACCACTGCACTGTTCGTCCAGAAACATACAAGTTTGTGCCCGAAGTGTTTAAAAATAAAAGTTAAAAGTTAAAGTGCGGTTTAAAGTCTGCTTCCATCTACATGTTCAGCCCACTTTACAATCTTGTACTATAACTCCTGGTCACTGAAATCACCCTCAGGCAGGCGATACCTCACAGAACCCATTTACTCCTGGGTGGAGTTGAACAATTTTAGGTTAATTTCTTGCTCAAGGAAATAAGCAGTGCCCGTAGCGGGGATCGAACCCGTGACCTCTCGATCCCTAAGCGTGCGTCCTACCACTGGACCACTGCTCCTAAAACAAAATTATATGTAAACGTCGTGAATACGCAGGACATAATAATTGCGGTAATGGAATCTTACAAAAGTATCGGATTCCTGAGCTCGATAATTTTTACATGACTTGGAAATTTGGCGATCTAAAAAAACTACCTCTAGAATTCCTCAGTCAGTTTTGAAGGCAATTTTATAAAAAATACTCATAGCTTTAATACAATTTGTTGCGTATGATAACAAATACAAACGTTAACAACCATATAAAACCCCATTTTAATATCAAGTAATCCCGAATTATCATTGTCTGTAAATAAGTGCAGCACATGAATTTAAACTCATTCATATATACACCCAAGTCATATGTACACTTGATACGCAGTTGTAAGGCTTAATGTGTAATTACCAAAATTCGTTTGAGCAAACCCCCGTACTTAGTCAATTTTAGATTTCATATTCAACTTCGGATTAGGTTGTAAATGTCTAATAGCTTCTGATGTAAGGTAATTTTATTCTTATACAACAAACAGCTTAAATTAAGTAAAGTTTCATGCCTAGGGACATGTGGGATAGAATATTTAACTTAGCTGAGCCATTAGATCAAGTAACACAAATCAGGCAAATCCGGCACAAGAATGCAACACCCTTCTATATGCTTGTATTGGTCATTGTTTTATGGTAATTATGATATACATGTATGTATGTTACAGAGGATGGACATGATCCTAATGAGTTATATGATGATCTAGATGGACAAAGTGCATTACACGCTGCAGCTGCTATTGGTAGTTTGTGTATAGTACATGTATTAGTACAGGTAAGTTTATTTTATTTTACATTGTTAATACCCTCACAGTTAGCTTATATTTAAGAATCGGTAGTTTCTAAATCAAGTTGGACAATAGTCAGTCACTGACAAAAGTATGGGCCTAGAAGTTGGTTAACAGCTAAATCCAGAGATTTAGCCTTTTCAGGAACATTGAGTAGGTGGACTGACGGCTGTGATATATCCTATTCATTGTGTTGCTAAGGCATTAAACCCAACAATAATAGTTTGTGTATGGTACATGTATTAGTTAGTACAGGTAGCTTAATTTTACATTGTTAGTATACATGCTGTTAACCAGGGACCAGGAAATCGCCGGTTTTTCGGTTTTCGGACCGATTTTTTCAGATTGGACCGATTGAGATTTCAAAATCATTAGAAAAATCGGTCCGGGAAAAATTCGCTAATTTTGAACCCAAACCATTAATTTCCATAATTTTCAAGAAAACGTATCGATAAAATATTATCAAACAACTATCAGTTGCTAAAACCCACTGTTTACTGATGTAATATCCTGCTTAATTGTCCACAGGTTACACACATGAAGGACCCTGTATAACGTATCCATGGTTACAGGTATCATGTGGGGTTGAGGCGGTGATATTTTTTTTGATTGAGCACAGCAAGGTACGCTTGATTTGCACTCGATTAATTTGAAGAACAACAGAAGAATATTTTCTTACTTAATCGTGTCCATCGAACCGATTACGCTTTTTAATCGGTCTGATTGAAACCTGTAAACTTGTAAAAAACAATAATCTTTTATAAAGAATGTTTTATGAATAATTAAAGAAAACAATTTAACTGCTTTTGTTGTCAATTCCTGATTGATGTATTCGTTTAATCTTTAATTTGTTTGACTTGATTCATGATTTATTTTTACGTCTTAAATTGAGGTGTGAATAATAAGAAATTATCTTAGGACATGTATCTACGCAAATTCTTATTAATCGAAGGTACAGTTGTTGATGATCAAAATTCAACCCACTCTTCTCCCTTCTTTGGTGAACAAAATTAATGATTACTATTAAATTCCAAATTCAACGAAAATAATTTTCAAAACGAACAGTTTTGTCATTAAACTATCTATAAATGGTGTACTATGCACGATTTGATCATCTTTTGTGTTAAAAGAAACCGCTTGAACCATTGTGATGAGATGTCATACATTTTCGAGACCCACGCTAGATCATCACTTCGTATGAAAAACGTTTTAATCTACGTGTGTAATTAAAAAAGCTTATCATTATTTTACGTTTTCTTTCTTAATTTAGCGAACGACGCTTAAATGCGAGACATTTACTTTGGACCCGTTTTTCTGCGCATGCGCAGTTAAGATAATTTCCCCACATGACGGAGTTTTCCAACAACATTAGAACTAGATGAAACAGCCTTTTTCAAGTTCTTTTTTTTAAACGACCGACGATTGCGGGGAGTAATTTCGGAAACCACGCTTTTATGCTAGATAGAAGTTAAGTTTTGTAAAAAATTAAACAAACAATGCCATTGTATCGTATGCCTTCCTAATAAAAGGGAGCAAAAAATAAGTGCTAACATGGTCGTGAATAAAGTACAGTAAACGGTCGGGTCCGTACGGTACACGTTAAAACCCGTATCCGGTACTCGGACGGCTTTGGACCGATTGACTTCGGCGAATTTCCTGGTCCCTGCTGTTAACTCAGGAGTTACGAGTGTACATCGTTAAGTAAATGGTCCTTGAATCTGAAAAAGTGATACTAAAATATACTAGAAATAATTGTTTAATTGTATAGTGTATAATTGCTGAAGATTTGTCCATGATTATTTGTCTTACCATAAGTATGAAGTACCCTATGTGAAGGGTTTTTGATTCTAATTTAAAAATGAGACAAAAACATATTTACAAAATATTTAAATTGTGTCATGTATTATTAATTCAGCATTCCAATATTACATGTCTTACCAAAGTGTAAATTACTTCATGTGAAAAGTTCCTGATTCTAAATTAAAATGAGACAATATATATTAATTAGAATTTTAAAATTGTATTATGCAAAAATGATTTAAATTGGTAGTTTTAAATTTTTTATTGATAGAAAATTTGTTCATGATTATTTGTCTTACCAAAAGTATGAATTACCCCATGTGAAGGGTTCGTGATTCTAACTAAAAAATGAGACAAAAATATATTAATAAAATATTTAAATTGTGTCATGTACATTTATTATTAATTCAAGATTTGTCAATGATTATTTGTCTTACCAAAAGTATGAATTACCCTATGTGAAGGGTTCGTGATTCTAACTTAAAATGAGACAAAATAAACAAAAATATATTATAAAAATTGTGTTATAATTATAAATCAAAGATTTGTCAATGATTATTTGTCTTACCAAAAGTATGAATTACCCTATGTGAAGGGTTCGTGATTCAAACTTAAAATGAGACAAAAATATATTTACAAAATATTAAATTGTGTTATAATTATTATTTCAAGATTTGTCCATGATTATTTGTCTTACCAAATTTGAATTACCTTATGTGAAGGGTTTTTGATTCTAACTTAAAATGAGACAAAATATACAAAAATATATTACTAAAATTGTGACATAACTATTAATTCAAGATTGTCAATGATTATTTGTCTTACCAAATTTGAATTACCTTATGTGAAGGGTTAATGATTCTAACTTAAAATGAGACAAAATATACAAAAATATATTATTAAAATTGTGACATAACTATTAATTCAAGATTGTCAATGATTATTTGTCTTACCAAAAGTATGAATTACCCTATGTGAAGGGTTCATGATTCTAACTTTAAATGAGACAAAATATACCAAAAGTATGTTATCAAAATTGTGTTGTAATTATTAATTCAATATTGTCAATGATTATTTGTCTTATCAAAAGTATGAATTACCCTATGTGAAGGGTTCGTGATTCAAACTTAAAACGAGACAAAAATATATTTACAAAATATTAAATTGTGTTATAATTATTATTTCAAGATTTGTCCATGATTATTTGTCTTACCAAATTTGAATTACCTTATGTGAAGGGTTAATGATTCTAACTTAAAATGAGACAAAATATACAAAAATATATTATTAAAATTGTGACATAACTATTAATTCAAGATTGTCAATGATTATTTGTCTTACCAAATTTGAATTACCTTATGTGAAGGGTTAATGATTCTAACTTAAAATGAGACAAAATATACAAAAATATATTATTAAAATTGTGACATAACTATTAATTCAAGATTGTCAATGATTATTTGTCTTACCAAAAGTATGAATTACCCTATGTGAAGGGTTCGTGATTCTAACTTTAAATGAGACAAAATATACCAAAAGTATGTTATCAAAATTGTGTTGTAATTATTAATTCAATATTGTCAATGATTATTTGTCTTATCAAAAGTATGAATTACCCTATGTGAAGGGTTCGTGATTCAAACTTAAAACGAGACAAAAATATATTTACAAAATATTAAATTGTGTTATAATTATTATTTCAAGATTTGTCCATGATTATTTGTCTTACCAAATTTGAATTACCTTATGTGAAGGGTTAATGATTCTAACTTAAAATGAGACAAAATATACAAAAATATATTATTAAAATTGTGACATAACTATTATTTCAAGATTGTCAATGATTATTTGTCTTACCAAATTTGAATTACCTTATGTGAAGGGTTAATGATTCTAACTTAAAATGAGACAAAATATACAAAAATATATTATTAAAATTGTGACATAACTATTAATTCAAGATTGTCAATGATTATTTGTCTTACCAAAAGTATGAATTACCCTATGTGAAGGGTTCGTGATTCAAACTTAAAATGAGACAAAAATATATTTACAAAATATTAAATTGTGTTATAATTATTATTTCAAGATTTGTCCCTGATTATTTGTCTTACCAAATTTGAATTACCTTATGTGAAGGGTTAATGATTCTAACTTAAAATGAGACAAAATATACAAAAATATATTATTAAAATTGTGACATAACTATTAATTCAAGATTGTCAATGATTATTTGTCTTACCAAAAGTATGAATTACCCTATGTGAAGGGTTCGTGATTCTAACTTTAAATGAGACAAAATATACCAAAAGTATGTTATCAAAATTGTGTTGTAATTATTAATTCAATATTGTCAATGATTATTTGTCTTACCAAAAGTATGAATTACCCTATGTGAAGGGTTCATGATTCTAACTTAAAATGAGACAAAAATACAAATTGTACTTACAAAAAGAATGTTCAAAACTGTGTTACGTAATTGTTAGTTAAAGATTTGTTTTTATTACATTTTTACTTCCTAATTTTAACAAAAGTATCAACAAAAATATTTATCAAATGATTTTCAAATATTTATTTACAATTATTCCAATTATTTGTACTGTTTCAGGCTGGAGCGTCACCACATCATCAGGATAAAACATTAAGAACACCATTGATGTTTGCAGCTGAAAACAATCATGCTGATGTCGTACAATATCTTATTAAAGCTAATGCTATTATTGATGCCAAGGTAAGTCTGAATTATTTCTACACTTAATTCTGCAATATGAAGATGGTAATGAATTTTTAACTTAAGGTTCATCAATTCAATTGTAACATCTTTTGATAATTTTCTGCTTTTTGTCCTACGCGAGTCCAGTGACTGTTTAGATTATTAATACATGTACTATAATGTATGTGTCATTTAACTTGACTTTTTGCCCTTTCTCAACTTTCATAAACTTGTGAAAACATAAATATTATTGCTTATTATATCTTTGTTATATTTTTGTGTCAACAGAATGAGGTACGATTCTTTTAGATAAGAGTCCTTCATCTTTTACATAAGTTTTGTGTTATTCCCCTTGAAATGATGGTATATAAAGTAAACATTCAGATTTAAAATCTGTTGATATTGTGTTACTGATCAAAGAGGGAATATTTTCTTAATTATTCACATTAAATGTGTTTTCTCTATTTATATCATAATCATAATATTTTGATGCAGAATTAATTGTAATTTCTTCTTTAAATAGTAGAATGGTTTGTTTTTCTAATATGAATTGGCATGTACTTGTCATGATTTTTCTAAAACTTGGAAAAGGGCAGGAAGTTAAAAAAGGGATGGATGCATCAGAGGGTTGATGTTTCATACTTACTAGTTCCGTATTGCCCAGAGCTAAAAAGGACAGAGAGGGGACAAGAAAGGGCTGGATGCAGCAATTGGCTATTCTTCTTTAGAATATTGAAAAGTATTGGTGGAATCTTGTTATTGGATTTCTACCTTTTGAATTTCTATTCCCTTGAAATGATGGTAAAATAAAGTAAACATTCAGAATTATACCTGATGATATCATGTGACTGATCAAGGGAGATAAATCTGTTCAAAATGTATTTTCTTTCATGCTTTACAGTAAATATTGGTATTATTCAATGAAAATATTTGATTTAAATGTAAAATCTTATATTTCCATTGTAGTGAAGATGCAAAAATTATGTTGTCTTAAAAATGACATTGCAATAATGTCTGCTTTTCATAGTGGAACATTAATGTATTATTTACTATCTCTTTACAGGCTGATGATGGTATGACAGCTCTACATTTAGCAGCCAAAGCTGGTCATGTTAATATAATCAATTTATTACTAGATACAGATAGATTAGATATTGATGTCACTGATGATGGTGGCTGGACTCCACTTATCTGGGCTGCTGAACATACTGAGGTAGAAGCTGTACGTGTTCTCTTACAGAGGAAATCTGATCCTAACCTTAGAGATAGTGTAAGTTCATTTAATGGTTTTTTTAGCTGGATTTTTCAAAGAAATAATTCGGCTTATAGTTTGTCGAAACTGGGGCGGGCATGCTGGCGTCCGATGTCGTTTACAATTGCGTTAAGTTTTTCTTTACCGTATATTTCTGCCATTTATTGTCAGATCTTTATGAAACTTCATACAATGATAACATACCATGTGATGAACAGAATAAGAAAGTAACCACAACTCTACCTGGCTTTATTATGGATTATTTTCCTTGGTTATTTCTGCATTTTTTTTAAAATCCGACTTTAATGTGGTTTCCACATAACATTTCTAGTCTGTATAATATTTTGTTGCTTTCCATCTATAAACTGACCTGACACTTCTTGATGCATCTTGAATTATGTCCATGTGGTCACTATTGGCCTTATCTCTGGGGTCCCATAGTTTCATTGAGTTGTAAATCAAAGATTAAAGTTCTAAAAATCTAGTGTCAAGCACCTTTATGAGTGAGTGGTCCAGGGTATTCATGACCATTTTGTCTTCTTTATACATGTCCCTAGCTTTTTTGGACTTTCAGTTGCAGTCATCTTGATGTTGACTACTGTTTAGCTTGGATAACAAATGAATCCTTTCCTATTAGTTTGGGTTCATACAGCAGCTTTGCTCATGTACGATCATGTAGTTTATGACTGAATGTGGCAGAATTTATCTTGAATACCAGGCATAGGAAGTAATTTTGTTCAATAAATGTAGTTAACCAAAAAGTTTTAGCCTATTATTCTTGAGTTATTATTTTATGTTGTATAAAGTATGAAATGTTCATATGATATCATTTCAGGAAGAAAATACTACAATGCATTGGGCAGCATTTTCTGGTAGTGTCGCTATAGCGGAATTATTGTTAGCTGCCGGTTGTGACTTGGATAGTTTAAATACACATGGTGATAGACCTCTGTACGTATGACTATGAGACACTTTGATTTTGTTTACATGGAAACCCTAAATAGACCAGTGTTTTGTCCATGGATTGCTATTATTTTACTCAGCCTATGAGCTTGGAAGTTTTTTACATGCTTTTCTTACCCTTCTAGTTCTAGCAATAAAGTAAACCTGTAGAAATTTCACTATTGCAGGCTGTCAACCAATTCCTATATTCCTATATTATTCCTATATTTTGGGTTTCATTCCTATATTTTCAAAAGTGTCCTATATTTCCTATATTTATACTATATTTTGTCCATCATTCCTATATTTTTGTAAATCATTCTAATTTGAACATGTCGAGTATGTTTAATTGTTTTTTTTCCATATATATTTGAGTATTTTGTATCTGTTTCCTCTTATACTGCCTATAAGTTGAATATAGTAAGTGCCTATGATGAGTTGATCTGGTAGGTGGCTGTCAAGTGTCAGTATTCATGTTGCCCTAACCCTTTGCTACTTATGCAACTCTTTTTTAAAAACCCCTCTTGAAAAATTTAGAAGAAATGTTCTTTGTTCAAGTTTTCAAAGTGTTCTATTCAACCTAATTTTATTTTGTAGTCAATGTCACTTATTGCCCATTCACTGCAACCTATAAAATACATTGCTAAATTATACTACAAAGTAAAGCAATTGCAAGGGTATTCCAATACCCTACTCTACTTGTAGTTAATTAACGGTACCACTGGTGTGTTATAGATCTCTAAATCTGTAGGCATGCATCCTTCCACTCATTCATTGTATTTCATCAAAAATATGGTTACATAGTTATTGAAATGAAATGAATCAATGAACCTGTTTTTTTAGTGACAGTGCTAGAAATTGTATAGTATGTCCGAAAACATTGTCTAGTATTTTTTCTTAAATGATTGTGGGTGACAAATTTTAGCCTTAGGTTCAAAACTAGCCCTGTTAGGGTGTATTTTTTTTCTCTCAATGTATATAGTACATTGTAGTTATTACTTTAGTAAAACAGTCAAAAATATCTCATGTAACCATTAAGTCAAGAACCTCCATATTTGGCATGCATGGAAAGATCATTTAAGTGACACATTTGATGCCAAAGGTAACCTCTGTTTAGGCGTACTAATTTTCATAAAGAATTTTTTATAGAAGTCTTAAAAAATATTTTGTAAGTAAATTATATTTAGAACTTTCATGTTAGGCTTGCATCATCTACAATGTTCAAAAAGTGAGAGCAAAATTGACAGAATTCACAATCTTAACATAGAACAATTGTTTAAATATTTCTGTATGAAACCATGTGCCCAGAGCTAGTAGAGTTTTTATGTAGCATCTTCTTGGGGTGTTCTGGACTACACTGATAATTTAAGCATCTTCCCTTTGGAGTCACTGATAAAAAAGTTGTATGAAATAAGAAAATTGGAAGTCCTCATTTAGTTACTTCGATGAGTAACTGGCATGAATCTTTCATTCAGTTTGCTATGATGTATGATGCATTATCAGTTGATACTCTCTTATCATCAGCTCTGTGGATCAGGAAAGGCTACATCAGCTGGTGTAATAAACGGCAGGTTTCTGCTTGTATCAGATCAAATGAGGGAAGAATTTATTTTCTCAAGATAGATTTAAAGCCCATATTCCGGGTACCACAATATTTTCATTTATTATACCCAGTTAGTATATATAAAACCTGTCTTTAAACAATGAAGTCATTAACATAAAGGGATTAGAGACAAAGTAAAATTGTCAAACCATTTTCTTTTAAATTTTACCATTTCTTTAAAAGAGTTATTATTTTGTAAAACATGCATTAACTCCAAGATAGTTTGTAGATATTATTTTTTTCATTTCATTTTTTCACATACTTCATGTAGTTTGGTCCATGATGCATTTAGTCATTAAAAGTAATACACTGGAACCTCGCTTAAAGACCACCCCGATTCAAGGACCACCCCGCTAAAAAGACCAGTTTTGAAAAGAACGGAATTTTTTGCTCTTTATTTAATGGTCTTTAACCCCGAAATTAGGACCACCCTGCTACTCCGTAATACGACCACTTCTTGCTGCAAAACTCTTAAAATGCGTGCATTTTGACCCCGCTAAAAAGACCACTTAAAATTCGCGAAATATTCGTCGAGCGACCGGCAGTCTGACTATGGTATATGTTTTTCACACCTGTGTAGATAATACGCTGCACCCATTGTTTGAAAACAAAGGATGTCAATCTGTTAGATATCTAATAATTAAGGGGTATAAATACGCCTGTTTAACTAACAATATGACACTTGCATAATCTAGGGGTCATTTTCCTATTCAATACAGACCATTTAAATTGAATCTATTGAAACTTATTGATAAAACAACAAAATCTTTCGAAAACGAAAGTAGACGCGTCACGTGATACAAATACATTTTTAATGTTAAATTGTTAATGTGGTAAAAGTTTTAGTGCTCTGAGAATAGCAAATCCAAAATGGAAGCTCATGAGAGTAAATTCGACGGAAAGATCAAATATTTGTTGCTGGTCTAATATAAATTCCATTGTTTTTTTCGGTCTACGGAAATAGCCGAGTGATTACGATAAGAGAGCGTCAGTACCGAATAAAGTCCGTTATACGGTCCGGTAGGGGATATAATTCATTTTGACCGTTCCCGTACGTGATCGCCGATGCACGCGTTATATACTGTTGAATAATAACGAAGTTGAACTCAATTATTTTTTATAAATAGTATTATTCATAATAAAATTTGAAAATCTAATGCAATGTGAAAACTGTTCTCTTGATAATGACTAATTAGTAAAAGCTTATTACACCCACTAAGCTCATTACACCCAATATGCTTTCAAATGATTCTACATATTAAAAAGGGTCCTTGTTTTAAGTAAACAAAGTATATGTCAGACAATCTTTGTACTATGAATTATGCTAGACCAATTTATCCGCTAATAAGACCACCCCGCTAATAAGACCACTTTTTAAAAGAACGGTCAGTGGTCTTAATAGAGGGGTTCCAGTGTACACCGATACTGAAACTTGCATTTATTCAGAACATGTACTTATTCAGTCTTTGTATTTATTCAGAACATGTACTTATTCAGTCTTTGAGCAATGATAGTATGCGTAAAGGGACCTAAATGTATTGGAATAACGCTCAAAAGTTCCTATATTTCTACTTGGTTTTCTCTAAAAGTTCCTATATTTTGAAAATAAAATTCCTATATAAATTCCTATATTTTTATCAGTGGTTGGTTGACAGCCTGCTATTGTGAATGGTCTTTTATATTGATATTGATTCTGTTTACATGAGCTCAGGGAATAGAAGAATTTGCTTCTGCTGTGGTCTGTTTCTGGTTTAAACTGTCCAGGAGGTTTATCTTGAAGATTTTTTATAAGTACTTGAATAATTATATTATCTACTTAACACATTATTACTCTATCTCGCTTTTTCTTAACTTACCTAAAAACTGAAATATGTTGCATTAAAACAAAACATATTTTCCGTCAGAGCAAAATGTCCATTGACCCCTTTATATGTTGGATATTTTCATTCCTTTATAAATATCATGGAATTGTTTTACAAAATGCAAAAAGTGATTTTTGACAAAAAAAAGTGACCAGTTTTGCATTAATTAATCTGACAATACATTTTGTATTACAGTTATGATTGTTAAGAATTAACAAGTTCTAACATCTTATATTTCAGACATATAGCAGCTAGACAAGATCATTATGAATTAGTTGTGTAAGTATTACTTTTATTTACATCTATTGTATTGTTTTGTGCTTTATATCACTTTTCAATTTTTCATTTTACGCCAGTCACTCTCACTACATATGGTTCCAGATCTCTAGAACAAAGCTTTTAACTTAGTACAATGTACATGTATTAGGAACATACCCTTGCCAGTGGTTGACAACTGACCTACATGATACAGAAGAAGGTGGAAGAATGGTTATAGAAACAAATTCTAGTCCTAACTTTAAAAAGTAGACAGGTACTGCCTTGGATTCAAACTCACAACCACAAGATTTGTAGTCAGGCACACTACCAACTAAGCAATGGGGGTTCATATATTGTCGTCTTATGTCATTTACATGTCATCTTGCAATGGCAACTAATTATTAAGATAAGTTTGGTTTGATTATTCCCTTTTCAATTTCCTCTTCATTCATACTTGCTCATGTTTCTGTGGTAAATGAAAATTTTGTTGTCATATTCATTTAAAATCTTTTTGGTAAATATTATTTTCTCTAATATATTTACAGGGTATTTTTAGCAAGAGGTGCTGATGTTGAGGCTAAAAACAACAAAGGTGAAACACCATTAGAGGTAAATATAAGATTATCTTGGTGGTAAATATAACAATCTATGTCTATATGTTTTATACGATAATGAGTTTAATAAGGGGTTAATAAAACAATCTCTGTTTTTATATATTTATATCTGTTTCTATACATTTATATTTGAGTTATTTATCTTGCTTACTTTGGATTACTACAATCACTTGGTTGTCTTCTGTGTAGTTTAGTTGCTGTGGTCAGTTCTATCAAATTTGTTTGAGTAGATATAATTTAGTTTGTCCTACAGAAATCTCTTGGTATATTCATGCCTTTGTGAAAATACAAGTAATTTTGGCTTCCTGTGTTTACTACACTGAATATCAATTCTGGTGAAGAGATTCCTTTTTAAGTATGGAATACATGGCCATGGCCCAGTTGTATTTGGAACAATGAATTCAGGGATACAAGTTCATTCCTTGTTGAGGTAGGTCATACCATCTGACTATAATAAGGAGATGTTCACTGCTTTGTGTAGGAAAGTAAGCCAATATTGAAGAAGGAGAGAATTTCATGAACTCTGTTTAGTCCATTAAAATAGTTGTTCTTAATAGCGGAATGGTCGTAATATTAGTGACCTTTTTTTATCAAATTAAGCATATGATTTTGCTTTACTGAAGGTCCTCTATATGGCAGAACTTTACTGTCACTAAAAAATAGTGTAAAAAGAGTGTAAAATCGCTATACCTTATATCAATTTAAGATAACCATAATATTATATTTGTTTTCAGTGTTGTATGGAACAAAATACAGCTGTATACTTGGCTTTGAAAGTAAATAAAAAATTGAAAAGTTTTGGTGCCAAACACATGGGAAAACCAGATAAATTAATACACAGGTAAAACATGATTATATTTGTTTAATATAAACTTAAATATAAACTTATAATGTAATTTGTGGTTGTCTGTTAAACACTTCATTTTACCACTCATCAACGTTTTACTTCTTTAAACCTAAGTCATAATTGATGGAATGACAAGTAGTAGTGATGTTATTTACTCTGTTATTTACTAACAGTTGGTTAGTTTAAGACTCAAAAAGTGTTTTCCAGCTTAAGATTTTAAATGTGCTAGCCCAAAATTGCCACTTGGTAAATTTTTTAACATTTTGAAAAATAAAAAGTGTAATCCTATATACATGCTCACAAGTCAAATTAAAATGATCTTATTTCAAAATTGATGTTATGTTTTTTTCCTGGTTTCCCTGTGGTATATTACAGATATTCTTCTCTCAAATATAACACGAAGACAATTTTCACAGTAGTAAACCTTACCAAAAATCTATATATGTATCTTGTATTTACAGAGATTTATCTAAAGGTAGAGAAAACATTCCTATACCTTGTGTTAATGGAGTAGATGACGAGGGTGAACCCAGAGATTATCTCTATGTCACTGATAATATAGAGACTACGTGCCTTAATATAAACCGTGTTATAGGTAGTTTACAGACTTGTCAGTGTAGAGATGATTGCTCCTCTATATACTGTGCTTGTGGGAAAAATAGTATAAAATGTTGGTACGATAAGGTTAGTGCGTATTCGCTATTTTTATCAATAGACCTAATTGGGAATTCAAATTTATGGGTTTTTCCGTCTATGCACAGCCGGTACAAACAAAGTTTTCTACGCATTATTGCTAAATAGCATGAACTAAGGATTAAATCCTATTGTCTTTGTACTCGTCTTTTCATTGTAATGGTGAAAGTTTGTTTGTACTGGAGGGGAAACCCAAATATTTGAATTCCTGATATAGTCTATTAAGTGCAGGGCTGGACATAAAATATTCAACTAGTTTGCGTAGTTTGACAACTAGCTATATGTTTTACTTGCCCCAATCAATTGTTTACTTGCAGTAACAGGTTGTCCAAAAAAGCAAATATAGTTAGTCAGGGGCTATAGGATTACCTTTATCTTCTAGCCCTGTAAATATTGGCACGATATTAGCTTGTTCTAGAGCAATTAATATTTTTTCTATCATATTATCACAGTCTGTCCACTCGCTCACATTCCATTGACAGGCCTAGGTCTCAAGTCCCAAGCTATTAACTAAGTACTAAGAATGTATCGTTGGCAATGGTTGACCATTGCTGTTCTTGATACAGAGATTAGCTTGAGATTGGCTGTAGAAAATAGTTCATGTCGAAACTCATTGAAAGTTATGTCTTTTTGGCTTTGATATATTTGAATATACATTTTCGTTACTTAAAATTCTTAATCAAATAATTCAATATATCACACCTTAAAGGTTATAATCTGCAAATAAATGCAGTACATATCATGTAATATAGTGTGAAAATAAAACATGTCAATGATTATTTGTCTTACCAAAAGTATGAATTGCCCTTTGTGAAGGGATTTTGATTCTATCTTAAAATGAGACAAAAATACCCTCTTAATATTTAAAACTGTTTAAATTGTGTATAAGGAACTTATAAATAATAAAGATTTGTCAATGATTATTTGTCTTACCAAAAGTATGAATTACCCAAAGTGAAGGGTTTTTGATTCTAACTTAAAATGAGACAAAATACCTTCAAAATTAATTGTTAAAATTGTGTATTTATAAATAATAATTATTTAATATTTGTCAATGATTATTGGTCTTACCAAAAGTATGAATTACCCTGTGTGAAGGGTTTGTGATTCTAACTTGAAATGAGACAAAAATATAACTACAAAATATTTGAATTGTGTTTTGTATTGTATAATTAATTTCATAATTGTCCATGATTACTTGTCTTACCAAAAGTATGAATTACCCTATGTGAAGGGTTCGTGATTCAAACTTAAAATGAGACAAAAATACAAAAATATATTATTAAAATTGTGTTATAATTATGAATTCAAGATTTGTCAATGATTATTTGTCTTACCAAAAGTATGAATTACCCTATGTGAAGGGTTTGTGATTCTAACTAAAAATGATACAAAAATATACTTAAAATATTTTTTAAAGGTGTAATGCAGAAAATATTGTTGAACTTGTCTAATATAAAACTGAATTTAAATTTGTCAATGATTATTTGTCTTACCAAAAGTATGAATTACCCTATGTGAAGGGTTTGTGATTCTAACTTGAAATGAGACAAAAATATTTTCAAAAATGTTAAAATTGTGTAGTGTATTTTTGTTTAAGATTTGTCAATGATTATTTGTCTTACCAAAAGTATGAATTACCCTATGTGAAGGGTTCATGATTCTAACTAAAAATGAGACATAATACCATCTTAATAAATTTTTGAGTAGTGTTTTGTATTACTGATGTAAGATTATTCACTTACCTAATGCATGAATTTCCAATAATTGATAATTAATTAAACTGAAATTATAATCAGAATTATAATTATATCAACTATTGATTTTTGAATGCTTTGTTTTTTCAGTATAATCGTCTAATACCAGAATTTAATATGTTGGAACCACCATTGATATTTGAGTGCAATAGAGCTTGTGAATGTTGGACTACATGTAATAATAGAGTTGTACAGAACGGTGTCATGTAAGTACATATATTTACTTGTTTTTTTTCAGGTCATTTTACGTCCAGATTATTGACCCCTTTCTCCTTAAAAAGTACAGTAAAGACAGAATTATACCTTTAAGTATACTCTGTTTGTGGATGTTATCTGAAGTATTGAAAATGAAGGAAAATTGAAAAAAGTAATTCCTCATTTTAATTCATGTCTCTGTTTTACCCTCGGAAGGTCCTTGTTACCATTCCCCATAAGTAAGCTCTGACTTTTGTAATGAAAGTTTGATTATCTTTGTCAGTCTAAATAGCTTGTATGTAAATTCATTGGCTTGCTTTTTTCAGGCACATGCCTAAAAATCTATTGTGGTACAGTTGCTTAAAGATTTGGACTTGCCAAAAAAAACTGGAAAATTGCCATTTCAAGAAGTTGTGAATTGACGAATTTAAGAATTCTATCATTCAAGACATAAATAGCGAATTTTTTAAGAATATTTGATATATTATAAAACTCCATATTTCAGGTCCCGTTTACAAGTATTCAAGACAGTAGGTAGAGGTTGGGGATGTAAAACATTAGTTGATATACAAAGAGGAACATTTATATGCGAGTAAGTTAGCTTGGCCTAAAAACTAAATTTCTATTTTCAATATAAGCTGAAGCATTTCAGTCGTAGCACAGTTTAGTAATATGGGAGATTAAAAGTCCTCTGCATTTCTGTTAATTTATGAGTGGCTCATCTTCTATGTATAAATGCTTTGATGTGATAGATTCATATTTTCATAAGCACTAGCCAGAAGTAATTATTATGAAAAATTAAATGGCTGTTATATGATTATAACCCACATGGTTAGCTCAGTCTGAAGTGTGTCAGACTATGAATCCGTAAGTCTTAGAGTTTGGTTATGAAATATTTTCCTAGTCATTCACTCGCTTACCTCTGTATCAAGTAGGAAAATCGTCAGCCTCTGGTGATCGCGTATGCTCGGTTAAAAGCTTGGTTCTTGAGATGAAGACATGTACAATGAATGTAATTAGGATGACTGTTTGCTGCAATACGACTAAAAAATATGTTTAAGTGCTGTGAAAAGCCTCACACATTGCATAACATTATCATTATTGTGAGTACAGCTAGAATCATGGTTGCTATGGTAACTTCATGTCAAATTCAAATATTCTACAGGTATATAGGTGAACATATATCAGACTCAGAAGCGGATAGAAGAGAAGATGATTCTTATTTATTTGATTTAGATAATAGGGTAAGTTTACAGCAGTATTTGATTTATCATATTTGACTAGGTTTGTTGTACAATGATCTTATTCTGCCAATTCATCACCTGAATGTCAGAAGGCTTCCTAAATGTCGTACTGATTTAATGATAAAAAAAGCTATATTTTGTTGTATAATAAAAAAAGGACACAAGCTTTGATGTGCTAAAATTAAGTTATGAGGTCTGAAGTAGTTGTTAAAAAAGCACATCAGAACTAGTTTCCGTGTTTTATTATGTCAATTATGGCTTTTATTTATTATGATTCTTGATTTCTTACATTTAATAAATATTGTCTGTTTTATTAATGAGGGTATAAATTAGAACAGTCATGTATGTGTTTAATTTCAAAATATAGATGTCTCATTGAAAATAGAGTGAAAATGCATGCCCCTGTGTTAGAAATGCTGATCTGATATGATTAGGGGTGTAACAGTACGGTCAAAAACGTATTGCAATATATTGCAATATGCAAATCCCGTATTGTAATATATTGCAATATGTACCGGTTTTTGAAGTAGACATGCAAAGCACGAATTAATGCATGTGTATCGTCTTTATAGGATCAGCATAACATGCATGAGTTCTTAGAAATGGATTTTTGAAGATGTTTTTCTCTCATTTGACTAAATCTTTATCCTTTTATGCACAGTACGATTGTTTCAAGTATTCAACACATTTTAATACTAATTTAAACATTTAACTTGTAGATTTTGTTCAAAATTAACAGTGTGACATACAACTACAAAAACCGGTTCAAGGAAAAACGAACCAGTTTAAACGGTTAGAATTTGTATTGCAATATTAACCGGTATACCGGTTAATCGTTACACCCCTAGATATGTTAGATTTATGTTTAACTTTTCAGGATGGGGAGACGTATTGTATTGATGCTAGGAAGTATGGAAATGTTGCTAGATTTATCAATCATTTATGTGAACCTAATCTAACACCAGTTAAAGTATTTGTTGATTCACAAGATTTAAGATTTCCTAGAATCTGTCTGTTTGCTAATAGAGACATTAAAGCCCAGGAAGAATTAGGGTAAGTATGTGCTTTATTTCATGACCAAGCTCCAAATAATCATGCCCAGTCAGAAAATCGAAATGGTAACCCCTCGATCAGTAAATTTGTGCACTACCAACTGAGCTAGCCGGGTGGCACTGCTTATTAACATCGATAGCCAAATTGTACCTATTTTCTTAGGGTAACATTTATTGAACAAATTTCATAAAAAGTTTCATAAAAACATATATTCTATAAATAAAAAAAAATCTGTTTTTCTTCTCAATAAATTGCAATAAGTGCAACAATTGTTCGAAATGTTTTGATTCAAGAATTGGTTAGGTAAAGTAAGTGAAAATTATATATTTATGTGTAAGTATATGTTATTGTTTATGTATTTGTAGATTTGACTATGGAGAGAAATTCTGGATAATAAAATGGAAACAGTTTACATGTACATGTGGTTCTACCAAGTGTCGATATTCCAAAGATACAATCCAAAAAACATTAGAAGAATATCGTCAAAGGCATGAAATAGATGATAATGATTCCCAGGATTGATCTTTCACATTGTCAGACTCTATTCTCTGTATTCTATTTTATATCTGGACTGTGTTTCTCTCTTGAGTGTGTTTCAATCTTGAATGTGGTTCACTCTGGAGTGTGTTTCACTCTTGAATGTGGTTCATTCTTTAGCGTGTTTCACTCTGGACTGTGTTTCACACTGAACCATGTTTCACTTTTGAGAGTGTTTCATTCTTGAGCGTGTTTCACTCTGGACTGTGTTTCATTCTAGTGTGTGTTTCACTCTTGAGTGTGTTTCACTCTGAAGTGTGTTTCATCCTGGACTGTGTTTCATTCTTTAGTGTTTTTCTCTCTGGAGTGTGTTTCACTCTGGAGTGTGTTTCATGCTGGCTGTGTTTCACTCTGGAGTGTGTTTCACTCTGGAGTGTGTTTCATTCTTTAGTGTGTTTCATTCTTTAGTGTGTTTCACTCTGGACTGTGTTTCACACTGAACCATGTTTCACTCTTGACTGTGTCTCACTCTAGGCCGTGTTTCACTCTGGACTGTGTTTCATTCTAGTGTGTGTTTCACTCTTGACTGTGTTTCACTCTGAAGTTTGTTTCATTCTCAACTGTGTTTCATTTTGGAGTGTGTTACACTCTAGAATCTATTTCATTCTATACTCTCCAGGACTCTGTATTATTGACTTTGACTGATGGTCTGTTGGTTGGTTCACACATGAGCTCAAATCTTATATACTTACACTCAAGATAGACTACTTTCACTAAATCTTCACTACATAGCTACTGTATCTTCAGAGTTCTAAGATCTACTAGACTATGTTACATCTTCTGTATATCTTATGATATTTACTTGAAAACTACTGACTTTACCATCTACCTGTATTTAGAGGACTGTGTTTTTATCAGTCTACCTATTCTTCATTCTCCTCTGTACATATCTTATATTAAAGGTTGCTCGCAAGACTGTAGGAAGTGCATTGTGTTAAAGAGCAAGTTAATACAGTCTTGCAGGCAACCCTCATTTAATTATTATCTTAGACCTGACTCTTTAAATACTTGTCTTCTTTTTATACTTTGCAGTGAAATTATTGCCTTATATTTTCACTGCAAAAAAAGAAACTTGATATTCACTAATTTGTGAAAGAAATTATGTTTGTTTCACCTTAAGAGTCTGGAAAATATTCTCACTATTGAGTAGGGCTGTCACGATATACTGGTATATTGCAATATGCAGCTGCGGCAATATGTACCGCGGTACAAATTTGACGTACCGTATTTAGCGATATTTTTTATTTCATTGGAAAAATTTTTCCTTAGCAAAATAAAGGTAGCAAAACATCATTTTTTCCATTGTTCATTCAATTCAAGCTTAAGTTACAAGAATTTAACCCTCTGGGGCGCATTCGTTTGGTTAAACGGAACTTGTGCAACATATGTTCTTGAATTGTATGCTTCAGGACAGAAAGTTGTGAGGCAAGCATGGTGTCCAGGAGCTTGATTGATATGATGTTCTGCAGCTAAGGGAGTGATCGTTTCTTCCAACTAAGCATCTTTTTTATATGCAAAACATATATCACTGTCGTAAATGACCGTATAGACTTAGTGAGACTAGATTCAAGTAAATTGCATGTAAGATTTGCAATGGTTCTGTGGAATACAGCATAGGCTCAACCAATCTATGAACCCACAATATATCGTGGTACGTATCGCAATATTGTGCTAGCGCATTGCCATATATTGCAATATGCTTCTGGCGTATCGTGACAGCCCTACAATTGAGTGTCCACTTATTAAAATATGATTTACGGAGTTAACTTGGTGAAATAGAAATTGTAGTCTTGTGGGTTCAGAGACTGAACATATTAGGGCTTATTTACTTTTGAAAATATTGCAATAAGTTATTTCTATTTTTTCTTGTCTTATTACAAGAATATATTGTAATGTATGAATGAATCGATGTAAAAATATAATGTATAGATATTACTACTCTATGAATTTTTATTGTATGATTGTAGGGTACCCTCCTTAAATCTATGGACAAAATTTTAATTTAATGAAATTTTGAGAATAAGTGATAATGCATATTGCAGGTGATTTTACTGTAATTTATTCTACATCACAGGTTTTTGTTTAATAAGAACTTTAGGAATGCACTTTATACTAAATTAAAATTTTATGCAAAATTTTTGAATCAATTTTAAAATTGTTTATAAAAAATGTTCAAATAAAATCATGGTAAAAAATGTTTTTCAGAATTATGTATAATTTTGTATAAAACTGAACTTGACAAATTGAATATAAACATTATTAATTTTCACATTTTGAAAAACTTTCTATTTCAATGTGTATCTTAATATACTTCAATTTTTGATAGGATTTATTTTTCTCATATTTTTAGAGGAGGTCATATTTGTATATATTTGTTTATTTGATTATGAAACCATTATATGTTGTAATTGTTCGACTTGTTATAATTGTTGTAAGCCATAAATCACAGACTTACCACAAAACTGTTGTAACTTATTCTTTATAAAATTGAGTTAAGTCTGTTATATACTAAGCCAGCGAAATGATAAAGTGACTTAATTATTATAATCAATACATTGTTGTTGTTTTGAAGGACAATTGAAAATTGTATTAAGTTACGAAATTTAGCTTATGTTTAGCTATAAGAATATATAACTATAAGTTATTGATTATTCTACAAGAGCTCGGAAAAGGGCCTGGAGGCAGAAAAAAGGGACAATGTACATCAGATGATTGATGTTTTGAAAGTAACTATTTCTGTTTAGAGAGGAGCAAAGAAGGGCCAGGAAGAGTTAAAATGGGCAGGATGTATTTCTAGATAGGGGGAAGCAAAAAGGGCGGGGAGAGAACAAGGGCAGGGTGTAGCACCTTAGCTATTCTGTTGTAGAAAAGTCACTAAGAGATATTAACAGGTCAGTGCAGAACTAGTCTTTCCTATTTATATGTTGTTAAGACTGGTTTTGTGTGTTAATATAGTTGCATGATTAAAACACATGTATGAATAATTTGTATAGTTTTGACTCACTGAATGAAATACCATACCATTTTAATTATACCCCCCTAGACTCTGTTTTGGGGGTATAAAGGAGTCAGCTTGTTGGTTGGTTGGTCGGTGGGTCTGTAGCTTTTACTTGTTCACTCAATGTCTCGGCACCTATTTTACAGATTTGATTCAAACTTCACTCATGTACCAGATATCAGACAGACATATCCCATTTTGGTTATGGTCCATTTGTTTTGGCCAAGTTATGGTTTGATGAAAAATCTTGTCTGCTCATTTTGTCAGCTCCCAAATTCTTTGACAAACACCCATGGGGGTATTTTATCACATTCAGCTATAGGGCTAGTTTCTATAGTCACGACTCACTGAATAAAATACCACATACCATATTAATTATTACTTGGAATCAAATTGTTTAAAAGATAAAAAAAATGTAGTGTATAAAATTGACTGTTGCATGATTGAATTAAATATGAAATCACTTATATATTGTGGTCTTTGATTGATTTTTATTGTTAACAATAAATAGATGGGTCTGTGCTAAACTAGTCTAAAATTCTTCTTTATTTACATGTAGTTTAGACTTGTTAGGCACTGACCTATTGAATTATGTATTATATATATTAATGTGTACAGACTTAAAATTCTTGTACAGAATAAAACACTAAACTATAGAAAAATGTTACCAGTTTTGTTGTTTATATCTCATGTAAAATGTGGTCCTGGTGATGTGGTATACTGCTCTTATTAGAATCCAGTGGCGCTTTTCACAAATATTCTTAATGTTACCAGTTTTGTTATACCCCCGCTTCGAAGAAGAGGGGGGTATACTGTTTTACCCTTGTCCGTGCGTGCGTGTGTGCGTCCGTCCGTTACAAAATTTCCGTCACAGTTTTCTCAGCAACTATACCATGCAGCAGCCTGAAACTTTGCATATTGCTTCATCCTATAGTCCCATGTGGTGTAAAGCGATTTCATGCTCCTTGCTCATCTACTTCCTGTTTGTCGCATATTTTTAGATTTTGGCGGGGGTATCACTAGTGAGCATTAGCTCACAGATTTACTTGTTGTTCATATCTCGTGTAAAATGTGGTCCTGGTGATGTGGTATACTGCGACAATTAGAATCCAGTGGCGCTTTTCACAAATATTCTGACGATAATAACATTGTAAGTCAAAAGCAAGAAAAAATCATGATATGGCCAGCTCTTTAGCTATTCAATTCCGAATATTTTTGAATAAGGTAGAACATTGTATACCTTCTGAGCATTGTATCATAATAATTTTAATTTTCCTTTGGACTTTCAACCCCAGATTTATGAAATTGACTTACAAATTTTTTTGCATTAGAATTTTGTGAAAAGGCCCACAGATATTTGGAAGCTGCCTGATAAGCATATGGCTGTAACATAGTGGTGTGTTCTAGTCCTGTGTTAGGCAAAATGTTGACATTAATGAATCATTGATCTGACCTAGAGCGCGTTTGATTCAGTCTACTCTGAGTACTCTAGTCTACTCTGCGAGCACCTATGAATCAAATGTCCCCATTTTGTAACAAAACAACTGAATGGTGGAAAAGGTTGCTGGATGCTTTTTGTTAGATGACAGCAGTTCATCAAAAGAGTATGATGACAATCTGACACAAAATATGTTAAAATATGGTCAAAAACAACATTTGCAATCCTCGCGTTCAAACATGGGTCTCTTTTCCACCATCTTAATTGCGTTACTGCTTACACCTAAAAGGTAGGTGTATTCAGAGTACTCCGAGAGTGTGTGATCTGAAACATTTGATTCAATTTTTCAGTGGTCGGAGTATTCCAATTACTCAAATCTCAGGAATCAAACACTCCTAAATTAACACAAATTCAATTTTCAGCATTTAACTCGAGCCTCCTGGATAGCTCAATCGGCAGCACACGTCTTCTGATATTGGGGTTGTGTTTCCGTTCCTACGTTCCTACTTACTTTCCTTCAGCTTGGTCATGGAATAATTTCTACAGCTATTCTCCCTCCTATCACTGAATATTTTTCATGTAGGGCAGTTGTCAGTCATTGATGGAAGCATGTGCCTAGTAACTGGTTAACAGCTAAATTAAGAGATTTAGCCATTCCGGGAAAGGTGAGTAGTTCGACTAAAACATAAGTTGGCTACTACTAATTCACCATGGGTAAGTAAAGACTAAAGAACAAGAAAAATAGATTTTATTGTAACAATATAAGTAGGCCTACTCAGTACATCACACTAAAAAATGATCACATCATTCATATCAAGATTACATGAAATGGTAAGAGCTGATAGGCAATAAAAATTTAACAAAAAAAGTAACAAAAAATTATTATGGCACTAGTGTCTGTCTCTTTAACAGTTTTAAAATGAAAATAACACTTTCACAAAGCTAAAGTCATGGGTACATATTAAAACTTAACATCAATTTCATTGATCATGCAATATTTAGTTTAGTAAAAAAGAACTATGTCATCACAGAAAAGAATTAAATAATGGCGTAAATATTAAAATTTCCAAACAAATTGAAGGATCAGCGCAAAACTAGCATTAAGCATTCACTATACATGTAAATAACGGAAGTACGGTAGACTAGTTTGGTTCTGACCCTTGTCAATGACTATTTTCCACAATAAGTTTATTAATTATACAAATCAATTTGATTTTTGAGAAAAAATATAGTCTGTACAATTTTGAATTATACATATACATGCAATAATGATACTTAAAATAAATTTTCACTCTTTAAATAAATAAGCCATAATATATAATTATGATTCATTTTAACAAATAAAAAATAAAAATACAAAATGTATTAATACTAATAAGTATTCAGGTAAAATGTAATTTTTTTATAAAATCCATAATTTTTTTTATAAAAGTTTGGCAAACTGTGCTCAGAGCACAACTTATACTGGAATTCAATATGGCACTTCTGGGCATACATTATATACATATACTCTTAAACAAGTAAAAGTAAATCTTATGAAAGAAACATCATAAAACATTACATGTCTTCTAATCCAAACTGATAGGTTCTCCTGAAAAAAAAACAGTGTATTTTATCACTTATAAAATCATTAATAAAATATTAGATAAATTTCCTTTTTTTTTGGTTGGTTGAGTTTGAATTCTGTAGAAAACTATTTTAATATGCTATAAGTCATATCACAGCGGCCAGTCAAAATTACTAGGTTATTTTACGGCAGTCAGTCCACCTACTCACTGTTCCTGGAAAGGATAAATCTCTGGATTTAGCTGTTCAGCAGCTACTAGTACATACTTTCGTCAGTGACTGACAACTGCTCTACATAATTAAGAATTATTGGTGAGAGGAAGAAAGACCATAGAAATTATTTCATTACATGACAAAAGTATATCCTGTCTAGGAATCAAACCCAACAATTTCTCGATCAATAAACTTGAGTGCTACCGACTGAGCAAGCCAGACGGGCGAAGTTAAATCTGAGTACTCATTAATTTATTTAAAGTTTACTGTTAGTGAAGGGATGGCAATGTTATAATCAGAACCGCATATTATCCCTCCCGCAAGATTTTTGATAAAAGCTTGCAAATATTTTGCATTACATCCTATGGAAAAGTTTTTCTTTTATCAGTTAAAAATTCTAAAAATCTCAATCCTAGAAGGAAATGTTGAAATAACATAGAGTGCAAAATCTAGGCATAATGGATGTTGTACTATATACTCAGTTATAAGATGCATTTTTGACCCTCTTGATTTCATTAAAAAGTAGGGAGTGCTTCTTCGCATCTATTACGATGCATAGTAAAAGTCAGAGGCTGTTTTAAAACTGTATTCATGGAAGCATGGTACATGAAAGAAATTATTTTGTCCCTTTTAAAGCATTTTCTTAAACGAGGGGTCACATGAAATTTTCTGGTAACAAGCCTTAAAGTGTGGGTGCGTCTTATTTGCTGGTGTGTCATATACGGTATATATATTTCATGTTTAGGGGTCCAGGTTTAACGCTAACTACCTATAGTATTACATAGAAATAAACAAAGATATTTAGAGTTGTTTTGTGCCAACACAATAACTTACTTGTATGTAAATGGTAAGCTTTTTTGAAGTATTTTTTTGAGATAACACCGGAGCTGTTTCCCGGGCTCAATATAACACCATTGTCTGATTTGAAAAACTTTATACGATCTGAAATAAACACATGCTAATAGTTTACCAGTAGTTTATATTAATTTATATTAGCTCAATTATAAAACAAGTTCTAACAACTTAGAGTTATCAATTTTAAGTCCATTTCTTGGTCCCCCAGAACTGAGCTATTACAATACAAAAGTTTCTAGCTCAAAGAAACAATGGGGTAGGTTTTGGATAGGAGTAGAACTGATGCAGAGCAGCTGGCTATCCAATGATTACCAATCCAATGTCATAACCACTCGACCCGCTCAGTATACAATAACATAACTGTCAAAAATTTCTTGGCATATCTGATTTTGAGTAAAATTGATCATGCATACAGCCAGGGCTCGAATTTAAGCTCGCATACTCGCAAAATGCGAGTGGATTTTGAAAACTGCGAGTAACTTTTATTCTAAGTCGCAAATTTTCGCAAAATATTTCTGTCCAAACTAATGTGGCTCAAATCAACATTGTTACTGAATTTGTTACAGTCAGATTGATTGATGGCGTAATTAAAGATTCACAGTACAAACATGTTCCATATTTTTTTGTCTATCCCATAATAACGCCCTTGTTCTATCCATAATATAGTACATGTACTATGTTGTTTTATATTGCATATATGAGTAGTTACTAAGTATGTCATTAAACTTTAGAGCAAAAAATGCGAAAAATTCCTCATTTTTGCGAGTTAAAATAAAAGTTACTCGCAAAAATTTGCAAGTTCATTTTTCTTGTTAAATTCGAACCCTGCATACAGCAAGTAATTGTACTACAATTATTGTTTACTAATGTAACATAGTTTAAAATATACGCTGATGAATTTTAAATGCCGATTTTTAAATTTGCTCAGATAGCCCTTTTGTTTCTTTAAGGGTAAATGTAAATTAGTTAATCCTAAAAAAGGGTTTTGTCCAAGGGCACTTAGGGGACACTGTGTATTGTTACTTGTACATGTACATAGCATTATCGAAGAAAATAAATCAAACTGACCGCTAAGAGCGAGAGGTAAATCTATTTCAATCACCATATCACAACCAGGAGGAAAACCTGTAAAATATAAGACAAGAAATGTAATGTGGAAACCACATTAAAGCTGGATTTAAAAACTTTAACGCAAAAAAAATTACAAAGGGAAATAATCCATAATACAACCAGGTAGAGTTGTGGTTACTTTCTAATTCTGTTCATCACATGGTATGTTATCATTGTATGAAGTTTCATAAAGATCTGACAATAAATGGCAGAAATATAGTTGAAATTTTTAAGCAATTGTTAAAGACACCGAAGGCCCACTCGAACGCCTGACCATCCGCCAGCCCACCTGCCTGCCAGTGTTTCGCCAAACTATTAGCCAAATTTTTTCGTTAAAAAATGCAGCTAATAAATTGATAGGTCAGTGTTACACTGATCTAAGCAGTAGGTAAATAAAGAAGGATGTAGGCTAGTTTTATACAGACTTATTGATGTACATGAATTGTATAAAGTATGGAGGTCAACCCGTGTCCAATTCAATATCCAGATATCCGGATCAGTCACGAGTATACATTACTCGGTTTGGATAATAATTATATACTGTTAAGTTCTAAGTTTGAGCAAATTAAAATATTTTTTTGTCAGTTTTGCACAGACAAATTGAAGCATTAACAAAAACTATAAAGAAACATTAGTAAAACCAGGTAAGATGTAAATGTAATATTGTAATACACTAAATGTAGTATAAGTTCTGTCCTGGAATTGAACCCTTGCAGGGCTCGACATTAAGAGTGGTGCTATTGTCCCTGACAACATATATATATATATGGGTTTGGGCAACTTGTTACTGCTAGTAAACATTTGGTTTAGGCAAGTAAAATATACAGCTGAGTGTCCAACTCTGCAATCTACTTTAAAATTAATGATAAGCCTTTCCATGACCCCAGGATTTTAAGGCAGATGTACCCTTAACTGAACTAACCAGTAGCCTGTTCAATTACCCTAAACATTACAAAACGTTCCGTAACAATTCATTTGGAACTCCTCGGCCATTCGCTGCGAATAATCTCGGACATATTTAGACGCTATTTTGAAACAACTGGTGTTGAAGTAAACAAATATACTATCATTTAGGCAATGAGAGATATTTCGTTTTTAGTCTGTAAATTTTGAAACATCACTCATTACCTTAATGATCGTATATTTGTTTATTAGATTAGATTATTCCCAGCAAATGGCCGAGGAGTTCTGAATGTATCGTTACAGAACGTTTTGTAACGTTTAGGGTAATTGAATAGGCTACTGGTGGCTCAAAACTGATAATCTTAATTGCAGAACTGTCTTAATATAGGGACGTTTTTCTTTTTCAAATTAACTACATGTATCTGGGACTTAAAAACCATCAAAAATATCATGATTTTGGCAATAATAAACCAAGTCTTTATAGCAGATCTTTACTGTAGACGTACCACTTTTAGCATTTTCACTAGGAGCAAAATGTATATGTTGCCTCCTTCGTTTTGATAAACCCTGCAAAATATGAATGATAATTAATTATAAATATAATAATTATTTATACGTAGTGTGATAATTGAAATATTTCAGTCACACAAGATGACATATGGGTTTGAACCCCACATAGAGCAATGCTGATTTCCTTGAGCAAGGGGTTATCATACAAATTTGTAAAGACGGCTGATCTTGTTTATGGAAGCAGACTTTAAACAGGATTTAACTTATTTAACAATCTTTTTCAGACGACAGTTTTCCTATTGAAGGGTCAGTACAAAAAAAATCTAACTACATGTAAACAAAGAAGGATGTAGACTAATCTTGCACTGACCCGTCCATTTCCCTAATACAATATTAACTATAACATTTATATAACCTTATAAAAATCTATGGTTGGAACTGAGATTCAAACCCACGACCTCTAGAGTCATGAGCGGACTCTCTACCACTTTGCCATAAAAGCTAGCTTGAAGGCAAGGGAGTACAAGTGCCGTATTAATACCTCTGCTTACACACATCTCCTTTTTAACAGAATTAGTCCTCAAATTCTTGGTGCTTGATTGTCTGTGGGACTATCTAAAGGTGCAATTGCCGGTACAGAATTCCTAGTGGGTTATTTACGTTGGGCGCCTAATGCTACCTAATAAAAATCCATTGTCCTGTGATTTGATTCCACTACATCTAGAGTTGTAAGTGGACACTCTACCACATCGCCATAAAAGCTAGCTTGAAGGCAAGAGAGCACAAGTGCTATATCGATCATACCTCTGCTACATTTAAAATACTGAACAAATGTATAATTACCTGTGATTTTATCGAAGGCCATAATGAAAGTTTTGTACCATGTAAGACAGTTCTAGCATCTGTGTGATGATTGATTGGTGTCAAATCATTAGTATCAATCTGTAACATAACAAACATTAGTTCTTATTAGGAACTCAAATTTATGGGGTTTTCCAGTTGAATAAAGTTAGTTTGTACCCGGAGAATCAATGCAGAATGCAGCTATTTTACATATTATTGCTGAAAAGTATGCAACACAGTTTAAATCCTATTGGTCTGTGTTTCAACTTGGTTACCCACAGGTACAAACAAAGTTTTTCAGCTGGAAAGCCTTATCAGCTTGAATTCTTAATCAAGTCTTTTATAAGCTATAAGAAGTGGCACATTCTCGTACCCGGAGTCTAGTTAGATTGAGAATCTTGATAACCTCGGGGTAAAAGAATGTAAGTGGCATAGATTGGCAGACTCCAGTACTCACAAACGGCAGATCAAAAATAAAGACCAAAAAGCTAATAAATTTCCTCCACAAAAACAACTAATAGAAAATAAATCCAAAAATGTTGGGTTGTGAAATATCTTAAATATGATATTTTGGTGAGAATAGAGATTGGACAAATAGTACTTTTTTTATGTAGATTTTGTGAATGAAAGTGAAAAAAAAAGAAGACATACATTCATTATGGACTAACAATTATCAAATTTTAATGCAATAGGCCTATATTGCAGTACAGTTTTGACAATCCAGTATTTTTACATTCCTATTCACTAACATTTTAAACATACTTACAGGCATAGTGTGTCCCTGTGTTGCCTTTATCTGTTTAGTTCCGTGAAGTGTCCGTATTTTAAATCTTCCTTTATTATCATTTCTTACAACTCTCTCAACATCTTCAGTTGTTTTACCAGCAGCTTCTGATTGACCTAGTACATCATCTATGTTTACATAACCCTCATCTGAATAGACAAATACATATCATAGGCCGATCCAGCAGGGGGGGGTGTCAGGGGGGGTCCAGACCCCCCCCTAGAATTTCCAAAATGTGACTGGTCCAAGTGTATATTGCTTGACTGTAAGTCATATTTAAGTAGCATGAAGCAAATTTTCTTGGTGCTTTACATAGATTTAAAGGTTATTTAGTTTGTATCATAAATACATGTATGTTGCATTATTCTGCAAAATGTGTATAATGTGGTTGTTGTGCGAAAAATTGGACCCCCCCCCCCCCCTAGAAAAAGTTCGGACCCCCCCCCCTAGAAAAAAATCCTGGATCCACCCCTGCATGTTCGTCAATGATTTGTTTTGTCATTCAAGACAGAGAGACAACTCTGATGTCTATAAACTAAAGAAGCAGCAAGAAGACTATACAGGTTCAGCAGAAACCGGACATAACTTAATATAAGAAAAGAGTGAGTTACAACCCTTTTGCTCTATACCCACTAACTTTGATACCATCCACTCATTAGGACTTCATTCTTCCCAAGAGTGGAATGCTCTACCAACCAATGTCACAGGAGTAGAGCCTTGCTTTCTCACCAGTAACTCCAGATTATGGCATGGGTTTTGGGGATTAAACGATTATCGATTATAATTGATAATCGATCGTTCCAGTAGAGGTTGGAGACAATGCAATTATGAAGTTTAATAATCCATTATCGCTTTGTCAGTAATTTATTTTTATTAACAATGAGATATTCTATTTTTAATTAATACATATTAGAGAAGAATAACTTCTTATAGGAACAAATCTTGTCTTAATAAAAATTAAACCTTGATGAGTACATTTTTACAACTACTTTATTATTGTAAATCATTGAGAGGGTAGTTGATATTTTTGGTCAGCAATTTGTATGTGCCATTATTGGACAAAATATAGCCCATTTTACCTACTGTATGGGTACTGAAAATGCCCAAAAAATTGATTTAAATATTAATGAACATAACAACCATCGAACCACTAATTATAGGTTTATTATACTGTACATGATTTAATATTCTATTATATGAAACAAAATCGCTTGCACCATTGCAATGTATTGTCATATATTTTTGGAAAGCCTAAATGAAAACCCTGAGTAAATGTTCGATTATATAATCGATGATTGATCGAAAATGGTAGTCAGATTATTTTCGATGATCGATAATGATTTTTTTCCAATTTTGAAAAAACCCTAATTGGTTTAATGTGTACTAACTTCAGTTTTATTGTACATAAACAGTTTTTATCCAGAGTATTAAACACACTCAAATCTTGATTGAAAAGAAGATTTAATAATTATGCCTACAAGATATCAATTAAATGAAATACATATACAATCATGAATAAGTGTTGGGGGATTTGGTCCCATTACACTCCCTAAAAACTAGATCCTCTCACTCCCTTAAGTACCAAGTCTATGCTGCATCAACAGATACTTTTAAGCAGCTTTTTTCCCCAGAACCATCAAGATCTGGAACCAGTTACCAGCATCTATTGCTGAGGCTCCTTCTTTAGCATCATTCAAGAAGGAGCTTGCTGACCAGCCCTTCTAATGGGGTTTTCATCACCTAGTGTCGTAAATTGGCCCTAGGTTACTTTTCTTATTTTCCTATCTGCTTCTCTGTTATCTCTTTTCTCATTTTCTTACACCATCATGTAATCGTCAAGTATGACAGCTGGATGTATTGACTAAGATTTCTAGCAAAATTTCACTGTCCTTAAAAAGGCTTAAATTTTGTTGATTTTGAAAGAATCATGGATAAATCTCAGAGGACTATTGCTTTTAAACATGATGTAATTGAAAATATAAAACAAGAAGACAGAAATATTCCAATAAAAAAGTATTCCGATTTGATAGACCTAATCCGGAATTCAAATTTATGGGTTTTTCTGTCCCTGCACACAGGCTATCGGCTCCAAAGAGGGGGGATATCTTGGCCTAACCCACGCCGATAGCCTGTGTCCCTTCACAGGCGGTACAAACAAAGTTTTCTACACACTATTTCTAAATAGCACGAACAATGGATTAAATCCTGTTGTTTTTTGTACACATGTTTTGATTGTAACGGTGAAAGTTTGTTTGTACCGGAGGGGAAAACCCAAATATTTGGAATAGTCTATTCATTCCCCCTTATAAAAGGTCCATCTCATCAGGAATTTTAAATAAAATCCCTGTCCCTGACCTCATCTAACATTGACAATAATTAAAGACAGTGAAAACAGCCTAGTTTTCCAAAATTTAACCACAAAATGTAAAGGATCAATAACTCACTAACTTTGTCAGGTTACTTTACAATTTGTCAAAGCTCAGTTTATAATAATAAATACAAAAATTAATTCACTTACCTGAAACATCAAGACGTCTTGATACTGCTTCATGTCTCAGCAATCGAGCTAAAAAGTGCGACAGTTTATGGTCACTCATGACGATTTGTGGTAGATTCACATAATGCAATTTATTACTCAGCGTTTTCCGAAAATAGACCGGAAAACACAAACCTACAACGACCTACTTTCGTTTTGGCTTCATGACAGGCTATAAATAGAAACCGAAAGTAGAAACAAACGAAGGGTCGATAAAAACAAAGACGAACAAAAATCTGCTACAGTGCTAGTGATTTCTGATATAATTTGAATTCAAACAGTTAAGACCAATGCTACGATTAGAAGACATATTTACGATGACAAAACAGGCAAATAACAGAATTTATCGAATTATGTAGCTCGGTAAAAATTTGCACCCGTATGACGTCATCGCTTTCTGTGCACAACTGCAGATGAAATTATTGGGGACGAATAATTATTGAATGCTTGCGAATCGAACTTTCAACATTTTTCGAGCAAGCGCCGTTTGATTCCAATTTCGTGACTCCTTTTTAATAGAAGAATTCTATCATATTAAAAGGTATGCTTGCTTTTATGCAACACGTCTTTTTAATGTGCAAATTGATGCAACTTCATTTGAATGTCTCTATTCGTCCTCAATATTTATCGACCCATTTTTTTCCATCGGTTAAAACGTATTATCCTGATTGTCAAGGAAGGCTTATGTTGCACGATATTTCTGAAAAAGTTGGGAAAATCCAGTGCCAGATATGCTGAAAATTTAATTTTTCAAAGCAATTAAGCCAGTTCCTGAAGATAACGAGGATATTAACTTGGAAATTGTCCAAAATGGGAAAATTTGTAGATAATTTTCTTTGTCAGACTAAATTTCTGGGATTGTCTATACAATAGCTTCTCTTCTGTATGATTGTCACATCTTTATAATATTTATGGGCTTATATCTTCATATTTAGGCCAACCTTGAATGTTTGCGCCACAATTGCCCTAAAATTGCAAAGCCTAAAGTTTAAACCAAGTGATTATTAATATTAAAATTTAATTTAAAATCATTTTTAAACATGTTTCTCTATTAATTGCTGTGACATTTTGTTTGTACTTTGATTTGTTTCAGTTTGCTGTGAATTAATTTATTATGCCGAAATTGCAAAACATGTGATTGAATATATGTAAGCATACAGTATTCAAATTACATTATTAACTGATCTAATTGTTAAACATAATTGGTAGTTTTACTCATAGCTTGGTTTGAATATCAGTAATTCTTACTGTAATTATGTTTGTAATAAGCTATTGTACAGTTGATTTGATTTAAAGTGTTAATCGCTTAGTTCTCAAAGGGAAAGACAAATTAATGATAAATACAAGTAATAAGCAATGTAGCACAAAAATTCTTGCTGTCTCTAGTATCACTATGACAAGGGAAATAAATCTTAATGTACTTGATATTTTATCAAAATGAGTTGTCTCTTAGTTGATCTTCTATTGAAAGCAAACTATTCGTTTCTAATACTTTGTTCGTATAATTGATCATGTCATTCCCAGATACAACCATTTCCTGCATTTTTTGAAAGCAGTACACTTCATTTAAGCTATGTGAATAATACTAATACTAGTAGCCAATTTATGTTCAATTATATGGAATAGATATTTTTGATAAGCCGAATAAAATATACACTAGTCCTGGGCTTCGGCAAGTTTATCTTTTCTAATTTGGAGTTTAATTGATCAACTTTTGTTGATTTGTTGTAACACTTAGTGTAATTGCGATTGGGTATACATGTTTATATAACTGCAGTCCGACTGGAGAAGCCAGATTTTACAGTCAGAATGTATAGAGATGGACACATATTAAAGGACAATAACATTTTGCTAGGTACAAGTTACACTAATTAATCTTGTGTGATTTCATTTTCTATGCTAAAAATGGCATTTAACAAGTTTTGTTTTTGTGCCAGGATAAAATCCATACCGACTTTACCACTATATCTCTTCTTTATTCCTAAATAAGAGATTAGTAATATTTACTTTAGAATCTATACTAGTAAAGTATATTGTTATGTTTTCATGCTGTGATAACGATCAAAGGTATTATCACCTGTTTATGTGATTTATCTAATTATCTATCTTACCATCTCTTGTAGTTCTATCTCTTCTCCCCCCTCCCTTTCTCTCTCATAGTGCCACCTATGTAGAATGAAGAGATCTGAAAGTGATTGGAGACTAGAGGTATATAACTACTGAGATGTTGTAGAGTGTCTGTAGAGAAAAATTAGCAAATTGTCCTCATTTTAATAAAAAGCCATTTAAGTGGACATTTGGACCAGCTATGACAGACAAACTGTTTCCAGGACTGACTGGAATTTACCGGTCAGTTATCTTTTTCACAAAAATTCTCACGAAAAAAGTTATCATAAGTCAATTTCTTATAATTCGCAGTTCAAAGTCAAATGGATAATATGAAAACTATGATATGGTATTCAAAGGTATACAATATCTATATAATTCTATAATATTTGGAATTGATAAACCAAAAAATGAGCTATTATTGATGTTTCTTGCTTTTGACTTAAGATTTTTCGTAAGAATTTTTGTGAAAAGCGCCACAAATCTGTTGGACCAACACTTTTTGGAATGTCTGTTTTACTTGTAGCCATATGAGTTTAGCGCTCACCCGCTGGACATGTATCAGTCAGTTGTGCACACAGAATGTATACATTGTTTCTACATGTATTTGTATTAGAAAGTACTTTTGATGTTTAAGTCTATTTGAAACAACAAGAACCTTTGGTACTGTCTGTACAGTATTCTGTTGTTTACCAATACTACATTCTGCTATCAATCTGATTAAAACCCGATCTAAAACATTTTTGCTCGCATACTCGCTAATTTAGATCTGGCCTTTTCCAAACGAAGGTCACGTTCAGGTGACCTTTTCTCATCATAATATTCATGACGAAATTGTTATGATACTTAACTTGTTTACATAGTCTACGTCACGAAATTTGAAATGAGCCGCCCAATCGCAGACTGTAAATATTGCCGCGGTTAAATTAGCAAGCAAAACTTGGTCTAAAAATAAAAATTACGAAATCAAAATGTGATTAATAGTGTTTTCGTCTAGATGACAGCTACCCATTGATTGGTCAACACGAAGTTCGCCTCGACGTGACCTCTCACAAGTACAGATCCTGTACGACATCAGTCTACAGGATATGTGTTTACGGAGATTGTTCTGCTATGAATGATCTGTTAGTCAGTTGTACTCACAAGTTGTTTGTATGTGTTGGCATTGGTTGGTATTTGTTCTGAAGATCTTTATAAAGTTAATGTTAGAGCATATCGCAGGTTTAGCGGAAAATGGTGGTATCTCAATATAAGAAAAGAATGAGTTACAACTGTTTTGCTCTAAACCTGCAATATGCATCTAGAAACTATTTCCATTAAAACTGATACAACACATAAGGTAGAAAATAAATGCAGTAAAAAGTGGATTTATGGAAAGTTATTTTATTATATATATATATGGTAAAACCTCAATTATGAAACCACCTGGGTTCAATATTAATTTTAAACTATGTTGCCTGGTTGGACAACCTGTTGTATGTTTTACTTGCTGAAGCCAAATGTTTACTAGCAGTTACAAGTTGCTCCAATTCAAATATAGGTCTTCAGGGACAATAGGACAATTTTTTTAATGTCAATCCCTGTATTAAAACCATTGAGGTGTCCTTTTTGACTCAGAGTTTGTTGAGGACTTGGCCTTTATTACAATGTCATGGCATTAAATTTTCATAAGCACTAGCCCGATTCGTTTTATTTTATAATACTTAATGGGCTAAATTACCAACTAGCCTGACTTCACAAAATCAGTCATTTTCAGTAGCCCAAATTAGTATTCACTGGTCCCTTGCTTCTGGCTAGTTGGTTTAGGCAATCAATGCTATGTTAGGAAGGTTAACTTCAGACGTTTCCTAACTTTCTTAAGTAAATTTGACGCCAACCTACCGAAAGACCTAGTCCAACTGTATCACAATTTTACTTTTATTGCAAATGCTGTAAAATTTTAAACTGTTTGCTTTCATTCTGCTGCCAAAACTTGTGTTTTGGATTAATATATTGATGGAAATAAAATGGTTTAAAATAATGTTTTATTTCTTTACGTGGGTTTTTGTTGCGGTATTTAATCTTATTTTATTGTCGGAATTTCCTTTCAAGTTTTATTTATCTATTACTTAGGAAAGTTAATTGATTATATAACATCTGAGTATATCATTAGAAATAGAGTTCTCCATCAATTATAATATTTAGAATCACACACTTTTAAAGTTTAAAAAAACTTTAAAAAATAGTTGCTCCTGAACCCCATTTTATAACAATCTAAGACTTAGTCTTTTTAAAGTCAAATCAATTTTTTGTCAAACATTAGAAAATAATGCAAAGAATCAAATTTTGAATCATGACATTTATTGACTCCTGACTTTATGTCTAGTCTGGTTTGTGGTAAATTTTAAATGCCTTTGTTCAAATTTGATTTTTATCATAATTTTTTATGTTATAATTTGTTGGTAGACTGCCTATTTCAGTTCAATTGTTAGCTAGACTTGTAGATCATGCTTATAATTGTACTTTCATTAATTGACTTGCTCTGTTTCAAATAAAAAATGAAAATTAAGGAGGGTTCTTTTTCGACCCCACTCTGCATCCACCAGTGTATGGAAAGATGCTCTCAGCTGCTCCGGCTTGCTCAGAGAGTAGCTAGAGTATTGAAGTATGGGGTCGTGGGTTTGATTCCCAGGTAGGGCATACTTTCATGAAGTTTGGTCATGAAAAAAATTCTACAGCCATTCTCCCTCCCACCACTTATTCATAATCATGTAGGGCAGTTTTCAGTCACTGATAAAAGTATCTAGTGGCAGGTTAACATCTAAATCAAGAGATTCAGCTTTTCAAAGAAATGGTGAGTAGGTTGACTGACTGCTGTGATATGACCTTTACAATGTGTGGCTATGGCATTAAACCCAACCCCCCCAAAAAAATGCTCTCATTATTGGATGATTAGCTTGTTTAACCAGAGTTGAGATTTAGTTTAGCATGGAGTCAGCTTCTTGTATAAACTAGAGGTCTGGTTATGATTCAGTTAATAAATATATATTTATATATAATCTTTGATTTAATGATATACAATTAATATGTATTAAAGCTACCTTCTCACAGATTTGGTTAGATTTTTTTTGATATTTTAGAAAGTTCCTTTCGGGGGCTTATAATTGTGTTAAGGAGATTAACTGGAAAAAATAAGTATTTTAAACAGAACAGACTGATCATTTATTTCAAGTAGTGTATAAAACGGTACCTAGTTACAAACAAATGAATAAAGAAAATGTTAGAAAAAGATGGTGAGAATTATACAGTAAAATTCACATAAAATACATAGAATGCACTAAAATATTTATACCCCCGCTTCGAAGAAGAGGGGGGTATACTGTTTTACCCTTGTCCGTGCGTCCGTCCATCCGTCCGTCCGTTACGAAATTTCCGTCGCAGTTTTCTCAGCAACTATAACATGCAGCAGCCTAATACTTTGCATATTGCTTCATCCCATAGTCCCATGTGGTGTAAAGCGATTTCATGCTCCTTGCTCATCTACTTCCTGTTTATCGCATATTTTTAGATTTTGGCGGGGGTATCACTAGTGAGCATTAGCTCACAGATTTACTTGTTTTTTCTGTTTTTAATGGATAGGTTATATTACACACATAATAACCATTTTCTAAAATATTGTCATTATCACAACCCTGCTTATTCCTTCAAAATATATTTCTATTTTGAGAGTTTCAGAAAAGTTAATATTTAACTTGAAATCAGGAAATAAGCAACAAGTTTAAATCTATGAATGGGCAATTTTAAGTTTAAATCTACCAATGAGCAACTTTAAGTTTAAATCTACGAATGAGCAATTTTAAGTTTAAATCTATGAATGAGCAATTTTAAGTTTAAATCTACGAATGAGCAACTTTAAGTTTAATTCTACGAATGAGCAACTTTAAGCTGAAATCTATGAATGAGCAATTTAAGCTGAAAACTATGAATGAGCAACTTTAAGCTGAAAACTATGAATGAGCAACTTTAAGCTGAAAACTATGAATGAGCAACTTTAAGCTGAAAACTATGAATGAGCAACTTTAAGCTGAAAACTATGAATGAGCAACTTTAAGCTGAAACTATGAATGAGCAACTTTAAGTTTAAATCTACGAATGTGCAACTTTAAGCTGAAAACTATGAATGAGCAACTTTAAGCTGAAAACTATGAATGAGCAACTTTAAGCTGAAAACTATGAATGAACAACTTTAAGTTTAAATCTGTGTATGTGCAACTTTAAGCTGAAAACTATGAATGAGCAACTTTAAGCTGAAAACTATGAATGAGCAACTTTAAGCTGAAAACTATGAATGAGCAACTTTAAGTTTAAATCTACGAATGTGCAACTTTAAGCTGAAAACTATGAATGAGCAACTTTAAGCTGAAAACTATGAATGAGAAACTTTAAGCTGAAAACTATGAATGAGCAACTTTTAGCTGAAAACTATGAATGAGCAACTTTAAGCTGAAAACTATGAATGAGCAACTTCAAGCTGAAATCTATGAATGAGCAACTTTAAGCTGAAATCTATGAATGAGCAACTTTAAGCTGAAATCTATGAATGAGTAACTTTAAGCTGAAATCTATGAATGAGCAATTTAAGCTGAAAACTATGAATGAGCAACTTTAAGCTGAAAACTATGAATAAGCAACTTCAAGCTGAAATCTATGAATGAGTAACTTTAAGCTGAAAACTATGAATGAGCAACTTTAAGCTGAAAACTATGAATGAGCAACTTTAAGCTGAAATCTGTGAATGAGCAACTTTAAGCTGAAATCTGTAATGAGCAACTTTAAGCTGAAAACTATGAACGAGCAGCTTTAAGCTGAAAACTATGAAAGAGCAACTTTAAGCTGAAATCTGTGAATGAGCAACTTTAAGCTGAAAACTATGAATGAGCAGCTTTAAGCTGAAAACTATGAATGAGAAACTTTAAGCTGAAAACTATGAATAAGTAACTTTAAGCTGAAATCTGTGAATAAGCAACTTTAAGCTGAAATCTATGAATGAGCAACTTTATGCTGAAAACTATGAATAAGCAACTTTAAGCTGAAATCTGTGAATAAGCAACTTTAAGCTGAAATCTATGAATAAGCAACTTTAAGCTGAAATCTAAGAGCAACTTTAAACTAAAATCTATGAATGAGCAACTTTAGCTGGAAAATATGAATGAGCAAATTTAAGCTGATTATGTGTACAGAAAGCTTTAAATATATCTGTTAGTATATCTCTCTAATCTAGAGTTTATCTTTAATTAACATTATCAGGAATCTGGATTAGTTTTTATGATGGAACTGTTTTAGCTGAACTGTAAAAAGTACAGTGGGTGGGTGTTTTAGGCAAAGAAATCAGTTTACCAGACAGTCATTGCCTTAGATTTTCTTAAGCACTAGTGTGGTTTGTTATGTTTAATAGTAAAGGGCAAAATTATCTATTGGCCAGTCCATGAAATAAGGATTTTTTACGACACAGCTGTCTAAGCCAACTTTTGACCTATATTTTTAGCCAATGCAATTTACTCTACCATTCCTGGTTGTGGTTGCCAGGGGACCAATGGCGCTTAGAACAAAAAATCTTATGATAAAAATAATTGTAACTCCGTAAGTCAAAAGCAATAAAAATAATCATAAGTCAAAAGCAAGAAACATTATTAATACAGTCATTTTTGGCCACTAAATGCCAAATCTAATAGAATTATGTAGAATATTGTATATCTTTTGAATATCATTTCATAATTATGTTTATTATCCTTCTGACTTTGAACTGCAATATTTATTACATTGACTTCAGATAACTTCTTTGGTTAGAATTTTTGTGACAAGGTGCACAGTTATTTACAGAAAATTTAATGAATTAACTTTTTCAGCTTGCAAAAATGTTTATTTTACTATCATTATTTTATTTATGATATTACATGTAAATGAGAGCAGATTTCTAGAGTTTCAAAATTTTTAATCTAAACTTTCGTAATTTTAATTTTTACAATAAAAAAGACACAATTAAGTTACACATGGAAAAATTCAGGGGATGTCTTAATCCAGACCCCCCCAATCTCTAGTACTAGGTCTGCCAACACATTTCTTGTAGAGAGAGAGAGAGAGAGAGAGAGAGAAAAAAAACAAGTGTAATTTCTAAAGTCAGATAGGTTACTGGTAATCCATGATGAAACCTTGTTATGATACCTTAGCATTAGAATCACAGGAGTTCTCTTGAAAAAAAAAGCTAAAGTAGAAAAATGCTTAAATTCTTCTAGGTTTTCTGTAGAAATTGATTTCACTTGTTTGGCATCATATTTTGTCGGGAGGGAGATTCAGTTTGGAATAAAATGTTGTGATTGAAGGCTCACTCATCAATGCCGCTATTATTTATTGATATATTCACATCTGTGAAAATCATTATGATTGAGACGAGGAATATTTTCGAGATGTTTACGAGTGATAAACATATTAATATATTTCGGGACGTGAATATGCAAATGAAGGCGTTCGAAGGTGTTTGTTGGTACGCTAGAATTCTTTTTATGTTGTTTTTACTTTCGGAGATGAAGCTGTATTTCATTATAATTGATTTCTTTTGTGCACTTGAATTGTGAAGTTTTCAAACTTGATTTTTATTTCTAAAGTGGCAAAGTGGCGGCATTTTGATATATTCCAGGCTTTTTAACGAGGAACCTTTATAAATGTGTTTCGTAACTTTCTGCACTGATCTTTTTAGTGTTCATCTTCAATAATAGAAAGGATTATATTTTTCTCACAGGATTATAGCTTTCTTAGAAAATATTTAAATATTTTCGGAATCATTAGAATTGTGTGTGAATGTTTTTAAATGATATTTTCTAAAAGTCTATGTGAGGATTAAAATATCAATATTGTGAATGCCATCTCCTTTGTTAGGATTTTTCAAACTTCATTTTTCGTTGGAATTTTAAGATGGTCATATATTATAGGATATAGTGAAATATTATCTTGTGTTGAAAGAGTCCTGTTGCCATGGCAATGTTTAAAGCCTTTTTATCACCATTCTGGGAAGAAAAAGAAACATCAGAAGGTGTTAAAACTGCAGTAAGTGTTGTTTATGTATTTATACATTGTCTGTTTAATAGTTTTTATTAGGAAATCTAATTTATGCGGTTTTGTCTGTTTATAAATACTTTTTATTTGGAAATCTAATTTATGGGGTTTTGTCGTTAAATAGCTCTTATTCGGAACTCTTATTTATGGGGTTTTGTCTGTTAAATAGCTCTTATTTGGAACTCTAATTTATGGGGTTTCCAGTTGAATAAGGCTTCTTTATCCTTACCAGACTCAGGATCTTCCATGCAGAATGAAGTTAATTTACATATTATTGCTGAAAAGTATGCAACACAGATTAAATACTATTATTTCAACTTTGTTTTAGCCCCGGCACATCTAGTACAAAGTTTTTATGCTGGAAAAAAACATCAACTTGAGTTCAGAATCAAATCCATTCTCAGAGCTTTTTTTCAGTACATAGAGAAGGGGCCTGGGCCTTTTTTTATTTAGAACATTTTGGGAAGTTTTATCGCTATTTCATAGATAATAAAAAGGTAATAAAAAGGCCAAGGTAAACTTCAAATTTTGGGAAAACTGCATGATTTTAAACTAATTTCAAGGGGGAAGGAACCTGTTAAGGGCCTCTGTTATGTAAGGAAAAAAAGGTCTGCTATTCTTTGTACAATGTCATGTAACTCATACATATTTTCAAAAATATTGACTTTGTATAATTTTCTCACAAGCAAAATGGACATCTAAAACTTAACCATAAGAAAACCAATATTTCACGTTTGTTCGATATCTAAAGAGACAGCAACTTCATGGACAATTTCTGCAAACACTTTTCAGATCCTTATTCAGACTGGTGTATGTATTTTCCTTCCACTTGGGTTTGATGTATTGCCCTGACTTATTACTGTAGGTGACCGGACCATTTATCACTTTATCTAACAGATTCTCTCAGTCTCAACTAATTAATTCTTACACTTTTGGAATATTAGGATCTGAGAAATTTGTCTTAAGTTAGTGTCTGGCTGAGTTTTTTTTGGTTGGGTTTAATGCTGCAGTATCACATTGTATTGGTCATATCACGGCTAGGGCTGTGGCGAGTATTTGAGTATTCGAATAATCGCGATCTCAACCAGAAAATCGGGTACGAATATTCGTCGCGTCCTAAATAGTCGGATCGCGATCTAGTTTGGAAAAAAAATGAATTCCTGTATGCTTTTTCATTAACTTGTGATTCATGGTTCAATTCGTGAATGGCTACACATGAATCATGGTTCGAATCAGATCGCCACTTGCTCAACGATCCACAGCCCTAATCACGGCAAAGGTAAACTTATGCTTTGGTTCAGTTGTCCCACTGAGTTAAGCTATTAAGGCCACAACAAATTGTTCATATGTTCTATGGATTCGCTCGCACCTTAATTTTGACAGTTTTTTACAAAAAATATTTTTATTTCCTCGCTCGTTCATAAAAATTTGGTCAAACTGCTATATCAAGGAACTGAATTAAGAATTTTTTTATTTTTTTCCTTTGCTCGCTCGCCCCATTTTTTTTCTAGAAAAATCCATAGAACATATCATCAACTTGTTGTGGCCTAATGTGATAATTAATACCATTGGATACCATTGTTATAGTACAGAGGTTCTTTAACATTGACAACTGGCCTGGTTAGCACAGTTGATACCATGTTGGACTATAATCCATGGACCATGGGTTTGATTCTGGTAGGAACCAGTCTACGAAATTAGGATAATTATAAAAGTGGTTGTCTGCACAGATCATTTAAAGAGCAAGCACTATATCTCATTTGCAGAATTTTGTTGGCTAAAAAAGAAAATTTTGGTTGTCGGAACTAAAAAGTGGTTATACTGGGAAACCGGACACCCACCAATTTCGTAGGTTGTGGGACCTTGGTTTAGTGGAGTAAGGTTCACAGTCTGTGATTGAGCGGCTCATTTCAAATTGCGTGATGTAGACGATGTAAACAAGTAACGTATCATAACAATTTCGTCATGAATATTATGATGAGAAAAGGTCACCTGAACGTGACCTTCGTTTGGAAAAAACCAGATCTTAATTAGCGAGTATGCGAGTGTAAAATTTTAGATCGGGTTTTAATCAGATTGCTAGAGGCTAGACACATACTTCTGTTAGTGACTGACAACTGTCCTACTGTTCCTACATGATTTAGTATCAGTGGTAGGAGAGAGAATGGCTGTAGAAAGAGATGAATGTACTCATTGTTTTAACTGTATATATAGTAGACAATTGAATATTGTCTCACCAGTTTTAAAAAACTATACAAAGATATGTTACCTTGGAGATAATTAAAACTTTGACTGTTTTGAAGCTTTTCATGAGAAGACGCCCATTATACACTGATCTTTAGAAAATCTTCCCAAAGAAAATTTGATTGGTTCAGCACAAAACGAGTCTATGCCCTATCTTATTTAAGTGTAGTTAGACTAGTTTTGATCTGACCAATCAAAATGAAAAGATACAATTTTTGTTTGAAAGCTGGTGAATTTTGTTCTATTTGAAGATTCTCTGGGAACTGATTGATTAAAAAATCCTGAAAATTCTGAGAGAAAAAGCTTTCTTGTTTTCAAGAATGATGAATTGGGGAATAATAGCTTTGTTCATTTTAATAAAAAAGTTGATGGAAATGAATTCTCTTGCTGACATTATCATGAAATTTAATTTCTTACATATTTTTATTTTGCCAGTTTTATATTGCTCAGTTGTTGTTATATTTCTGTGAAAATATTGAATATTTTAGGTCTCATTTTTGAAGATTTTAGGTATCATTTTTGAAGATTTAAGTTATCATTTTTGAAGGTTTTAGGTCTCATTTTGAAGATTTTAGTTCTTATTTTTGAAGATTTTAGGTGTTATTTTTGAAGATTTTAGTTCTCATTTTGAAGATTTTAGTTCTTATTTTTGAAGATTTTAGGTGTTATTTTTGAAGATTTTAGTTCTCATTTTGAAGATTTTAGTTCTTAATGACTTGATTGCGCTATTGATCTCCCATTGGATTTCTACTGTCCGTGCCGGTTGACAAGCCCAACTGGATCCTTGAGTTGGGTTAGTGCCGGTTGAAAGCCCTACTGGTCCCTTGAGTTGGGTTAGTGCCAGTTGACAAGCCCAACTTGTCCCTTGAGTTGTGTTAGTGTTGGTTGAAAGCCCTACTTGTCCCTTGAGTTGGGTTAGTGCCGGTTGAAAGCCCTACTGGTCCCTTGAGTCCGGTTAGTGCCGGTTGAAAGCCCTACTGGTCCCTTGAGTTGTGTCAGTGCTTGTTGACAAGCCAAACTGGTCCCTTGAGTTGGGTTAGTGCCGGTTGACAAGCTCAACTGGTCCCTTAATTGAGTTGGGTTAGTAACTTAAAATATAATTGTTGTGACTGTGAAATAAAAATCTTACGCCAAAGGTAATGAATATCCTCTATTCATTTATAAAATGGTTCAGTTTTCATTTTGATGAAGGAAATCCAGTATCTTATGTAGATATTTAATACATTTTATTGTATATTTAAACTAGGAAACACCTCTACTCTTTCATCTTCATATATAACATATGTTTTATACATTGATTTGTTTCCTAAGGGGAGGATTTTCTGTGATCTGAAATGTCAGAATAAAGTTCAGCTAGTTGAATTTAGTTTTTACAAATTTCATTTTATCTTGAATTTTCGATTTTGAAATCAAATTCTTGCATCAATAATGACCTTACTTTCTTCTTACAAAGTTATCCATAAGATCAGGGGTGTGATTGTAGCAGAGGTATAATATGGCACTTGTACTCCCCAATGCCTTCGAGCTAGTTTTTATGGCAACATGGTAGAGTGTCCGCTTATGACTTGAGAGGTTGTGGGTTCGAATCTTACCGGGGTAGTTTGGACTATGGATTTTTATCGGTTTACATGATTTTCTGCAGATTTCTGCTTACAACAGGACTCTATATTAATTTTTAAAGTAGGTAGCCTGGTTGGAAACAAGGTAAATATTTTACTTGCCCAAACCAAATGTTTACTAGCAGTAACAACTTGGCCATACCTGCCTGAACCAAATGTTTACTAGCAGTAACAACTTGGCCATACCTGCCTGAACCAAATGTTTACTAGCAGTAACAACTTGGCCATACCTGCCTGAACCAAATGTTTACTAGCAGTAACAACTTGGCCATACCTGCCTGAACCAAATGTTTACTAGCAGTAACAACTTGGCCATACCTGCCTGAACCAAATGTTTACTAGCAGTAACAACTTGGCCATACCTGCCTGAACCAAATGTTTACTAGCAGTAACAACTTGGCCAAACCTGCCTGAACCAAATGTTTACTAGCAGTAACAACTTGGCCATACCTGCCTGAGCCAAATGTTTACTAGCAGTAACAACTTGGCCATACCTGCCTGAACCAAATGTTTACTAGCAGTAACAAGTTGCTGAAACCCTAATATTATTGTTAGTAGCAATAGGAAGAGTCCTGTTACAACAAAGTAGTCAAAGATGCCAGGTCAGAAGTTCTGCAGAAGCACCCTAGATTAAAGTCTGCAGTGAAAAACAAACTGTCTTTGGTGAATTCATCTTATGATAATGAAATTTTGAAAGTTGCTGTTCATAGCAAAAACTCCCCGAATTTTTGTTCTTTTGTAGTCTTAAGGTTTGACAATATTTGTATGATTTTATAACTTTAATAATTCTGTCTGTAGAAATTCTTCCATTTGATTATTTTCAGCTTTAGGCCACAACAAGTTGATCATGTGTTCTACGGATTTTTCTGGGCAGAATGGGGCGAGTGATCAAAGAAATGAAAAAAAAATCTTAATGATGTTGCTTTATATAGCGGTTTGACCAAATTTTTAGCTCGACTTTTCGAAGAAAATGAGAGCTATTGCTATCACTTGGGCGTCGGCGTCGGCGTCGGCGTCGGCGTCGGCGTTGGCGTTGGCGTTGGCGTTGGCGTTGGTTTTCAGGTTAAAGTTTTTTGAAACACTTATAACTTCAACACTATCCAAGTTATTTTATTGAAAGTTGGTATACTTATTAAGTGGGACTATATTAACCATTCTGTGAAAGGGGATAACTCTGGATGAATTATTTTATGAGTTATTGCCCTTTTATAATTATATAATTGCAAAATATGAGGTTAAAGTTTTTCCTATGTAGAATATCTTCAATACTGATCAATTCATTTGACTTAAAGTTTGTATACTTATTTGTCAGTACAATATCTACACGACTGTGAAGGCACGTAACTGTGGATGAATTATTAATAGAGTAATTGCCCTTTTATACTTAAGAAATTGCAAAATATGAGGTTAAAGTTTTTCCTATGTAGAATATATTCAATACTGATCAAGGTATTTGACTTAAAGTTTGTATACTTATTTGTTGGTACTATATCTACCCAACTATGAAGGGATGTAACTGTGGATGAATTATATTTGGAGTAATTGCCCTTTTATACTTAAGAAAAATGCAAAATATAATGTTAAAATCATTTCTATATGTAATATCTTTAATACTAATCAAGATATTTGACTTTAAGTTTGTATACTAAGTTATGGGTACTATATCTACACAACTACAAAGGGACGTTACTTTGGATGAATTATTGTTGGAGTTATGCCCCTTTATACTTAAACATTTAAGATTAAAATTTGTTCTCATGGGATATATTTAGAACTTATAAATATATTTGAATGAAAGTTGGAATGCTTATTCGTCAGTTCTTCATCTATCGGACTATAAAGGGACATAACTCTAGATGAATTACTTCTGAGTTATTCCCCTTTATACTTTGATATTTATGGGTTATGTTTGCTCAAATTTAATATATTTTGTTTGATAGAAAGTTAGTATACTTTTTCATCAGTACTACATCTAGTTGAATACAATGGGACGTAATAATTGATGAATTATTGTTGGAGTTGTGACCCTTTTCAACTTTTTAATTCGGGAGAAAGTATTATGAAGTGAAATATTTTCAATACTTAAGAAGATATTTAAATGACAATTAGTATGCTTATTCATCAGTACTACATCTATGCGACTACAAAGGGACATAACTCATGATGTTATTTTTTGAAGTTATGCCCCTTACTTTAATTTTGAATTTTGTTCAAATTGAAATACAATGTATTTATAGTTCTTCATATAGATATTTAAATGAAAGTAGGTATGCTTATTCGTTGATACTATGTCTGCTTTACTCTGAAGGGGCGTTACTATGGATGAATGTTCTAGGAGTAATGCCCCTTTTATATTTTACAAATATGAATTGGTAATTATTGTTTGACTGAATTATATACTTTCAGAAATTATGTCCTGTCTTGAAATTACTTTTGTTTAAAGATAAGCCTTGCCATGAACAAAACACCCGAAAAGTCGAGCGCGCTGTCCTTGGACTGCTCTTGTTATGAGCAAGCGAGGAAATAATTTTTTTGTGTAAAAACCGTCAAAGTTAAAGTGCGAGCGAATCCATAGAACATATGATCAACTTGCTGTGGCCTTATTTGTCAATTATAGTGTCCAATCCTGTCCTATAATAACACTTGTAATCCTTATAAATAACTCTTGAAATTAGACTATTATTATTATCTGACCAATTAGAAATTCTATTATTTATTCGTATTAATAAGTCAGCTGTACTGTTTGCTATATCTTTTTGAGTTGCGTAGATTTTTAATCCAATTTTCTCACTCGTAACAATACATGATGTAATTATAAATTAATCATTCGGTCAAGCGTAAGTCTCGATAACAGTTTCAGCCAGGATTAGGTTTGAATTTATTTCTTTAAGTCTAATCTTAGATTTAAATAGTTTTAGTACTTATATAATAATTCTCCATTAATGAGTACAATCTCTTATAATACAGTGCTGCTGTACTCTAAAAGTCCTTGGTCAAAATCAATTCACATTTTCTCTTGAAGACAAGAAACAATGAGTCAACTGAGCAAAAATATATTTACCATAATTTCAGGGTTTGACACTAACCATATTAACCAGGGATCCCAAAGAAATCCCTAGTCAGTTACTCAGGTATTCCTCCTTAATGTTAAGGATTTTCTCTAATAAAAGATAGAACATTTGGATACAGATTTGCTGTCACCAACTGTAATAAACAAAGCTTGGCAATTTTCAGGGATCCTGACAGAATCCCTAGCTAAGAATCACTTGGATTCCTTCCAAGTTTTTGGGATCTTCAGAATCCCGGGACACTGTTAGTGTTGAACCCTAATTTCAGTCTGTCTCTATCGCCCCTTAAGTACCAAATCCACAAATTGTTCCTTCAATTTATAAATAGCAATTCAAACAGATTGTCTGCTATGACAGGAGCAGTAATTTCTTAACTCATTACAAACACCTAAAATCCAAAATATTTCCTAGGCAAAGCTGAATCTGAGCTGAATCGCCAATAAGTTTGAATTGTTGTGCATCTGATTCTCAGTAGAAATGTTTACATCATCTTATGTATGAGAATGATTTCAACAGTTTGTTTGTATTGGGAAAATGAAAAAATCAGGAAAATAAAAATCAAAGTCATATCAGAGTTGATGACTTTGAACGGCACCTTAATTAATAGTGGTGTTTCGCTTGTTGTTTTATATGCCATCTTGTTGTTTTATATGCCATCTTGTTGTTTTATATGCCATCTTGTTGTTTTATATGCCATCTTGTTGTTTTATATGCCATCTTGTTGTTTTATATGCCATCTTGTTGTTTTATGCCATCGTGCAAGTGAAGTAGAGTAAATGTGCAGGTACATAACCTGGGTTAAATAAAGTGTATGTTCTGTTCTGTTCTGTTCTGTTGTGTTCTGTTCTGTAATGGTAAGTTGGTAAATTTAAATTGAGGTCATTGAATGGTACTAAATATGACCCCATTGAGCAGGTGAAGTAAAATAAATGTGCATTCAAGCACATGTATTACCAAGTTCAGGTTACTGTGTCAAATCCTCAAGTACAAGTCCTGGAATGTAGCTCTCTCAACAATTTGTCTATGACAGATGACTGATGATGATAATTGTATTGCTGTACAGTTAACATGATTGGTTTTGTTGAGTGCCAATAACATTTCTAATTGTTTTTTATTGTAGGAATGTGACTTATTGCTTTCTACACCTGCATTTTATGTAATATTTTATACAGTCAATGATACTGGTATTTGTTGTTGCATCATAATATGTTGTTTTTTTCGTTGGGTAAAACGCAAAGCAACACATTGTATAGGTTATATCACTGTGGTCGGTCTATCTACTCACCATTTCTGGAAAGGCTAAATCTTTGAATTTTGCTGTTAACCGGTTACTAGGCACATACTTCTGTCAGTGATTGACAAGTGCCCTACATGATTTAGAATTAGTTGTAGGCAGGAGAATGGCTGTTGAAATTATTTCATGACCAAGCTCCATGAAAGTATGCTCAGCTTTGGAATTGAACTCTTCGATCAGTTCCACTTATTGAGCTAGCTGGGTGGCTGATACGTTCTCATACAGTGCCTTCCAAAAGTTCTCAGGCAAAATCCTGTTTTTATGCTAAACCTAAGATTCACATTTTTCCATGGAAAAAGAAACAATGAGTCAAATGATTATATTCCAAAATCAGCCCATGGAAATAAGTTATAAAAAATTTATATACTAGTACACAAGTACTTGAGTTTGTTGATAATTTTGAACATTACTATTAAACATAATGAAATCAGGCTAGTGGTCAAGAATATTTAAGGTGATGACTATTATTTAATTGTCAGTTTTCAAATGGAAAATTGGACCGTACAATTTATTTTCAATAACTATACATAAGTTCAACTAGTTGAAAGAAATATAAATAGCAATTTAATTATACATGTAATCATATGGCATACATTTTGTGACTTTTTACCATAATTATAACTAAAGTATGACCTTTATCAGGTTTTATGCAGCCTTCACGATAACTTTTTTTTAGGACTTGCCCCTTCGGGCAGACAACATGGATTTTCAACTTGCCCGAATCCATTTCAACTTGCCCGAAAATAAAGGATCATTTTTTTTTAATTTATGCTTTTAATCATCTTTATCTGTGTGTACAATTCATTCTTAAACAATAAAGACTCCTTTTCGTGTACGAAATGGACTTTGGTTTGATAATTTGTAGGAATTTGGCAATTAATCCATCTAAGTTAAACATTTTTTAAATTTGTATCGATATATGTGTAGTTTATTATATTAATGTTCATTCACAGTTAACAAAATCAATATTATCATTGGAGAAAAATAGTTACTGAACAATAAAGACTCCATTTCGTGTACGAAATGGACTTTGGTACAATACTTTGTAGGAATTTGGCAATAACAGGGCTTGCACTAGACTTTCAGACCAAGGGTCAATGACCCTTCAGTCAAAATTTTCAGGGGTCAAAATCAAATTTTCTGCATGAGATTATGTAAAACAACATTTACGTTATAGTTTCTGTCACATTTGACAAACAGACCCATATATAAAATCACATTCAGTATGGCAATGCCTTTGTTTAACTTAAATTTTGTAAAATTCACACAACATAGTGATTTTGTATCAAATTGTTAACTAAAAATATTTATTTTTCATTTAAATTGATCAGATCTTCTGGTTTAGCATGTTGCTTGCTGGTATTATGTTCATCAACAGAGATAAAAATCATAAAGGGTCATTTTAAAAATATGCTCAAAATGTCCTAAATTTTGACCTTTCTTTGTTTAAATATTTTCTTTAAAAATACTGTCTGCTATAAATATCATACCTTTTGTTAAATCATGCTTTTCATGTAGCAATACATAATATTTATTGTTTTTTTAGAGTCTAAAACACGATTTTAAATGATAGATTATGTAACGAATATTTTAAAATTTTCACATATTCAACCGATGTTTATTCTTGAATCGAAAAATTGAGGGAATTTCCCCTTACTTATTGCTAAATTAAGAAAATCTAAAAATCTAAATGATAAAACATAATTTAATGACAACGTAATTTGAACGATGTTTCATTTTATTGGCGATAGCGTCGGTCGCGAAAATGTATGACAGTACGAAAAGAAAATAATTCAATGTAAAATAATTTGTTTTTTTCACGATTATTTTGACGTGGAATTTAACGATTATTATTATCATTTAATCAGAGTCTATTATTGTTGTCAACTTTAATTGTCTTTAAAAAAAACATTTGCAAACTGGCTATTACGTCTATTTAAACTGCGTCACAACATCCTCATAATTAAAAACAATTATCAATTTAACGGCAAGCATACAAAAGCTTATCTACTTTAATCAATGCAATATCACAGTTTGTCACATGTTTGTTAATTGCAACAGTTTGATTACGTAAACAATCTTATCGGGCCGACATGTAGCACTATTGATTTTTTGAGCGGACGCCAATTGGTCTTTATAGGCGACAAAATACACAGGGGTGATCGATAAACAAAGGAGTTACTTGTTATCGGCTTTTGAAGCGTGTATACAAACTGCAACCCCCGCGTAGCGCGCATCGCTGATTGGTCGATTACATCAAATAGGCGGATGTAACATACGCTCCACTTGTTGTCAATCCGAGATCTTGAATCAACTATGACTCTAGAAGGCAAAATATACGCGGGTCAAATTGACGCACAAACGATTTTGATTGAGGATCAAAAAAGAGTATTTTGTAATTTCCGTGCGTATTTAATTCAACTTGCCCGATCGGGCAGACAGGTTTTAATTTTAACTTGCCCGCCGGCAATTTTACTTGTCCCGGGCTTCGGGCAAGTGGGTTATTTCGAAGACTGTTTTATGTCCGGACATTGGTTATTTCTCCCATTTGACTTTTAAATGACTTCTTTTCGCTGTCATTTTGTCTCATTTTACAAAAGATGACCATCAATGTGACTTCTAAATAAGGCCAATTTAAAGTGGTCATGTCCTGTTTGGAGTTGTACAAAATTTCTTGACCACTCATCCAGAAATCTTTAACATTCAATTTATTTTCTATTGAAGTATTCAGTTAATGAAACATTAATACCATTATGACCTCTGCCCAGTATTTTGACCATTACCGTAGTTAGTCTATTAGTTGAGTGTCAGGTATGGTATTGAAATTTTAGTGGCACAAAGTTAAGCTACTTGGTCAGGCATGAACAGTTATTAAATGGTTCTATCTGTTATGGATTTCGGTTTATCATTCTATGATGCACAGCTTTCGGATATTGTTGTGAATTGAGATAATCAAAATTATAATATGGAGCTTGATCTAAAATTCTTTGCTCACTTACTGGCTTTTTTACAGCTGACAAGCTCACAATACAGGTCATGGTCAAGTGACCTTTGCTATTGTAATATTCATAACTAAACCCACTATGAATCGTCCTTTCACAGCTTCTGTATAGTTCGTTTTTTCTCAACTGTCAAATCATGAATAATTTCACGGTGACTTCGTGTTCTTTGTCTAACACTTGTGATATTGGGATAGTGTGTAATCATTCACCTTGAAATTATTCAAACAGTTGAGAAAAAATGGACTATATTACACACTCATTGGCTTGTAAAATCTGATTTAAAAATATAAACTTCAAATTTCTTTTGCTATTTATTTTGTTTTGTCTATGTAAAATCTATGCATTGATTGATCGACACAAATGTCATCTGTCCCCTGTTCAATGTCAGTAGGTCCTGTGGGAGTGATCTATAAGATATATGTGCAAGAAAATTGTCAAAATTACTGATTTAGTATTTTTCTAACATAAATGAGGCATAATTTTACAATATTATTGTAGCAAAAAATTTTGTTCATGATTTTTACTTGAATGCTAAAAATTTTTCAATTGATAAGTAATGATTAGCTAATATAAATTGTTTTGGCTTGATTTCTACTAAAATGATTAAGATATATTTTTCACTTGCCCAAACCAAATGTTCGCTACCAATAACAAGTTTCCCGAACCAAAATATGAGTCTTATGGGACATAAGGACAACCTTTAATGTCAAGCTATGCATCTAGTCTTTTTTTAGGATAACTATGGTATTTTTGTTTTTTGGTATAGATTAAGTACAAAATCCATATTTTGTGATTTATATTTTGCTACATTTGTGTTATTAGCAGATGGTTAACTCGCAATTAGTGGCTAGGGTTAATGTTTGACATTTAAAAATCAAAGGTTTTTTTTATCAAGTATAGTATTTAACACTTCATCAGTTATGATAAATTATAGTAATGACTGACTTAGTGTTCCGATTTTGTGTACCGTGAAACATTATAATGTTGTATAGTTCACATCTTAGCTGTCGTTTTTTGTACAAAACCTTTTAAAACTTTCATTTCTGTTTTGTTTTACATGTTAATTCAGTAAAAACATTTAAGTGAATTTTTCTTTAAGAAAATTTTTTTTGAAAAGTGTTGATAAATTTATAATTAATTGTGGGAAAAATGTAATGTTGACACCCGAAATAGTGATAATTTCATAATTTTTACTTGGACAGTGAATATTTAGAGTAATCTTGGACTTTTAAATTTAATCATTTAATTTGTATGGAAGGTGGAAACATTGAAAAACATATTAAGGAATTATTCTTAATATAACAGCAGTTTATTCAAAGAAACAAGGGATTTTATGGAATTTTGAGCATTTCAAGGGGAAAGGGACTTAATGTATTTTTGAGTGTTTTTTGGGAAAACTTTACTACATATATTTTTGAGTGTTTTGAAGGAAAAACTTGACTTCATATATTTTTGAGTGTTTTGAGGGAAAAACTTGACTTCATGTATTTTTGAGTGTTTTATAGGAAAAAGTGACTTTATTAATTTTTGAGCATTTCTAGGGGAAAAGTGACTTAATGTATTTCTGAGTGCTTTATATTTACATAATTTATTCGTAAAGTGAATAATATTATGAATAATTTTGGACTGTTGTGATGTTTAAATTGTCAACCTAGATGTATACATATACAGATTTATATTATGACAATTTTAGCTTAATGAGAATTTATTATTAACTCTTAAACAAGTCTGTGTTACGTTTTTTTACGTTTTCCGTAGTGCATTAGAAGCGATTCTTGAAATTTTGTTAGTTTTATATTGGATTTGTTCTTGTAATGATGATCTGAAGCTCTTCAATTCTTGGAGGAAAGATTGTGTTATATAAATCTTAAGTGTTTATCTTGCATTTATCCTTAAAGCTGTATATATTATATATATATATATGTGTGTGTAGGGGTGTGTGCGTATGTGAAACTGTGAATCTTCCGCGTTAGTTTTGTTCAGAGACGGTACTGGTATTTTCTGGGATTTAGTTTTTGAATTTTTTCGGTTGGAGGATAGATTTCTGTGACTTGCTGCTAGCATGAAGGTAAAACCTTTTTGTATGATATAATATTTTATTTTGTTTAGTGAGAACTAAAATTGTATCTCAGTTTGATCTTTATTATAAATTTTAAGTATTTTTTTGTCTCGTTTTATCTGAAGAGGTAAAGGAGAATGGAGAGGGGGGAGATTTTCATTGGTTTGAATTGTCTGAAGGCTTGTACAGATTTCATTTGGAATTCAAAATTTATGGGTTGTTTACAAACAACAGCTAGGAATATTTTTAAGGACAGATTTGCTTACACTGTAACTTATTTTATTAGAACATATTATTTCATAGTTTCTGCAACTAGAATACAGTGTTTCATATGCTGAACATGGAATCTCAGATTTGTTACTAAGAGTATGGTCGTTCAACTCCATTTGTAGTCAGTAACTGTTGTCAGCTTCTTGTGAAACTAGGCAAGCAAGATCTGGAAAAAAGAGCAAAAACGTTGGTTAGATATACTGTAAACTGTACATAGTATATATATGCAACAAAGTAGAAACCAGAATTCAAAATTTTGGACTTTTCCATCTGGTGCAGAGTGTTAAGTAAGCATTATTGCTCCAAATCATGGGTTACACTGTTTATCTTATTGTTTTAATCGTAACAATGCATGTCTGTTTGTACCGCATGTAAAACCCAATGAATTTGAATTACTGGATGAGGTCTATTGTTAATAGATGATGAAATGTTATGCGTAAATTGAACAAAAAACAGACCGAAGAAAACTTTTATTATTTCATTGATTTCAAACTTTCTTTTGAAAATGTTACATCTTTTACCAGTCTCAGTGATTTCGTTTGCTTGTCTGATTACATAAGAAAATAACATGAAATTTGCATTATATAAAACATGGATTTTATGTATGGTGCCCTTCAAATGTTCCTGGACAAATGAAATTTTGAGAAAAAAACTTATCAAGCATATTGCAAGAAGTTCTAACTAAAATAAAGGCGTTTTCATGTTACATAGTTTGAGTCATGTTGGTAAACTAATTGATGTTGGTTACAGACATTCCGAAAAGTGTTTTGACATTACTAGACATTCAGTCCAGGTCGGACCTGACCGGTAATATTCCAGTCGGTCCAGTAAAAAGTTTGTCATAGCTGGTCTGAATGTCCTTATTACCAATCGAATGGCACCAGTTGGTTAAATTCTTGTAACTTAAGCTTAAATTGAATGAACAATGGAAAAACTTACGTTTCGCTACTTTTATTTTGCAAAGGAAAGATTTTTCCAATGAAATATAAAATATTGCCATATACTGGTCAGATAAATTTGTACTGCAGTATGTATTGCTGCAGCTGCGTATTGCAATTTATCTTACCTCGTACAGAATACTCGTTTTTCATTGGCCGAGAGCGGTCACGTGCTGACCATGTATTATCCCATATTAGGTCAGTAGATTCTAATATCCAGTCAGTAACAAAATTTATAAATGATAGCGCTGACGAAACCTTATTTTGGGGGTACTCGGTAAGATAAATTCGTTACACAGTCAGTTACTGACCGGATACGGTGTGATACCGGGTCAGTGAATAAATATTGGGCTCGAGCTACGCTCTCACCCAATATTAATTTACTGACCCGGTATCACACCGTATCCGGTCAGTAACTGACTGTGTAACTAATAATACCGGTATACCAGTATATCATGACAGCTCTAATTTTGACATTGTTCAGATGACTCTATGTAGAGCTGTCTTTGATTGGGCTCTTAGTATATCATTGTTCTATCAATAGTTAAATATAGTATTATGTTGTTAATATGTTGCAACATATGAATAGTTACTTTGTATGCTATTAAAATTTGGAGTCAAATAATGTGTGTGGTTTTTTCATTTTGTGAGTAAATGAAATTAACTGGCAAAAATTTGTAAGTCCAATTTTTGGTTAATTTCGAGCCCTGCATAAAAGCATGACTTTTATGAGGACTGTTGTAGGGCACTGTATTAGCATAAAAAATGACATCACAAAATACAGAAAAACATAAGAGAAGTTGTTTTAAAATGTCTCAAACAAAAGTTTTAATGTCTTTTGTTATGGTTAGATATAAAATATTATGGTGACTGAATTCTTATGAACTAAATGTTGATGTACGGTTGAAAATGTTAGCTTTTTTATTTTGTGAATTCTAAACAGCCATAATATTGTATTTGTGGTATTTATGCCTTAAGGTCATGGAAATTAACACAAAAAATACATTAGTTTTACATTTTTGTGGTTTGATGGCAGATCGAGAGGGGTTTAGTCCAAGATGGGGTTGGGGAAGGGGTTGTCCTGGTGGATTGAGAGGGGTTAGTCCACCGAGGGAGGGGTGATTGTCTTAGGGGTTTGAGAGGGGGTAGTCCAAGATGGAGTAGGGGAGAGGTTGTCTTGGGGTTTTTAGAGGGGCTAGTCCAGGATGGGGTGGGAGAGGGGTTGTCTTGATGGATTGAGTGAGGGTTAGTCCATGGAAGAGGGGTGGGGGAGGGGTTGTAATGGTGGACTGAGGGGGGTTAGTCCAAGATGGGGTGGGGGAGGGGTTGTTATGGTTGATTGAGAGGGTTTCGTTGAAGAGGGGGGTAGGAGGGTTGTGCGTCCAAACTTTATTGGAAATTTTCATTATATATTTCTTGTACCACCATGCTGTTTAATGTCTGAAAAGATCTTATCCAAAATTCATGTGCTCATAATTAGATATTGTACAGATGCTGTACCCTGTTGTTTTCCTCTCATCTTTGCCATTTTGCTTCTCCCTATGCAGAAAAAGTTACATTGAAGCATCAACTCTCTGATGGCCCCTGCCCTTTTTTGCCTCCTTGTCCTGGATTTCTACATAAATCACATGTCTATTGAAAGAAGCATTGATTTGCTCCACACCTGGATAGCTTGAATATTATTATTATGACTACAATTGAGGGATTTTTATAAATAAAGTCAAGGTTTATTTTGTTGTCAACTTGGTTGCTTGACCTCGGCTAAACCTTTGCCCGTTTTGTGACTGACAGAATTAATAATATTGTTTATTATCATACTGTCAGGGTTTGTCATCTTGAATGATATAAGTTACTCCTACACTAAACTTTCCTTCTGGTCTGACCTAGTTTTTTAGTAAATAAATCCTCCTGGATAACTTGTTTATTAGTAAATAAGTCCTCCTGGATGACCTATTTTATTAGTAAATAACTTCTCCTGGCAGGCCTATTTTATATGTAAATAAATCCTCTTGGTTGACCTATTTTATATGTAAATAAATCCTCATCCACTGACCTATTTTTAAGTAAATAAATCCTTGATGATTTATTTTATAAGTAAATAAATCCTGGCTGACCTATTTTATATGTAAATAAATCCTGTGTCGTTAACAATTGCGTTAAAGTTTTCAATTTAGCATATATCTCTGCCATTTATTGTCAGATCTTTATGAAACTTCATACAATGATTACATACCATGTGATGAACATAATTAGAACTCACAACTCTACCTGGCTTTATTATGGATTATTTCCCTTAGTAATTTTTGCGTTAATGTGGTTTCCACATTACATTTCTTGTTTATGTAAATAAATCCTTTTTGATGACCTAATTTCTGAGTGAATAATTCCTCTAGTGGGACCATCTAACTAGAACCCAGGGTTTGAAATTAATTCCATGGACAAAAAACTTGATTTCCTTAGTGCTCAGTACTGGGGAAATGGAAGTGGACTTGAGAGTGATTGATCCAAGTTGTAGGAACTTAATTATTTAATAACGGTTGTAAAACTCTGTGATTTATTTTTATGTATTTTTTTGGGTTTAATGCCATGTCAACACAATTTTGGTCATTTATGGCATCCTGTGCAACTTACCTAGCTTTCCTGGACCCTTGTCTATAACCAGTACTCACCTAACCTTCCACAAGGCCAGAAACTTCTCCATATATCATAATAATGGAGGAAAATTGACATTATTGTCAAATTTTTATGGAACAGTATAACCTCCGGGGTGGGATTCAAACCCGTACCCCTTTCAGTACACGAAATTCCAAATCCCTCAGATACTGACTATCGACCGGGGTTTAAAAAACAAACTCTGTGAGTTGTTGTATGTCCATAGATTATAAAAGACACGATGATATTGGATTCTTGAGATCATCTTGTTCCAGACAGATCAATGATCTTCTGTCATCTAGTAATAAGATTTATAAAAATGTCGTCTGCTACGTTAGTGAGGAAATCATTTATTCATCTCAATGTTGACAGAACTTTCTAGTCATCTTAACATAGTGTGGTTGAAGAATGTTTGCATGGGTGAAAGTTTTCTGGACTGGGCTTCTGGTTCAGGACTTTCGTAATCTCATATAGGGTTATTTTCTTCTGTTTTATTTCCTGAAATTTAGAAAATACAGTGGATCTTGTGTTAAGCGACCATCCAAGGGAGAGACAAAAAGTGGTCGTTTAAGACAATGGTCTCTTAAGACAAATGTTGATTACCGACCTTGAAGCCGTTCTGACAATCTAAAATTTGTCATTTTCATAGAACATTTTCTGTCAACGGGACGATTTTAACTGCATGGGCTTTTATTTAAATGTCGTCAAATGCATACAAATAATGGGCAAATCGATTTTTCTTTTTTCAAAACATCCTAAATTCAGCTTCAAATTGCAATGATTTATTTCAATTAAGTGAAACTTATGTTTAAATAACGATTGCGAAATGGACGTTTTTGTTTACGTACATGTTAAAATCCGTTATTCCCGGACATTTTCGCCATAAAAACAACCAATATTTAGGTCATCAGAGTAAAGGCTGTTACAGTTAAAACTGAAATTCACACAATCTATAAGAATTAATTGTGATAATTGTCCAACACGCCAGCTAATTCTTTGTTCTAACGAGCCCTGCAAACTACATGCGTAAAAATGTTGACCTCGTTTGATATTAGAACGTGACACTATTTTCGGAAAACGTGTCTATAATGTCCTCAATATTGACCTTTCTTTGTTTGAATTTACAAATTTATTCTGTTACGTATTTTTTTAATGAATATTACTTTACACGTTCTATGCACATATTAAAAGGCAAATTTGCAGACTTGAAATGTGTAAGAAAACAATAACTCTCCACGCTGATTGAATGATAAGAACGGATGTTTTAATTGACCCTGATATGGGGCTAATTGTCCAATGTGTATTAACATATTAGTGTCACTTAGTTGATTGTTCCCACTTACCCCTTTATCTTACAGTATTTATGACTGTCAATTATTGATTTTTAGAGCCTGACATACGACTTTATAGGTGATAGACATTGAGACGACGTACTCCCGGTGTATATTTCTAATTACCGATTTTTATCGATTTTCGCCAAATACTATTTATTTGAGCCGGTCGTTTAACACAAATAAGTCAGTCAGTTTCGGCCAAAACCAGTGGCCGCTGGTCGCGTTAGACAAAAGTCGCTTAAGGCAAAGATTTAAAGAGTTAAAATGGTCTGTGGGAACTCAGAGTGGTAGCTTAGTGCAAATGGTCGCTTAGGAGACGTGGTCGCTTATGCAAGATTAACTGTATATGAATTTCAGGACTTTGAACATTTTTGAACTTTGCAATTGCAAAGACAGTCTTTATAGCAGAACTTTATTTTAATCTGAATATTACTGAATCTACTTTAAATTTTACTTGGTGGAACCAAATGTTTTCTTGCCCGCACAAATGGAACTCACAACAAAATTTTAGTATTATAAATACATTCTGGTTGCCCAGTCTGAAGACTTGTTGTCCCAACTGAAAAGTAGGTTGTCACTGGCAATTTGAAGGCCGTTAATGTGAAGATTATCAGGGAACTCAATTCATGTAGTAATTAGTTTTTATTTTTGTTTGTTGTTGGGTTTAAAGCCATAGTTACATTGTATAGGGTAATAGGTCATATAACGGCGGACAGTCAACCTTCTCACTCCTTGAAAGGCTAAATCTCTGGATTTAGAGGTTAACCAACTACTAAGTGCATACTTTCATCAGTGACTGACAACTGCCCTACATAATCAAGAATCATTGGTAGAAGGGAGAATAGACGTAAAAATTATTTCATTATTATTTCCACAAAAGTATATCCCTCCTGGGAATCGAACACAGGACCCTTGATCAGTAGTCTTGCATGCTACCAACTGAGCTAGCCGGGCGGCTTTTCAGTTTTTATGAATCTCAATATTGATAAAAAAAACCATGAAGGACAAAAATTTCAATGCTGACAAAACCTTATAAGTTATATTCATTGCGCATGTTTATGGTCTTATTGATATAGATTAAGTCTTTGAATCTCCTGATTTTCTTTCTATGTAGTTCCAGACATTAAATTTGCATAAATTGTTCAGACCGAAATAAGGTGTTGATATTTTGAAGTCTCTTATGTTTATATAGACAGAAGTAAATGAAATTATCACAATTTATCTGGAAGTTGCATGACAACATCTTGTATTCATTTATATTGTATTGATGGTGGGATTTATATTTATGGTGCTTTAAGATGCTTTTCAACCAATCATCACCTTTAATTTAAAGCACTAGCTTGATTTTAGTAAGTAAGTGTACAGGGGCGTATCCAGGATTTTTTCTAAGGGGGGGTCCAAACTTTTCTAGGGGGTGTTCGAACCTTGAACCACAACCACATTATACACAATTTGTGACTAGTAAATATTAATTTGAGCTAGTCCAAATCTATTTCTACCTGTCCAGGGCTTTCAGACCAGTGCTGTTTAGGCAATGACTACAGACATAAAATTTTACTTAAAATCTTTGGAAAATATCTTGGATGAAATATTGCATTTGTTTATAGAAATTTATTTTCATCTTGTCCTGAAATATTGATTAAACAGCAGTCACTTTATTGTCTGGACTGACACGACTCTTTTATACTCCAACAAGTCTCCTACAATTTGTTTTAAATGGAATATTGGATTTCTATAAATATTATATTGTACAGATATTTTTATGTTGAAAACCTTACAATGGATCAACATAATACTAGTCTTAGAAAGGGGCTTTTTTCCTTATATAACAGGGGCTGTTTACTGGTGCCTTCCCCTTCTGAAATTTCTTTAAAATCATGCAGTTTTCCCAAAATTTGGAGTTTACCTTTGATTTTTTTGTTCTCTTATGTATGAAATTGGAATATAATTACCCCAAATGTTCTACATAAAGATATGCCCCTGGCCCCTTCCCCAATTACTGAAAAAGGCCCTGGTCTCAATCTTCAATTATTATCATGAAGTTAGACTGAGTTTTACACTGACATATGAATATGGTTTGTGAAATCCCTGATCAGATGTCGTTTACCCTTTAGGGAACTGTGTACATGTGACATGCAATAATAAAATGCTCTGTGAAAATCATTAATGACATCATGAGTCATGACCTCATCACTGCAATTGAATTTAAAACTTTGTTATATGTCTGTAGCAACACCATGTATGGGTCATATCTATTGCGATGAGTCAACATACTCACTCTTCCTGAGAAAGCTAAACTTTTTTAGATTTAGCTGTTATTTAGCTGTAAACCAGTTACATACTATGCTTGAACTTCCATCAATGACTGACAACTGTCCTACATGATCAAGAATCAGTGGTAGGAGAGAGAATGATGGAAGCAATTACATCATCACCAAACTCTATGAATGTATGCCCCTCCCAGGAATCAAACCTACAAACTTTGATCAGTAGTCAGGAGTGCTTCATACTGAGCTTGCTGGGCACTTCTGAACTAACTACCGTAAAACAAGTCAACAAGCAAGATTGAAACAACTCAATAACATAATGATAATATAGTGATATAATAGTATGATAAAAGACAAATGTAACAATAATAAAACAATAAAAGAGATATATTTAGAAACTATAGACAATTATCAGTCAGACAAATGTTCAATAACAATGCGTGGGTTATGATAAAATATATGTTTTAAACAATTGGCCTAATATTATGAAGAAACAGTGATCTAGTGGTAAGACCCATGCAGACAATGCTTAGGGATTCAGAGGGTTCAAGTACAATGGAAGGAAGCTGTAATATGTACTACTTCTGGTATTATATTTTTATGTGTATATCACGGATTTAGTGCAAAATGGTTGTAACTCACTATTTTCTTATATTGAGTTACGACTGTTTTGCGCTAAACCTGTACAAATGGATAAAAATTGATTGAGTGGAGCCAATTTTACAAAATTGTGTGTCATTGCTATACTATTCCCTATATATTTCCCTTATTTACCCTTCCCATATCTTTGTGATGTACACCCTAAGGTATTTTGAAGAACTGAACATTGGCCTTCAAAACTAGTTTTGCACTGACACATTGCTTATTATTATTATTATATACCGCATTTGTATAGCGCTCTTTTCATATTGAATAAATGTTCAAAAGCACTTCACAATCATATGCATAATTAGGAAAAACGAGTTTAAATGAAAATGAAAATGATTAAGAAATGATAAAATATAAAAAACATAAACTGAAGAATAATATAAAACTAAGAATTTGTGATGAATAATGTGCTCATAGTAGTTTAAAAACCACAACAACAAAACCAGTGAATTTTCAAACTGTAAAAAAAAATTGTGAATAATAGATAATGGATTGTTAGTAGGACGGCAGCCAAATGGTCGATGGGGAATCAGGCCAAATGATTTTGGCATATTATGCTCATTACAACACATCAATATTACCTGAGTATTCAGTGCCAACCATAAGTTCTTGGACAAATGAAATTTTAAGAAAAACTGATTATGCCTCATTATGTGAATAGGTCTAACCTAAAAACAGGATTTCTTCTATGGACTTTTGGAGGGCACTGTATGTCATTACGTATCAATTACAATTAATATCGCTGATGTAATACATTTTTTTCAATTAAGCTAATATAGTTAGTTCTATTGTCAGCTAGGGGTCTATGACATTCAGATAGAGCTAGGCTCTTTGACTGAAAGGTCTCATTGCCAATGACTGATGGTGTTTTGGTTCTATAACTGAAAGTGCTATTGTCTATTACTGATGATGGTGTAAACAAGTACAATCATATTAAATTGAGACAAATAAATAAAGATGAATGGCGACTAGTTGTTATTTGACCCATTGATAGGTCATAAAATAAAGAAGGATGTAGACTAGTTTTGAATCGACCCATTGTTGGGTCATTGTGTGTTTGATTCCTTGGAGGATTATCCTCCTAGAATCATATTCCATCATCTCTCCAAGTTTTCTATTTAATTATCTATTTTTAGACACAGTTTTACACCATGGCAGTGCATTCGTTTATTGAAAATTCTCCCATTTTCTCTATTAAATGCATTATCTCAGATGGGTGGCTAGACACATGTTGGTGTTATTCTTTAACTGCATTTACTGTGACATCAGTGATAATGTCCCTTGTTTTTTTCACAATGCAGTGAAGATAGATCAAGCAGCGGTGTAGTTAAGATCGATTCGTGTGATCACTCTACAAATTGGAGTTGATCGTTCACGGTCTATACTTAAACTGTTGCTTTTTTACTAGCGTTTTTATATCGTTTGACACGGACTGTAATAAATGAATGCATTGTTATTTTATAATAAAGAACTTGTGATTGTTCATTATTTCTTGTTTGACATTCATCAATTCTTCTTTCAATTTTTTACTTGCATTCTTCATTAGGTTAATATAATTACTAGTTGTGTATTGTGAGTTAGTGCTCGAAGGATTATTTCAATATTATTGAAGCATAATGAAGGTGAGATTTATTTTGATGTTTAGAAATTGATTTCTTATGATCTAGTGTTAAGAACTGATTATTGCAGCGCTCTAAACATTTTGATTTGAATTTTTGTATGGAAAAAATATTCTGGATTCTAGTCAGCATTTTATTTAGCAGTTATCAAGGGTTGACTGAACTATAAATAAAAGTTAAGAAATACTCTAACCAAAAATTGCAATCAAAAAATCATCTCATGCTACAGCTATGCTATGGTTACATTGTTTTAAAGTTCAGGAATAGTAGTTTTGTTAGTTTGTTTATAATAGTGACATTTCAACTTATCACAAAAATGTTCTCGTGCAAATATCATTTCTAATGCATTTTCACCCAAGTTTCATGCTTTATGAATGGTTATGCAATTACAAGAAGCAATTTCGAAAGTGTTCTACTCTTCACAGGCATTGGTTTGTCAGGGTATATAATTAAGTTGATTATCTTAGATAGCTGCACAATGAGCAGTAGTCCAGTGGTAGGACGCGCGCTTAGGGATCGAGAGGTCCCAGGTTTGAACACCACCAGGGGCACTGCTTATTTACTTGAGCAAGAAATTTACCTGCGATTGCTTCACTCCACCCAGGTGTGAATGGGTACCTGTGAGGGTGGTGTTATTCCATTGCTCCAAAGTGTTGGCTGCACTAAGCGGAGATAGATAGATACCAGTAGCCCAGTGACCAGGGGTAATAGCTGTAAAGTCGGTGAACGTGCATAAGTATGAAACTTAAGACTATAAAATGCAATTACAAGATTATCTACTGAATCTCTTCATGCAGTCCAGTTTTGCACTCGACTGATTTATTATGTTATTAGTGAAGGGCAAAATTACAGCCTGACTTAACATAATATAATATGTAATTTTTTATTAGCCCAAAAATCATATTTATCTAGTCTTGGTCATCATGCTAATGTGTTAAGACAATGTCTAATGCAATCTTACCACAATGTTACCAAAGTTTGTGATTTGGGTTTGGAAATCTTTTGTTTTTACCATACCCTGCATTCAGCCATTATTTTATTCTGTGTCCCAAACTTACATTATTGGACATGTTATGATGATAGTTCCACAGTATAGCTTTGCCTCTGCTTTAAATATTTAGTCTACATTTCTTATTAAAATTGGCAGGTCTCTGAAAATTGTACAAAAGTACAACGAAGTAACAGTTTTGTTATTTACTCCCTGTATGAAGATAATGTCTAAGTTTAGCTTTGTCTCTGCATTAAATACTAAGTCTTGTTAAAATTGGAAGAGATCAGAAATTGTACAAAAGTACAGCAAACTAACAGTTTTGTTATTTTCTCCCTGCATGGAGATAATGCCTAAGTTTAGCTTTGCCTCTGCTTTAAATACTTGTTAGAATTGGCAGAACTGGGTAATTGTTCAAAAGTACAGCAAACTAACAGTTTTGTTATTTTCTCCCTGTATGGAGATAAGGCCACAACAAATTGATCATATGTTCTATGGATTCGCTTGCACCTTAATTTTGACGGTTATTACAAAAAATTATTTTTATTTCCTCGCTTACTCATAAAAATTTGGTCAAACCGCTATATAAAGCAACTGAATCAAGATTTTTTAAATTTTTGTTTCTTCGCTCGCTCGCCCCATTTTTTTCTAGAAAAATCCGTAGAACATATCATCAACTTGTTGTGGCCTAATGCCTAAGTTTAGCTTTGTCTTTGCTTTAAATACTTGTTAAAGTTGGCAGAGCTCAGAAATTGTGCAACAGTTTTGTTATTTTCTCACTTTATTTAAGGAAGTCTTGTATTTCCATCTAAAACTGTCTGCAGACATATACTTGATGCACCAGTCTGACATTGTCTATGTGTCTGATATAGATTTAGGATTTTGTCTACATTATCAAACTTTTGACGTATAAAAACTTTGTCTGATATTTTTTATTGTTTTGTAATATTTGGCACTAACTTGTGATAACCTATATCTTACAATAGTAATGAACATTGCAGATTTTGCACTTTGCAGTCTGAAAGTAAATGTTTTCCATATAGCTTTCAAGTTGTCATTCTGCTCCCCAAATTTGAATTTTCTGCATTCTGTGTTTGGGGCAGGAGAAAGCATGGAATGACTATTTTTTCGTATTTTTTTTTCAAAATAAAAATGAATTTTGCCACTTAGACAGGAATGAGAATCATGACCGTGCCGTTTCATGTTTTTATAAATAGTTTGCGTAAGTTACGATATCGGTATACTACTACTTGGATATGTCAGTCATTAAGAATTTCCTTTGCATGAACATTTTCGAAACTTTTTTCTTATATTTTGTGTAAAGGGCTAGTTGACCAGTCTAATAATGTCATGACAGCCCGCCTGCAATAGAAGTTGACTGACTGCCGTGATATGACCCATACAATGGGTTGCTATGGCTTTAAACTGGGTAAAAACAACACACAATATAAAAACAAAATTAAATTATTCTCAAAAATTTATTAACATTAATTTGCCATATTGCTCAGAGATGCTTCTAGGTTACATACCGACCATCTGGTGTCAACTGTTGAACTTCATCAAAGGAAACAAAGAACAGTCCTCATTCTATGCAATCTGTTATGTTACCAGGGTGATAAGTTGATGTAAAAAACAACAAAATCAAGCAATCTGTGAAAACAATAAAAGTTATGATGTTAGAATTATTGCCAAGTTTTCTGAATTTCGATGATAATTTTTATGACTTAGGCTCTCATTAGAATATTGTTTGTTGCTGCTTCTGATGTGACTTTTTCTAGGGAGTTTGATTTGAGGTAATTTTGTAGTGTTGAAATTAAAAGGGAATGGGTTACAATGACCTTTGACCCTGACCTTCAATTGCAGCTTTAAGAACATCTATAGGTAATTTAAGCTAGAGGTTTGAGATTCAATGATCATAATTTATGATCTTATTTAGAAGCAGTGGTCCAGTGGTAGGATGTACGCTTAGGAATAGAGAAGTTCCATGTTTAAAACCCCACCAGGATCATTGCTGAATTCATTGAGCAAGAAATCTAACTTCAGTTGTTCCACTCCACCCAGGTGAAAATGGATAATGTAAGGGATCAACTGCTTTAAGGTGATTTCAATGATAAGAGGTCATCATACAAAATTGTAAAGTGGGCTGAATATGTATTTATAAGCAGAGCCACACTTTAATTAATTTTTTTATGGAATGGTCAAATGAAATCCTCCATGTTGAACTCCAGTCTAGCCTGTCTGTGCACCTTTATACAAAAAATCTTACGAAAAAAGTTATTGTAAGTCAAATTCATAATTTTGCAGTTCTAAGACAAAAGTACATTAAACATAACTATGATATGATACACAAAAGGTACACTAAATTCTACATTATTTAATATTTGGAATTGATTGGCCAAAATATGACAGTATTATTAATATTTCTTGCATTTGACTTACGATGATTTTTATCGTAAGATTTTTTGTAAAAATCACCTCTGTTTTAAAGAACTGTTTGTTTTTTTGTTTTTTTTTACCGTCGTATTCAACTCATATATAGGTTATATATAGGACAGCTTCCTTCTATAGGTTTCCTGGACACTTTTCTCTCATCATTACTAACTTACCCTACCACGAGGCCAACAACTTATGTATCGGGTATGACCTGCCGCGACCCGGTTTCGAACCCGCAATCTCCGGATTCGAAGTCAGACATGCTAACCACTAAGCCACGGCCACTGTTTCAAAGGACTGTAAACAAAATTAATATGATATTTAATATTGGCCTCCAAGGTGTTATTTTTTGTCAGAGTAACCTGTGGGAATGTCTACTTGCTTGATGTGATGTAGTAAACTTGACTGTACAAGCTAGTTACAAGACTGATGTAAATACTATATCAATGTAGATAGAGTTAGCCCAATATTGTATCCAGATTTTATCATAATATACATTACGAGGTTAAAGCATTATTAACCTTTTTATTGTTATCATCAATTAATTGTTATGTACTAGATCTGAGGGGTTTTTACTCAGGTGTTATAATGGTTCGTTTATTGCCTGGTGTTTTTATGCCAAGGTAAATTATCTTCACTTTCTTACTGAAATTCACATCAATTGTAGTCCACAGTTTTTTTTTATTCTAGACTTTGTGTGTTTATAATATTATAGTTTTGAGATTTAAATGGTTTTAACTTGTGAGTCTGCCTATTTTATGAAATTATTATTTTTTATTGTACTGCAATTATCCCCTTAGAATTTGTAGAGCATTATCCCCATTAGTATGTTCTATAGAAAAGGGCATAATTATTAACTATCCCTTGAGTGAGTGAATGAAAACATTTAATTTAACTGGCCCAAATCATTTTGCCTTTGTCCTGGGCTTCAAACTTGTAGGTTTAGGCCATGACTGGTAGAGCTGTCACGATATACCGGTATATTGCAATACGCAGCTGCGGCAATATGTTCTGCGGTCCGATTTTAATATACAGGTATTTAGCAATATCATTGAAAAATTCTTCCCTTTGCGAAATTAAAGTAGCGAAATGTCAGTTTTTCCATTGTTCATTCCATGTAACCTTAAGTTACAAGAATTGAATTGATTAAAAGCCCCCAATGTATCGTGGTACATACTGTATAGCGGGTATTATCTGCAGGGGTTTTATTTTGGCTTTATTGGCGGAAAATGAAAATGCGCCAAATATAAACACCGCGAATACAAACCTCCGCAGTATTAAGTCGCCGCCATATTGTTTACTAAGGGACATTACTCTTAATAAAGTTTGTATTCATTAAAATGTGCATGTATTATCCCCCCTAAAAATCAAGAATTATGTAGTGAATTAGGTGAGATTTATTATGTAAATGAACAAAATTTAGTATTTTGAATAACACAAAGGAATTGATTCAAGTTATGTATGTAGCAAACGAAAATACAGTCAGACAACGCAGTCATTCTAACAATTAGACGACAGGTTCCATCAAATCGGTTACGAAACTCGACGACGCTGCCGCCATTTTGTTTACTTTATGTCGGTCATTTCCGAATCTTCACGAGTTTAGCTCAAACATTTAACAAATTGAGTAAAAAGAGTGCAGTTAGTGTTTATGTAGCTTATTATTTATTGATATTCAAAAGAAAACTATTGTCAAATTTTGACAACGCTTTACAGTCTTCACGAATGAATTTTGAAAGCGCAAGACATTCGGTCTGGTAAACGACAAAATTTTACCAGACCGAAAAGACTTTTACCGGACCGAAGGCTTACCAATCATATTATGTTTTTATATGTTATTTTAGACTGTACTGCTTATGTTTCTACCTCATATATGATATTATTATATAATAAACATTGAATAAAGAATTGCTTGACTTACTTGCAACTGCAAGTTTTATGTTCGATTATGCATTTTTAGTAATATTGCTATTGAAATTTCCACCAGACAGTCGGTCTTGTGATCCGTATATTTTAACCGGACCATCAGTGTTTTAGACGGACTCGGTCTTCGGTCTGGTGGCTAAATTCGAAGACTGCTTTATAATTGATTTTGTCTGTTTAAAGTCTCCACTAGGTGCGTTGATTATACATTGTTTGTGACAAGCTGTTAATTTTTAAATTTGTTGGACTTTGACCAATGGATTCAGGTAAATTGGTGATTTTTAAGGAGTGTGTGGCCGAAAACTTTAATACCGATAATTTTTAACCAAGACAAAGACGTTATCCACGACTATTAACAAACATGCGAAAAATTTGATTGTTCATTACAACAAATTGTTATTATTATAAGACTCTCGCGGGTGGGCTTACTTATGCAATTTGTCGAACGATCAATCAAACTTAGCGGCACCAAGGTAATATTTTTAACTAAAACATTCACATTTAATGGCGATTCTTATCACATGATTAAACTAGTCCCGTCAACACATCGTCATAGAAATAGATAATCTGCTGTGTAAGCGTTGGTTTTTCACACGTCCGCTCATATTGTGCAACTTTGGTGACACTTAGTTAATTCAAAAATTTGAAAAGTCATGGTCGGTAGTGACCGCTTATACAGGTAAATTGACCTTTTTATTGGAAATGACAGAGTTATGTACCTTTGACCATCTTTCACCGGGAGGTTTAAAATTGGTGCTCAGAGTAATTTCCGCCAATATTTAGCATCGCCAATACAAAACTCTCTTGTTTACGCGAAATTTTTGCCCCGCAGAAATAACCCGCTCTACAGTATCGCGATACGATGTCAGCGTATTGCAGTATATAGCGATACATTTCTGGTGTATCGTGACAGCCCTAATGACTGGTACTGTCTGAATATTTTACCCATTTTGTACATAACATAGTAAATAGGGCTTGGTGCTTTAGAAAATATATTCCTCTTACTATATAATACAATAAATTGTGCTGATGCTTGGCAAAATATAAGACAATGACTGTCAAGGAAAACATAAAAGTATGGAAATGTTATGACATATTATGAGTGATGGTCTTGTGTTGTGAGGCTATATATTTATAGATTTATGAAACAATTAATTACAATCTGTATTTATGTAATCAATCATTCTGGTGTTCACTCTTCCCGGTCTACTACTTGTACACTATAACATGGTGATGGATTTAGGTTTTAATAAGTTCGGTGTGCTCAACTGAGCTCTGAAAACAAATTTTGCTGAGTTGTGTAGCCTCCATTGAAAATATCATTTTCTGAGCTCACAGGTTGAAATAAAAATCAATCTTACTCTTAAGTTGCTGAGTATTAAGTTCCTTAAATGCTTTTTCTGTGTCCTGTTAAAGATATTAAAAGTTCTCATTTCTCCTCTTAGGTAACGTCATTTATTTTTTAGCCAGATTTTTTAACTAAAAAATTCGGCTAATAGTTTGGCGAAACACGGGTGGGTGGGCGGTTGGGGGGGGCGGCGGTCTGGCGTCCTGTGTCGTTAACAATTGCGTTTCAGTTTTTCTTTTCCATATACAGTAAAACTTGGTTATAACATACTCGGTTATAACATACACTCGGTTACAACATACCATTTTTCCTGGCCCATTCTTCATATTTTGTATGTAACATACTTCGTATGCTATATGGATATAACATACCTCGGTTATAACATACCTTTTTTCTTTGGCCCAGCGAGTATGTTATTACCAAGTTTTACTGTATAGCTGCCATTTATGGTCAGATCTTTATGAAACTTCATACAATGATAACATACCATGTGATGAACAGAATAAGATAGTAACCACAACTCTACCTGTCTTTATTATGGATTATTTCCCTTTGTATTTTTTTCGTTAAAGTTTTTAAATCCCGCTTTAATGTGGTTTCCACGTTACATTTCTTGTTTAATAATGAATCGAATCGAAAAATTGAATCTGTAGAAAAAATATGGAATCACATTGAATCGACTTTCCTGTGAATCATTGCAGCCCTGATACCAGGGTAGAAGTTAGTGGAAGCATTAACCTATATCATTATCAGAAGACAGTAAGATTGATGCGAGGATTTATGGGTCATTACTTACTGACATTGTATATAATAATACTATAGTTATGTTTAGATATTAGATAGTCTTGTTTTACTGCCAGAACTACTTTGTATCTGAAGGCATTCTAGTCATAAATTTACTTTCTATGACAGGTAAAAACTGGCCTGTTAAACCGGGAGGTATAATGTTTGTTTTGTTTTGGTTTTTTGTTTGGTTTAATCAGGGTTTGAATTTAAGAAAAAAATCGACTTGCAAATTTTTACGAGTTGATTTTATTTCAACTAGCAAAAATGAAGAAAATCGCTCAAATTTTGTTCCCCAAATTTTAATAGCCAGGGCTCGAATTTGACAAAATTTTGGACTTGAATTTTTTTGCGAGTTGGTATTATTTTAACTCGCAAAATGAAAAAATCACTTGCATTATTTTTGAAAATTTGAATAGCATACATGATTTCTATTCTTATATGCTATATAAAACAACATAGTACTATATTTAACTGAAGATAGAACAAATGCGTTATTGCGGGATAGATAAAGATTATAGACCCTTTTTAGGATGAATCTTTAATTAATCTATTGATCTATCTGGCCGTTTCAATGCTGATCTGGGCCTCAATAGTTTAGATGATAATTATGCGTCGATTCTAACTTGCAAAAATTTGCGAGTGGAAAAAAAAGTTACTCGCAATTTTCAAAATCTACTCGCATATTGCGAGTATGCAAGCTTAAATTCGAGCCCTGATAGCATACATAGTAATTATCATAAATGAACTTAAAACAGCATAGTACTATATTTAACTATTGATACAACAAGGGTATTATTGTGGGATGGACAAAGTATGTCTAGTATGTTTGTAATGTGAATCTTTGATTAATGTTGTCGATCTATCTGACAGTTTTAATGCTGATTTACAGCCTCATAAGTTTATACAGTAATATTTTGCAGTGATTTCAACTTGCGAAAATTTGCGAGTTAAAATAAAATTTACTCGCAATTTTCAAAATCCACTCGCATTTCGCGAGTATGCGAGCTTAAATTCGAGCCCTGGTTTAATGCTGTAGCAATACATTGTATGGGTCATATCATGATGGTCAGTCAACATACTCATCTTTCAGAGGTCAGTCAACTACTCACAGTTTCCAGAAGGTATATGTAATGAGTAGGTTGCTACTTTCAATTTAAGATGGAGAAAGAAAATAGAAGCAGGCTGTATGAGTGTACAGTTTTTTGTGTTTTTTTTATAATTTTGGTGACCGAGATTTTTGCAAAATGTATGAGGGAACAAGCTATTTATCTGCCCCATGTTCAGTAACTACTGTTAGCTAACGTTACGGGTACGGGGGAACTCAACCAGAGACAAATCAACCCGCCCAATACTCAGTTGTCTATTGGTTGAGTTGTCCCGACACTTCCATTACGGAATGTTTTGCAATGTTCAAGGTAACTGAACACGCTGCTGTATTATGTCTGTATAGACATTCTAGTGATGGCTCTGTTTTCTTAGTTTGCTTTGCTTTTGCTGTGGCTGCTAAGAGTTTTTATAGCAGAATTTGAGAGAGAATATGTTTGTTTGTTAGTTGGGTTAAATGCCGTAGTAATCATTGGTAGGAGGGATAATGGCTGTAGAAATAATTTTATGACCAAGCTCCACAAAAAAAGTATGCCCCACCTGGGAATCAAACCCACGACCCCTCGATGAGAAAATTTGTCTTAATTGCCAAATTTGAAAGGAGAAAAATGTTGAAGGATGAAACACTTGATGTTATGCGGGGGAACAATAATTATTTCTGATGAAAAATGACATGAAGATGATAGAAAGAGCGTAGATGTTTAAAAAGTGAAAACACTCCTATTTCTTAAATATTAATAGATTTTGTATAAGTCGAGTTAGCACCTGCGGTTTGAAAATCTAAAATAAAATATCTTATGATATATGAAATGTCAGGGGATTTTGATACATAAGAAATAAGAAAGAGAATTAAAGTTCTGAAATGACTTATTAGACAATACTTTCACTTTCTCTTACTGTTAGAGTCTCTCCTAGGGACAGAAACTATTGATGTTTTATAACTATGAGGATCCTATCTAAGTTATTTTAAGAAAAATACCTTATATTCTATTATAAATGCCCCTAGGATGTTACAAATTTTCTAAGGGGGGGGGGGGTTATTAGGAATATTATAAAAAGTGATGAAATTGCAACAAAATATGTAAGTTGTAAGTTTTTTTGAATAAAAATGGGAGATGGGAGTTTTTTAAGGGAGAGGCATTTATAAGACAATTTACGGTATATTAAACATAGCAGTTGTATATTATTCTTGTTATAGATAGTGAGAAATGATTTCATGAAAATTTCTCCAAAGAATTATAGGTATATATGATTTATATTTTACTGTTAAGTTTCAATGTTTAGACCATTAAAATCTATTGTCTTTAAAGTGGAATGGTCTCACTATAGGGACTTTTTTCTCTCAAATTAAGCATTTAGAACTTCAAAATTGTCAAACATTCCATGATTTTGCAGTATGCAAGGTGATCTTTGTAGCGGGACTTAATTGTATTGTCTTTAAATAGGGTTGCCCGCAAGACTGTAGTAACTCGCTCTTTCACGTAATGCACTTACTACAGTCTTTCCAGCAACCCTCAATATAACTCCCTTGTAAAGGTCCTGTCACACTACTTATACTAATTAGCTCTGTGTTACAGCAGATTGATGTTTCAAGATTTTCATGGTCACCCCCAGGAATCAAACCCACAAGCCCGGATTTCTTGCCAGATGTAAATGTGATCAAATTATATTCATGACATAAAAATTGACTTTTGATAAACAAGTTTGGTAGTGTAACAGTGCCTTAAGATATTTTTGGTTGGTGATTTATATTAATTAGTCTTTGGGAGAAGTTCCTGCTAAAATGTCAAAATTTTCCCACTAGATATTTAAGCTATATTTGGTCTAAGATAATGAGGCTCTGTGTGATATAAATTTAAGAGGATTACTTCTGAATTCAGAAATTCTTGAAGTTAAAACTTTGTCTTGTATTTATGTTATTGTTGTGTGTAACAGAGGTATTATAAGATACTTGTACTCACTTGCCTTCAAGCTAGTTTTTTATGGGGACATGGTAGAATGTCTGCTTACAACTCAGAAAGTTGTCGATTTGATCTCAGCCCGCTATTGTGATCCTTGTAGGTGTTCTTGATTCCAAATATAATCATTGAGGGGTCAACATTAATTGTCATCCAGTTGCCTGTGAGTACCTTACTTTGGGTTCTGGCACAAGTTGTAGTTACGTATGTGTATCCTCTCATGTTTATATATATGTATGTTTGTGTATGGACATAGCCAGTATTAAGGAGAGTATCAATAAAGGAGATATATCAGTTAAGTGGATTCAGACCTGTAACCAATTGTCTTTGACACACAATGGTCACTTGTAATATCACTGTACGTACACTGTTACACTTGGAATGTCATAAGAGTTGTCTGTCAAGGCAACCAGAATATATCTAATAACCCTCAAACCTTTTTTTCAGTACCATTCTCGTTTGGAAAAGTAAACATTTGGTTTGACCAAGTAAAACTTAAGGTTGGGCAATCTACATAAAAAGTTATGCTCTAGCCCTGAATTTAATAATTTTAATCCTTACACTACATAGTCTATATTTTACTTTCAGAGTTTAAAGAGACAACATTCATTCTGTGAGAATGCTGCTAGAAAGAAACAAGAAAGATTGATTAGACGTCTGTCTGGAACTCTCCTTAGTACAAGGTTTGTTATGTTTTATTTTGTTGTTACCTTGTTGACTGGACCTGCATGGGACTGCCTATTCCTCACAAGAATCAGACCTGTCTCGGACTATCAATTTCTCATTTTGATAACTAGAATTATGTCAGAGTTACCAAACTTATACAAAGAAATCATTAGGATTTAACCAAAGTCTTAAAAAGCCAAAAATGGCAACCGATATTCAAATATTACATTTACTGAAGGTTTGACCTTTAAGCAATCGCTTTGAGGAAATATTGCTGTGTTTTACAGGGCATACAAATCATAAAAAATAATATTTGGAATCAAGTGAAAGCAACATTTATTCTGTTTTTAAATCTTTGTTTTCATCTAAAATATAATCAGTTTTATTTTCTATTCACATATTTCTTCTGTTATGTTAACTTTATCATAGGTACATTATGCCTTGAGACAGTGCTTTGCTTGTAACAAACTACATAGATTGGCATCTTCAATAAAACCCTAAAGAGATTCTGTACAAATCTCATCCATAGAGATTAGTTAATCAAATCTTTTCTCATTTATGACTGTAATATAAAGTGCTGATACTTATGTATTGATAAATTTGTGATTTTATGAGTGAAGTTATTGTTACCTCCCTTGTTGTGTCTTAGTGCTATTGGAGTACCCTCCCTTGTTAAGTATTAGTTCTATGAGAGTTACCTCCCTTTGTATATCTACAGCACTGTATGGAATAGAATGTGACCTTGCTGGAACATTTATGTTTCTATTGCCCAGTGTAAAGTTACTCATTGTTGCTGAAAGGCTTGTTAAAATTAATTGTTGATAATGGCATAGTGGTTAGCATGCCTGACTTCGAATCTGAAGATAGTGAGTTCAAGCCCGGTCGCCGCCTAGTGGTAGGGTAAGTTAGTACTGGTGATTGAAAAGTGTCCAGGAAACCTATAGTAGGAAGAGCTGGCTGTTGTATATATGACCTAAGTATGTGTTGAATTGACGTTAAGTTAAATGCCCTTGAATTATAACATGATGTGGATTTTCCCAATTAAAAGGTACATGAAGAAGTTGCCTGCCTTATGAAAGGGTACTGAGTACTAGTTATAGAAAAGAGTTCCAGGAAACCTAAGTTAGGTGTGCTGGCCACTGTTAAACTATCATAATTTTGTCGACATGGCTTCAAACCAAATAAATTTACTATACAACATAATAAAGAGGACCCATTTAGGCAATGATAAGTAATGCTGTAAATTTACTGTTTTATTAACTTACAAAATACAAGACCAAATGTTCATGCTATGTATAAAAAATTGTATTCAAGAAGTAAACACCCATGAAATAAAAGACCAAAATTTCAGGCTAGGGTGAAGAAGTCGCCTTCTGTATCTGAAGTTTGCCCTATTCCTGCATCAACACGAAAAAACTTATACCAACATTTTAGGCATATGACTGTAGAGAAATAATACTGTAAATTTGCACTGTTATTAACCTTCAAAATAAAAGACCTTGGAACTATTACTGTTGCATGTTACATAAATGTAAGAATAAATGAGTTGTAATGTTTTATGGTACTTGGGTTTTTTAGAAGACAAGAGCGATAACATGATAAGTGCTTGCCAAAATCTAACAAGTGCTTATTATGACAGCGGGAAGAATGTTTATCAAATAAAAGGGCCGACTCATAAGTCCCCCCTCCCTTCATTATTGAACAGAAAAGAACAGAACATACACTTTATTTAATCCAGGTTATGTACAGCATGGGGTTGTTTTAATAATCACTCCCAGTTCATGCATTGTTTATGAAATATTCATCCTGGTGCATGTATGAAGTTCATGAACAGTCCATGGGATGTTCATGAATATAAAATGACACAAATTTAGTGTAAGTTCATGAACAGTCCTTGGTTCTTAAACAATCCATGAAACAAATGCTTATGAACAATTGAAGTTCATGAACTTAAAATTTGATTAAGAACTGTTAAAATACTGTTCATGAGCTGTTCATAAATGACTTGAATAGTTCTTGAACATAATTTTGTAGGAATTATTAATCATTTGTCTGATAAGTTTACAAAAATCTTTCCATATTTCATTGCAATGACAGTTTTATTTCTTAGTAATGCCGAAAAAAACAATGCTTTAGCTCTCAATCTGATTAAAACACCATCTAAAATTCTCTGCTGGCCTACTTGCTAATTTAGATCTGGCTATTTTGTTATGATAATGAGGGTCATGTTCAGGTAACCTTTTCTCATTAAAATATTTATTATGCAATCATTATGTTTAGTAACTTGTTTACATTGTCAACGCCACACAGTTTGAAATAAGCCGTCATATCACAGCCTGTTTATAACACCACTGTCAAATTAGCTCTCAAACCTTGGTCTAAAAATAGAAATTAGGAAATCTAGATGCTATTAATAGTGTTTTGTACAGATGAAAGCTACACATTGATTGGTCGGCACTAAGGTCAAAGGACATGACCTTATGAGAGACCCTAAGCCATCCTATAGTGGTTTAAAGAATATCTGTTTACAGAGATTGTTCAGTACTTTGATTTGTATCAATTTTGATTTTAAGTCATGCTTACATTATATTACCAGACATCAATGTCATTCTGACATTTAGATTATTTTTCTTCATATTTACCTGTAACTTATGTAACAACCCTCAGTACAGAGTATAAACATAATAGTTCTGATAATGATAGTTTTATAGGCACATCAATACATAGTGAAACCTTTCTGAGCAGCCATTTCTCAATTACAGCCATCTCTCAACTATAGCCTTCTTAAATTCACCAATCTTATGTACATGACATTAAAAGGGACACTCATCACTACAATCCCCTCTTGTTTTAACTACAAATCGCGTGTTCAGCGCTAAACGGTCATAACTTAATATAAGAAAAGAGTGAGTTACAACCATTTTGCACTTAACCCGCGATATAAACCATACTTATACTGTAGGCTAATTTTACCCGATCTCACTGTATATATGATGGGATATTTTCCAGTATCATTATAAGCTACCCCCCCTCTCCCTCCCCCCCTCTCCCCCCTGCTTGCACAACAACATCCTCACATTCTATCAACTATTATTACCTATATTATCACATATCTCAAGATTTTCTGAGAAAACTATATATATTCTATTAATAGTCGCTAGTTTTTTATGTCAGTTCCAATACCTCACAGTCTCCTGACTTTTTCTCCCAAGTTTTCTGAAATAAATCTTAAGTTGCAAATTAAATGGTGTAAACAAAAATCATTTTAACACTTATGGTGTTAATGAAGTAAACATTTTGTTGTTGTTGTGATTGTGGATTTGTTGTTAACATTTTCAAGGCTACAATGTGGAACCTTAAAACCTGGATTTTAAATTTTTCATTTGTCTATTACATAATGATTTACTTTACAGATATTCTAAGCTCTTGAAACCTAGTGTGTTAACATTGATTCTAATTACTGTTATTGTCTGATAATACCATTTAGTTTGATGGATTTTAATTTATTCTTATCATTTTTTACACACTGGTTTAACTTTGCTTAGGAGAGATTTCAACTTTTTTTTAAATTTTCAAATGATATTTTTGTACAAAGGAATGTAGAACAAGCAGATTATCAATGTTTCTATGTGATAATGATACATTTCATTTGTCAGAGTTTGGTTCTCAATTATCTTTAGTGTTGCCTGAATGATTTTTTATATAAAGCATTTTGATTGGTTCATTTTAAATATTACCACAAATTCTGACCAATGAAATTTATGAATTGAAAATCTGATTTGAGATGTTTCCTTGAAATATAACCTTGAAATTAAAACAATGACATGAGTGAAAGTGCTTTTTTCTCAGAATTGGAAAATCAAGTTTTGATGGCTGAAGTGCAAATCCATGATTTGCTGCCTTCTAATGAATGTTGTTTTTTTTAGTATTTTTTAAGCTGGTATAAAACTTACAACATTTAAATCAGAATATAATTGATGGATTCAAACATTGGAAAGAGTGATAATGATGAGAGGATATATTTTGTCATCTTCAGGTAAAGTATATGTAAAATGAAAGTAGAAACACATATAGTTATATTTATCATTCCTGATCCAGTTATAGTAAAGTTGTAGTCGACTTTTGTCCTCATGATGTTGCTCATTTGTCCTCTTCCTCGAAATCCTGTAATGTTCCCATGTGACCCCAAATAGAATTAGGATAGTTTTATATGACCTTTGACCTTCAAAATGCCATTATTAAAGAACTGTTCATTTAATTGAAGATTGAAAACTCTTATCAATAAATGTTGACAACAAATAGAAGACTTGACCTTTGACCTAAATGCTGGCTAAATATTGAAGTTGGATATAGGTTTGATCTTGCTTCTCAATGCTAACTATAATAGAAGTTGTCAGTCTGGTTTGACCTTTGACCTCAATGCTGACTATAATTGAAGTTGTCAGTCTGGTTTGACCTTTGACTTAAATGCTAACTAAAATAGAAGTTGTCAGTCTGGTTTGACCTTTTACCTCAATGCTAGCTAAAATAGAAGTTGTCAGTCTGGTTTGACCTTTTACCTCAATGCTGACAAAAATAGAAGTTGTCAGTCTGGTTTGACCTTTGACCTCAATGCTGACTAAAATAGAAGTTGTCAGTCTGGTTTGACTTTTTACCTCAATGCTAGCTAAAATAGAAGTTGTCAGTCTGGTTTGACCTTTTACCTCAATGCTGACTAAAATAGAAGTTGTCAGTCTGGTTTGACCTTTGACCTCAATGCTGACTAAATTAGAAGTTGGAGTCTGGTTTGACCTTTGATCTCAATGCTTACTAAAATAGAAGTTGTCAGTCTGGTTTGACCTTTGACCTGAATGCTAGCTAAAATAGAAGTTTGGAGTCTGGTTTGATCTTTGACCTCAATGCTGACTAAAATAGAAGTTTCAGTCTGGTTTGACCTTTGACCTCAATGCTGACTAAAGTAGAAGTTTGGAGTCTGGTTTTACCTTTGACCTCAATGCTGACTAAAATAGAAGTTGGAGTCTGGTTTGACCTTTGACCTCAATGCTGACTAAAATAGAAGTTGTCAGTCTGGTTTGACCTTTGACCTCAATGCTGACTAAAATAGAAGTTGTCAGTCTGGTTTGACCTTTGACCTCAATGCTGACTAAAATAGAAGTTGTCAGTCTGGTTTGACCTTGGACTTCAATGCTGACTAAAATAAGTTTGAAGTCTTGTTTGACCTCAATACTAATGAGCTCAAAATAGAAGTTGGAAGTCTTGTTTGACTTTTGACTTTTGCTCAAAATAGAAGTTGAGAAATTGAATTGACCTTTGACTTTTCAGTTCTGCAATATTTCAATGATAGAGTTTTATTTCTGTTGCATGGTATTGGATTGAATAATTTGATTAATACTTTTTCATCTCCAGCATGTAATACTGGTCAAGCATGCAATATTCATATCAAACACCAAAAGCCCCTTTTTACAGTAAAACATGCATTATTAATATCAAAGAGCAGTTACAGTGTAAAATGTGCATTATTCATATTAAAAGCACTATTACTCTCTGAAATTAGCATTTTCATATCAAAGGCCAGCTGCAATGTCAATTATGCTTTATTCACATTGAAGGCCCTGTTACACTGTAAATGTGCATTATTCATATAAAAGGCTGGTTACATTGTCACTAATTCAATATTGATGCAATATTCTTTCTAGATATTAATTTACAGTTCCATGTCAAAAGCATATACCTGTATTATTATAAAAAATGAGACAATGGAATGAAATGATGGCATACATTTTTTCATTAGTTAAAATTCACATCATATGCTGCTGTAATCCATTTTGGTATGAAATGGGCTTTAAAATTTTGTTACCATATGGTTCTTGAAAGTATTACTACAGTGTGAATAGAATATTACATCAAACTTTAATCATAATAGCCATAGGTTGTAATTCAATGTTGTAGTTCATGAATTTGTCCCAGACCTTTCTGGTAACCTGGCAACCCTTGTGGTTACCAATGGCAGTGGCTAATGAATTGAATTAATATTACATGAAGGAATTAATGTTTTAACACGCTGCACAATGCAGCAGTCTACCATAGATATTATAATTAAATTATATTAATGGAATTTCTCACTTGTAACATTATTTCTTGCTCCGGCTTTTGTTCCCTCCCGGGACCTGGAACCAGACTGGTGAGATTAATATTGGTTTTATACAATTTGTGTTATAATCATAATAATATTCATTATATTGTATATTTGAATTTCCATGAGCCATTGCAGAACTAGTTGTTCACCTTTTTTTTGTTGGGGGGGGGGTTGCTTAAAGCTGTCACAACACATTGTATTGGTCATATTATGGTGGTTTTAGTCAATCTTACCTTTCTTGGGAAGTTGGAAAGGCTAACTCTCTGGAGCTAGCTGCAAACAAATTACTAGGTGCATACTTCTGTCAGTGACTGCCAACTGCCATAGAAAATTTCATGACCAAACTCTGAGCTAGCTGGTTAGGAGTATAACAAGTCTAAATAAGGGCTGTACTCGAAAACTGATATATTGTGAAACAGTCTTAAAAATTCATGAGCCGCGGTTGTGGCCTAGTGGTTAGCATGTCTGACTTCTAATTCGGAGATCGCGGGTTCGAAACCTGGTCGCGGCAGGGCATACCCTATACTTGAGTTGTCGGCCTCGTGGTAGGGTAAGTTAGTACTGGTGATAGAAAAGTGTCCCGGAAACGACGTTAAAAAAGTAAATAAAAAAATTCATGAATAACAAATCAAATTATCTTAAAAACAGGCCAAGGTTTTCTAAGCACCACTAGTGCATTACTTCAGAAAAACAACATCTCAAACATATCTCAAATTCTAGGCGTAAATACAAATTTTGGTAGAAATAATATTGCTGAATTTTCAGAAAAGTTCTGTGGATTTATAGACTATCTCATCTAGGTTGGTTTGCTCCAGAATAAATTAATTAGAATTTATTTTAGGAAGTTAAAGATGTTATCCAGATGTTTTGAAATAGATTTATTTACTCTGTGTTGCTATAAATAGCAAGTTGGTACCTTTGTATCAATATAAATTGTACTGGTATCTATGAAGATAATGTATTACATAAACATGTTTTTAAGAAATGTATATACCTTGTATACTCTATAAAACGGCCGCCCCATATAAGCACTTTCCTACTTTTTAGCTTGACTATTATGAAAATAGTGGGTTGCTGTGCCTCAGCAGTGGGGTCAGTGTAACACTTCTGATTTGTTTTTCTCCCAGGATATGTTAGCCCAAGCCTTTTTCCCATGCCCAGGCCAAGTTTTCCCCTAGAAATTTGTTAAAATCTTGATTCTGGGCTTTAAGCTAGTGGGTTTTAGGGGTGGCTGCTTCAGCATAGCTGTTGTAATCGTGTTATTAAATATTGCAGAAATATTTACAAATTTTACTTTATTATACATAGTTATGTAAGCAAAGATAGATAATTGACTTTAAATTTTAATCAAGCTCTGTAAGAGTTACAGCCCTTTGTCAATCATGTATTCTCATGTCTGTCTCTATCGGAATTAAGTATGATTTAAGGCAATCAGAAAGAAGTACCATATTAGCCAATCAGAATGAAGCACATTTTTAGCCAATCAAGATACACCATTTCAGGAGGTGTGTTATCTCATTATTTTGCTTGTCATGTTTAGTTTGTCTCCACATTTTCCCTCAGGAAGCAATGTTAGAATGAACCTGTCTGTACCAGAAACTTTCATGTTATGACTAGACTTGACTTAAACTCTGAATGACGAGGCTATCCACAAACTGCGTAGAAGTACAATAGACAGGACTTCAAGATTCCAATATTTGGTAGCAGCAATGTCTTGTCAGATTATGGTTATGTTTCTCCAATATTACCATAATATTTTTATTTAACACTACTTCTCTAATAAATGCCCCATATATTTGGAAATATAGGATGACCCACAACTTATATATTTCATGCTGAATAAAATGCCCTTGGGACATTAAATTGAGAGTATGTGTTTTTTAAGACTTACAACTTACAAATCGTCAGCAACCACAGTACTTTCTTCTGTACACTCCATACATACCATGGGCAATTTGACTGCCAAAATCTTATTTTTATGAATATGCATTAGGCAGGGGAGACCAATCTTCTTCTAATGAAATCGCATGTTACAAATAAATACTCTTCAATAACAATGACATCATACTGGGATTTTCTTCACCTACTTTAGATAAATCACTCATGAGGGCACCATTTTGAATGGTTAACCAAACCTTAGATATAAAACATAATTTCATTGGCTAATTTTTCGCAGTGGTTTACTTGTGGAACCAATGAAACTGCCTCATTAATTATTGATGTTTACAAGATTTTCCTTACCCAATGGCCCAGGGTACATAATGCAGCATAGCAGAGTAATGATTCGTGGGATAACCATTGATGATTTCATACGAAAGGTAATGTACCCAGGGCATTTAATTGAGAATGTATGGTATTTAGTTCTATTACCAATTTACCAGTCTGTATTGAGAATTCAGAGTAATTCATGATTTATGATGATATTTTTATTCTATTATGGTTTGCTTATGTCTCAGTCTTGTTGACAATAATGTTTAGTCTGTTATTACTTTGTACTTTGTCATACACAACAACTGTATATACAGTGCCCTCCAAAAGGCCTGGGACAAAAAAATTATGTTTTTAGGATAAACCATTCACATTGACATGTGAAAAAAGTTATGAGCCCTCTGATCAAATTCCAGAATTTTATTAATTTATCAACTCGTGTGCAAGAGTTGTTTCCCTTTGATTAGCAAATATCGCCATTTTAATATCGTTTTTGATTTTAATACGATACAACACATGAAATAAGGTTTTGCAATGTATTGTTTTAAGATACAAACCTAATTTTACTTGTATTGGTGTGACTGTTAATTGTCACCTTTGCTTGTTTACAGCATTACTAAAATGTCACCTTAAAACTTGCTTTACATGTTTCAAAATACGAGATTGTGCAAAAATTAATGCTATCTTCTTGTGTGTAATGTAGTGTTTGAGTTGTTTCCCTTTGGTTAGTTAAATAATTCTATATATTACTAGGTACTATAAATTTTGATAATGTTGTAATACATGTTTTTACTATAAAAGTTGGATACTCATGCCCGAGGGGGTGCGGGTTCGAATCCCACCCGGGGAGGTTATACCCTTCCATGAAAATTTTACAATAATGTCGATTTTCCTCCATTGATTAGATAATATGGAGAAGTTTCCGGCCTTGTGGAAGGGTAGGTGAGTACTGGTTATAGACAATGGTCCAGGAAAGCTTGGTTAGGTGCGCTGGACGCCGTGAAATGACCTAAATTGTGTTGATACGGCGTTAACTCCAATAAATAAATAACTATAAAAGTATATTGTTTGAAGTCCATGTCAGTTAAATGAAGTAATTGTTCTTGTACAATGATGGTTTTATTTATTATACGATCTTTGTACTCCATAATGCGTCTTCATTTAAAATCAGTTGAAAGGTTTTTTACATCAATTGTATATACAGTCCAACCCCTCTTAAGCAGCCAGCCAAGGGAAACAGCCAAATTGGCTGCTTAAGCGGGGTGACCACTTAAGAGGGGGTTTGGCCTTGAGAGGGGGTCTGGAGGTAGTGTTTGATAGGGCCTTTTTAATTGAATGCTTGTTTTATGCTTTATAAGACAAGGGCAGTTCACGGTAAATTATTTCCAGTCTTAGTAATATTCTTAAGTTGAAAAGATAAAAAAATACTTGTGGCTATATAACCACGGTGGAAAGATTTTTTTCTAAATAAAAAGTAATTATAAGTTGTTCAGACTAAATGCCCTATTAGGTAAAATAAGAAAATCAAACTGAAATTTACGATATTTATTATATAGTATTTAGAGCACTGATAAAAGTCTTATTAAGCAACAAATAATTTCATAACTAGTGCTTCGAAAACTGTGTAAATCAAATGTAGAACGCAGCCTATTTTCGGAAAATGCGTTTAAACGTCCTCAATTCTGACCTTTCTTTGTTTAAATGGATTGATAAGAAAATCACTCACTACGAACAAATAGGGCTTAAAATAATTATTGCCGTCATCATACTTTTTCAAAAGTACACAGTATATCTTCACATGCAGCAAACATGTTTATATACACACTAAAAATCATTTGCCGTCGAATAAATATTTTGGCAATAATCCTTTACTCTTACGAAGATCGAACGGTCAAAACGGGGTTTTAAACCAGACCGGATGTAGGTTAATTGTTCAATTTGTATTACTTAACACATAATTATCAGATTATAATCAGTGTCACTTAGTTGATTATACACGCTAACAACAATAAGATTGCTAATTATTGATTTTTAGAGCCTGTCACGACTAATTGATGAGATTATGTAGCGATTTCCTTTGTATTTTTAAGACATGGGTCATTGCAATTACGTCAATATACGAGACCGCGGTGACCGCTTATGAGGGGGTTATTTTGAGTTTGGGAGACATATTGACTGGCCGCTGGCTGGAGAACAGGGGTGACCGCTTAATAGGGGTGCATTATAGAGCGTTTTTCAACGGTCGCGGCACGAGCTGGCCGCTTACAGGGGGTGACCGCTTACGAGGGGTGGCCGTTAGGAGGGGTGGAACTGTAGTGTAATTGTGCAGATTTGAGAGATACCAGGATGTATCAGTTATAATAATATAATTGTATATACCATAGATGATAAATTGACTTTTGTTTATAGACAGGTAATCAGTAAATTTAATGTATGATTTTACTGAACTCATAAAAGTTGTACTACTACTAACAATAATGACTTCATTATACCCCCGCTTCGAAGAAGAGGGGGGTATACTGTTTTACCCTTGTCCGTCCGTGCGTCCGTCCGTTACAAAATTTCCGTCACAGTTTTCTCAGCAACTATAACATGCAGCAGCCTTATACTTTGCATATTGCTTCATCCCATAGTCCCATGTGGTGTAAAGCGATTTCATGCTCCTTGCTCATCTACTTCCTGTTTGTTGCATATTTTTAGATTTTGGGCGGGGGTATCACTAGTGAGCATTAGCTCACAGATTTACTTGTTTAACCACGTTACACATTTTGATAGACCTCTGTACTGCAGATCATACTCCTAGGCCATTGTTGATTACCTAGCAAAATAAAGAATTTAACTTAATATCCATGGCTTGCTTAGTCTGCCTGGCTGTCTCAGCTGGTAGCAAACAAGTCTACTGATTGAGTGCTCGTGATTCTTGGGGCAGGCATACTTCTTTGGAGTTTGGTCTTGAAATATTTTCTACAGCCATTCTTCCTCCTACCACTGATTATAAATCATGTACAACAGTTGTCGGTCACTGAAGAAAGTATAGGCCTAGTAACTAGTTAACAACTAGATAAAGTAATTTAGCCTTTCCAGAAATGGTGAGTAGGTTGACTGACCACAGTGATATAACCTGTACAGTGTGTTGCTATTGTGCGTCAAGTTTGACCCCAATCTGACCTTTCACATTTGCATAGCACTCTTTACTTATAGTTCAAACTGCTTCCTACGACATCATTCACCTAAGTTCAATATTCTTACAGTTTACAAAATTAGTGGGTGTCTGGTTGCACGGGACGAACAATTTCTAGTGCGGACAACCAAAAATATTTTTTGGGCAGCCAAATTTCTACAAGCAAGATATAGTGCTAGCTGCTAAGATAATCTGTTCGGGCATCCACTTTTATATCCTAATTTCATAGACGGAACTTACAAAAAACCTAACTGATTTGTCAACTTCTAGCAATATTTCTCAGGAAAGTTTTGTTGGGAGAAAATGGATCTTACACAAGACTTTAGAATATTGTCTTAATTGAAATTATTCAAGACCTTTCGCACAAATAGGAAAAAAAACCAAAACAAGATCTACAAGATTGGGTTATATTGTGAACAGAATGAGGTTTTTGTTATTTAATTTAGAATTACTGTGTCTTGAGTATTTGTTTGCTACTGGAGTACGGGAATTTCTTGATTGGCTAGCTAATTAGTTTGTTAGAGAGAAAATTGTGTGGGACATTACCTTCTCCTAGCCATGCAAGTAAATAAAGTTTTTTTTCCAATTACGGCTACGAATAGAGATGTTGTATTAGAGAGATTGGGGAAATATTTCTGTATAGAGGAACCTAGCAGAGTCTATGTTTGTTTATTGACAATAAATATAGTTTTGTTCTCATTTGCTTGTTTTGTGATATAAAAGTTTTGTTTAGACTGGTTCTGGATGGAACTTTTATTATAATACGCCCACTCTAATATTGCTGTTTTCATTTCCCACTTGAAATGTTTACTTGGAATGCTATATGAAAGTTCTGTTGTATTTATTAAGGTTTGTTGATTAGCTCTGCAATTTTAGATTTGCTGCATATTCAAAATTGGTTTTTTTTGGTCATTTTGTTTCTTTAAGTTTATAAGAAGCATTGCAATTTGTATTTTGTTAAAGTATGTATTTTGTTGTTTAGTGACATTCAAATTGAATTTTTCCACTCTCGTGGACATTGAACACAATTACATTAATTTAAATTTTCAAGTCAATATGCGCATGTTTATTAAAAATACAACATGTGAATTTTTCACGCTCATGAACATTGAACTCAAATACATTACTTTAAATTTTCAAGTCAATATAAGCATGTTTGCTAAAAATACATGTGTCTATGAATATATTTATCTACCCTCGTATAGAAGCCATGAACCAGTGCTAGGACATATGCTTAGAGATCAAGAGGTTTGGGGTTCAAACCACACTACAGACACTGCTAAATTCCTTGTGCAAGAAATTTACGTAAGTTGTTCCACTCCACCCACCTGCTTTAAGGTGATTTCTATGATCAGGGGTTATCGTACAAAGTTGTAATTTAGTAAAGTTGGCTAAACATGTTTACATTGCTGAAGAAAGGACAAATGAATAATGGATATATTGAATTATAAAAATAAATCTTATGAAAATATTTCATACCCATATTCACAGATTTCATGTTTGCTATTGTTTTTCTATTGCTTTTTCATTGCTTAATCCCCCCATCTATATTTAATTTATTCCATTACTTTTCACATAGTTAAAATGATTTAAGTATGTGACAAATACACAAATGTAATAGAAAACTTCTAAATATGCGATAATAGCTAATTAAATATTTATAAATATTATTGTTTCATTAGAATCAAGTATTTATAAATTATTTTTGGCCTTTTAGTCTGTGAGTAATAGTGCTTGCTTTATAATGATTTGTGTCTCAAGAAATTATTGATTTATTGGTACTGTTAGTACTAGCCAGTTGGAACCATGAGTCAATCTATTGTCTTGTGAGTCATTGCTGATTTCAGGCTAGATTATTTATAAATCAATTTTGTAAACATAGCATGTTATTGTACTTTTAATTTTGGACTCTTCCATTTATGGGGAAACTAGCTAGTCTGCAATATTGTGATGCAGTGTTAAAGTATTTATTATTATGAAAACAAAATTGAATGCTCAGTATGTGTGGCTTAGTTGATAAAAGTGTTAATATTACTCACTTGTTTTTATATAGAAAATGATCGACAAATTCTGAATATATTCATTCTTCCCTATTTTTGACAATTATACTCTTCTTCTGTATGACTGACTGGCCAAGCTAAAAATTTCACTTACATGATTCTTTACCCATTATTTATAATTACATGGTATTTCTAATATAAAAAAATGTGGGTATCCCTTATTCTTCTCCAATCCGATTGTTGTATTTTCAACTGTTTTTCTTAATCAAATTGGTTTTAATCCTGTTTTTAATCTGGCTGTAAGATATTGACAAAATTTCTGTATTTAATGATAAAACTTCCTTCATTGAATGTGGGGATATTTATTGTTTTCTTCTATTGAGAGACTGAGAGAGCAGGACGTTTTTTATTCCGCATGTTCTCTTATTAATCAATATCGGAAAGAAAGTTTTATTCCATGATTGTAGTGTTTCAGTCGTATTCCTGTATTTAACCTAACACGATCAGTGTACAATGTGGCTGTCTTTGACAATGTCAGAAAAATCTCTGCTTGTCTTCGTTGTTTAGACTCTGTGACATTGGAAATACAGAATTTCTTTGACACTGGTGTTTGGAATTTCTAACTTAGTGTATTGTTCTCACAGACTTTAGTTTTTCTGCCGTACATGTGATCAATAATGTAATGTTTTAAAACAACAAACGTTGATGGATTTTATTATTAATTTAAGGACAATTTTCACTCTTCGGAAAAGAGAAGGAGTCTAATTTCAAAAGACGTTATGTTGTTTTTGTGGTGTGGGGTAATTTTCGCAATAAAATTTTGGGAAATATGACTAGGGGATAGTTTTTATTGAACTGTTATGATGTGATGATGTCTAACAGATTTTAGGGTCAGAGGCTGTATTATTTAATGTGTGTAAATGTGTCACAAAGTGTTAAGGTTCATGTAAAATAGTGTTACACATTCCTTGTTGGATGTTTAATTTATGGTATCTCGTGCATGTGCCTGCGCTAACAATTTCTTTTCTAAGATTTGGGGTGACCGGTAAGTAAATCCTTATGTTTATTTTTTTATTCTTGAAAACATTGTTTTTTAGTACATCTCATTTTATTGTAAGTTTTTATTTCACAGTTATAGTGGTCCCAGGCTTCAGGTTAGCGGGTTTAGGGACATCTAAATGATTCAAAATGAAGATAATTTTAACAAAGCACTCAATTCATTTCTTAGTACTAAACATTACACTAAAGGTTTTATTTCACAGATCTTCTAGAGGTCCCAGAGCTTCAGGCTAGTGGGTTAAGGAATGACTACTATCTTTAACATTTAGTTATCACCTAACAAAGCACTCAATTCATCTTCTAGCACTGACATTACACTGAAGGTTTTACTTCTCAGTTCTAGTGGTCCTGGACTCTGGGCTAATGAGTTAGGGGTTGTCAAAAGATACAAGATGAATATAAATTTAATGCTAAGTACTATTCAAGATGAAGATAGATTGTAGTTCTGACATTACACTGAAGGTTTTATTTCACAGTTGGGTTTAGGGACATTTAAGTAATTTAAGATGAAGATAGATTCAAAGGAAGCTCTCAATTCATTTCTTAGTACTAAAACATCACACTGAAAGTTTTGTTTCTCAGTTCTTGTGGTCATGGACTCTTGGCTAATGGGTTAGGGGTTGTCAAAAGATACAAGATGAATGTAGATTAAAACAAAGCTTTCAATTCATCTCCAAGCACTAAACATTACACTGAAGGTTTTATTTCTCAGTTCTTGTGGTAACATAACCTTGATGTATTGTCTAACCTACTGACCAACAAAAAACAAGGAAACATTTATCAACCTCTGTACTACCATATGTACATGTAGAAAAAACTATTGTTATGTCTGTGATATTGACTGTTCAATGTAAAACTGGTCTATCTTCCTCCTATATTTACATGTAGTTAGACTACTTTTGCCTTGAATCATTGGTATACAGTCCAACCTGTGGACAACAGCTGGCAGAAGGAAAAGAGAAAAGTGGCCTTACTTCACTGGTGGCCTTTGTTTGGAGGGATGAACAAACTGGCCATGTTTAGTCTGAAATTGGAGACAGAGATCATATTTAACATGAATTAATAATTATAATAACAACTTTATTTAATGTGGATAACATATTTAGCTAAAACCAATTTTCATTATGGTCCACACAGAAAATATTCAATGTACATACAGTATAAAACATAATCAATTAATATTAATTGATAATTGAAATGAGTTTATTTTCATTGTTGTAGTTAGACTGGTTTTGCTTTGCACCATAAGTACATTCGAATTTTGCTGCCTCGAATTTGGTTGTGTCGGCACAAAACAAGTCTATTATTGTATAATGTATTAACATGTTGTTGTATTAGTTTTACGCTGACCTATCATTACTGTCTGACTCAGTAACATTCTGACCTGGGAAACAAAGAGTGATTAATCAACTGAAATAATTAAATGGTAGAATGTCACATGTAATGTATAAGTTTTCTTACTGGGATTAGCATTATTTATATCACTGTTAGGAACTTAAGTTCAGTAGCTGTGACTGTGGTTTGCTTGACTTAAATATAGTCACTGTTTTTCTTGTGTAATGCTGTGAAATTGCATAAAAGGTTAGTGCTTTTTATGTTAAAATGCAACCTTGTTGCTAATTTCAGTGCTAATTATACCCCCGCTTCGAAGAAGAGGGGGGTATACTGTTTTACCCTTGTCCGTGCGTGCGTCCGTTACAAAATTTCCGTCGCAGTTTTCTCATTAACTATAACATGCAGCAGCCTAATACTTTGCATATTGCTTCATTACATAGTCCCATGTGGTGTAAAGCGATTTTATGCTCCTTGCTCATCTACTTCCTGTTTGTCGCATATTTTTAGATTTTTGCGGGGGTATCACTACTGAGCATTAGCTCACAGATTTACTTGTTGCAGTTGCATGTTTGTGCAAGAATTGTCATTCAGCAGTGTGTTCAGTAACGACTGTTAGCTAACATTACAGGTACGGGAAAACTCAACCCAGAGACTACTCAACCCGTGGATAACTCAACTCAAAGTTGTGACAACTCAACCCATTAGTTGGGGATTGAGCTGTCTCGGGTTGAGATGTCATTGGGTTAAGTTGTTCCAACCCTAACGTTATGGAAAGTTCGGGGTAATTGAACAGGTGGCTGTTGTTATATCAACATTGGTTGAGCTACAACATTATGAAACTATAAAATATTAAAATGTACTGTGATATTTTGATGATGTTTAGTCCCTAATGCTTAATTTGATTAGGAAAAGGTCCCTGTATTAAGACAATTGGGTTATTATGACTATCAATTTTGAAGGTCATAATAGTGGAATGTCACTGTAGTAAGACTAGTTTTGCACTGTCCTATCAGATAAATTGATGAATCAGACAATTATTGGTTGACTTAATGATGATTCTTATCAATCCTGATGCAGATGTCTGATGTTAATAAGGTTTCTCTCTGTCATAGTGTTAATGAAAAATGGACTGGTCATCTGTGATAAGATTGTTATTATAACTGCATTAATAAATAAGTCTGGTCGCTTTCTGCGAATGGTCAGCATGTCCTGAAAGCTGCAGTGAGTCTGGTCAGTTTGATGGTTTCTGAGAATGGTCAGCATGTCCTGTAAGCTGCAGTGAGTCTGGTCAGTTTGATGGTTTCTGAGAATGGTCAGCATGTCCTGTAAGCTGCGGTGAGTCTGGTCAGTTTGATGGTTTCTGAGAATGGTCAGCATGTCCTGAAAGCTGCAGTGAGTCATTGGGTTAAAAATTCTCAAGCACTAGCCCAATCATATACAGTCTACAAAATTATGACATGATTGTGATTGTCTGAACAGATCATTTTAAGAGCAAGCACTATATATCATTTGCTGAAGTTATGTTTGCCCAAAGGAATTTGGTTGTCCCGAGCAACTGGACACTGATTTTGTAGACTGCATAATATAGTAAAGGGCTAAATTATAAACTGGACTAACTATATGAAATAAATAACTTCCTTTTAATCCCAAATCAATGTTCCCTAGTTTTTGACTTCAGAGAAAATTCATGGAATTTCAGATTTTAAATAGCCAGGTTTTATCCTTGTTTTAGGTCAAGCAAGAGTTGTTTCCCTTTTCTATTTTGTTTTTGTTGGAACTTGTAAATCACTGAAAGTAAGAATGATTGAAAAAATCTTGAAACCATCTAGTGCTGTCTTCACAGACTGGTACCAAGTACTTAAATAATTTATCTTATAATTCTCTTTAACTTATGAAACTTTCACCATCTATAAAGTTTGAAGATAATAGTTTCATTATACTTATCAGTTAGATCTATTATTATTGCAGTACATAGTCTAGTATGTTATGTTACCATTGTGGAGGGTCACCGCTAGACTAGACTTACTACCGTAAAGTTCCACTGAAAACACCACCTTGGTTATTGCGAAATCATGCAAAGTTTTACCATTTTTAAGTCCCAAATGCTTAGGGCCCAATTAAGATGGCGATCGATGATAGATCGGTAGTTAGTTTTGTCCAGTTAAGAACAGAACTGATGAACACCAATTTAGCACTGACGTCTTTGATTAGCCGCCGATTTATCACTTATCACAAGCTATTGGGAAAAGATAAGTTTCATTGGTAAAAACTAACCGATCAGGAGGTTTAAAATATTTAAATTTCTCGATCAGTAAAAATTTCAAACGAATTACCAATTGACAAACTGTCTATGACCCAAATCACCATAATGCCACCAATGTACAAATATGTATCTCCGATTGGAAAAGAGGGTAAGCTTTCATTGATGAAACTCATCTTTTCCCAATAGCTTTTGATAATGGATAAAACAGCGGCAAATCAGAGATGTCGGTGCTAAATCGGTGTTTGTCGGTTCTGTACATAACTGGGAAAAAACGAACTACCTATCTATCACCGATCTGAATCGCCGAGACCAGGTTACACATAAGTCTGAAATTTTGTTACAAATAATACCGATCAGATGAGAGAAATAATTAACCGATTGAGGGCCAAATTCATACTGACAGTATGTGTAACTGGGGTGTTCGAAAAGAAAAAGGTCCCTTTATCAAGACAGTTTCTCTAATAAGACCATCAAGTTTAATATCTTAAAGCACAAACATTACATATTTTGCCAATACAATAAAAAAGTAAAGAAAAGAAATAAACAAACATTATGAAAGGAATAAAAGAGAAATAAGAAGAAAGTGAAAAAGACACGTACATTGAGATTGATGGTTTTTGATGGTCCATCATAAATGTACATGTAGATATAGGCGGATGTTGACTTGTTCTGTAATGACCCTGGGATAAACTTGTTATAACCACTTATTATGGAAAAAAAAACTCTCATAGAAGATACTTAAACCATACTTATAGAGGGGTGAAATATCATTCCTTATATCCTTTACTTCCTGTTTGCATTCCAAGTATCTGTAATTATCTTACAAGTGGGCAACAGTGGACCTTGAAGAAGTTTTTCTGGGGGTTGGGGATCATTTTTAGGGAGGGGGGATTGTCTAAAGAAATTTTCCGAGGGTAGAGTACCATTTTAGGGGGGGGGGCTGTCTAAAGAAGTTTTCTGAGGGTAGGGACCATTTAAGAGGGGGGTCTGTTTAAAGATGATTTCTGAGGGTGGGTTCCATGTGAAGATTGTCGTTAGGGGCCCTGATGAATGTTTTTTCTCAATTTACTTGAGGTCACCAAAGATATCACTTTAATGAACATTGTAATAAAAATACTTCTTATACAGTAATGTTTATTTGGATTATCAAAATCAATGGTCCTTAATAATTGAGTGGTCTTGATATGGACCTTTATCTTCTCAAAAGTGTTAGCGACTTAAAATTGTCAAAAGTCACATGATTTTGATTGCCAAGGTTGCTGTTATAACCGAACTTTACTATTCGGTTATAAAAAATTCTTCATGTATAATTAGACCTGGAGGGTGGTTCCCCCTTGGGTGACATGACTGGAACAACACTTGAATTCGTTATTTATCAAAATTCGTATCAACTTAACTCTTGTTACAAATTGGGTGTTTACAAAGTGAGTGTTTCCGTGGCAATGATTAGAATCATAATGTTTGTTTTCATGTAGAGTTCTCCACTTGTCACCATAATTATGATGTATAGTATTTCACACCCTCTTAAACAATGCTGTTTTCATGTTATGATTCTTGATAGATCCTCATTGAAGATTATATTTATCATAATGTATATCCTCTCTGAAGTCATTATTATCATCACCATCATCATCATCATTTGCACAGTATATCATTATAAGTTATACCTGTAACCATGGATACATATATGGGGTGCTTGACATCACCTGGGGGCAATTTAGCAGGATTTACCTACTTACAACTATGAGCAGTGGGTTTATGCCTCAGATCAATAAATGATATATTTTATCAATACATCTTCTTGAAAATTAAGGAAATTATAGGTTTTGGTCAAATTTTGCTAGTTTTTAAGGATTTTTACTTGATCGGTCAGAATGAAAATTATCGGTCCGAAAACCGATTGACCGGCAATTTCCTGGTCTCTAATTATAACTATCATTATATCCCCCCCCCCAAAAAAAAATTGGGGATTGGAGTGTATAGGAGTAAGCTTGTCAGTCGTTCGGTCTGTAGCTTTTTCTTGTCTGTTCAATTTCTCAGCACCTACTTTACGGATTTGATTCAAACTTCACACATATACCAGATATCAGGCAGACATGTGCAAGTCTCATTTTGGTTATGGTCCATTAATTTATGCCGAGTTATGGTCATTTTATTGAAAATCTTGTCCACTCATTTTCTCAGCACCCTATGTCTTGACAAACATCCTCTTTGGTGTTTTAAATGTTATCATTATTATCATAATCATCCTCATCTTAATCATCATCATAATAATCCTCATCTTAATCATAATTGTAATAATCCTCATCTTAATCATAATCATGATAATCTTAATCATCATCATTATCATCCTCATATTAATCATTATCATGATAATTCTCATCTTAATCATAATCATAATAATCCTCATCTTAATCATAATCGTAATAATTCTCATCTTAATCATCATCGTAATAATCCTCATCTTAATCATCATCATAATCATCCTCATCTTAATCATCATCATAATAATCCTCATCTTAATCATCATTGTAATAATCCTCATCTTTATCATCATCGTAATAATCCTCAACTTAATCATCATCGTGATAATCCTCATCTTAATCATCATCGTAATAATCCTCATCTTAATCATCATAGTAATAATCCTCATCTTAATCATTATAGTAATAATCCTCATCTTAATCATCATAGTAATAATCCTCATCTTAATCATTATCATAATAATCCTCATCTTAATCATTATCGTAATCATCCTCATCTTAATCATCATCATTATAATCATCATGATCATTAAGACTCAGAATCCTGACAGCTTTGAAGTATAATTTTTTGGTGTAGAGCATTTGGTAATGTGAGAGTGTTTTGTCCAGAAACTTGATTGGCAATAAAAAGTGTGAGTCGTGGTTATTCAGTGGGTCGGTCGGGAAATGGCAAACTAATTTATTTTTAAAGATGGTCTTACAATTTTCTTTAACTAGATGATTTGATTGTCATTGGAGTAGATAGTAAATAGATTCAGTTTTATATTACACCCTTTAACTTGTTACTGTTGATAGTACGCTACTTTAATAACTTAATTAGTAAAACTAACCTACTACTGTCAATGGTCCCTTCACTGGCTTGGTAGCTTGATGTGGACAATATACTTAACTACCTAATTAGGATAAAAAATGTTTGCATCTTCTTAGAGAATTTGATTACTTTTAATTCTTGAGGGTGTCTGTACAAGGTTCAAAGTTTTGAGTTCAAAGGGTCAATGTAAGTTGAAGGGTCCTGTCAAAGGTTATCAACTTTATTTATGTTTGTTTACATGCGTATTTATATTTTTTATGTTGTTTTTCATTATTCAACATTTTACTGATGGCATCTAAATCCAGTGATTTAGCCTTTCTAGGGATGATACTTGACTGACTGATGTGATATGACCTATACCATGTGTTGTTACAGTGTTAAACCCAGCAAAATAACAAAAAATATTATTAGTAGAATTATCATCATCATCATCATCATCACCATCATAATTACCACCACCATTATCATTATTGTTTTAAGGCTGATGAAATCCCTGTATATATAGTACAAGTGTTCTCATACATATAAATCTTTTATTTATTATCATATTATTATCACCACCATCATCATTACCATCATCATCATCATCATCATCATTAAAATATGTTGCACAATTTTGCTAGGTTTATGATGAAATCACTATATGTACAGTACAAGTGTTCTCATTCATATAAATCTTTTATTTATTAACATATTATTATCACCACCACCACCATCAACATCATCATCATCATCATCATCATCGTCATTTAATATGCTGCACACTTTTGCTAGGTTTATGATGAAATCACTATATATATAGTACAAATATAAACAGATATATAGTACAAGTGTCCTCGTACATAAATCTTGCATTTATTATCAATATTTTTGTACAATTACAGGAAGTTATTTAAGTGGTTATATTATGGTCATGTGATGTTTAGAACCAATTATGTCACTTGAAAAATATACAGTAAAACCTGTATGCATAGACCATGTTATGAGACTTCCTTCTAAATGCAACTTTGATCCATGGCTTAGTTGTAATGCTATAAGATTTTGGACCAAAATCTAGTTGTTTTTTTCTTGAAGGGGGGTACTGGTTCAAATCCTACTGGTGGCATATACTCTTCATTGAAAATTTATCGAATGTGTCAAGTTTTTCTCCATTAATAAGGTATATGAAGAAGTTACTGCCCTTGTGGAAGGGTAGGTGCCTTCTGGTTGTAGGCATTGGTTCATAAAAACTAGGTTAAGTGCACTGGTCTCCGTAAAATGACCATTATTGTGTTGACATGATGTTAAATGGGATAGAAAGTAAATTACTAAATAAACTTACGTAATAATGAAGTAGCCCACCCTACTGGCCAACTGATAGTGGAGTTGTGGGTTTGAGCATTGTGGAGCATACTTTCATGGTGTTTGGTCATAAATAATTTCTACTGTCATTCTCTCTCCTACCACTGATTCTGAATCATGTAGAGCAGTTGTCAGTCACTGACGGAGATAATATAATGCTTCTAGAAACTGATAAACAACCAAATCCAGAGATTTAGCCTTTCCAGGAATAGTGAGTAGGTTGACTGACTACCGTGATATGATGGTATGGCATTAAACCAAAGCCCCGCAAAAATATGAAGTTATGTCTCGTAATACAGATGGTCATCTAAATGGGTTTACTGTATATCTTATATAGCTTGGTATATATAGTTAACAAAAAAATTGAGTTTCTCTAAATATGGTTTTAGGTTTTCGTTTCAATGAAGGATGCATTGAATTACTATAAAAATTGTTGTGATTTTTTCCCTAAGCAAAATGTTATTGTTTACATTTCAACATATCCAGTGATTAAACATATTGTATTCTAATTTTATTTACAAATTTTAAATGAATTGTTTTCATGAGTTTGTGATAAGCTGTTTTAATTTAGTTTTCATATTGACTGGAGTTTAAAAGACTCTGAAATTGATTTATTTGACAAAGTGATATAGAATTCAGGAAGAGTTATTTTCTGTGTCAAAAAGGAAGGAATTATATGTTTATCATAAAAACAAGGAAGTTATGACTGTATTTATTGACCAATGTGGAGTCCAGCTTCTCAAAGTCACCCAATGGTAATTATTCTTTATTTTCACTTTACTTTTTACATGTAAGCCTTGGCCATGCTTGGATGTTTAGTAAACTGGAATTGGAATCCTGAAGCCATGCTGAGTTTTGATTCCTTGTTGCAAAGTGATTTCCTCACACAAAATTTTGAAGGGTTTTCCTTTTGTGAGGGAAGACATTGTCAAATTCTTGTAGAATCAGTCATTTTGTGAACCAACTAGTCCGATTAAGTAAAAAACGTTTTCTTTTTTAAGTCTTAGGACATTTAAAAGCTCTTATGTAATGTGTATGATTAATAAATAAAAGCAGGTTTAAGTCCATTTAATACCATATTAGATGGTATTGATCGAATAAGTCTGTTAAACTGAATTTCACTGAATATCATCCCCACCACAAAATGTATGGGGGTTGCTATATTGCAATCACTTTAATTTGTTTGTTCTGTTTGTCCACATGTATGTTAATTCAGTTTTTAGCCTGATTTTTCAACAAAAAAATTCGGCTAATAGTTTGGCGAAACACGGGCGGGCGGTTGGGCGGGAACCCGGTGTTGTTAACAATTGTGTTAAAGTTTTCAATTTAGCATATACCTCTGCCATTTATTGTCAGAACTTTATGAAACTTCATGTAATGATAACATACCATGTGATCAACAGAATAAGTCAGTAACCACAACTCTACCTAGCTTTATTATTGATTATTGCCCTTTGTAATTTTTGCGTTAAAGTTTTTAAATTGGGCTTTAATGTGGTTTCAACATTACATTTCTTGTTCATGTTGTTTTTCTAGTCGGCTTTTTCAGTTGTTTTTCCAGTCGGCTTTTTCAGTTGGTTATATCTTTATCATTTATTGACAGGATGCTGGAAATATTTGACAGAAAAAATTTCACTTTCATAAGAAATGTAAAATTTCTTTAAATCAAGATTAACATGACATCCCCTTTGTTTAAGTGGCTTGAGTGTGATGTATATGTGTCACTCATGATTTTGAAATCATTTTACTCACCACATGAAGTTGTACAGTACAGATGTACAAGTACTGCATGTAGATGGCAGTGCGGTTTCGTCTTAAGATGTTAATATTGCGTGGGGGTACTTGGTTGTTAAAATATATGCTCAAGTTGTCACTCTTGGCAAACATGCTAATTATAGCCATATTACTTGAGTTGTGGTTAGTGACATACTGTAGATGGTAAACCAAAGTGTGAGTAGTTTTATCTTTAAAGATCAAAGATTAATGTTTTATGACATTAATTAATGTTAAAAGTACATCTTACTGTTTAAAGTATGTAGGAGCAGTGGTCTAGAGGTAGGACGTGTGGTTGGGGATCAAAAGGTTCTAGGTTTGAACTCCACTAGGAACACTGCTAATAGATCTAATCAGGAATTCAAATTTATGGGTTTTTCCATCCGTGCACAGGCGGTGCTAACAAAGTTTGTTACACATCATTGCTAAATAGCTCAAACTATGGATTAAATCATATTGTTCTTTGTACACATGATTTCATTGTAACAGTGAAAGTTTGTTTGTATCGGAGGGAGAAACCCAAGTATTTGAAATCCGGATATAGTCTATTTCCCTGAGCAAGAAAATTTACCTACAGTTTTCCACTCTATCCAGCCTCCAGGTGTAAATGGGTACTGTGAGGGAAGACCTGTCTGAAGGGGATTTCATTGATCAGGGGTTATTGTCAGATCTTTATGAAACTTCATACAATGATAACATACCATGTGATGAACAGAATTAGAAAGTAACCACAACTCTACCTGGCTTTATTATGGATTATTTCCCTTTGTAATTTTTGCGTTAAAGTTTTTAAATGAGCCAATTTTCTGGGGTGTCAGGCTAGTGGGTTAAAGCAATGATTGTGGAGAGCAGCTATGTGACTGAAAAATGTTGAAATGGAATGAAAAGCATCATGACATAACATTACATTTTTTCTATCTTGTACATTAGCATTCATGTTAATGTTGAAATTATACAGTTGTTATCTGCATAGTGAGTTTCTCTGTAAATGTAATATTCATATTTATGTAAATGATGTGTGAAAACAAATTAGTACCATGTTTTATTTATATGTAGAAGTTAAAGACTGGTTACAGCCATACCTTATTACCAAGGATTGATCTGTTAATATACGGTAACACCCACATGATAATGTTAATGATGGAGCAAAAATAGAACCTTTGCATGATAATCATGGAGTGGGCGTCGCCATGTAGTTATGACGTTGCGACTGTAATCGTATGATGGCCAAGTTCCTTGTTGGTTCTAATCATTAACAAAACCTGCGTCCTTGTCCTTTTGAGTAAAGCGGGAATAGAACCTTTGCATGATAATAATGTAGTGGGAGTGGCCTTGTAGTTATGACGTTTGGACTGTAATCGTTGGATGGCCAAGTTCCATGTTGGTTCTAATCATAAACAAAACCTGCGTCCTTGTCCTTTTGAGCAAGAAACTTTACCCTACTACAGTAAAGTTCTGCTATTAAGACCATCTTACTATAAGATGTGTCAAAGTCATGTGATTTTTTTTCCAAGTCCGTAATGCTTGATTTAAGAAGGCAAAGATCCCTAAATTAGGACCATTGGTTTTAGTAGTCCTAATTAGTGGAATTTTACTTTTTGTGTAAATAATTTATTTAAAATAGTTTCAAGTTTAGCACTTTTTTAACTATTAACCATGGGAACATTATAACCAGCCCTTCAGTGTTTTTATTGTTTAAAACATTATTTATTGTAAAGGGTAAATGGTATCAATGATTTATGCACGAAAAACCTCGCCTAGTTCAATGTGACGCACCATTAATTTACATCAGACTAATCCATCATGTTCTTGTGGCTATTATAAGTAGTGATCCGATCTCTCTTTTCATTGGTGCAATATGTTGAATTATTTATCGTCCACTGAAATCAATACTTGTCTCCGATCATTCAATGTCACTTAACTTTTTTACTGATCGGTTAATCAATAGTCTCGCACCTTGTAAATAGCTTCTTTGTCTGAAGATTTAAAAATGATATCGGTCTAATGAAGTCGTTTTTAACGAGTTTTTTCTCAATTAACAGTTAATTCATTAATTTGATATTTTTGCACTGTGTTCATTCCTTTGTCTCAAAATTTGAACTATTGGTAAAGGTTATACTCAGAAAATGGCAGGAAAGAGAAAAAAGGGACAGGTCACATAAGAGTGTCGATGGCACAAGGTGACATATATTCAATATGAAAAGAGCACTATACAAATTTGGTATATAATTTTGATAATAATAATGATGATTATTTCTGCATTTGGAGAGGCAAAAAAGTACAGGGAGGAGAGATTAAGGCATGGTGCTGCACTGTGCAATCTTGCTTCAGAAAAATTACTACCGTATTTATTTGTTACCTTAAAATTTAAATTCTAAATGAATTACCTCCTTTGAAATTTCCTACTCGTAGATTTTTTGAATGAGTTGTCTCCCTTAGAACTTTTAACTCCCTTGCAAGTTGAATATTTGCACACAATGCAATATTGTTCTTTGTTTTAAAGCCTTACAAATTGAATATTTGTTCAAAATCCAATGTTCTTTGTTTGAAGATAAAACCCTTGAAGTCCTGATTTTTGTTCATAATCTGAGGTTAGTGAGTGGATATCACAGATATATTCCTTGATGAAATTGATCTGGTATTTCATCTTCATGTGAACTTTTTCATTCAAGCTGAGATTTTTTTAATTAAAAATGTTTCTATATAAAGCCTGATACAGAATAGTTCTATAGTTTGTATTAATTGAGAGGTATGTCATTGGTGTGCAAGGATTGGTTTATCATGTTGATGAACCTGAGTTTAATTAAGTATTGTGATGTAAGACTGATGTGCATAAAAAAAGGAGTGCACTAATAATCACTCAATTATAGAGGTGTAACAGTGTTAATGCATTGAATGTATAATTCAGTTTTCAGTATTGTCTCAGAGATTTAATATGACACTTGTACTCTGTTACCTAGCTTTTAAGGATCAGTTCTGGCATTTTATCAGGATTTGGGGAAGGCACCAGGAGCCTTAACTTAAAGAACATTTAGTGCAATTTTGTTGACTGGAGAAAGAAAGATATAAGTATTGGTCCTAACCCAATAAATGATGAAAACAAATTTGTTTGTCTTGTACATTGTAAACGATACAAATTTAATGACAAAGACCACAACCCAGGTTGATACCGCAGTTGGTAGTGCGACGGGATTTGAAATCTCGTGCTCGAGGGGGTGCGGGATCGAATCCCACCTGGGGAAGTTATACCCATTCATGAAAATCTGACAATAATGTTGATTTTCCTCCATTGATTAGTTAATATGGAGAAGTTTTCGGCCTTGTGGAAGGGTAGGTGAGTTCTTGTTATAGACAATGGTCCAGGAAAGCTAGGTTAGGTGCGCTGGATGCTGTAAAATGACCTAAATTGTGTTGACATGGCGTTAAATCTAGTAAAAAAATAAATTACAAAGATTATAGGAATGCTGATAATTTTTTCTAAGTATGTTATTGACCACAGTTATGTGACTGCAGTGCCCCAAAAAGTTCTTGAACAAAATCCTGTTTTTTGGAAACACCATTTCACATTTACCCATGAAAAAAACCAGTCTGATCAAATTAAAAATTCAGCATTAATTAGTATATTAACATATTATGGAAACTGTATTACATAAATAAACTCTTATTATAGTAAAAATTACTTGAAATGAGAATGATCAGTTTTTCTCAAAATTTCATTTAAAAATTTCCCGGAACTTTAGGTGGGCACTGTATATCGGTGTTATCTTTCAATAATGTGTCAATGTGACATGAATATCAATGATCTATGATTGTATCAATTATAAATTCAATTATCTATTGTTATACTGTACATTGTTTAAGTATTGTTATCTTATATCAGGGTCAGTTATCATATATCTTGTGTTGTCACTGTCTTTGTCTGGTTTTCATGATGTCATAGTTGGGTAGGATTTCATCATCATCAGCATCTATATCTGTTTATGGAGTGTGTCTAGATATTTTTGCTGGAGTTATCAATGTATTGTCCCTGTTTTCTCAACTGTCAAAGCTTAAATAATTTCACAGTGACTGAATGCATTGTTTTTGTACTCGCCGCCTAATTGTTATTAAAAATATCTTGACTTAAACATATCCTATGGCATAAGCAGCTTTATTTAATTGATCATAATACACATTTTGGAAACTCATGGATGTATTATGACAATAATTTTAACAAACGCATTCACCATGAAATTATTTTTTGACAGTTGAGAAAAAACAAACAATACTTTTGGTTCGAAATCTGTAGTGTGATAGTCAAGTGATTCTGGGTATGTTGTGTAGTTAGTAGCACGCTGGGATTTCTTAATTGGGTATGGGGTGGTTCTACACTCCCTAGAAAATGTGACAAAATTGTCAATTTTGATAAACAAGGTATTTGATTAAATATGGAGAAGTTGCTGGTGTAAGTTCTGGTTGTTGACAAAGATCCAGAAAAACTAAGTTAGGTAATCTAACTGCTGTAAAATGACCATAGATATGTTGACATGGTGTTATTAAAACCAATAACAAAAAAAGGAGAAATAGTCAAGTGTAAGTTTGATGATGACTAGCTTTGGTGATGATGATAATGATGATGGTGATGGTTTTGCTGATAATGATTATGATGATAATAATGATGATGGTGGTGATGATGATGATGATGATGATGATGCTGATGCTGTTTTTGGTGATTATGGTGATAATGATGATGATGGTGATTATGCTGATGATAATGATATTTTTGTATGTTATCTGTATGGGCCAATGTCCAAAAAAATACCAAGAAAATGTAAGTTATAGAATTCCTCTACCCCACATCTGTCATCTGTCTGACAAAGCTACACCCATGGTCATTGTCTTCACTATGATGTTATAATAGTGATTATATTGTCATGTTTTATCTTTCTATGTAAGATTATCTTAAATATTTGTGATCAACAGAAACAATGTTGAATGATAAGTTTCATGATTTCTGGATACAAGAGAGAGAGATGGAAGGTGTTTGACCTGCACTAAATTGTACTCAAGTTGATTCAATCTTAGGAGCCATATTTTCTGGCTAAATTTTGGCCATGTCATATTCACACTGCTTAAAAAATATAAAATAGCCTGCCTGAGCTAGCTTAGTCAGTAGCGCAAAAGTGTACTGATTGAGGGGTCCTAGGTTCGATTTTCATACTTTGGTAGAGGTTGGTGATGAAATAATTTCTATGGCCATGCTTCCTTCTACCTGTGATTCTAAATCATGTAGGCCAGTTGTCAGTCAATGGCAGAAGTAACTAGTTAACAGCTTAATCCAGAGATTTAGCCTTTCTAGGAATGGTGAGTAGGTTGACTGATTGCCCTAATATGTGTTGCTATGGCGTTAAACCCAACAACCAAAATAAATGCAATAAACATCCATTGCATTAAGCTTTTTTTTTGGGGGGGGGCATTGCTGCAATATGTGTTGCTATGGCATTAAACCCAACAAAAAAAAATGCATTAAAATGCTTCTGCATCAAACTTGTTTTGGCATAAGGTTGTGCTAAAGTTAGATTTGATTGTGTATGGCCTAATGGAAAAAAAGTTAATGAATTGTGTGTAAAACAATAAAAGATCGATAATGTAAAATACATAGTGCATGTAACAAGCAGCTGCAAGTCATGATGAGGGTTCAATGACCTGAGAGATGACAAGGTCACGTTCACATTCTCAAGGTCATAGTTCATAACTATTAGAATATTGTTTGATGTTTCTTTATTATAGTTTGTAGCGAGGGTTTAATAGGTTGGTTTGTTGCAACTGGGAATAATGATGGTTGTTCAATGAACTGGGGTTTTTTTTGCCTTTTTTGTAAACAACATTCTTTATTAAGCTTTTAGTATTCATGAGATACATGTATACATAGATATGTGCTTATAGTATCTATTTAAAGGGAATACAACTCAAGGGTTGCCCGCAAGACTGTTAGTAAGTGCATTGCATAAAAGAGCGAGTTACTACTGTCTTGCAGGCGACCCTTGATTACTATTTCTACAAAAGACTACAACTATTCTCTAACCAACCTCTGTATAAAGTAGGGCTGCCATCAGCCACTGGGGAGGGATATATGTTCAGTATTGTTAAATTTTATTCAACTGTCAGTTACTCATATGTTAACCCTGCTGATTTGAATACTCACTGTAGTACATCTGTACTCATTGATAGAATAGAAAATAATAATTTTCTACGGCTTTTCTCCCTCCTACCACTGATTCTAAATCATGTAGGGCAGTAGTCAGTCACTGACGGAAGTATGCATCTGTAGTTGGTTAACAGCTAAAAGAGATTTAGCCTTTCCAGGAACAGTGAGTTGGTGGACTGTCTGCAGTGATATAACCTACGGTATACAATGTGTTGCTACTGTGTTAAACCCAACCAAAAAAGATAATAAAATAGATATCCATAATTATTTAAATCAGGAGGATTAAAGTATGTGCCACTGACAGTTGAATAAAAACCAATAGCACTCAGTAAAATCTTTGGTTTCGAGATCTAGGCTCATCCAAAGAATGTGAGTAGAATAACTGACCTCTGCTTTAAGATGAAAAGTTGTTGAGTTGCTGGGTATTGAATCATAGAACTGTTTTCACAGAAATAAATTACAATGATAACTATGTATTGCATTTGTACATTGAAGCATTGAAGTTTGAACATAGAAAATAGATTACTTTATAAGAATCAATGTTGCATAGTTTTATTCACAGGGAATTGTCAAGTTACCTCCCTTTGATTTTTCCAACATACCTTTAATATACTTATATACAAGGGGTACAACTGCGTTTACTTGACCACTTCATCTTGATTTATTATTTTGAGAATCACAAAGATTTCTGATACCCTAGCGGCGCTTTAACGGAATGATTAAATTGATTAAACATAACTCTTCGAGCTATGAATATTAAATGTTTCATAGGGCAGACCATTAATACGATTAAAGTTTCAAAAACATAAAAAACAACACAAAATCTCAACTCGGACAAGTTAGTGCACAGATGAAATCGACATTTCTCGAGGAAAATCGCTTTATTTTCATATTTCAAAATGACATATTTACCCCAATCAAAGAAAATATAACAGAAAAACAATATTATTGAATAAAAATGTAATAAATATAACTCTCAACCTAGAGAGAAACACTTGCGAGCCATAAAAAGCGAAATTAACAAACTCTTGTTGATAATCAATGTTGTAGCCGGTATCCTTAATTTATTCAAGAAACTTGTAAGAAACTTTTTGATTGGTTAATTTTGTAAACGAAAATCGCCAAGACTTCCGACTAATTGACTGATACGAATTTGGAAGATTTCGACTTCTTCATAGCATTTTGGTTGTCTCGTTTGAAAGTAGGAAAACCCCCATACGGTTCGACGAATCAGAAATTGTTTAACTAATTAGATTATTATGTGAGTGACGTATTACTGAAAATGGTTGTGAGAATAATTTTTTGAGGTTAAATCAGATAAAAAGTGTACATATATTCGTTTTGTTTCATGTCAGGTTATAATTGGCACGATGTTTTGTATTTTTATAACTAGTGAAGCGAGAAACACAATATAACACGGAGTAAATCATGCTTGAAACGACGTAACATTGAAATTTGGTCAATTTTCATTCTGTTCAACTGTGCACTAACTTGTCCGAGTTGAGATTTTTGGTCTGTTTTTTATGTTTTTGAAACTTTAATCGTATTAATGATCTGCCCTATGAAACATTTAATATTCATAGCTTGAAGAGTTATGTTTAATCAATTTAATCGTGCGGTTAAAGTGCTACTAGGGTATCAGTATTTTTTGTGAGCAACAAAATAAGAAATCTAGATGAATCGGTCTAGTAAACGCAGTTGTACCCCTTGTATATAAGTATATTAAAGGTATGTTGGAAAATCAAAGGGAGGTAACTTGACAATTCCCTGTGGTTTTATTACTAGGTTAGTGAGAGAGAAAGGAAAAGAGAAAAGATATTTAATATATTTTGTTGATGGATTGATTATCTTGTATTATATAGACTTTATTGATTATTGTGTAGGCGGAGTTTCTATAATATTGTATTATTTATCATCTTTTATATTAGCAATTTATTTGATTGGTAAAATGCTATACCCTTCTACAAGGCTAACATTTTCTCCATTTACTTTATTAATGGAGGACATTAAACTGGCTGAGGCTCAAATCTGCAATCCTTCCAGGACACCATATACCTTGTTAATGGAGTAAAATTTACATAATTGTCAAATTTTCATAAAAAGGTATAACAAGCCTAGGTGAGACCTTGCTATGGTTGGTCAAATTTGTGACTGTCTGATTTGACAAAAAAATCATGTCCATAAATTAGGGCCCATTGCCCACCCCCTCTCTTAAAATATTAACTACTGTCTTCTAATTTGACGAATTTTTGAAGATAAAACTGTCAAACAGCTTTGATTACTTGCGTCAAAATATGCCCAGCTGATTGTCAAATTTAAATAAATTATAGCTGAAAAGCATACAGATGTATTTGTTTAATTTGAAAATTATGACATAAATGAGCTTGATATATTTACATTGATAAGAGATTTAATCTTTGTCTATGTTTGCTTATGACCAAATTTTCTGATAAAAGTGTTGTAACAAATGATTTTTACATGAGTTTAGGTCGTGTGAGGTCAAGGTCATTTAAGGTCAACTTTATCTAGTTTGTAATTGGCATTGTCATGAACTGTATTAGGACTAATATAGTGTATATTTATAGCTGATGACATAAAGCTATTGTTTTTAAAATATGGATTGTAAATTAAAGTAAGTTAAAAAAAATTCCCATTATTGCTAATAATATATTCTAGGTTTACTTAGTTCTGAGTGAGTACACCTCATTCGCTATAATAAAATTTGGTTTGAACTTTCAGAGTCCTGTCAATACCCAAAACAATACAAAATTTGTTTGTTGTCTGATGTAAAGGTAGATTTTATAACAATATTTTTCATAGCTATTTATTTAATTCAAAGCAATAGTACAGGTATACAAAAATGATGTGCAATTTTTAAAAATTGCCTGATGGTATAAAAATTCATTCAAATTACCTTTTGTTTCTATAATGATGATGATGATAATAATAATGATAATGATAATAATGACGATGATGATGATGATGACAGAGACGATGATGGTGACTATGATGACAATGATGATAGTTATATTAATGATAATGATAGAATGATAATAATAGTAATAATTAAAAAAATATAATGTTAATAATTATAAAAAAAATAAAAAATGAAAATAAAAAAAACTTTATTTAATGAGGCAACTCAATGGGCCAAGCCTTGTATTCCCTTAGATCCTCCAACTATTATTAGTTCTAATACATAAAAATGCACTCACTTAATATATTTATGACTAGTACAATTTGTAATATTTGTAGATGAAAATGGACATTTATTTATTATCATGACATTTCTGAGTACAGCAGGTGCCCTCTCTCTCATCTCTTGTTTACAATGATAATTAATCACATTAGGTTACATGAGGACTATGACAATTTTGACTTGATAATTAGACGGTTGGATGGATGACTATTGAAGGCTTTGTTGTAGAACATTGTATGATGTAACAATCTTCTCCCCTTAGTTGCCTCCAGGCTAGAATAATGATGAGGTCATGAAGACTTGAAGGGTAGATGGGGGGGACAAAGATCAAGGTCCTTCTGTTGTCTGTCTCTTTTTTCGGCGTAGCTGTCTAAGCTGGATTTTGACCTACATTTCTGTATAATGACGTCTGTCTGGGGATTTCGGAAATCCGCCGTTCTATTGGATGATTTTATAAGCACTGAGAATGACGTACGGGGGAAACAGAGAAAACCCCCTCTTCGATTGGATGGCCCTGACACGCGCGAAAAAATAAAGGCCACACTATTGTAATGCAGTGTTTTACAAAATTTTGCTTCGTTCGTAGATATTTTTTTTGGGGTAGACTTCTATTGCTTTCCAAAGTGTTTTTTTATTTTGTAACAATAAAAAGTTACGTGTCAAACACAATATTTTATTGGTAAAATGAATTACGTCTCCAGATGTGAACCGGTTTCTAGTAAAAAGTCTGACATATAACCCAATAATTATTAATTTAGCCTCACTACGTCCAGTTTCCGGGGTTTACACTTTGAGAGTCACAGCTCCACATATACACCAGTTCATTGTTATTGTTATGATGTCTATAAATAGTAACAAGGAGCTGATAGTAACAGGTAACCTTTCGCTGGTTGGCAAGAAATGATAGCGAGTAAATACAATGAAAACACAGTGATTTTAAAATTGCAATTACTAAGTCATTTTTCATCAAACAATTTTGCATTTTATATCACTAGAAAGGTCTTGAAATTCATATTTTGAATATCTAAAAATTATTTTTAAAAAAGAATTGTTTTTTGTTGGCGAGTGTTTTAATGATCTGCCCTATGAAACATTTAATATTCATAGCTCGAAGAGTTATGTTTAATCAATTTAATCGTGCGGTTAAAGTGCTACTAGGGTATCAGTATTTTTTGTGAGCCACAAAATAAGAAATCTAGATGAATCGGTCTAGTAAACGCAGTTGTACCCCTTGTATATATGTTGGAAAAATCAAAGGGAGGTAACTTGTCAATTCCCTGTGGTTATCAGTGTACGGCAATTGCATTGGCTGTCATATTGTTTACGGTAGGCAATCATGTGCCAAGTCTGCGAAACTGGTCTGCAAATGTTGTTGATGAAGTGATGATGCGTGGTCACAACTTGTATGAGCAAATACTAACGGAATCTGGCATTCCATCACCACGTCAAAAAATAGGTTTTAACATTAGTGGTCCTATGTAAATGGCTCTTCTGTGACCTTTGACCTTTTCCTTAGGTGAGCACCCAGGGCCCTTTGGGCCCTCTTGTTTTTAAATCGACGCCGTTTGTCTTTTTTAAAGACATTTCTTGTTTAGCTTTCATTTTCCATTGTCTTTACTAATAAGATAAGATAAGATAAATTTTATTTTAAGTCAGCAAGATAACATAACTTTAAACATAAGCTTATGTAAGCTTTTACAACCAAATAATATATTATTGTAATGCATTACCATGTATTACCAGCATTCTGAGCAAAATCATTATTTTTATTTTTTGATTGGATTGAAGTCTTAGCAACACATTGTATAGCTCATTTCATCTTGGTCAGTCAACCTACTGACTATTCCTGGAAAGGTTAAATCTGAATTTAGCTGCGAATCAGTTAAAAGGTACATACTTTCGTCAATGAATGACAACTGCCCTACATGATTAAGAATCTGTAGTAGGAAGGAGAATGGTTGTAAAAATTTATGTCTTGACAAAACTCCATGAAAGTATGTCCTGTTAGTGAATTGAACCCATGACCCCTTGATCAGTACCCCTTTTTGTCCCCTATTCCCACCCCAAAAAATCAACCCATGTAATGTTAAAATATCAACAAAATAATAAAACCCTCTCATTCAATAATATCATGTTATCATATCATATTATCATATATACTGTATATAATCTAATAACAATACGTTATCTTGATGCTGATTGGTCAGTTCTAAACTAGTCTACATCCATATGTATTTACATGTAGTTAGACTAGTTTTGTAACGACCCCTTGATTCCAAGATTATTTTGTTTATTAGTTAATAAGAAACATGTATTGATTATAGATGAATATTATTATTGGGGATTGTTTGTATAATATATATCAGATGTCTGTCTGAGACTTTAATGCATTTCTTTGTCTTTGGTGCAGTTTTATTGAATCTTAGGTGCAGTTTTTAATCTTTTGTGTGGTATTAATACTTGAAAGCAGTCTGAAATCTGGTAATATTTTGATGGGCATTTTTTTTTAATTTTCTAGTTTTATAGCTTTGGTGCAGTTGTTTAATCTCTAGTGCAATTTTGTATTTAAAATGCAGTTTTAGGTAACTTTTGATCTATTTTCAAACTTTGGTGCAGTTTCTGAATCTTTGGTGCGCAGTTTATCATAATGTTGGCTCTATCTTAAAACTTAAAAAAAGCAATTAAAGTTTGCATTAAAGTTCTAATAAAAAACTTTGGTGCAATTTTGTATCTTTGTTATTTAAACTTATGTCCTGTTTAAATCGTATTGATTGTGATGTAATCATTGTGTCCTTATAATTGTTAAACACTAGAAACTGTATAGTTTTTAGCCGCATTTTTCAGCGACAAAATTCGGCTAATAGTTTGGCAAAACATGGGCGGGTGGGTGGGCGGACGGTTGTGTGTCTGGTGTCGTTAACAATTGCGTTAAAGTTTTTCTTTACCATTTATTTCTGCCATTTATTGTCAGATCTTTATGAAACTTTATACAATGATAACATACCATGTGATGAACAGAATATGAAAATTGTAATTTTTGCGTTAAAGTTTTTAAATCTGGCCACATTACATTTCTTGTTGTAATTAAATGTATGTTCTGTTCTGTTTTAAACTTAGTCTCCCTATAGAGGACTGTGAAAGGAAGTTGTGTCATGAATATTATAATGGTAAAGGTCAGTGAAAGTCGGCTAAATATTGCTCATGTTTCAAGGTTTTCGGATTTAAAATAGGCGAGTACATAAGTGGAGAACTCAAGTTCAGGTTTTAATCAGCGTGAAGTGAATGTATTACATATCAGCTTGTTGCAGCAGACGGCTTCTAGAAATACAGAAACTATTATGTTGTACAGTAGTTTACATTTTGATGCAATCTACGCTCCTATTATTGACATATTTATTTTCGTCTGTAGAATATTATTCAATCATTTTATCTCGAGTATACAAACACCTTTTAATACTTCTATTTTATACTCCGGATAGAGTAATGGTTGCAGAATGTTGGAACTTTCTGGTAAAAGAAAAACAATAAACGCTTGTTTTGATAATTTTATCCAATATTACTGAGTGTATTTTGTCTGATATATTTCTATAAATAAACATACTTCAAACGATATTCATTTTCTGTTTTCATGATATTTTCATTTTGTTAGAAATTGTTCTTTGTTAGTTTGAGGGTTGTTACATGACTGGTGTAACTTATTTTTGAATAAATTGAAAGATTTTTATTTTATGATGGTAATTTGCAAACTCCTCACATTGCTTATGTCACGCTTTGCTACTTTAAATCAACACGTAAATCACGTGACGCTAGTAATGCCATCTATTTATAGAATGCCCAAACGTCTCACAGTGCTTATGTCACGTTTTGTTATGTTTACAAATTATAAATCAAAATTATTTTTTATCTATACGTACTTTGAACATCATAATTTACTACAAGGAGACTCAATTTGTAGAAAATATTGAAATGTAACAGAAAAGATGAAAAAAAGTAGTCAGCTCTCTGAGGGACGAATTAACTTGTGGTGGCAGTGGCTATTGATTTAATAAAGGGAAATAACCGCTGCAGGGAGTTTGGGTAATTTGGTGTCTTTGAAATGTGGTTTGTTTGCGTTTTTCATTTTGTAAATAGTGACCATGAATTTTTATGTTTAAATACATTGATTGGATGCAGGCTTGAAGAGAAACAGAATAAATGCAAACAATTTTAACTTTCAAATTTTGATTGGTTCCAATAAATGTGAACATTGATGGGAGCCAGCAGTTTTGAACAGCTGGTTGAGTTGGCCCATCCATTCCCCACCCCCTCCCCTCTATTCCCCTCCCTCCCTCCCTCCCTCCCTCCCTCCCTCCCTCCCTCCCTCCCTCCCTCCCTCCCTCCCTCCCTCCCTCCCTCCCTCCCTCCCTCCCTCCCTCCCTCCCTCCCTCCCTCCCTCCCTCCCTCCCTCCCTCCCTCCCTCCCTCCCTCCCTCCCTCCCTCCCTCCCTCCCTCCCTCCCTCCCTCCCTCCCTCCCTCCCTCCCTCCTTCCTTCCATTAATCAGATTAAATTACAAAACAATTCACCACTTAAAAAGAATTAAACAACACCCTTTAACAACTCGCTATTATATCATTATCTTGCCAGAAAATCAACAATAAAATACTAGTAGTATAATACAACATAACTCCCAGCAACACTTTAAAACAACAGTTTAAGCTACAACATCATCTTAACATTATTATTATACTGAGGACACAAGCACTTAGTTATTCATTTTTCTAACTTTGATGTCAAACCCCATCATTTACTTGGCCGATTATTTCTTTATCTAAAACTTCAAATAATGGGTTTAGAGCGTAACGGACATAACTCACTCTTTTCTTATATTGAGTTACGACCATTTTGCACTAAACCCTCGAAATAATATAAAAATACTAATTATATAATTATACATAAATAGTCACTATTCAAATCATTAAACAGTTTAAAATATGACTTTAACCTAGGTTTATATACTCTGAACATTTCACTTAAAGGGCGAATTTGCCTCCATACCCCATTAAGCGTGCGGTCCACGCCTAGTCGCCTACGTATTAAGTCATTATGTATTACATTTTGCACTAAGTTATGATAATGTTAGATCACCTTTTTTTCATTGCTGCTTTGAAATAAAAGAAAATAACATTTTCAAATATTTACGCATTTACGTATGACGTTCAAATTGATGTGAGAACAGTATAACATTTACATTAGTGAGTAATGCCTTTATAATCACCTTATTGCAAACCTTTGAAGACAAGCTGGAAAATTCATAGCTAAAATGTCAAGAAGAACAGCCTAATTCCATTTTCAAGGGCCATAACTCCAACTCAAGGATCATAACTCACCCCAAGGGTCATTACACACCCCAAAGTGTTTTAACTCACCCAAGGGCTATTACTCCTATTCAAGGATCATAATTCACACCCAAGGGTTGGAACTCTCTCCTAGGGTCATCACTCCTATTCTAAGATCATAATTCACATCTAAGGGTGATAACTCACATTAAAGGGCCATAACTCATGCATTCCTGAGTAGATGATAATCTATGATATAAGCTAATCCTTGTGACTAATAATTTGACCAAGTTGGATGATTAATTGGGGGGTGGGGGGAGAGAGTGAGGGGCAGAGGCAGCAAGGCAGGCATGTGGGCGGGTAGACAGACAGACAGAAAGAAAGAGAGTTGCAGAGGGCAGTTCGCCTAACTCCTATATTATATAATCAAATTAATCTGAATTTGATGAAATTATTCATTGGCTAATGAACTGTAAATATTTAACGACAAGTTAAATGTAAAAAGCTCTTAAGTCTTCTCTGTATTTCTGTTTGTAAGGGACAGGATTTCTAGACAGACAATCTTGATAAAATCATTGTATATTGTCCTTTTACTGTGTCAAAAAACTGACCACTCAACGTGTCAAAAATATATTTTTAATTAAAAAAAATATTTTGAAAGTGTCAAAAATATTTGTGAAACTATTTTGTTTATGATTATCATGTTTAGTCTGTCATTATATAATCATAATTATTAATTAAATATCATTATAACACATAATATTTCCTTATTTGTCCTATCCAAGGATGTATATCTGTTATCTTTATTGTATTGTCTTTTATTGTTTATCTGTTTATTCAAGCATATGGCTACAAGCTGGACAGGTGTGAAAGACCTGACCTATCACTGGACAATATTGTTTAACCAGCTTACTTAGTATAGGATCATTTATCCTTAGGGGTCATGCCTGTCACTGGTGACATATTTATTGATAGGACTGGTGTGATACAGCTGTCAAGTCTATGTAATGACCAGATCTTTAATTACATATCTTTATTGTTGTTTTTGTGCATATTGCTTTTTATGGTGGCTACAGTAGAGATTATAAAAATTATATCTATATAGGTGTTGTAATTCATGTCTGGATTCTAATAAAAAAGTAACATTTTCTCTGTTTCCTGTAATTAAATTACTTTGGGTTCAATATTTTGTCTAATTAAGTCGTCTTTGGGTTTATTACTGTCTAATTGGCTTTTAACTGTGGAAATCATAAAAATTATATAGGTGTTGTAATATATATCTGGACTTCAATAAAAATGTAATAATTTCACAATTTCCTGTAATTTTATTATCTTTGGGTTTGATATTTTGTCTAATTAAGTCATCTTTGGGTTTATTACTGTCTAATTAGATTTTAATTGATTATACATGTTGCTGGACTTTTATATTTTCACCAATTAGGTACAAATGTTTACAAGTGTGACTTGTTTGACCAGAGGTCATTTAGATTCTTAGTGTGTGATTCACATTGAAAGAATTTACTAATGTAAATCAAGCCATGTGGTAGTGAGGAGGAATTAATTGTGGGACCTCATTTGAATGAAATATTTTCATTGATGAAAACACTTGAAAGTGAATTTGTTGCTTTTGTTTCGTCAATATTTGAATAAGGATTTTGATTGGATTTTGATTAGACAATGGGAAGCAAATTTTAGCACTTCATGTTATTTTTGTAATACATCCAATGTATCTATTGTTTCAAAGTGGAGCTTAGTATATACAAGGGTCACTTAAAAATTGTTGAAAGGATTCTTTTGTTTTAAGAAGAGATTTTCATTGAAAATTTCAAGAGGAATTGGTGTAAACACATCAAGTAAGGAAAGTTGTTGTAAAAAGGAATATTATTTTGTTTTGGACTTGACTTTAAGGACTTAGTAGTGCAAAAAGGGGTCAAGAAGGCATTAAGTTCAAGTTGGCATTCAAGGGACATATTATTCTGTGAAAAAAGGGGATTATATATTTTGTAATATGAAAAAGTGATAAATGTTACGTAACAGATGCCATAGCAATGACTAAGATTGTTATTATGTGTAATATTTGAGCTATTGATATAAAACATTGTTATATTGTAACATATGGTTTGATATAAAATAACGAGTGTTGTACAAAGATCAAACAAGCTGTAATCATTGATATAAGCTGTAACCTTACCTGGGAATCTGTAAAAACTTAGAATGGTGGCTAGAGTGTAAGTATGATATTATTTCAAGGTTTTGGGGCAAATGGTTGTAACTCACTCTTCTTATATTGAGTTACGACCGTTTCGCAATAAACCTGTATTTTTTCCCACTCTTAGGAGGCTCTTAGGGAAGACTGGGCTCGCCCAACTGAGTTGCCTCATGAAATTAAGTTATAAATAATTTTGTTTGAAGTAAAGTTGCTGACTGGGGTCTGTCAGCTCCTCAAGGTGGCATTATGTGCAGTCTTTAGCTTGAACCTTACCAGAAATTAGCTCTAGAGTAGCAGTTATTCCAAAAAATCTTTAGCTGGGCTTCAACAAGGACCCTACATGTTATATATATAGGGTACTTGGCTTTAATAAGTTTCCAGTCAGTGTTGCCTTCACCAGTTTTCAACTGGGCTAAGGGACCTGCTTTGGCTGATTTGATTGTTTGACAAAATTTTATTGAATGTAGATAAAATGCCAGAGGTATTAATGCCATGGGTAAAATTGCTATACCCTAAATGGTTAAAAGCCAGGGTTGATTTAGTTCAGTCAATTACTCTTCCCCAAATTCTAAATTTATTTGCCCATTTAAATTTTGTTTGTAAACATAATAATAAATTCATCAAAAATAGGCCAATATGACATTGATATCATATTAACCATATAAAATATTTCATTCATATTTTCTTTCATCAGTGTAATTTATATATCATGGCCCATAATTTAATGTATGTGTAATTTTTAAAGGATGAAATCTCTTAACATTAAAAACTACAGTAAAACCATCCATGATGACAAATGTGCCAAATATTACCAATAAACAGTAGCTACCTCTCAACAACTGCCACCTCATGCCATCTCTCAGCTACAGCCAACTTTCAACAACAGTTGCCCTTTAACCACAAAGGAAACATCTCTTTGTAGCAGCCACATCTTGTCAACAGTTGCTTTTCAACAATTGTCACCTTTATACCAATCTCCGTAAACAGAGATCCTGTTCTACTCGCGTTGTCCTACTGGATCTCTACTTAGTCAGTGCAAGGTCACGTCGAGATGAACTTTGTGTCGACCAATCAATGTGTAGCTTTCACGAAAACACTATTAATCACATTTTGATTTCGTAATTTCTATTTTTAGACCTAGGTTTGCCTGCAGATTTAACAGCGGAATTATTCACAGTCTGCGATTTTGTGGCTCATTTCAAATTGCGTGACGTAGACGATATAAACAAGTTACGTATCATAACAATTTCGTCATGAATATTATGATGAGAAAAGGTCACCTGAACGTGACCTTGTTTGTTTGGAAAAGGCCAGATCTAAATTAGCGAGTATGCGAGCAGTAAAATTTTAGATCGGGTTTTAATCAGATTGCCTTTATACAGATTCCACTTCAGAACAACAACCAATTCATTGCAACAGTCACCTTTCAACAACAGTCACATCTCAACCACAACCACCTCTCAACAACTGCCACCTATCAATAATAGCCCCCTTTCAACCTCTTAACCACAACAACCTATCAACAACAGATACTTTTCAACAACAGTCTTCCCTCAACCACAACCACCTCTCAACAATAGTCACATCTCAATAACAGCCAATTCTCAACAACAGTCACCTCTCAGTATAAGCTGGGAGAAATTGCTTTTGTCTCGCTTCCCCCCCCCCCCCCATTAAAATGACCATTGCTGCAAAAGATATCCCTTGATATCTGTATAGATATTATAAAGGAGAGACCTATTTACTGGCTATGAAAGAGAGGTTTTTCTATGTTAACATCAATGCGTGCCCCCTGCCTACCATGTCACAATCTATTACCTATCCTCTATTGAATTTCATCTAAGGTATTGAAATATTTTTGCATATTTAAACTAATTTCTATCTTTTTATCAATGTGGCTTAAAAACAACCCAACAATTTTTACTGTCAGCAAAACATGAGAAAAATAGGTTTAGAGCAAAGGAGATCTAAGTGTTCTTTTCTTAAGTATGTATTTAGATCATTTTTGCAGTGAAATCTGAAAATTGACCAAATTTAAGTTCCAAAGCAAAAAAACATTAAGTCTTTCTAAATAGTGTACAGGCTTAGGTCATTTTACCCCTAACTCTGGAAATAAGTGAAATAAATGAACTAGATATAAGTATTTTCTATCTCTTTTAGATTATTAACATAGTTGTCATTCCAATCTACATTGACTTGTCCTATATAAAACCTGTATACTTACTATCTATGTACTGTCACTATTTTATTTACATTTCAATTTATTACTATTTACCTCTAAGTTACTAAGTTAGGGTTACTAGTATATTATAGTATTTAGTAATACAGTCACCTCTTATTGGTGTGATATGGGTTCATTTTTTTCACTAGGGTTTGTCCACTCCTAGGGATGCTTTATGTGCAGACCCTGACTAGAACTTTAGCATAACCTAAGTTAGAGATTATTCTAAACCAGAATTGCATGGTGCTGCACCCTGCCCCTTTTCTCTCCTTCTTGTCCTTTTTTGTGCTGCTCCCTATACGGAAACAGTTACTTTAACCCTCTGTTGCACCCTGTCCCTTTTTCTCTCCTCCCTGCCATTTTTTGTGCTGCTCCCTATGTAGAAACAGTTACTTTGAGACATTAACCCTCTGTTGCACCCTGTCCCTTTTTCTCTCCTCCCTGCCATTTTTTGTGCTGCTCCCTATGTAGAAACAGTTACTTTGAGACATTAACCCTCTGTTGCACCCTGTCCCTTTTTCTCTCCTCCCTGCCATTTTTTGTGCTGCTCCCTATGTAGAAACAGTTACTTTGAGACATTAACCCTCTGTTGCAACCTGTTCCTTTTTCTCTCCTCCCTGCCTTTTGTGCTGCTCCCTATGTAGAAACAGTTACTTTGAGACATTAATCCTCTGTTGCACCCTGTCCCTTTTTCTCTCCTCCCTGCCTTTTGTGCTGCTCCCTATGTAGAAACAGTTACTTTGAGACATTAACCCTCTGTTGCACCCTGTCCCTTTTTCTCTCCTCCCTGCCTTTTGTGCTGCTCCCTATGTAGAAACAGTTACTTTGAGACATTAACCCTCTGTTGCACCCTGTCCCTTTTTCTCTTCTCCCTGCCATTTTTTGTGCTGCTCCCTATGTAGAAACAGTTACTTTGAGACATTAACTCTCTGTTGCACCCTGTCCCTTTTTCTCTCCTCCCTGCCTTTTGTGCTGCTCCCTATGTAGAAACAGTTACTTTGAGACATTAACCCTCTGTTGCACCCTGTCCCTTTTTCTCTCCTCCCTGCCATTTTTTGTGCTGCTCCCTATGTAGAAACAGTTACTTTGAGACATTAACCCTCTGTTGCAACCTGTCCCTTTTATCTGCCTCCCTGCCCTTTTGTGAGTTCTAGAAAAATCACTAAGTTAAGTGTCTAGTAAGACATTCTATTGAAAGAACCTTTTTTCTCTGCTGGTTCTCTCACTCCTAGTGACTAGTGTTTCATCAGTGTTTGACACTCTCACCATTTCTCAACTGGGCTTGGGACCGGCTACGATTGGTTTAGTCATCTCTCAACATTGCAGCCTACTTTTGTCCTGTATAGCTATTCAAAATACTGTAAACAACAAACTGACACTAGAGAAAAAACTATGCCTTGATGTGGCCCACTTCTGTGATATTTTATTGTTCAAAAACACTTGATATGTTATACAATAAAACAGTAGTGTTCTATTCTATTCTGTTCTGTTATACAATATTTGTATAAACTGACTTTATTTATCACACTGTCCTGGGATGATCTATACAGGTGTGGTATTGTTGTTAGTGTATACTGCTTGGTATGTACTTTATCTTTGATAAATTATCTGTTCTGTTCTGTATGTACTGTAAAACCTCTCTCCAAACCTTTAGACATCCAATAACAGCCACCTCTCAGTTACAGCCACCTCTCAGTAACTGCCACCTTTCAAAAACTGTCATCTCCAATGACAGCTACCTCTAAATAATAGCCACCTCTCAGTAACCTTTCGAAAACTGTCATCTCCAAAAAATGTCACCTCTTCATGACAGCCACCTTTAGAATGTGTATAAAACAATAATCTTTTGCTGTCTTAATTCTATAACAGCCATACTTTCAACATCAGTAACATATAAATAAGTGCCACATCACATTCAATTGGACAAAGTTAGTTAATTTCGATGCATAAAGTTTGCCTTGATACTCTTGATTGTTTCATTAGAGACTTCAACATTTGACCTTGTCATATTACAATGTTTAAGTATTACTTATTAATATTAAATTTTTAACAAAAAGATGGACAAAAATTTCTTGACAATGAGGGAGTTAGGTGGGTTGGTGGTGTTCAGGGACCAGGAAATCGCCGGTTTTTCGGTTTTCGGACCGATTTTTTCAGTTTGGACCGATTGAGATTTCAAAATCCTTAAAAAAATCGGTCCGGGAAAAATTCGCTAATTTTGACCTCAAACCATTAATTTCCATAATTTTCAAGAAAACGTATCGATAAAATATTATCAAACAACTATCAGTTGCTAAAACCCACTGTTTATTGATGTAATATCCTGCTTAATTGTCCACAGGTTACACATCAAGGACCCTGTATAACGTATCCATGGTTACAGGTATCATGTGGGGTTGAGGCAGTGATATTTTTTTTTGATCGAGCACAGCAAGGTACGCTTGATTTGCACTCGATTAATTTGAAGAACAGCAGAAGAATATGTTCTTACTTAATCGTGTCCATCGAACCGATTACGTTTTTCAATCGGTCTGTTTGAAACCTGTAAACTTGTAAAAAACAATAATCTTTTATAAAGAATGTTTTATGAATAATTAAAGAAAACAATTTAACTGCTTTTGTTGTCAATTCCTGATTGATGTATTCGTTTAATCTTTAATTTGTTTGACTTAATTCATGATTTATTTTTACGTCTTAAATTGAGGTGTGAATAATAAGAAATTATCTTAGGACATGTATCTACGCAAATTCTTATTAATCGGAGGTACAGTTGTTGATGATCAAAATTCAACCTTCTCTTCTCCCTTCTTTGGTGAACAAAATTAATGATTACTATTAAATTCCAAATTCAACGAAAATAATTTTCAAAACGAACATTTGTGTCATTAAACTATCTATAAATGGTGTACTATGCACGATTTGATAATCTTTGTGTTAAAAGAAACCGCGTGATGAGATGTCATACATTTTCGAGACCCACGCTAGATCGTCACTACGTATGAGAAACGTTTTAATCTACGTGTGTAATTAAAAAAGCTTATCATTATTTTACGTTTTCTTTCTTAATTTAGCGAACGACGCTTAAATGCGAGACATTTACTTTGAACCCGTTTTTCTGCGCATGCGCAGTTAAAATAATTTTCCCACATGACGGAGTTTTCCAACAACATTAGAACTAGATGAAACAGCCTTTTTTCAAGTTCTGACCGACCGACGATTGCGGGGAGTAATTTCGGAAACCACGCTTTTATTTTAGATAGAAGTTAATTTTTGTAAAAAATTAAACAAACAATGCCAATGTATCGTATGCCTTCCTAATAAAAGGGAGCAAAAAATAAGTACTAACATGGTCGTGAATAAAGTACAGTAAACGGTTGGGTCCGTACGGTACACGTTAAAACCCGTATCCGGTACTCGGACGGCTTTGGACCGATTGACTTCGGCGAATTTCCTGGTCCCTGGTGGTGTTCTTACATTTTTTGTCGTTGTTTTTTAGGGCAGAAAAAGAATATTGTACTTATATGTTGTTTGTTTATATTTGGAACCTGACACTGACCCAGTTATCCAATCTTTTTTTTGCATAAATTATCTTGAAACTTGAAGCATAAAAAACATGTGGTTTATTTACTTTTTGTATTTTACTATTTACAACCTATTCTCAAATTTCGTTAGAGTTTAAAACCCCTGTACCTTAACTGTATGCATACTTCATAGCAAAAGGCAGGGAAGTAAAGTGGGCGGGGTTTACCTGATGTCTCCTGCGCAAAAATGTTGATGTTTAGCCGATATGGTAGTATTTACTATGTAGGTGTATATGGATATTATACATGTATTATAAGTTTTATGTATGTTTTTGTGTGTATGCTGGGATTGTCTTGTCCCAGGATATATAACTTTAGTAATATTTTGTTTATGGTTCGGTCAGACGCTAGATATTATGGTTTTTACGTTTTACTGAGTTGGTGTTTGTTGGATGGTGTTATTTTTTTAATGTTAGTTTTGGATTTAACTTTTACCAATCTTGTTGAGTTTTAAATGGATTAAGAATATGTGTTGAAATATCCTGTATTAAAATAAAACATCATATGTGAGGATATCAACATTTTTTTGAATACTTGATTGTTGTAATTGAATATTGATTGGTTTGAATGAACTGATACTGGGTTATCAGGCTCCTTTTAGGGGTCATCTTTAATCATCTTGTGAAATGAAGCTGGATTCAGTGGATTAAAGATATGATGACTTAATGTTGATTAGACTGTTTAATTGATACTGGGTTGTCAGCCTTTTAGGGGTCATCTTATTCCATCTTGTGATATGAAGCTGGAATTAGTGGATTATAGATAAAAAAGCCATTTTTTCCCAAATTGTTGGGGTTTTAAATTGAATCTTCTTTATGGATGATGGATTAGTTAAGCTTAAGATTGTGTTAAATGTTATGTGTTTTAATGTATGGTTAAATTAATGTCTGATGATGTTGACATAAAGTAAGATCTTTGTGGTGTCATATTAAAGACTGAATCTAAAGAGAGATTATCTCTGTCCCCTTCTTTAATAGATTAAAGGATTAATGATTTAATGGATTAAGGGATGTCATATATATAGATTATACTTGCATCCATTTTAGATTACTGACTTATGACAATGATAAATTTGAGGGTTGCCCACTAGACTGTGGTAACTTGTTCTTAAATGCAGTGCACTTACTACTGTCTTGCAAGGCAACCCTTGAATTGCTTGCGGCTGTTGTTGTTGTTGTTGTCATTGTTAGATAATTGATGACACTATGTAGAATTAACAATCTAGTGTTGAATATTTTAGTGTCCGTGTCTTTATTTTAATCTTTAGGGATTCATTTTTTCTAAGATATTGGATTAATAGATTAACTGAGATTAAATTTAATGAAGATTTCATTTTTTCAAAACAATAGAAATTAGATTTTTTTTGTTAATTTGTTGTGACTGTAATATGAAAGTGAAAAAATTGGCTTCATTTGATGTAGTGATGAAATATTTTTCATTCTGAATTTTTTTAGATTATTTATCATAGTTTGGATTTGATGTGTCTGTGTTTGTTTGTAGAATGATAACAGTGTGATAAATATTACAATAGAAGAGACACAACAAAGCCATAACATCAAAGATTGATGAAATATTGATTGGCCCCTAAAAAATGTAGACCCCTTAAAACATCTGTCCCACTTCACAGACAGCAAGCAATACATTTGTTTATTTTATTGTGTGTTTAAAGTTTGAATATTGGGGTACTGATAAATTTTACCCCTCTTAAGTTTAAGGATTTTTGCACATGTTTAATTAATTTTATTTTGTGTTTTAAGTTTGAATATTGGAGTACTGAAAAATTTTACCCTTTCTAAAGTTTAAGGAGTTTTTCTTTAACAATGGATTTATTTTAAATTTTTGAACTTTAAAGTTTGAAAACAAAATTTCATTGAGCAATAATAAGGTTTAAGGTTCTCCATTAGTAGAAAAATCTATTGAACCGTGAAGATCAATTGATAAAGATATTTTCAAATTTCATTGTCATACTACAAGCTGGAAGACAGCCCAATGTACTATGGGATAAAAATTTTTTGCATTGTAAAAATATACTGTTTGAATTGTGGAGTTTTTAAAATACGTATTTATTTGTGATCAATAACTCCAAGCTGACACAGTGTAATATGATCTTTGTTTTGATATGAATCATTTATTTAAACCGACTGAACCAGTCAACTCATGTTTACAAATTCTAGTTTTGGTTTCGGGAGTTTTTTATAGTGATTTGCGTCATTTGTGAATTTTTGCTTTTTGGACTTAATCCTGGAATTCCAGTTCAATCCAGATGTCCTTTAAGATAAAGGACTCGTTATTTGTGTAATTGCGTTATCTCTGATCATGCTAATCAGCAGTGACCACAGACTTTGTTCACCACAAGAATTTTAAATGTTCACATACGTTTTGAATATTTGTTTCTGAGAAGTTGATAGATTATTTATTATAATACCAATTATTGTATATTGAAGATTTGTTAATCAGTGTTTGTATTTTTCAATCTAGTGTTTAACTGGTGTTCTTTTGTTATTGACTTGATATTGTGAGGAAGGATTTGACGTTTGAAATAAACTCTGTGATTGACTAACAATTTAGTGTTACCACTTGCGTGTGCTATATGATTTTGAAGAAGTTTCCAAGATTGACTTAAAAATTGTCACATTTACTTTATAAATATTTTGATGAGTTGAACTCAAGTGACTTGACTTGGATTTTATAAGGACGACTCCAGATATAAGGGAGTTAATAACTTTGATTCAAAGGGAGATAATTACTTAAAATCAAAGGGAAATAATTTCTCAGATTCAAAGGGAAATAATTACTCAGATTCAAAGGGAGATAATTATTTAGAATCAAAGGGAGATAATTACTTAGACTTTCAAAGGGAGATAATCAATGTGACCATGGATATATTACAGTTTCAAGAACTATTTGGACATCATCATAATGTAAATACGTCACCATCAACCTCGTATGTTTTTATTTTGTTCACTTGTACTTAGATTATTTTTGTTGATTTTTTTTGTCGTCAATGCTCCATAAATTGGAATGCCAAGAAGTTATTGTTAAACAAAAATAGTCAAATGAATAATCATTTAATTGTACTTTTTTGTCAGATGTCTTCTTATTTAAAAAACTAAGTCTATGACTGGCCTGCCTGCTGAATGAGTGTGTAAGTGTCTTTAGCTATCATTACCTTAAGTCTCTAGCCCAAAGGCCAAAACTAGACTTGTTGCACATAGTGAGCAAAGCTATTAATAATGATCTAGCCCTTTACTATCTAACTTGGTAAATTATGCTAGTGTTTGGTCTTCACTAAACCAGATCAAAATGTTTATACCAAGGTTTGGATTGGTCAGAAATGTTAGACAATTTGACCAGTCTTTCTGATGACACTAGAGTTATGACCCTTGATTTGAGACATGGAATTATTGTTTGAATTATCATGATAATTATGTTATATATATATTATTATATATTTGCAGGTTGGAGGGTAATAGAATGAGTATACCTCATCGTATATTAACAGCAGATGGAGCACAGAAATCTTATAATAAATCATTAACAGAATCTGATAGCAGTGGCGATTATGTTACACCAATGTCTTCTATGGCAGATGTGAGTACATTCTATATTACTGTATGGGCAGGATTTAAGGGACATTTGGGCGGGGCCTAGGGGTGGGAACTCAAAAATCTTTAATAAATGGTTAACAGAGTCATTTGAGCTCAGATTCTGTTTGGTTTAGATAAAAGCTATACATTGATTGGTCCACACAAAGGTCATTTGAATATGACCTCCTGTACAATGTTGAGACATCCTATGACAACAGTCTAAAGTCTAAAAGATAATGTTTATTCATTATTCTTATAGACTTATCTGTTGAGTGAACCTTACCTTTAGATGCACATTGTGACATACATCTGACAGTTGTTAGAATGATGGTTTATGAACGCCTGGTCATTCACTTCCCCTGTTAATGTTCCCTCTCTGTTCTTGGTTATTTTCTGCACAATTCCTAGAATCTATTGCTCCTGTTTTCACTAGTCATGATTTCATCAAAGCGCGTTGTTTCCATATTTAGAAATTAATCTATGTTCATACTCCTCTTGGGGACTTCACTGTCTTTCATTGCTTGGTGATAACTTTTATGTATCATATTCCAGACAGCAATTTTCTAATAATTTTCTTGGAAAATATATTTTGTTATGTGTATGAGCTAAATTGGAAGTCTTTTATTGAATGGTGATTAAACATGTTTTCTATTTTTGGTCATATTTCTAAATTTGTGGCTATGTTTTTTGTTATTCTTTTAATTACTGCTTGAAGGATAGGCTGCGATATGGTGGAAATTAATCAGTTGTTTAAATACAATGCCATCCAAAAGTTTTGAGAAATTGAGACGAGTGAATTTTAATTAGAAATTCATTAATCATATCACAAGTTATTTTACTGAAATAAAAGCTTATTCATGTAATATAGTTTGAATCTTTATTCCTCCCCTTAAAGCAAAAAGGTACCATCTTATGTAGGATTTTAGAACAATTTAGTACCTTTTTGCGTTAAGGGGGCAAATTATATCGATTAGATAATTAATGCTGATTTTGGAATTTGTTCAGATGACTTTTATGTTCAGATAGTTTTTTTATTTATGGGAAAATGTGGAACAATTTATAAAAAAACAGGATTTTGTTCAAGGATTTTTGTAGGGCACTGTATATTATTGTCATAAAATAATTTCATCTTCTTTATTTCAAAATTCTAACATAGGAATGTGCATTTTCACTCTATATAATAGCATGACTTCATCTATATTTTAATATTGAACACATACATGGCTTTTATAATTTACCCCCTCATTCATTAACTTAAGGGTCAAATTATTTATTTTTCTACATGCATGTTAGAATCAAATAACATGCAGTTTTTTTCTATATTTTGTTGTATATCAAAACATAGACACTAGTTTTGATGTGCTTGATAAATCTTGTTAAAGCACTCGATATTTGATTTTAGCACACAAAACTCGTGCCTATATTTTATTAGACAAAAAATATAGACAACTGTATGCTATTTCTTAAATCATGACTATTAGTCAATGAAATACTGAATTTAGTCGGTGAAATGTCTGTCGGGGAATTTTTTGCTATTAAATTTACTGGAAGCCTCCAGTTGACAAGTCAATTATATATAAATGGTTGTGTATATTATACTGAATAGTTTTTATTGCAGTATAAAGTATAATCATAAAACTTTATGTTAGGAGCAATTGACTATAATTTATTTGCTATAAATGTTGACTTCACTATAGCAGTGAAAAAACGAAACATATGTTCAGTCTAACTAAACTATGATGTATTTTATATTATAACATATGATATATTTTATGCATTTATATTATATACAAACCATGGCCTACTTTATAATCCGCAGATGTTGTATTTTCCTGTGTTGTAAGGTCAGCGTTAAACAAGTTTATCTGTATGTAAATAAAATAGAAAGTAAGCTAGTTTTGCATTGACTCAATGGTATATTTTATTCAAATGAGTCATTATATTATATTACATTTTTTTACTATTTTAGTATTCTGATATTCATACTAGCTATAAAGTTAAAATATATTTTGCTGGAAATGCAATATTTGGTTTGTTTAAATTTTTGTTTTGTTTTGTTTGATTTTAATGAGGGTGACCGGGTCCATCCGCTCTATAAGGATGTATTTAATGTTTGAATATTCTGTTTTTCTACTCTTTGTGTCCTGCAATGCAAAGGGATTTGTAATGTGCCCAAAATAGGGGGGGGGCATAGCCAGTCACAAGATTTACCATCCAAATGCCCCCTCCCCTTACGGGGCACAGTTTTTACAAGGGGTTTTATAGGGGCTTATTGACAAAGTTGGGGCTTGTGGGTTTCTCATGTACATTAGAACAACTGTTTATTAAACTTTTACAGTTTCAATTCATATTTATTATAAGTTGTTTTACATTTGTCCATGTAGTATTTCACTAAGCAGATTTTGTCTTAAGATATTGATACAAAAGATCAGGGAATTAAAATCTTTGACCGGAAATTTTCATTAATAAATTGATTATATTATATAATCTTAATATTCTAGCTATCAAAATGTTGTATAATGTTGTTATTTTAACCATTTACCCCATAATTCTGACAAGAGACTGTTGTTCAGTTTGGTAATTCAAGCTTACAGTTTATTTCATTTCGGTAATTCAAGCATTCTCTTTTTTCATTAGGGTAATTCAAGCATTCATTTTTGTTCAGTCTGGTTATTTGTTTATTTCAGCTAAAATGTTTCAGTTACATTATTCAGGCAGTAAGTGGGTTTATGTTGCTGATACATTCTTATTCGATGACCGTAAAACTATTGAATACTCTCCTGGTTGGTTGATTTTATGGTGATCAAATATCAATGATACGACCCTACATAATATTACATACAACAAATTATTGTTGCCAAATGGGCATATAAACTGTTGTTTTTTGTTCAGACATTGTCTAAAGACTTGTCCTATATAAAGTGATGTTTTATTTCCTTGATGTGGTTATATAGGTCATGTGTACTGTTAATTGACACTGTCTGTTTGGGTGATTGTCAGATATAAAAATATTACTGTTACGAATTATCCTTCCATAAAATCTGTCTCCTGAGAGGTCTCATTTTGTTGTTTTGATTTTCGGTAGTTTGGACATGTGGGTCAGCTGTGTTGTTGTTTTGTTGTTGGTTTTAACCCTGTACAGGTCGTATTCTAGGTCATGCCTGTTTTTGTACTTTAAACATTGGACTTGGCCACTGAATATGTGAATAAGCTGATCCATGAACTGCATTTTATGGATTTAAACAAACAAATTTGATATTTAACATTTATTTTTAAAACTGTATATGCACATAGTATATATAATATAGTGGTTTGTTCATAAAATAAGTGTTAAATAACAAAATCATAAAACTGTAGAAATAATACACCCCTAAATATTGGTGTGTAATGAAACTGGCTATGTTTATATACGCAATGTTTACGTGGACGACCTGTAGCAACACATTATATAGGTCATATAATGGCGGTAAGTCAACAAGCAAGCAGTGTTATTATAACTTAGAATATTAGCCTAGTCTCTACATAATAGTACTTGGGGCTTAATTGATTTCTTTGGTACCTTTATCATTTTTAAAAGTTCATGACTTTGCGTAATTAGCTTGTTAGCCGTCATCGCCTTAACCCTGTGGCTAGTGAAAATTGATGTGGGCTAGTGACAAATGACTGTTTTCATAGTTGGGCTAGTTCATAAATTTTTCCCTATACTACATAATGTAATAAATTGAGCTAGTGATTAAGAAAGTTTAAGCCAATGACCGTACTATTTGACTTCCCTTATCAAAATCAGGCCAATGTCAAACCAATACCACTTGCATGAGTATCTTGGGGTACCCTTTCCCTACTAACATGGTTTGATAGAGAAAGTAATTTTCAACATTTTAATATTTAAGGAGGGCTCTTTGTCTTTCTTTATCTTAGATAGCGTTGTTGATCAATTTACCCTCATCTGTCAGATCTATTGAAGTAAAATCAAGTGATATTAAGTAAAATTAGTTATATATCTAGTATCTAGGGTTTGATACAAAACTGACCTATCTTTGACTTTATTTATCATGATGTTAAGTTTGTTTTGCGTCAAGTTTGCATCAAGTCTTCAATACTTGAGATTCAATATCAGTTGTATTAGATTTTAGTGTCAAAATAATTACCTCCTACTGCTCAAAATTTCATGGTAGCTCTTCACTAACTCTTGGATATATCAGTAATAACTGTTGGTATGGGTGTGACACCATCAAATTTTTGGGCAAGACACCATCAAATTAGAAATTTTGACTGTACTTACAAATAGGAGTAATCAAGTAATTACTTTCAATAATGACTATAATGTTGTATTGTATATAGATCTGTAATGATGGTAATTTTTGTGAAATGTTTGTAGCAATCACCTGTGGTTAATTTAAGTTAATTTATTGATTATGTTGCTTGTTATTGATGAGATTTTACTTGGTTGGATAATATTTATTCTATAAATTCTATGGTAAGCTTAAAAAGGATTTTATTTTTTTAAAAAGGCCTCAATTGACTGATTGATACAATTTGAATTGTATAATTTTATTTTGCCTACAATGCTGTAAACAGAAGAATGGGATGTTAATATTTTATGGTACTAGGTAATTTTAAGGGGTCAAAGCTGTTGAGCCCTTAACATATGGCCCTTTCTTCAAAGTAAGATCTTGCAACAATAAGCTAGAATCAACATACAGATGAGATTGTTCTGTATTTTAGATTTCTTGCAGTCTAGCCTGGATTATCTCCCATTTAGTCATGTGATAATGAACAAATTTAGAATTTATGGTATATATCATTTGGTCAGTGCAAAATTAGTCTAAATTCTTCTTTATCTACCTGTAATTAGGCTAGTTTTGTGCTGATTTATCCATTTATTTTAATTTCCATGGTTAGGCACAAAAATAGTCTATACCCTTCTTTAGTTACATCTAGTTAGACTTTTTTTGCTCTGACTTATAATCGCAGTTATTAATATAGTTAGGTATATATTGCAGGATTAGCACATAACAGTCATTACTCAATATAATGTTTTGCGCTAAACCTGCGATATACATGTATATATTTTCTATTATTTTCTATTCAAATGACGCTGTCCAGAATGACGTGTAAGTGTTTGGATGATTAATGTCTATATTTAGAATATCAAGGGTATTAAAGCTGTACTATAGATTTTAGACACTTATTTCAATGTGATGTATTTGAGCAGGTTCTATTTTTAGAACAGTCGAAACACTTGGGAAAATACAGTAAAAATACCCTAATTTTCAAACAGTTTCTGTTTATCTTGCAATTTGGCATTTTTTGTAGAAATTGTCAATGGTCGTTGAAGATAATGCGAGACAAAACTTAACAATACTTTATAAATGCAAACAATGACATGCATTATCCTTAGTTAGGCTATATAATTATGTTTTTTTTTATATATTCAAATCATGAAATGAAGCTTTATCAAAATTTCCAAAAGAATATAGAACGTTATGCATATAATTAAATTGGTAAGATTTTGAAATACTGTGCATTGGTATTGACTGCTGTTCAATACATGTGTATTTTGTAATGTGAGATCTATATGTTTAATCAGTTACATGTTTATTTCTGCCAAGTCAGAAGCCAATGCTGTATAAAATGGATGGAAGTGTATCTGAAGTTTTCATTCATGAATTTGGAATTCACAAAATTCAAAATATTAAATTGTTTTGTAATTATAATTTACTACAAGGGTTCCTTGAATATACACATTTCTTAGATATCAGCATGACCCTAGATATTTGCATTGCTTTTAGATTTGATAATAAAATGAACATTCTCTCCCCCCACCCCCTCTAAAAAAAACTCCAACATAAATACCAACAACCTGAACTGGTAACCTGGACAACCAATTATTCTGTATTTATGTAATATAATAAGGATAATTATGTATACATTAGATAATTTGATCATGATATTATCTCTAATTATTTATGATTGGATATTTACTGTATGATTCTGAGAACTTCTATCTTTGTTTATATTCATTATTTAGATATTTTAGTGTGTATCTGAAATGGTGCCAATATGGTGCCATAGTGTGCAAATATAATGCTGGAGTGTGCCAGTTTGGTGCCAGTATGTACTAATATAATGACAGAGTGTGCCAGTGTGACCCTAAGTGTGCCTGGTACCAGTGTGTGCCAATATGGTGCCAATAAGATGCCAGTGTGTACCAGTAAGGCAGTATGCTATTTATAGTGTGCCAGTATAATGCCAATGTGTGCCAGTATGCTGTTAGAAAGTGCCAATAAGATGCCCATGTGTTCCAGACTCCAGTATGATATTTATAGAGTGTGCCAGTATGATGTCATTGTGTGCCAGTATAGTGGGAGTATGTTGATAGTTTCTTGAATATTAGTTGATGTTAATTAGGTCTTAGCAGATAATCTAATGATAAGCTAAGATTTTCTACAAGGATAAGGTAGTAGAATTACATCATGTATCTTAATAGTATTTTGATTGGACAGTGATGATTATTTGAAATATAGCTATTGTGGAGAGGTCACGGTTCATGAACAAATGACTGTTATTTAGAGGTAACTGTCATTTGTAGGTGGCTGTTATAGGGAGGTCATTGTCATTGGAATGTGGGAGGTGGCATTATGGTGAGTTAACTGTTATTAAAAGATACTGACTGTTGTTGAGAGGTGGACTGGTTAATTATAGGAGTTTGCCATTGTTGTCAATTTGTCATGGTTCAGAAAAGTGAAGCTTATAATGACCATAAAATCAGGACCAGTCTAACTATCCTGCTATTTCATTGGTTAGTTTTTAAAAATTAAACTACAAATCAGCCAATCAGATGAATGAATATTAGACTGGTTCCTCAGAATCCTAATGACTCAAGTTTATTACTTTTAACCTCAATTTATACAACACAAAACTGTGAAGTAAATTTTATGTCTCAATATTTATAAACAAAAAGGTAAGACTTTCTTCTATGTCTATGATAGGTTTGACCTTTCAGGTCATGAGTGGAATGTTTTCTATTTATTACTGGCAGCTGTTAATGAATGTCACATGTTGCTGTCTAGAATCTTGTACACCTAGCTTACCTTCTAACTGGCTGTGACTGACTGACTGACTGACTCAAGCTGGCTGACTCATTTAATTATATTTTCTCTAGGTAGAAAATACATGTAATGGGGGATACATATTGTGGGGGGGGGGAGAGGTGAGTTGTTCGCCAGCTGTTGTACATATTATATTATTTCAAGCCATCAACTTTTGTCTGTTATAATATAATATCACAAATGTAGCAAATACCGTGCACTTCAAAAGTGGGAGGATAAATGAAATTTTGAGAAAAATGATCATGCGTTTAACACTAGTAATTTTAATATGATAGAAAGATTATTCTTGTAACATAGTTTGAAATATATGTTGATAAACTTATTATGGCTGATTTTGGAATCTGCTCAGATGACTGTTTGTTTCTTTTTTTTCATGGGTAAATGTAAATTGGTATATGTCGTAAAAGCCGGCTCAGCTGGTAGCATGCAAGTCTTCTGATCAAGGGGTTATAGGTTTGATTCCCAGGCGGGGCATACTTATAGTTTGGTCATAAAATGATTTCTATGGCCATTCTCAATGCTACCACTAATTCTTAATCATGTAAGGCAGTTGTCAGTCACTGATGGAAGTATGTGTCTAGTAACTGATTAATTGCTAAAACCAAAGATTTAGCCTTTCTTATGAATTAGGAATAGGTTGACTGACCATAATATGACTTGTAATATGTGTTGCTGCAGTATTAAACCCTCCCCCCCTTTAAAATAAATATGTCGTAAAAACATGATTTTGTTCAAGAACTTTATGCGGGCACTGTATTTTCTAGAAAAATCGTCTAAGGTGATATCTTGATACGTTTATCATTGTTACATGTGCAGCACAGATACAGATATTGCCAGAAAATATTTCTCAAAAGATTTTTATGGCTGCGGAATTGTTTTTAGCTGGTTTTTTTGCTGGGGATTTTTGTTGTGGTTTTGTATGTCTGTTGATATAGTTAATATTTACATGTGTGTTGTATGAATATTATGATAAGGTATGGTATAGGTTTTTTATATAAGATGAGAGAGTATGGTATGGGTTTTTATTTGATGTGGGATTTTTGTGATTTTTTTTGGTCCATGATGATTTCATGTTTTTCGGGGAGATGATATTTTTTGTCTGGTCTGGTTTTTGATAAAAGAAAAAAGAAAATATAATATGGCAGAAAGTGTTGTGATTTTTTGTATATATGTATGTTTTGTTTGTCATTGATGATGATAGAAATAGGTGTTGTAGGTATGTTGCCACGGTGATGTCAGCGTGGAAAATGTTGGGAGATGTTGTGGAGAAATACTGACTTTCATGATCTATTTGGAACCTGGATTGTTTGTGAGGTATAAGAATTAGAGGAAAAGTTTTAGTGACCTAGATTACTGACTGTTTTGATTGTTGTGTGTGCTAGTTCTATAATGTTGGAGAGAAAATAATGACATTGATGGTCTACTTTGAATCAGGATAATATTTGTTTGAATTGTTTTAAGAATTTTAATATCATATTATGTTTTTAGTGAGTGATTTATTTCAATTCATATAATGCAATAATTAATAAGACTTTAGAAAATTATGAACTTTTCTCAGTGATATGAGCTATAGACATTGTTCTATACATGTTTGCAGTTCATAGTGTCAGGGACTGCATTTAGGTTTAGAGTCGGAATTTCCTTTTCTATAGAAATTCACATCAGTTGCACCTATCAATCCTACTAGTTGTCAAATGAAATGCAATAACTTGTTGAGGGTTATAAAAGCTTTTGTCTTTGCCTACAAGAAACCATAAAACATCTATATGATCAAATTCTTACAACATGCTATGCAATGTGATATGTAAAATAATATGACCATTTTAGGATTTAAGTAATATTTTCAAATAATTTTATCTCTTCTAAATAGGAGAGCTTATATAATAATATGTAGTTGATGTAACAAAGACTTAGACTTAATTAAATAACTTACATATTATCACTGTGTCTAGATGTCTTTATTAACACCAGATTTTTTTAATTTTTATAGTCAATATTTATGATGGATGATAATTTATTGTTATAGTTTTGTAAATATTGATAATTAAGTTTTGTCTTTTTTGATGATAATTAATGAAGATAATTTGTGGATGATAATCAGTTAATGATAATTAAGGGAGATAATTGATGAAGATAATGATTAGTTGATTTTTATTGCACACTATAATCAGTTAATGATATTTAAGGGAGATAATTTGTAGATGAAAATGAGTTAATGATAATTAAGGGAGATAATTGATCAAGATAACGATTTGTTAATTTTTATTGTGCACTATAATTAGTTAATGATTTCCTTCCTATTTTGTTTTAAGTTTAATCTTTATAACAATTTATAAGGTTTTGGTATCAAGATTTTCATATTTGATTTTTTTTATGGTTTTAAATGTTGCCTTTAGCAAGTTAGGACAGACATGGGGAAGCATATACCTTGTAGTTTTAACATGATGTTTTATTTACATTTTATTGTTAATACATCACAGTTAATGTTTCATTTGTGCTTCAATTTAAGTGTAACTTGCTTGTTTACATAACGTGCTATATATTAATAAGGAATGGTATTAATCAACTTCATCATGCAAGTATGTAATATTTTATATAATTTATATATCCAGGGTTGCTTGCAAGACTGTAGTAACTCGCTCTTTTACCTAATGCATTTACTACAGTCTTGCAGGCACCCCTTGATATATATACATTTTTGCTACGGAAATTATATTTTTAGAGCTTACATGCATGCATGTTCAGAGGTAATAAAATACAAAGCTGCCAGTCCGTCTGCAACATAAAATTTCCATAAATTGCGCATATAATCCATGAATGTATGAAAGTATGTTGTTAGTATAAAACATGCAGGGATAAAAAACAACATGTTTGTTGTTGTTGTGACTTTGATGGTTTTGGTTTTCATTCTCATTTATACATTTTTGTTTTAAGTATGCAATGCATTTTGGGAAGGTGAAATATTTTCTTTGTAAATAAGTTGTTTGAATTTTTTTATAATTTGTTTGATGCAAAATCCCTGTTCTTCATAATCAGACTTGCGTTCGCTAATATGTTAATTCATTAAATAGTGATTATTCTAGAACTCTTAAAGGGCCGGGAGGCAGAAAAAAGGGACAGAGTCTATTAGAGGGTGAATGTTTTAAAGTAACTAACACTCCAATATTAGGGTGAAGCAAAAAAGGGCAGAGGAGAGAGAAAAAGTTTATTATGACTTATATTTTTAGTTAATACAGTTACTTTCATTTAAACTTTAATCAAATTTTAAATTTCAAATGTTTTGCTGCAAGTTGTTGTCATCCAAAAATTGTCTTACAAGTTACAGGGTAGTTAATGTTTTACAAGAAATTACAAGTAGGCACTACAATTGAAGTTATTTTTTAATAATAAATTGTCAGTGATGCGTACATTAACTTTGCCGATTTAAATCTTATTTTATTGATCATAAATGCAGAAGTACCGAACTGAATATTCAAATCAAGAGGGTTAATGTATGCACCAACTGACAGTTGAATAAAATTTAAAAATTACCCTTGATGAAAAGTTGTAAACTAGATATCTCTAAAATAAAGGCTTGCAAAATTTGTCTAGTTTACGGTAATATGTTAATATGTAACATTTTATATTGAATAATCTGACAAGGGGGCTTATTATATGTTTGCACTGAGAACTAGATTGTATCAGCTGGCTGAGAGGGTGGGGGTTTTATGTGTTCTGGTAGATTTCTGGAGTCAATGTTTATCATACATGTATATCAGTCTGTTTAGTGAGTGAGAGAGTATGGGTTAGGTCTGAATGGTAGATTTTTTTGCTAATTTCTTTTACTATTATTTGTGAATATTAACTATTCTGGAGCTATTTATTAATTTTTGCGGAGGTTAATTGCACTTACTGTGAGTGTACATTAGTTTAGTTGGGTATGGCTTGATTTTTTAAAGTTCTGTCTTGCCGTATTTGTTTTGTGGTGCTCATTGGAATATTTTTTTAAAGCTTTGCCTTAAATTTATTGTTTTTGTGGGGCTCATTGGAATATTTTTTTAAAGCTTTGCCTTAAATTTATTGTTTTGTGGGGCTCACTGGAATACATTTTAAAGCTTTGCCTTAAAATAATTGTTTTGTGGTGTAGGTTAGATTATTTTTATAGCTTGGCCTTAAATATAATTAGTTGATGCATTATTAAACATTTAAAATTGACTTGATTTCAATTACTTATCTTTTATTTACATGAATAAGTGAGTGAGTGCAGTTTCATTGTTTTACCCTGGATAATTGTTGATGTATGTTAATTACTAGGACGTTTAATTATATATGAGTATTATTTTATTCTTGAAAATGTTTGTCAATTTTATGGTATATATTTACAGTTACTAATTAGACGTGATAATTAACAAACAGCTGTTTTTGAGTCATGTGATACAATAACTCGGGAGGGATAAAATAATGTTTCGTATCAATTCTGGATTATTCTATTATGGATGAAACATAAATTACATTGTTCTACATACAGTACCCACCAAAAGTTTGGAGATAAAAGAAATTCACTGCAATTCTTGAATTTTGATGATTATTTCTATAGAATTATTATTTTTTTTATATATTTAGGTATGGTTTGTGATAAAATGAAAACAAAATTATCAATGCAACACATTTATAAGATTCAGCATCTGACATCCTAAAGCCTCTAAATCCATGTTTATTGTAATTATTTTCTATAACATAGTTTTTATGATATTTTTGTTGTCTCATTTATAATGATAACCAAAAAATGAAGCCATCCAAAAAAGCATTTCAAAATAAATAGTTGTCAAATTTAAGATAAAAGCTATTCAGTAGGCTTAAAAAGTGAAAATGTCTCCAAACTTTTGGTGGGTACTGTACTGAATATAATGTTTCGTATAGTAAACATGAACAGTGTTGTTATGAACAGAACAGAATATAATAGTGTTGTTTATTCTCAATAGTGTTGTTATGAGAATAAATTTGTGAGAACTGGTGCTGGAGTAACTACTGGTGTTTATATACTGGTGTTAATATTGGTGTTTATATACTGGTGTTTTGTACTAGTTTTGTACTAGTGTTATAGTGTATATTAAACCAGTGGGAAAATCAGTGTTGTTTTCATATATTGTAACATTTTTGAGATGATGGATTTATCTTACTTACACAAGGTAAATTGTTTTATATATTATTTTATCTTTTGATGTAGAATATTCCTTGAGTATAATGTTTAGAGGGGTGCTGGAAAGACTGTAGTAACTTGCTTTTTAACGCTATATGCACTTACTACAGTGTTGCGGGCAAACCTCAGTTTGTGTTTTATTTATGGAAACATTGATATGTTTTATTATATTATGAAAATTTCTCTCTGTTTTCCTGAATCCAGACTGATATATTAAGTCATTCAAGTATATCATAGTGAGAATTATGCCTTTCTTGATGCCTTGGACGTTTAAGGTAAACCAATACTGGTCATAAACTTAATAGAAATTTAACAAGGTGAAACTATCGGACTGTTTCCCTAAGGAAATCCCTAGCTAGCATTTTGTCCTTTGGTTTCCAGCTTCTTCCACCAAATGTAATAACTATATGATATCAAACTGATGGTACCAAGGGGGGCGAGGGGGGCAATTTGTATGCTAGCGATATGCTTAAGCCTTCAAAATCTGACCACTTGTTTTCATGGTCAATGGTTTTAAGCTCAACAAATTTCGTCTTATTTGTTGTATATCCGCTTCTATGGTTATGACTTAAATAACCATATTTTAAGGAATAAGCATATTTTCAGTATTTGATGGGAAAATTTAGGTTCCAAATCAGAAACAATAAGGGACCCTTGCAGATGTCAAGTGAAGAATCCTTGCAGCCATATCAGCCACAAGGGGTCTGTTATGTTTTAGATTTATCTTGAGTGATCTACAAACTATGAGGGGTCTCTTACATTTTGAGTAATCTGTAAACCATAAGTGGTCTCACTTCTCTATGTACTTCAATTTCTGTATAGCTTATGTAGGATTTTATCAAGGCATATATTAATATATTAATCAGGAAGAAATCTTAGAGCTTAAGTTCAATTATAAATGATGGAATTTTTATCAAATCAAGGTCTGTGTGGGTGGGAGGTGGGTAGGAATTTATATTCATCTTTGTCTTTTTTGTTCTTGAACATTTCATGGAAAAGAAAATTAAGCTATGCAAATTAAAGTTCTTACACTGAAGAGCTTTGGTGTTGTAGAATATGTGATTAGTTTTTTTCATTAATTTTGTGAACCATGTTCAGGTAATTTTGATCACCATCAGCATTTTCTAACAATTTTCATGCTTGCTCTGTTGATTCAAGTCACATCTAAAATCTTCCTGTTTTCTTTCATGTGCTAGAAATATGCATTATTCCAAGTAGCTCAGTACTAGGGGACCAGGAAGTGGACTTATGTGTGATTATTGTAAGTTGTCAGAAATTGTTTCATAATCAAATGAAATAAATTAGTTTACTTTAAAACTACACTGCTCAATGCAGACTGGTATGAAAAAGTGACATTGCTTAATACAGTTTCACCGAAAGAACTCTTAAAATGTATGTTCTTAATAGTGGAACATTCTATTTTCTCAAATTAAGCATTTGAGACTTCAAAATCATCAAAAATTGCATGAATTTGCTATAACCCAATAGCCTTGTTGTTACCATCTCAGCAAGGTAAGGATTTATAAACTACAGAAAACAGTGGGATGTGATGCTGTAAGCTCTTTGTATACAGCTACCTTGTTCTATGACACTAAATGAATGATATGTAAAAACTTGGCAATCTTGATAATTATACAATTGACATAATGTTAATTAACTACAGTGCACAACAAAAGTTTGCAGACATTTCCAATTTGTAGGCCTGGTAATAAACAGATTTTGTAAAAATTTGATTACTGTTTATTTTGAAATGCCTTTTAGTTCTGCTTTATTTTTATGACTCTGATTATAGTTGAGACTACGAAAGTAGCTTTAAACTTATGTTATGGATAAGAATAACATGATTTTGGAGGCTTTGTGATGTCAGATACTGAATCTTAAAAATGTGATACATGCATAAAAGTTGTTGTTCATTTCATCACAAACCTTAGTTAATATTTAAAAAATATGATTCTACCGAAACAATCTATAAAATTGAAGAATTAAAGCAATAAAGTAAAGTTCTTTGTCTCCAAACTTTTGGTAGGTACTGTATATTGGCATACAATCAACTATATAATGTTTTAGTAATTATGTTTTGTTTACAAGTCACTCACATATAATTAGAGATCTCATCTTTTCATCATCATTGTTTTGTGTTGTTATGATTCGGGTGAAAATTTGGGTCAAGGTATTTTTTATTAGAGTTTTCATGTATGACCTCAAAGTTTCTTGCCTCGAAAAATCTGGATTTTTAACCTTGTTTTTCCAATGATAACTCTGGCTATTAGATTAGTTAATGTCTGTGGATGGGCAGTTGTAAAAAAGATCCTTGCATGCCACCTTCTACATTTCTCAACTGATTTCAACCAAACTTTCACAGAGGTATTGTCATCATGTTACCCTGGTATATACTGTTTGTGTTTTGGAGTTTAGATATTTGGACTTTCCCCTTGTATTCCTGTTACTTGCTTTTTAGTTGAACTCATTTTCAATGCTGTATTTCTGTTCAGTGCACGACCTTTGTCAAGCTTAGGCGTCAGGATATTTTTGTTTTGTTTTAAAAAACTTGGTCCAAAGTTACCTTTCTTTAAGTTTCAAAGATTCTGAGTTTATTCAGAGGAACAATTTGTCTGGTTTAAAAGATTCTTAGCTTGACTGGTTCTGTATAATAATTAGCTGTTTAAAAAAAATCTGAGTTTGGCTGATTCAGAAAAATATTTTGACTGGTTCAAAAGAATTTGAGTGAAGCTGGTTCAAAATAATTTGACTGGTTTAAAAGTTTCTGAGTTAACTGGTTTATAGCAACAATTTGACTGGTTCAAAAGCTTTTGAGCTTAGCAGGTTCAAAATATTCTAAGCTTGACTGGTTTAGTTCCAGAAACTATTTGAATGGTTCAAAAGCTTATGAGTTTGACTGGTTTATAAAATCTAAGCTTGACTGGTTCAAAATAATTTGACTGGTTCAAAAGATTCTTAGCTTGACATGTACAGAGGAATAATTTTGACTGGTTCTAATTATGATATTATCTAGATGTAATCTATAGTGATAAGGGAACACAAATTATGCACAGTCTACACTGTGGGGGTTTAAAACATTGATAACTTGTCACATGTTTCTTTCCTTATCTAATTGGTAGGCTTACAAAATGTAATATCTATCTTATGAATTATTTATATTATTCTAGAAATAATCATTACTATAAGCTTTTACATAGTTTCTTCACCTTATTCTACATGATTGGTCCCATAGTTAGCCCTACATTACTTTAGTTGCAAGACAAAATAGACTGTATCCAAAAATCAAATATTTTGGTTTACAAACTTTCACCTTCACAAAGAAAATGAAATATTAAGAACTATTGGATTTATTCCGTATTTCGTGCTTTTCAGCAGTAAGGTGTAACAGACTTTGTTTGTTTCTAACACACTGATGGAAAACCCCTTAAATTTGAGTTCCAAATTAGGTCTATTGGTTCCATAGTTAGTTCTATATATAACTTCGGTTTTAAAATGAATGGGTCAAGGCAAGCAACTTCTCTTGTAAGAGTGTTCTTACTCTAATGATAAAGCTTGTATTATTATTATGATTATCATGTCAGAAGTATTATACATAGGAGATGAACTCTCATATTGTTTTTATTATAAACAGATGTTGTATAACAATACAATGATATAACAAACCATTAAGATATCTCTGTAGCCTGTTCAATTACCCTAAACGTTCCAAAACAGTTCCGTAACGATACATTTGGAAATCCTCGCTGCGAATTATCTAATTGAATAAACAAATATACGATCATTAAGGCAATGAGTGATGTTTCAAAATTTATGGACTAAAAAACAAAACATCAATCATTGCCTAAACTATAGTATATTGGTTTACTTCAACGCAGGTAGTTTCAAAATAGCATCTAAATATGTCCGAGATTATTCTCAGCGAATGGCTGAGGAGTTTCGGAGAATGGCTGAGGAGTTCCGAAGGTATCGTTACGTAACGTTTTGGAACGTTTAGGATAATCGAACAGGCTTCTGGTCTCTAATAGAACATCATCTCTATAACTTGTATACCTATCAAAATTAATGGTCTCAATTGAAGAATGGTTTCAATATTGAGACTTCTTGTCAAATAAAGCTTTTGAAACTTAAAATTCAACAGAAATTGCATGATTTAGCAATAACAAAGGTGATCTTTACAGTGAAACTGTATAAAATGGTTTAAACATGGTCTAACTAATTTTGAAATGAAATTTGGAATTGAGATTTTAAAGAAAATTGAAAGTCCATTTTAAAATTTTAGAATTATTTGTCGAATATGTACAATTTTTCTATTTTCTGTATTTTCAGGGAACCAGCCAAGGAAGTCAAGAATCCTTGGACAAACATTCCAGTCTACCTCGTATGAAAAGTTATGATGCGGCTGTTTTCGACGTACTACGAGTTCCTCCTGAAGAATTTGCCGTAAGTATAGTGACTGCCAAATGACTGGTCAATTAAATGATTTTTTTTTAAAAATTGAAAATTTGTTCGTGAGTGCATACACAGGGCCCTCCAAAAACTAATGCCCTTCAAAAGATTTTAGACAGTTAAGATGAAGTAAAAAAAAAAGAAATAATTTATGAGTAAACAGTTCATAAAAGTGCATACACAGGCCCTCTAGAAGAATAGCCCCTTTCAAAAGTTCTTGGACAAATAGAATTTTGAGAACAAAATGATCATGCATAGTTTAAGTAATTTTACTGTTTTTAAAGCTTATATATTTAATATAGTTTGAATCATATGTTTTTTTCCACAAATTTGGGAATATGACCCATACACCCAAAATTGGGAATTTTATCAGCATTTTAGGTTTAATTGGGATAAAATGTCAAGCAAATTTAATAATAAAAGCAAACTTAATAAGGTTTTTAGTTTCACACTTCATTAAGTTAGTTATTTAAATGAAATAAATCTTACAGGGAAATATAAGTTTAAGCTGGAAATACTTATGACAATTGTTTTTAAAAAAAAAAATTGAGTTGAATTGGGAATTTTGGAGTGAAATTTGGGGGAAAAAAGATATGATTTTAGATTGGGAATATAGCCCATAAATGGCTATAAAATTGACAAAAAATAAACACTGGAATCAAATGATGATAAACTAAATAATGCTAATTTTGGAAATTGCTTACTGGGAGCTGACTATTTGTTTCTTGTTTCTCATGGGTTAGCCGCGGCTGTGGCGTAGTGGTTAGCATGTCTGACTTCGAATCTGGAGATCGCAGGTTTGAGCCCGGTCGCGGCAGGTCATACCCTATACATGAGTTGTCGGCCTCGTGGTAGGGTAATTTAGTACTGGTGATAGAAAAGTGTCCAGGAAACCTATAGTAGGAAGAGCTGACTGTCATGTATATAACCTTGATGTGTGTTGAATACAACGTTAAAAACCAATTCAAAAAAAAGTTTCCCATGGATTAAATTGTGATCAATTTATATTAAAAAACATGACTTTGTATTAGAACTTTTGGAGGGCACTGTATTATAGATATTTGTTAAGAATGATGAATGGCTCCCTGTGGAAATAAGATAAAAGAACAGTTACTATGGGGAAGTTATAAAATAGATAATGTTAAATTAACCTTGACATTAATATAGTAATGTTAGAATTCATAAAATATAGTATTTATCTTCATTGCTTGGAAATAGGAAGAATTTTATTTCATACTCATGGCTTCATTAATTGATATTTACATTAGATGTCATTTTAAGGACTACAGTGATTCAAGTGGTCATTATATGATTGGTAAGGATATGGATAAGATTTTGATTGGAGAAATGTGATTGCAAAAAAAACAACCAAATCTAAAGAAAAAGAATGAATTCACATCCAATAAACTTTACTGCAAATCATTGGAGATCATTTCGAAGTCATATAACAAATTTATCATTTGCATTAACACAGTTGCTTAAAAAGTAGGAGTTTGGGCATAAAAAGTATGTTTTATATGTGTTACCATTGAACTAAAACCTTCTACTATTGACCTGATGTATTACATATATTTTCTATACAATACAGAGCCAGATAACTTTAATGGATTTACCAGTATTTCAAGCTATACAACCAGATGTAAGTTATTATATTATACATTGTTTCTCTTTTACACGGGATTTAACCCGTGTCAACACAATTTAGGTTATTTTACGGTGTCCAGCACACCTAACCTAGCTTTCCTCGACCCTCGTCTATAACCAATACTCACCTACCCTTCTACAATGCTGGAAACGTCTCCATATATCTTATTAATTGAGGACAATCGACATTATTGTCAAATTTTCATGGAATGGTATAACTGCTTCAGGTTGGATACAAACCCACACCCCCTTCTGGATACTGGATTTGAAATCCTGGCATGCTACCTTCTGCACTACAGATCTGGGTTAAGTTATTGTATAATACCATCGTTCTAATAATATCAAGAGTAGTGCAATTTGATTAACAATTGTAAAAGATGATGATATTATGTTATAAAAACCTGCCTTGTTAGAAACAGTACAGATGATTTATGTGTTAAATATTTTATATTTGTCACATTTGGAGACAGACCTCAGCATATGTAAATTTCCTATACATGTAACAATGCTGTTACAATTGTGAAATTAAGGATTTTTGAAAACTCAAAACTAAGGCATGTGTAATGAAAAGTTATTTTATATCATTTCAGGAGCTAACATCTTGTGCATGGACAAATAAAGAAAAACTTATCAAAGCTCCTAATGTTGTAGCTTTTACCAGAAGATTTAATCATGTAAGTATGATACCTAGGTCTTTTGTATAGTTTGACTTTTACTGATTTATTTTAGCCCAGTCTTCGGAATTAGTGGGTGTTTGGTTGCTCTGGACAACCGCATTTTAGTACAGGCTACTACCAATTACTTTCAGACTCATTCTGCGAATGAGATATCTCAGTCTACAGAATTAGTGGGTGCCTAGTCGCCCAGGACAACCACTTTTAAATTCGGGCAACAGCCAATTTCTTTTAGTCAACCAGAATTCTGCAAATGAGATAGAGTGCTTGCTCATAAAATGATCTGTTTTGGACAACCACGTAACCTAATTTCATAGACTGTTAGCTTGATCATGAAACAAGTTCTTACAACTTAGATTAATCACTTTCAAGCCTACTTCCTGGTTCCCTAGTTTTTAGCTGGCAGGATAGATAAGTGTTGCTCTAGGAAACAACGAGGTATGTTTTGGATGTGAAAATCATGTGATTTAAACCAACACAGAGCTAGCTATCCAATGATGACACATCCAACATCATAACAACTTTGCCATGCTCCCTCGATTTGTATTAAAAAGTTTTTATGTGCATGGGTGCAAGTTTTCAGGCATATGCCTGAAGTTCAGGTTTTTCGCAACAAATTAGACAATGTTTTGCTATTAAATTATGAAGAAAAATAGTTTCAAATTACAGTTTTCAGGTTTTTCAAAATTTTCGTCTTGCACCCATGCATATGTTGTTACATGACTGACCGCACCGCCGTTACATGACCTATACAATGTTTTGCTACGGCGTTAATTCCCCCCCCCCCCCAGAAAAGAACAACAACATTATAATCCTGGTAGCGATGTGTTACGAATTGATCCATCACTCTGAAATTGACAGTCCAATGGCATCTTGTTTTAAAGAATGTGATAAAAAGATTAGTCATATATTGCTAGCTGTTTTGTTTTGCTATGCTACTTGCATGATGTATTATATTTGTTTATCAAATTTTTATCATGGGAAAAATGATGAAATAATCATTTATAAGAATTTCACTGGCATTTTGAAATGTTAAATATTCGGTTCAATGCCAAAACAAATTTGTCAGTATGCAATGTTTGGCATGTTGGTTTAATGTTTTCACTGTTCTTCAAGTCAGTCAATTTTTCATAGGGGGGGGGGGAGGGGGGTTGGATGCCAGCCATCACAATCTGCACTATCCCTTATCTAGACATACTTTAAAGTTTACTTAGTGAAAATTACATCATATGAAATAGTGTAACACTCTCTGTGTCAACCCTTGTCGATAGTGCAGTTGGTAGCGCACCGGAATTTGGAATCTCGTGCCCAAGGGGGTGCGGGTTCGAATCCCACCTGGGGAGGTTATACCCTTCCATGAAAATTTACAATAATGTCGATTTTCCTCCATGGATTAGATAATATGGAGAAGTTTCTGACCTTGTGGAAGGGTAGGTGAGTACTGGTTATAGACAAGGGTCCAGGAAAGCTAGGTTAGGTGCCCTGGACGCCGTAAAATGACATAAATTGTGTTGACATGGCGTTAACTCCAATAAATAAATAAATAAATAACTCTCTGTGACACTCTACTGTTCTCTAACCTGGCAACAGAGAAACTAACCTTATCACAATGGCAAAAATGACTATGACATCACAAATGCTACGATTTGAAGCAGTAAACATTGAAAAATCAGCCTCGATTCAAATTTTTAAAGAGCTGTAAATCTTCTCATTCTTGTCAGAATTCAATGGTACCCATGCAAAGTAGATACTATTTTCTGGGTATCACATCTCTAACACCCTGGAAAACTATGCATTTTGAGTTTGCTACAGTGACAACAAGTCGTCATCCTTTTTTGAAAATGAAAAACTTTGGTCGGTTTTCCATGGTGTTTGCAAAAAGTGTGTAACTGGCATTGGAAACAGTAATTTGATCAGGCATGCTCTCATTGGCCCATACTGTAACCAGCTATCGATGATATTCTTATATCATTGAAACAAGAGTGTGTACTGTTACAATGATAGTTTCATTTCTATATTTAATTTTACCAGACTTTTACATGATCAAATCTTGATCAGGCATGTTCTTATTGGCCCGAACTGTAACCAGCTATCGATGACATTGTCATATCATAGTCATGTTTAATTTTCAGGTAAATTTTTGGGTACAAAGAGAAATCTTGAACACACAAACAGATAAAACCAGAGCTGAAGTTTTAGCTCATTTTATAAAGATAGGAAAGGTATTGTATAGATTCTTACTATTTTGTGTGGTATGTGACTTGTCACATGATGTCACCTCCTTTTTCATATGTCCAAAGGATCTGCATTTTCTGCCTGTGCGTCCGTCCATCTGTCCATAAGCAAATTTTTGTTTGGACCATAATTTTGTTACTAATAAATAGTTCTTCAAATTTTTTGTCACAAAGCATCCCCACATAATGTTTTTTCAAGGTCTGTAGCTCAAAGGTCAAGGTCAGTATGGAGGAAAAGGTCATTTTGTGACAGCTCATACTTCAGGCATATCTTTCTGAGTGTAGCTGTTCTATTTTCTCAAAGATACAAATTATTGTCTAAATTAATGCAATGGAAGCTTATGTGAACATTTACGAGTGCAAGGAACTGAAAAAACATTAACCTGTTAATATTCTAAAAAACTAATAAATTGGAAAAAAGTGACAGAAAAAAATAAATATCAAACAGGTTTCCATAGCGAAAAAGTCTTCAAAATATTATATAGGTAACTGCTTAAAGATGTTTATGATGTTATGCCTCATTTATATTTGATTTCTTTACCATCAAAGAAAATAATCTATATTTTTTACTTTATATCTTAAACTATTTTTTCTGACTTAATGAATTTATAATGATTTACAATTCAGGAAATGTCATTTTCACCTTGAATGTTCTTTTTGTATCAGATTCATTTTTGTTGCTTTTCCTGAAAATTTGATTTTTTTGTTGTTGTCATTTACTATGATTTTTATCCCAATTTTCAATTTTTTCGGATGTGCTATATAAGTTTAGCTGTAATAATGTGAGGTGATGATATTAGTGCCTGTGGTTTTATTAAAACATAATTATATTTTATTTACATCTAGTATTAAGATTGAATTCCTTGTCAAGTTGTTAATGTAAACAATACGACTCTAAACCATGTTTTTGATTTAGGATTTCTATTAGGGGTCTTGGGGAATCTCAAGACTCAAGCTGATTTTTTAGGGTCCAGGTTAGGGATCTGATGGAACTACTTGAATTACTTTAATTATAATGTAACCGACTGAACTCCATGTAATACTTTAAAGAACATTTATTTATGGAAATAATTTCTTGTTAGAACTGAAAAAATGATTGTTATAATGTCATTCACCTATTTAGTGGGCAAGTCCATTGTTTTAAGTACATAAACATGCATGACCTGTTGTACAACCAGTACATAATTATGCAATATTCATAAATAATTAATATATTTTATATTTTTCAGAAATTATTAGAACTCAATAATCTTCATGCTGTAATGGCTGTTATATCAGCTTTACAAAGTGCTGCTGTATTTAGATTGTCTAAAACATGGATGGTTAGTATATACTATTGTATTTTTTTCCATTTAAACATGTGACATTAACCCTGTGATATTGTCCTGGATTTTAGAAGTAATAACGTGGCTATGAAGGGGAGGGGCTGAAAAATGGGGCAATGAATATCTGTGGGATGTAAGTTTCAATGTAAGCATTTCTGTGCAGCAATGAACAAAGCGCAGGGAAAAGGGGCTAGGTGCTGTCCCCCTGATGGTTGTGTCAAAAACACTGAATTTCACTGTCTTTACACATGAGTGAAATTTTTCAGAACAGATCCTTAAGTTCAGAATGTTTCAACATGAGGAAGGGTTCTTTTACTATGTAAAACTGATTGAATTAATGAAAATCAGAAATTTCAGAATTTTTAAAGTTTTAAACTTTAACTCATGTTTACACACTCTCAAAATGAGTTTTTTAGCAACTATCAGAAAATGCAATCTACAAGTTATTTTCATACATTAAATTAGTTAAAAGCATTGTTGTTACAAAAGCCTATATTGTGGGATACAGTATTAATCTGTCTGTCTGAATTAATCAGTTCATCAACTTCATGCAAACTAAAACAATATAGTATTATAATTATTATGTTTTATTTACAGAATTTATCAAAGAAAGATAAAGCATCATATGAAAAGATGGCTGATTTATTTTCGGAAAATAATAATCGTCAAAGATTACGAGATTACATGGACAATGTTAAATTACCTTGTATACCATATCTGGGTATGTATAGTTTGTTTATTTATTTGTTTCTTGGTAATTTGATTATTAATTGTTTGTTTATACAAACTTTGGTCAGGTATTGTTAAATTTTATTCAACTGTCAGTGGCGAATTCATTCTTCTGTTTTAAATACTGAAATATTTTTCGGCTGACAATCAATAAATACATATTTAAATCAGTGGAGTTAATGTATGTGCCACTGACAGTGGCCGAGTGGTTATGATGTTGGACTGGAAATCATTGTATAGCCAGCTCTGTGTGGTTTCAAATCACATCAAAAACCTCATTTTTCTTTGAGCATAGAAACTAGCCTACTGGCGCATTGATGAGGAATCAGGAAACTAGAAAGTTAGTTAGTTAATACTAATTTATTTTAGTTCATTTGTGAATCAAGCTCTTATAACTTAAATTAATCATTTTGAGTCGTTTCCTTGTCGCCCAATCCTGAGCTAGTAGGATAAAATTTTGGATGGCATTCAAACCAATGAGGAGCTGACCATCCAATGATTACCAGTCCAGGGTTGTTACCACTCGGCCATTCCTGCTCCTTGGATGTAAGTGTTTTAATAGTTTGATTTTTTATTAGGTAGTTAAATTTTAGTTGAATTAAGTTAAATTGAGCGACTTTACTAGATTATGATTATGAAACATCTGCAAGATTACTTCAAGTTTTGTCTGATACTCTCTCAGATGTTTTCAATATTAAGAAAAAACAACGTAATCATGGCACAGTGACAACAAATTGATTTTGTTACAAATAATCACCTAGGGTGTTATATTTCTTAATGTAATTATTATAACATATTACCATGGTAACTAATATGTCTGATTAATAGATTTATAATGACATTGATAGAATGTCTTTTTGTTTTGAGCCAACATTCCTTTCTCCTTGTATTTCATCTTTGTGAAAGGGTCGGTACAAAAGTTTTGCATCACATTTTTTAATTATATTTGTTTATTGTTACTACTGTTAAAGGTACTAGTTCACAGATTTGGTTTATTTTTTCTATAATTTCAAAATACTATTCAGTGTCTGTAGTTGTGTCAAAAAAATAATTATTATTATTTTTAGACAAACTGACCTATAGATTGCAAGAAATATACAATAAAAGTCCCAAAAATGCGCTAAAAATGTCTGTACCATGACATACGGGGTAGATATTTACTACATGAAACACCATTATGTGTGGTTGTATGTCAATTTGTACTAAAATTGCCACTATCAAAACACTACTTTCCTGCTTTCAAAAATATTTTCATACAATCTTGATAGTTTTAGAAAAAGTTGATATTTAAGTTGAAATCTGTGAATGAGTACCTTTAAGTTGAAATTGCTTGATTTTGGAATATCTTATGTGGTCTTAATAGTGGAACTTGACTGTATATATTTTTAGGAAGCCCTCATTTTTTACATTCCTGAGGTTAATTAATCAGTAATTCTAGATGACAACTTGTTAATTACTTTATCATATTGAGTCTGACCGAGATTTTCACTGGTTATACACAGAGTATTACTGGTATATTCATTTGTATGGTTAAAGGGAGAGAACTTAAGTAAAATTATGAGAATAGATATAATCAGGAACTTGAATGTATGATGCCCCCTTCCACCTGCATTTAGGGGTACAAAAAATGCTTTTGAATAGTTATGTAGTAATTATTAAATTTTAAATTATTTTATTATAGTTAAAAAGATGACAAAATTATTAAACAAAATTGAATAAATAAAATAGAGTATAGGAAATAAAACCTATCAAAATAGAATTATTTTATATTATTTATTATTTATATTTATATTTGTTTACTATTTACATTATATCTAAATTTTGTTGATGTTTTCATTAGTAAATGTTTTCAGTATTAATACAGATTTCAGTAACTCTATGTAATATATATGAAATCTGCTTATTTGAGTATTTTAAAAGTAGGTTTTCAGTAGTTTCAAAACGTCTACCCATGTATTAATGTTTATATTTTATATATTTTCAGGTTTATATTTAACAGATTTAATCTATATAGATGTAGCACATCCACATCATGGTGGTTTAGAAAGTCATCATCGTAGATTACAGATGAATAACATATTACGTGTAATAGCTGACTTACAACAGTCTGTTTATGGTTAGTTACATTTTGGTTTTTAAAAGAACTTGGTCTCAGAAATATTTACTCTCTGAAATTCGAATCCTTGGAATGATGTCCAATTTGACATTTGTCATAAGCCAGGGACTGTTAAAATTGATAGTGGAAATTAATTTGGTCTTATGAAAATTACTTGTTTCATATAATCAAACTTGTTGTTAATCAGGCAACTTATTATATTATATATTAAGTTTGGCTAGAACTTGTGCAGTCATGATATTTAGATGACCAGCATTTTAACATGCAAAATTGCTGTGAAATTATTTAAGTTGTGACAGTTAATGAAAAATGGACCACAGATAAAAAATGAATCGTAAGATATTTTATTGGTAAGAAAATCCATGTTATATTTTTATTCTGATTTCAGTTTTAGAAATAAAAGAACATGTACAGAATTATTTAAAATCTGTAAGGTATATAGAAGAGTTACAGAAATTTGTGGAAGATGATAACTATAAGTAAGTTGTTATGTTTATTTAATATTAGACCTTTAATGAACTTTATTTGTTTTTTTTGTAGTATCAGTACGAACATTTGAATTTGAAAATTTAATAATATCAGACATATTTAGAGTCTATGCTAATAATTAAAAGGTTTTAAATTATTTGCAAAATTTGAAAAAGGGCTATTAATTATTTGAAAGTTTGAACTATCAAAACAGAACATTTTTCAGAACAAACTTCTATTTTTAGAACAAACTTTCTACATTCAGAACAAATTTTCTATTTTTAAAACGCATTTTCTACATTTAGAACTATATTTTCTATTTTTAGAACAAATATGCTATTTTTAGAACAAATTTTCTATTTTTAGAACAAATTGTTATTTTTAGAACAAATTTTCTATTTTTAGATTATCATTAAAACTGGAGCCACCAGTGACTACACATCATACAATGTCAACATCTCGCGAAGATATCAACACAAGTCCTCCATCGCCAGCTACAGAACCTAGAAATACATTAACATTAACCCCTGGTCCATCATCATCCAGTAATAAACATCCTGGTCATAGAAAATCCAAGAGTCTTAGTGCTAAGTAAGTATTATATTTGAACAGGACAAAACATTTTATAGGCAGAACACAATATGCAGATCTAATGTGCTAATTTTTACTCTCATAGCAAATAAAATATAAAATAATTTAAAAAACTACAAAAGTTGTTGTTATGGTATGTGTGCTTTGCCCTTGTGGCAATGCATATGAAAATAAATTTCAAGTTATTCTGCATTTAGGTGAAGTAGTTATACACCAGACCAAGGAACTGTGCATCTGTTATAGGTGATTCTTGAATACGCACAATCTTCGTCAAGGGTGTTATAGTTATTTAATTGCATCTGAGTATGATTAAACATTTGATAGATTTTGTACATATGTTATGTTTGTAAATATGTTTATTATTATTAATATTGAATATGTTTAGACTTATGATTATCCAGTTTTCTTCACAAATAAAACTTTTACTACTAAAATTTTAAATTAAACTACCTTTAAATAATATAAGTGACAAGATGATATAACTGATTACCTTACAGTTTCTCTTGTCCCAGTTTCCTCAGTTGTACTAGTGCTGTCGTAGAACGATCACAGAGTCTTCCTACTAAAACAACGGCACCCTATGTGAAAGGTGTAAGACATTTATTAGATGATAGTGTATTAGAAGAGGAATCACCTTGTGCTTCTAGTGATGGTTCCATTTGTAAAGGTAGGTAACTCTAGTTTTCTTGCTTTCTTTAAAAAGGGATATAATTTTTGTTTTATATATGGGAAAGAGTGTTGTATTATTTAGAGGGGGTGATAACTCTTTGTTTCCATAAAAGGGGAGGTAAATTGTTGTATATGGGGGAGTTATTGCCATTTTTTAAAGACGATTAACTTTTGTTTTATAAAGGAGGAGGTAACTCTTATTTTAAGTAGGGGGAGTAAATGTTGTTTTATGTTTAGTGAGTAACTCTTGTTTCGTAAAAGTGGGGGGTACTTTTGTTTTATATAGGGAGTTAGTGTGTTTTTATATAAGGGGAGTAACTCTTTGTTTGTAACAAGGGAGGTAACTTTAATTTTATATAGTAGTTTTTTTGTAGGGCAAATAACTCTTTGTCTTCTAAGTAATACTATATTATCAACATCATATAGGCTGTTTTAATTTCAGGGAGTATATTTGTTTGAATTTTTATATAGGGGGAGTAAATTTTGTTTAAGTTTTGATATATGGGGAGAAACTTTTCATTTGCTTTTCAATGAAGTGGAAATAACTCATGATTATTGAGTGCAGCACACAAGCAGAGTTTCAATCTATATACCTTATTGTTTTGAACTTGGTTCATTCATTGTTTGTTTACATAACCTTGAATTGATTGTTTTATTTTGGTGCATCATTACAAATATCTTATTAGATTTACAATGGTAGCCATGAAGGCAACATTTCAGAGTTTTATCTAAAAATACTTTGATAGAGTACAAAATGATTCTGTTATTAAGTATAATCACTTCCCCATCCTTGTTTTGTTTTCATTGATCTGTTTTTGATGGCAAACTAAATTGCTCCGTATTTCATCGACAATGTAATTTCATTTAAAATATTTGATATGCACCGAGGGAACATTTTCACTGGAATATCAATATTGGAAAATGGAGCTATCTGAGAAGAGATTTGTAATGTTACAAATTGATGTATCGTGGGTTTAGCGCAAAAAAAGGTTATAACCGACTCTTTTCTTACATTGAGTTACGACCATTTTGCGCTTAACCGCTGTATGGTTTCCTTAAAGCTAAATGTACACAGTTTTATTGACTTGTACCTTGTGATATGTTGTCCTTTACTTGATAAACTTTGACTTTGAAACAAGATCTAAATCTTTGTCTGATAATTGATTGAAGTTCATTCAGTAAGATGTTCGATTGATTTGCTACATGGAATATCATTAATCAATCATTTAAAGTCAGTTTTCATTGACCCTGAGACATGGAATGCAATTTTACTTAAATTGTTAGGTATAGTGGTTTCAAACCTGAAGTCAATTCGATTTTTAGCAGATTTTTATCCCCGGCTTGCTTGATTGAACTAAAGAGAAAATTCTGAATTTGACATGGATATTCATTCACATGTATGATGTAGAAATATTACATTTAAATCTGACCTCTGGGGGTTTTAATTTAAAAATGGGAAGTTTTAAAATTTGGGGCAGAGGGTGTTTATCAAAAATCCTATGACAGTATAGCAATGTCTGTAAGAAGAATTTACTGAGTTTTTCAAGCATAGATATTTGATTGTAAGGGTCCCATGATCTTTTATGATGTAAGTTCAAGAACTTTGATAATATGAGCCCCAGGACCTTTAATAATGCGAAATCAAAGATTTTCAATAATAGGGGCCCCAGAACTTTTGATGATAAGACCCAGGACCATTTATAATATGGTTCCTGATTTGAACATTTTACCTCTAGACCATCATGGCATCCCTAACATTAAAATAGTGAAAACAATGTTATAATATATTTCTGGTATATGTATATATTGTAGGTATCAGTACAGAAACAGAAGATACGACAGAAACCAGTTCTAGTGAAGAAACTTACTGGCCTGTAACTGATAGTACATTAGTTAATGAAACTGGTAAAAATTATCAACAAAGTTTTACTTGTGAAGGATGTCTAAGAAGAAAGACTGTATTAAAGGATGGCAGAAAACCTACGGTAGGCCCCTAATTATGTATCATTTGATCTGTTGCAGGGATAAAGTTTAGCTTTTTACTCACAATGGCCTAGAGAAAATCTATCTCTGTAAACAGATTTCCTTATGAGAGCTGTCGTATAGGATCTCTTATGGTTGCTCTGGGTGTCATATGGATTTGACCTTTGTGTCAACCAATCAATGCAAAGCTTTCATCTAGACAAAACACTATTAATAGCATCTTGATTTCGTAATTTTTATTTTTAGACCTAGATTTGCTAACTAATTTGATGGTTGTGTTATTTACAGGCTGTGATTGGACAGCTCCGCAAAATGCATGACATAGACAATGAAAACAAGCTACTAAACATATTGATTGCATTTTGAATATTGTAATGAGAAAAGGTCACCTAAACATGACCCTCATAACCAAACAGCCACGTCTTCAATTTGTGTGTAGGCAAGCAGAGAATATCAGATCAGGTTTTAATCAGATTGAGAGAAAATACAAGCAAAACTACTGAATTTTGGCCGATCATTTGTGAGGTTTATTAAATGTAGTTTTGAATCAGCTGTTTTATTTAATAATCATATTATCTTTTACTAGAGACAGTAACACTGTCTTATTTATATAGTCTTTAATGTCATTACAGGTGGCAGCATGGTCAAGATATTGGGTTGCATTATGGGGAACAAATTTATTATATTTTCCTGCGAAAAACTTACGAAAAACGGATAGAAGTTCGGTAAGTGAATTTTTATACCCTTTGCTTTCATTTAGTATTGATTTAAGTTACGGACCAAAAATCTTTGATAAAATTGTACCAGTGACCTTTGATAAGATGGAATCAAAGACATTTGATGAAATTGGCCTCAGGAACTAGCATCAGTTATTTTTTTGTAGTTAAACTACAAGTAAATTTTGTTATTTGATTTGTACTTGTGTTAAGTATGTCAATAGACAATTATGGAGTAGATTTCCTGTAGTAATCTTTTGATTTCTAATAAAAAGAATATATGTTCATGTAAATAATTTCCCTTTTTTCTCTTACAGTTTAAAACAAGTCCCAGTAAAATGACATCTGTGGTAGGTTGGATGGTTGTAATGGGAGATAATCCACTTCAACCTGATGCATTCCAGATAACAGATCCAGTCAAAGGTGAGTTACCTCCCTTGATTTATTATGAAATAGTCTTCATGTGCTTAAACTGAACTGAGACCAGTCTTTTATGACAGTTAAAGTTCCGCTTTTAGAACCTTCAAAAATTGATACTGCTAAATTCTTAATGGGGGGAATTGTCTTTATGTAGGAACCTTTTTCTTCTCATATTAAGAACTTTAACTAAGAAATCATACAAAATCATATGATTTTGCTATATTGCTTGAAAGTGGAAAATAGTCTAGATTAGGACTATTTCATTTATTTTCATGAAAGTCTGCTTTATTTAGTGAGTTCACAAATATTATGTATTTATTATTATTATTATTATTATATACCACATTTATATAGCGCTCTTTTCATAATGAAAATATGTTCAAAAGTGCTATACAATTGCAATTATATTTTTATTTAATACGTAAATTGTACTCCATGTCTCAGGTTGATGGGATCTGGCTGTAAATGGTCAAATTGTATTTTATATGTTTAGGGCCAATGTGAACCAGCTATAACTATTTTGTTGTAGTACTGTATATTTCTATAACTATGTGAATATTATATTTCAGGCAATGTATATAAGTTTCGTGCTGGCACTCAAGCCCTAGCTTTGTTATGGTGTCGACATTTAAGTGAAGCGTCAAAGAAATATCAGTCAAGAGTAAGTGTCTCTTAATTATCCTGATTTGAAACATTTTTCTTAAATGTCTTAGGATAAAATGACCTGTTATTTGATTTACTGTGTATTATGTTTCCACAATTATAAAATCTTATAATACTGCAATTAGTATCATACCCAATCTGATTAAAACCCGATCTAAAAAATTTTCCCTTGCATACTAGCTAATTTAGATCTGGCCTTTTCCAAACGAAGATCACGTTCAGGTGACCTTTTCTCATCATAATATTCATGACGAAATTGTTATGATACGTTCGCCTCGACATGACCTCTCACAGAGAAAGTACAGATCCTGTACGACATCGGTCTACAGGATATGTGTTTACGGAGATTGTATCATACCAAAATCTTTTTTAAGTTCACTTTTAGATAATATGGTAAAAACTTGTACCTGGCACCTGTGGTAGATTATGCTGTCTACGAAGTAGGAAAATGAAAGTTGTTGTCCTAACAGATCATTTTAAGAGCAAACAATTTATCTAATTTGTAAAAGAAATTGATGGTTGCCCGAATTAAAAAGTGGTTGTCGTGGGGAACCAGACACCCACAAATTTTGTAGACTGATAATGTGTGCTCATTCCATTTAAACAGTATTAAAAACAAATTTCATTAAATTTTTGTGTGTTTTTGATAAATATTTTTTATCTTTTTACAGACACAACCAAACCTGATGTCATTTGACTGATATATGATGAAATGTTGATACTTTTCTTCTAAGCTGTGATAGTTACTACTTCATGCCTTCCAAATTTCTGATTGGTCATTGAAAAGTCATAAAGTGATCTGATTGGACATTGAAAAATCATCCAATGATCTGATTGGACAATGAAAATTATCCAATGATCTGGTTGGACATTGAAAAGTCATCAAGTGATCTGATTAGACAATGAAAAATCATCCAGTGATCTGATTGGACAATGAAAATTATCCAATGATGTGATTTGACAATGAAATTCATCCAGTGATCTAATTGGACAATGAAAAATCATCCAATGATCTGATTGGACATAGAAATCATCCAGTGATCTGATTGGTCATCAAAAATTATCCAATGATCTGATTGGCCGTTGAAAGCCATGCGATGAAGTTGTTCTAAACTTCATGGGGTACTGTAAAGAGGGATGTGACCAATTGTGCCAAAACTGTTTGGACACTGGTCAAGTGATACATGTATAGTGATAATGTATTAATATTGTATAGGCCAGTATTTGAATGAAGTAAGCAGTATTACATGTATTTATAATCATGTGACTTTTATAATAAGATTTGATTGGCTTACTACTATTGATCATGTGACACTAATGATTGAATCACAACCAGATTTCCTGAAATTTGATTGGCTAGTGGATGTCATTCTTGAGATTTGATTGGCTGATTGATTCAATTCTTGAGATTTGATTGGCTGATTGATTCAATTCTTGAGATTTGATTGGCTGATTGATTCAATTCTTGAGATTTGATTGGCTGATTGATTCAATTCTTGAGATTTGATTGGCTGATTTATTCAATTCTTGAGATTTGATTGGCTGATTTATTCAATTCTTGAGATTTGATTGGCTGATTTATTCAATTCTTGAGATTTGATTGGCTAATGGATGTCATTTTTTGAGATTTTGTTTGTGCTGATATTTCCTCAAAATGCTCAATATTTTCATGAAAAAAATATTCCAAGGAATGAGATAAAGTTGAGATGAACTCGGGCAAACTTGTGTTGCTTGTTTAAATGAGAGATTATTTATGGCCTAAGACTCAAGGGAGGAAAGAACATGACATAAAATTCTGGAGTTTCACAGACGTGTCATCAACTAGTTTTAAGTATCCATGTCAAAACAAAAGGTGCAATTATAAGTTTCGTGTTCAGAATTTTGTTTGTGAATTCTTTATTTTTTATCTACTGAATAAGGGACTTTAGTCAGTTATTTCCCCTTGTATACTCTTCAAAAAGGTAGGTCCAATTAGTTGGATTACTCGGATATTACCCTTACTTTTCAATGTCTATTTGCCAAAATTAATCTTAAATAACTTTTAGTAACTTTTTTGTAAACCATTTAATTTGTTTGAAATTAAAGCCAAGTATTTTTAGGGTAAAGAACTATCTAAATTTCATTACTTGTCTTAATATCTTCATTAACAAGAAAAATATTAGATGAAATATATTGTTGTCCTTACATAGGACTTCAATGATAAAATCTGAAGATTCCAACTGTAAGGACCTACTTACCAATTGGATTGCTTCAGATTTTATCAGGGAAAGATAACTGACTAAAGTCCCTAATTCATTGGGACAGTGCTTTGTAGTATGTACTTTGTTGTGTACTTATACATGTGTTTGTTGAATGAAAGGATATATCATGCTTTAATTATGTCATTAATAAATTTATCTTACGATTATTTTAAGTGTAACCATAGCCGTCTAGTGCAATAATACTGACTTATGTGTTAGTTTATAATGAGTGTTTCATATTGTTTGAAGGACCAAATACTTTCAACAACAATTTTGTGTGAAGAAATCAAGAAATATTGTTTACATTAAGCATAATTGTTAACTAGTAGTTCACTAGTTGTGTATAAAATGTTTCAAACTGTTTGTATAGCCTCAGTTACCTATTTATATGCTTGTATTTTGGTTTCCTAAGCAGTGGATAGTACCCCTAATAAAATTTTGTCATTTCCTGGAACTGCTAATTTCTAAGGCTGTTGTATTTTGGCTTCCTCATCAATTTTTGAATGGTGATTTCTTCAGCTGTTGTGGGTATGAAAATCTATCAAAGCTACAAGATATACTTATATACAGTAAAGTTCCACCATAAAGACCATCACAATGAATGGTCTTAATAGTTGACTGGTCTTAATATTGGGACCTTTTTTCTTCTAAAATTATTATTTTAGGACTTATAAATCATCAAAAATCAGTTATTGTCTTAACTATTCCTTAAGCACTATCCTGATTTATTATGTTATATAGTGGAAGGGAAAAATTATCAACTAGCCTGACTATGTAAAGTAAATAAGTTTATTGATGAATAAATTTTTAAAGTCTCTGATGTTGGGCTATTGGTTAATGGTAATGACTAAAAATCTTATGGTTTTGCTTAAACCAAACCGGCGTTTGTAGCAATGCCTGAATAATTCTATGATTTTGCTTAAACCAAATGGGTTTTATGGCAATGCCTGAAAAATTCTATGATTTTGCTATAACCAAATGGGTTTTATGGCAATGACTGAACAATCACATGATTTTCCAACAACCAAGGTGGTCTTTATAGTGGAATTTTACTGTACAGTCCAACCCCTCTTAAGCAGCCAGTCAAGGGAAACAGCCAAATTGGCTGCTTAAGCGGGGTGACCACTTAAGAGGGGGTTTGGCATTGAGAGGGGGGGGGGGGTCTGGAGATAAAGTTTTAATGAAAAAGAGTTGTTTTAATTGAAGTTGTATGCTTGTTTTATGCTTTACAAGACAAGGTCAGGCAATAGACAGTAAATTATTTTCATTCTGGGTAATATTCTTTATTTCTGTTGAATAGATAAAAACTTAATACTTGCTGATATATGTACGACCAAGTTGAGAAAAAAATCGGTAATTTAGTCGTTCAGATAAATGCCGTAATAGTTAAAAAATACGAAGATGAAACTGAAATTTACGCAATTTATATGTCTGAAATGTGATAAAAGTCTTATTGTTGGCCTCGTTTAAAGATTCGAATGTAGAACACAGCCTATTTTCGGAAAATGCATATAAACGTCCTCAATTTTGACCTTTCTTTGTTTAAAAAATATTAATTATGAAAATTATTTCCTTACGAACAAATAGTTTCGGATGATCGTACTTTTTCAAAAGTACATCTTCACATGCAATAAGCATGTTCTATATCAGACATAATATTATTTTCCGTCACATAAAATGTTTTGGCAATAATTCATCCCTCTTACGAAGATTGAACGGTCAGTATTGGTTTTAAACAAGACCGGATATAGGTTAAATTGTTCATTGTTTATTACGTAAAAAGAAATTGAGCAGATTATAATACGTGTCACCCAGTTGATTATACACGCTAACAACTATAAGATAGCTAATTATTGATTTTTAGAGCCTGTCACGACTAATTGATAAAATAATGCAGCGATTTCCTTTGTATTTATAAGACACGGGCCATTGCAATTACGTCAATATACATGACCGCGGTAACCGCTTAGTAATAGGTAATATTCGTAGGTGCGAAATACACAAGATAAAATTATCGTTTAACTTTTATGTGCATTTTCTTAAGTTCTGTAATTATCGATTAGCAAACCGCGAAAGGTGTGTCTAAATTAACTGCTATGATTGGCTCTCTCGAACGTGATAAAGTTTATTCGATAACGTTGACATGTGTATTATGTATAACGACAAAAGATGACACGCTCTGACAAATTTTGTCAATATACATAACGGTCAGACTCTCATGCACGTGGCCGCTTACGCGGGGGAAAAATTTGGTTTGGGATGCAAAATGGCTGGCCGTTGGCTGGAGAACGGGGGTGACCGCTTAATAGGGGTGCATTATAGAGCGTTTTCCGACGGTCGCGGCATGAGCTGGCCGCTTACAGGGGGTGACCGCTTAAGAGGGGTGGCCGTTAGGAGGGGATGGACTGTATTATAATTTCATATTCTCACTTGTATGGTTGAGTTGTACATGTTAACTGTCTTATATATGTACCTGTATATTACTGTACCTATATGTAATTATTTATAAAGATGAAAATAATTTGACCTTATTTTTTTATACCTGTGTCATTTTGGTTTTTTTATTTCTGTACATGCATTCCATTGCTACATGTATGTTTTGTCAACACACGTTTAATAGACTTCATATGGAATTCAAATTTGTGGGACTTTTTGTCTTACGATGGAAACTAAAATTTACTGGTACAATGAATCACATATGTACTGAGAACAATTGGATAAAAATTCTATTCTTGTGATTTTCAGCAATAATATACTAAATCTTTGTTTTTACAACGACTGTAAGGGTGAAAACACCACTTACTTACAGTTAGTTATAATTACAGTTTTAAAGTGGTCAACTTGATTCTTTATTGTAGCTGTTTAGACAGTACTTTCTATACATTAATTTGTTTGTCTGACTGAAACATTTTATTGTCAGAACTGAGGAAGGCTGTATGAAGGTTCTCGGTACAAAATTAACAAAACAATTGTTAAAATAAGGAATTAGACAGGAATTACAGAATTACACAATAAGGGTATATTTTGTATTTTCTATAATTTTATAGTCTTAATTCTTCCTATGATAGGTGCTCATTTTTAGTGTTGAAGTACCTGAGCAAAATGGGAATGAAATACAATGTACCATGAATTCTCTATTAACAGCCTCTTCCTGTATAAACTTCCCTTCATATTTAAAAAAAAGAACCATTTATGGCTTACAAATTTCATGTTGTAATTTCACCATTTTTAAAACTCTTCATTATGCCCCCTTTTGCAAAATGAAATGTCCCCTTTTGCCCCTGTGGGTGTTTAATAGAGAATTTACGGTATGTTGATATAAATGAAGTGTTCAAAAATATCATTTTTACACTTTAAACACTGTTAACATAATTTCTGGGGAAAAAAGGAATTTACATTTTTATCTTAGATCATATTGTCCGTTAAAATAAAATCATGGGTTGGTGCAAAACTAGTTTAACTACATAGAATCAATTATTTCCTTATCCCACTAGCTCGGTGCTAAAAAAAAATATTCAAAGTAGTGAAAGTATCATATACATTGAAGGTTGCCCGCAAGACTGTAGTAAGTGCCTTGCATTAAAGAGCAAGTTACTACAGTCTTGCAGGCAACCATAAAAATTTACTGTCATAAAGTTGGGATAGAAACAATTATTTCCTTAACTCACTAGCTCAAAGCCAAGGTGTTGTAAGAATGTATCCAAAATAGTGAAATTAACATATATCATAATGATATACACTACAGTTTCTCTATTAAGACCACTTTTGTCATTTCAAAATCATGCAATTTTGAAAATTTTAAAGACCCAAATGCTTAATTTGTGAACAAAAGCATCTCTATAATAAGACCTTTTCGCTATTAAGACCATGGATTTTGCTGGTCTTAATAGCGGAACTTTACTGTATATGTTGGGCTAGTTGATCATTTTGCCATTTACTATATAACCTAATAAATAAGGCTAGTGTGCAAGAAAATTCAAGGTGTCCACTGGGTAAATATCAATCTGATTAAAACCTGATCTAAAATTTCCTCTCACCTACTCTCTAATTTAGATCTGGCCGTTTCCACACGAGGGTCACGTTCAGGTGACCTTTTCTCATCATAATATTCATGACAAAATTGTTATGATTTGTAATTTGTTTACATTGTCTACATCACGCAATTTGAAATGAGTCGTCCAATGGCAGACTGTGAATAATACTGCTGTTAGATTAGCTAGCAAACATTGGTCTAAAAGTAGAAATTACAAAATCAAAATGTTTCGTCTAGATGAAAGCTTCTCATTGATAAGTCGACATAAAGGTCATCTCGATGTGACCCTCCATTGAGATAGAAAAGATCCTGTACGACAACGCTCTACAGGATATCTGTTTACGGAGATTGGGTAAATATAGAAATATAGGTAGAATAGTTTTGCGCTGACTCATTGAAATGTTTCACAAATATCATTCGAGACATCTTGGTATTTTTTTATATTTTCTTAATTTCCTACTCAATACTCACGCCCCATGTATTTAATATTTTAAACATAATATTGTTCAAGTTTTTTTGTCTATATTTTTGTTAGAGGATCTTCAGTATTTATTTCGTTTCGTTTTTTTGATAGATTTCTTTCAATGTAGACAGATAAAGTAAAAAAAAAACAAATAGAAGAAAAATGGATGTAAAAAGAATTAAGGAAATTTTGTATATTTTCTCGCCTAAGACTTTATGCTGTACATCACCTGACTGTCACCACATGACTGTGGTTGATTATCTGGAGTGGGCGTGGCCAAGTGGGATGGATGTTTGACTGGTAATCATTAGATAGCCAGCTCTGCGTTGGTTTGAACCACATCCAAAGCCTTCCTTTTTGTTTCCATGTGCAAGAGACTTTATCCTACTGGCTCAGTACTTTTGTTTTTATAATTCAAATTTAAACAAAGGAAGATACATGTATAAATACAAGTTAAGAACCAAAATATTACAATGGAAACTTCTCCAAACTGGATTTTTTTCACAGTCTGGAGCAATTCTGGTTTAGAGGGGTTTTACTGTATTTCATATTTCCTCGTCTATAATTCTATGAATATTTAATTAATAGTTTTTTACATGGGTAATGGAAACAGTAAGGTTATGGTGTTTTTATTAACATAAACGGTTAAAGTTGTATTATTTTATTAACTTTATAATCATTTAAACATGAGTGAAAGTTTTCAGAACTGTTCCTGAAGTTTAGGATCTTTGGGACCCCAGAAAAGGGTTCTTTTCTTTAAAAATTTGCCGAAACCCTAGAATTTAGGGATTTTAAGTTTTTTAACTTTCATCCATACATATGACAACTAAAATACTACATTGTATTGTGCATTGGTTTATTATAGCATAATAATTTACATTTATGTATTTATAATATAAAGGTTTTAGTGTAAAATGTTGATTGTATCGAAAAATTATTACAAAAAAACTTGATTGAATGTATTAAAAGTTTCCCTTAAAATAAAGGGTGAACATAAAAAACATGCAATAAAAAAGGTATAAACTGTAGAACTTGTTTGTTATTGTTTATTTGTATATTTTTAACTAAAACAGAAAGTCCGCCCGGCTAGCTTAGTTGGTAGCACGCAAGTCTACTGATTGAGGGGACGTGGGTTCAATTCCCAGGCTGGGCATCCTTACGTGGAGCTTGGTCATGAAATTATTTCTTTTGCCATTCTTCCTCCTACCAATGATTATTAATTATGTAGGGCAGTTGTCAGTCACTGACAAAATTATGTGCTTAGTACAATGTAGTCGGTTAACAGCTAAATCCAGAGATTTATCCTTTCCAGGAGTAGTGAGTAAGTTGATTGACCTGTACAATGTGTTGCTATGGCGTTAAAGCCTACAAAAACAAACAGAAAGGGGAACTGGATTTTCTACTCAGATATGCCTCAGACATCTAAAGGATGGAAAGTAGTTCCAACATGGATCCCATAGAAAATGTGAATTTAATGGAATTTGGTTTCTGTGGTAATATAGCTAGAACTACACAGAAATGCGACATGTGAGACATAGTATTTCTAATGAAATACTTTTGAATAAGTGTTGACTAAGTAAATTTGAGTTACAGTGTATAAAAATGACAGCTGGTTGTTTTTCAATGTATATGTAATAATCCTTGGACATACACAGATGGAAAGATTTCTTATAATTGTATTGTAGCTAATTGGCAGAAGAGCAGGCAAACTGTTTGCTATAATTGACTTGGTAGGTACATGTGTAAACAATAATAGCTCTTTAGCCTGTGAGTTATTGATCCAGTCTTATAACTTTTATTACTAAACGGGCCATTTAAAAACCATTGCCACCAAAACTGGTCATTTCAAAACCATTGTCATCAAAACTGGCCATTTCAAAACCATTGTCATCAAAACGGGCTATTTTAAAACCATTGCTATCTAAACTGGTCATTTCAAAACCATTGCTATCAAAACTAGCCATTTCAAAACCACTGCCATCAAAACTGACAATTTCAAAACTATTGCTATCAAAACTGGTCATTTCAAAACCATTGCCATCAAAACTGGTCACTTCAAAACCATTGCCATCAAAACTGGTCATTTCAAAACTATTGCTATCAAAACCGGTCATTTCAAAACCATTGCCATCAAAACTGGTCACTTCAAAACCATTGCCATCAAAACTGGTTCATTTCAAAATCATTGCCATCAAAACTGGTTCATTTCAAAACCATTGCTATCAAATCTGGGTCATTTCAAAACCATTGCTGTAAAAACTGGCCATTTCAAAACTATTGCTATCAAAACTGGCCATTTCAAATTTATTGCCAATAAAACTGGGTCATTTCAAAACCATTGCTATCAAAACTGGCCATTTCAAAACTATTGCCATCAAAACTGGTCATTTCAAATTTATTGCCAATAAAACTGGGTTATTTTAAAACCATTGCTGTAATAACTGGCCATATCAAATCCATTACTGTAAAAACTGGCCATATCAAAACTATTGCTACCAAAACTGATCATTTCAAAAACATTGCCATCAAAACTTCACATTTCAAACCATTGCTATCAAAACTGGCCATTTCAAACCATTGGCATCAAAACTGGTCATTTCAAAACTATTGCTATCAAAAATGGCCATTTTAAAATCATTGCTTTTTAAACTGACAATACTATTATTATTGTTATCTTAAATGGCCTTTTGAAACCAATTCTTGTCATTTGAAAACCATTTTTATCAAAACTTACCATTTGAAAATTATGCTTTAAAAACTGGCCCTGCTCCAAACTTTAGCTTCAAAAACTGACAATTATAACCATTACTATCAAAACTGGACCTTATATAACCATATTTATAAAACCTTGCCAATTTCTAGACCTGTATTTTAAAAACTGGCCATTTCAATATCATGGCTATTAAAACTGGCCATTTCAAAACCATTGCTATCGAAATTGGCCATATTAAAATGATTGCTATCAAATTTGACCATTTCAAAATAATTGCTATCAAAACTGGCCATTTCAAAACCATTGCCATCAAAACTGGCCATTTCAAAATCATTGCTATCAAAATCGTCATTTTAAAATCATGGCTATCAAAACTAGTATTTCAAAAACTTTGCTATCAAAACTCGTCATTTCAAAACCATTGTTATCAAATCTGGCCATTTCAAAACCATTGCCATCAAATTATCCATTTCAAATCCTTTCCTATCAAATCTGGTCATTTAAAACCATTGCTTTCAAAACTCGTCATTTAAAAACCATTGCTATCAAATCTGACCATTTCAAAACGATTGCTCTGAGAACTTGTCATTTGAAAACCATTGCTATCACACTGGCCATTTGAAAACCATTTCTATCAAAACTGGTCATTTCAAACCCATTGCTATCAAATCTGGCCATTTCAAAACCATTGCCATCAAATTATCCATTTCAAATCCTTTCCTATCAAATCTGATCATTTTAAAACCATTGCTATCAAAACTCGTCATTTAAAAACCATTGCTATCAAATCTGGCCATTTAAAAACCTTCCCTATCACATCTGGCCATTTCAAAATCATTGCTACCAAAATCGTCATTTTAAAACCATGGCTATCAAAACTGGCTATTTCAAAACCATTGCTATCAAAACTGGTCATTTCAAAACAATTGTTATCAAAACTCATAATTTCAAAACTTTTGCTATCAAATTTGGTAATTTCAAACCTTTGCTATAAATTTTGGCCATTTCAAAACCATTGCTATCAAAACTGGTCATTTGAAAACCATTGCTATCAAACTGGCCATTTGAAAACCATTTCTATCAAAACTGGTCATTTCAAACCCATTGCTATCAAAACTGGTCATTTCAAAACTATTGCAATCAAAACTGGTAATTTCAAAACTATTGCAATCTGAACAGGCAATTTCAAAACCTTCGCTATCAAAAGTGGCCATTTCAAAAACATTGCTAATAAAAGCTGGCCATTTAACTGCCCAAGTCATATTACATGACTGTAGAAAAGAGTAATAAAACATAAACAAACCAAACAAATTTATCAATCATTTATTATCATATATCTACAAAACAAAGTGTATACATAATACATATATGTAAGTCAAAATATACAAAAAACAAACAAAAATTATGAAAAATAATCACTATCATACATAATACAATACATTTGTGTCTGTTGGCAATAATCAGCATTATTTACATTAGGATTAGTATTGTTAGTAAGTATTGAATTAGCACTCAATTAATTTCTGTTTGAAATACATCATAGGTGGATCAAGCAGGGGAGTCAGGGGGATCTGGACCCCCTGAAATTTCCAAAATGTACCTGTACATGTGCGTATTTTTAACTATAAGCCATTCTCCATTCTTAGGTAGAAAGAAGCAATTTTCTCATGCTCGGCTTTGCGTTTAACATAGATCTAATGGTTATGTAGTTTTTATTATTAATACATTCCTTTATTCTGCAAACAGTAAGTAAGCTGGTGGTAGTTTGAAATTTTGGACCCCCTAAAAAAAGTTTGGACCTCCCCCCTGGAAAAAAATCCTGAATCCGCCCCTGTACATAATATGATGACTACTCATTTTGAACAATTTTTAGAGTTTGTGCTAGTATAAATCCACTCCCTTATCGTATTTGTACCTTTTCTAGAATTAGAATAGCATTAATAGAATGTCTTCTTTTATTCCTTGCTTTATTTTATACCATGGTCACAGTTAGTTTGAACCATTTTATATATTTCCCAAATAAAAAATTCAAGCTTCATATCAGACCCTGTGAACCCCCCCCCCCGGTCGATAGCGCAATTGGTAGCGCGTCGGGATTCGGAATCTTGTGTCCCAAGGGGGGTACGGGTTCGAATCCCAACCGGGGAGGTTATACCCTTCCATGAAAATTAGACAATAATGTCGATTTTCCTCCATTGATTAGATAATATGGAGAAGTTTCCGGCCTTGTGGAAGGGTAGGTGAGTACTGGTTATAGACAAGGGTCCAGGAAAGCTAGGTTAGGTGCGCTGGACGCCGTGAAATGACCTAAAATGACCTAACATTTTTATATAGTACATCATACTAGCAATATCTATGAAATAACCAGCTCATTATAAATTCAAATAACTGAAATAAGAATTATTCTCAAAATTTCATAAGTAAACATTCAATCAGCTGTAAAATAACCTAATTTGTGTTGACACAGCGTAAAAACTAATATAAAACAACACTAAAAGAATAATAAGCATTAAAACTGTAATATTATGTGGTTTTTATGTGTTTCAATGTGAAGCACAATTAAGTTATGGTGCTATGACATGGGTTTATAGGACATTGGTTTATGAATAATTGGGTACTACAAACATATGATTAATTACTCCTAGTTTATACAAGTACAACAGGTATGCAAAAATAAATCAGCTATGAAAATATCTAACATATAAAACAATCTACAGTAACAACAATTATTAAATTACTATGTGTTATTTGCCCTGTAAAGAGTCAAATTCACTTCACAATACTGCAAAATCCGTTTAATAAAGCTGAAAACAGGGCCAATATCAGTTACGATTATCACATAAAATGACAGCCATTATGGTTTTTGATGGAGTTTTTTGTAGAAAAAACGGTGCAAATGCTGACGAACACCAGCAGGTAAACAAACAGTAGTTTTTGTGAAGATTCAGATTCAGTTCAATGTCCATAAGTCTTTAAGCAGTTATTTAATAAAATTGTCATTAATTAGGTAATTTGATATAGGCGCTCTTATTTTTCCTCAGGACAGTCATATTAGCCCGGGCCTTCAGCCTCGGGCCAATATGACTGCCCTTGGAAAAATGACAGGGCCTATATCAAATCACTTTTTTAATAACATATATAATAAAGAATAAATAAAAAGTTTCATACAATATAGTTTTGAACTTGGCATTATTTTGTTGTTTTTTCCCCCATGTTATATTATTTATTACAAACCGATCTTATTAAGAATCATAGGCATTGTTCTGTAAATTGTTCTGATTCTTTATTATAAAATGATCTTCATGATTAAACATTACAAATGATTAAGGTCAAAGATATCATGGACAACTCTCTCTTAAGGTATTGGATTGATACCTTTTTCAATTTTAGCACTTTAAAGCAAATTCAGCACTTTAAAGCGACTGGCTCAAACATTTGTTTTTACAAATACCCGTCAGTGATTACAAATGATTTAAGAAAATGTGTTTGTAATATTTTAAGGTAAACAGACATACAGATTTCTGATATATACAAAAAGTCACAAAAATGCACAACATATATGAATAAGATACAATTAAACTTACTCAACATGTTTAAAACAGAAGAAAAAAAATAAGAATGATGGCCAAAATATAGGAATGTAGGAACTGGTTGACAGCCTGGTATTATATATATATATATAACATATAGCACCCACATGATCAACAACTACTGTACATGTATGATATCACACTTAGGTATGACATATTTTTTTGTTCTCGACTTATTCCAATATTTTGGCCAAAGCCTATATCTAAAACATTTTTACATGGACATCCTTACATTTCACACCATGTCATAGATATATTGTTTGCATGATAAATTTTACAGGACAAAATCTTTAAAGTATGATTCATAGGACATATACAAGTAAAATAATATTTTAGCATAATACTGGTTCCCTTTCTATAAATATATATACTATCACATACCACACTTTAGGCAGTGTTCCAGTCATAATATCACAAAACTTAACAGAAAATAATAAAAAAAATGTCATTTGTATAAAATCATGAATGATCAATCAGAAAAACAGACTAGTAAGTCAAAATGTCACAAAATATAAGTACATGTATTGTGTGATTCAAGAACCATAACTCAGGTAAGCCAGAGGTGCGTTCAACAATGCGAGCACTCAATATTGAAGGATATTGAACAATTGCAAGTGCTCGCTGTAAAAACCAAGATGGCATCAAACAGGACATTATTGAAAATAGCAGGTGGGGGAACAATTATTTCTGATGATACACAAGATCTTTCACATTTTTTATCATATATGAATCATTATGATACAATTTACTATACCAAATAAATTCTATTATATGCATTGCGTGGACATGTTATGTGGAACAAGTAACACACACACCTTTGCATCCCACTTTTCAGGGATAATTCTTTGAGATAAAATTTTTAATTTTTCCTGCCGCCATCTTTAATATCTAAGCAAAACACCTCTCGAGCTAAATCGCAAGTGCTCGCGAGCACTCGACCAGGTGCCTGCATTCAGAACAAGAGTGTTCGTTTTTGCCCAAGTGCTTGCACTGTTGAAGGAACCTCTGGTTTCCCTCTATAAATAGATTTCATTTAGAACTAAGTTGAAAAATTTGTTTGTACTAGATGTACTCATGCAAAACAAAGATGAAATCTGCACAGAAGGATCTGGTACAAACAAACTTTTTTCATCTAGAAAAAACACATAAATTTGAGTTTCAAAAAATTATATGTACAATTAACTTGGTTTTCATCTGGTCATCTGGTAACAAATATCCTTACCATGTATGGTGAAGATCAGATTAAAACAATAAAACCACCTGCCTTTGGTGATTACATAAATACTAATTATACGGGGAAAATTTGGCGGGAACTTTATTTCTCTGTGGTCCATTGTCCAGCCACAGATATATCAGTTGCAAAAATATCTTACTTAGAACAATAAGGAATATTATCCACAGACTTTTAATGACATGTTCCATGGTATTCACCAGTAAAACAAAAAATACTTTTTTCAAAATTTGTAGACTGTAGAAATGTTCTGTACAGGATAAAAATCATGCCTAATTTAAAATAATACAAAATTTGGACTCCACATTCCACATAAACAGTATAAACAGACATAGACATATACATGTATATGAAAATGTAAAACAATATTGCATCTTCAAAATCTACACATTAAACTTTAATCTACATTTGCACATATACAATGGCTTGTTTGGACTGAACATTTATCTAACAAAAATCAACATACACTAAATCACAGTTTTTATACCATGCAACATTTTGTGTTCAGTGCAGAATAAAAATATCAAAAGTACACCCTAAAGGCAGGTTTTTTCTTCCATCTTAATTTTTAACATTTAACAATAATTTAACATTTTCTTTGGGATAACGTTGAGTGCCCTAACCATTCTAATAAGTTACCTCTTCGTAAAAAGTCAGTACTTTAGTAAGAGAAATGGTGTGATTTTTAAAAAAAACTATTTTGTATTATGTCTCAAACTGATCACAAAAAGTTACATGGTATAAAAATGTATAATAATAGAACATAATTTATGATTGTATAACAATACTTAAGTATGAAAAGAAAAAAAACCAAAATCTTAAAGATTTATTTCATCATCCAATTTTCCCTCGCGCTGATCTTTCCACATCAAAACGATATTCATACTGGAAAATAACAAATAGAAATACTATGTATAATATAAGTATCCACGACTTTACCTATTAGGATATTTAACAAAGGTTTACAAATACATTTTGTCTTCAAAGTTTAAATTTTAACATACTAACTTTACTAATCTAATTTTTTGAGTATCAATGGTTGATTTTTCTTTCTTTTCGGTTGGGTTTAACGCTATAGCAAAACATAGTACATGTATAGGTCACATCCAAGCAGTTAGACAATCTTATCGCCGTTCCTGGAAAGGCTAAGTCTCTGGATTTAACTGTTAACCAGTTACTAGGCGCATACTTTGGTCAGTGACTGATAACTGCCCTACATGATTTAGAATCAGTGGTAGGAGAGAGATTGGCAGTAGAAATTATTTCATAACTGTTGACTAAACTCAATGAAAGTATGTCCAAGTAGACTGATCTGATCTAGCCAAGCGGGCTCATTGTTTGATCAATAAGTATACATTGAGTCAATGCTCCTCTTCAAAGTAAAAGAAGAGGATAAAAATAATAAAGTTCTAGGTAACCATGGCAACCATACCTGATTTTCAATATCCATCATACTTTTATATTTTATTTCTGGTATATGTACCTGAAAGTATCATCATATTAATAATAAAAGTTGAAGATAAGGCCTAAATTAAAATTAAATTTGTTTGCTCTTTACTGAAAAAATGCTGCTCACTCAAAAGATTTTATTCCTAAAATATATGTGGTGTTTTTTTATTGGTCACATTAGTCCATTGCATTACTTTCCATTAGTTTCTTTATGCTAATAATTCTGCTTTAGGTTCTATGTGTAAATCTGAAAAAAAAGATATTTTTCCTGCCTACCGACCCAACCCAAAAATTTAGGGTTTGTAAAGGGCAAACAAATTTTTTTTTTTAGTTTAGGCCCAAATGGGTCAACAAAAACACAGCAACATGCATAGGTTAAACTTATACAGAAGTTTGTCAAGGGGTGTTAAGTCCAACATATTCTTTACTTGCTATCCTTCAGACATCTTGATGCTGTATTCGTCTTTAAATTGGCAGGTGCAAATATTGGCATTTTTCAGATATTTTTATATGTTTTTTTCTTCCTGGGTTTAACGCCGTGTCAACACAATTTAGGTCATTTCACGGCGTCAAGCACACCTAACCTGGCTTTCCAAGACCCTTGTCTATAACCAGTACTAACAAGGCCGGAAACTTCTCCATATTTTCTAATCAATGGAGGAAAATTTACATTATTGCTATATTTTCATGGAAAGGTATATTTTCCTAGGGTAGGATTCGAACCCATACCCCTTCCGGACACAAGATTCCAAATCCCGGTGCGCTAACAACGGTGCTATCGACCTGGGTTAGATGTTTTTATATTATTGGGGTAAAAATTTAGCTGCATGTCAGTTTTTATTATAGTTCAATTGATATTAATGTATTGGGAACAAAAAATAAAGTAAAAGCTAAACTTACATTTTTCAGACTATTTAAAGTTGTTAATTTAGAACTTAGTTCCCATGGTACACCAGTCAATGCTGTAATAGAAACAGTATGTGAAAAGGTTTTTTTACATTACTGAAAATAATAACTTAATTACATCTAGCATTTTTAGTCATGTAAAGAACTTTATTCATATTAGGATATCCAACAAAATGAACAATTTTCAAGAACTAACAGTAGTATGTATGTAAATAATGAATCAAATCACAGGAGCCAGACACATTTTTTCCTTCTTTTTTCATTTTACATGCATAAAGAATTCTAGTGGTAAGGTGCTCGCCTACAAATTGAGAGGTATCAGGTTCAAACAGACACACCAATAATTTCTCAATAATCAATCTTGTCTGCAATTGATTCACTCTACTAAGATATAAAAGGGTACCTGCAAGGAGGGTATAATTTTGTTGTACCAATGTATCGGCTTCGTAAAAGCAGAGTAAAGATCCCTCAGGAAGATTGATAGATTGATACAAGTAGCCATATGACCAGGGGTCAAACATTATAGCCATGAAGGTGGTAGCCACCAGGCCAGCTCAGTCAGTAGCCCACAAGTCTCGGGGTTATAGGTTCGATTCCCTGGCAGGGCATACTTTCATGGACTTTGGTCATGAAATAATTTCTATAGCCATTCTTCTTCCTACCACTGATTCTAAGTCATGTAGGCCTCTTACCAGTCACTGATGAAAGTATGTGCCTAGAAACTGTTTAACAGCTAAACTAGAGATTTAGCCATTCCAGGAACAGTGGGTAGGTTGACTGACCACTTTTATACAACCATACAATGTGTTACCAGGGAGTCAAACCCAACCCAAAAAGACATAAAATGCTGAAGATTAGTATTTTAACTTACGTGTGACAGTAGAATAACTCATACTCATACCACGTTCAGGTAGTCCACGTCTTGCAGGATAACCTGCTGTATGATTAGACGTTGTATTATACCCTGCTGCTGATCCTTGTGTATAGCTATTCTCTTTACCTGGATGTATCTCGTATGGTAAATTTTTTCTCAATTCAGACCTATTGATACAAAAAAATTATTTCATTTTTGGACAGTATTCTATCAGGGTACTGGTTACAGTTAATAATCAGAAGTTTTAGCAATTTGCATCTACTCTTACAAGCAGAACCCTGAGTGAATCAGCACTCACAGTGTTGTTATGCTTCTAAAAATAGACTGCAGAAGACCAATGAATCTATTATCAGTGGTTGGCATCAAGGGTCACATCATTTTCCACACACTGCTAAGCACAAGTAAAAACCACATACTTATAAAAAAAATTAAGTTTTCAAAAGAGAGAAGCATCATGATCAGCTGATGAAAGCATAAAAAGGAAAACATTCTAATAACAAGAAATGTAAAGTGGAAACCACATTAGAGCCAGATTTTAAAACTTTAACGAAAAAATTACAAAGGGAAATAATCCATAATAAAGGCAGGTACAGTTGTGGTTATTTTCTAATTCTGTTCATCACATAGTATGTCACCATTGTATGAAGTTTCATTAAGATATGACAATAAATGGCAGAAATATATGGAGAAGAAAAACTTTAACACCGGACGCCCATCCACCCACTAGTGTTTCGCTAAACTATTTGCCGAATTTTTCCATGAAAAATCTGGCTAATAACAGAAAGGTTCAAGCATAAAAAGTAAAAAATTCTAATAAAAATATACAGTTGAATGTGGCAAGATAAATCATTGACCAACAAAAAATACTATTTTTGGTTATGCTTAGAATGAAATTAAATATGTTACAGACGAGAAGCTGACGGTGTTTGTCAACTCATGTTTACGACAGATCCTTCAAATCTGCTGGCCAAGGAAATTTTACCCAAGGACCTGTGGAGAAGAACCAAACAAGTCCCAATCACAAAGTCCATTAAGAAATGAAAATGGCTATGGATAGGATACACACTCTGCAAGGACCCAGATTCCATTGTCCTCCGACCATCTCCTTGTCTAGGAATGAAGACTGGCCAAGATGGCGTAGAGTGGTAGATGACCTATGTCCCACTTGGGGTGAAGAGGAATAAGTAAGTAAGTTTGTCTGTTTGGGTTTTACGGCGCACCAAACACAAAAAGGTCATATCGCGCCGAAAGTAAGTAAGTAAATATGCAACACGTTTAAGTATTTGTGAAGCCAAGTCAGAAAGATAATTAATTAAAAGCTGCATCAACGTAGATAGGGTAAGACTACTGTATTCTACTTACATATTTAATGAAGAATCTGAATTGTGTTGTCCCAATGCTGACTGTGTTTTTATATTAGACATTTTATAACATAACATAAGATTGTTCAACTCTCTGTAAATAAATATAGTGAATATAGGTGAATGTCATACAGTGGATCGTGAAGTCTAGAGTTGACAGAAGATCATTTTTACATGGGGTTTCCCACATTTAGTAGTGGACAGTAATAAATTTTGATCAAAATTTGTCATGGACAATTACATTAGGCTGCATGTGCACAATTAAATTCCAACCTCAATTAATGTCTAATTCGGTTAATGTAAAGGGAAGATTCCTTGCATCGCTTCCTTGTGTTATAAACAATGTTTATATATTCACAGGAGCTTAACATTCTATATCATAGTCTGACAACTTCCCTCCTTATAGTAAAACTACTCACTGAAAGAAGGAATTTTTCAAGCTACCATACAGAATCTCAAGCTCCTGTGATACATTCTATCAAAACCCCATGTCCGACAGTGCTATTAGCACTATGATTATTGTAAAGAAAAGTGTACGTCAATTTTTTTGTAATTCAATTTCATTCACTCTTACCACATGAAGTACAAGAATATAAATTGTCTGGTGACTGCAACACAGCTCTAACTTCATTTCACTAAAATATGATAAATGTACAATATCCACTCTGTATGCCAGTACATATCTTTATTTTTGGCAAAATGCCAACTAGACTCTATTGTCCATTGAAATTATTTTTTAAAAAAGTTTCATAATCAGTAAAACTTAAGATATTACAGCATTTCTTGAATACCATACAAATCTAATACTATCTAAAACTTTCAAAGACTCGGCATATATTAAATTATGCCGAGCGGTAACGATTTTAGACTGGTAATCATTGGATAGCCAGCTCTGCCTAGGTTCAAATCCATCTAAAACCCACGCCGTTTTTTCCTTGAGCAAGAAACTTTATTCTAACAGCTCAGACCAGGAAGTAGACTCGTAAGTGATAAATCTGTGTAGTAAGAACGTATTTTGTAATCCAGCTTAAATAAATCAGTGTAAACTAAACTCATTATTAAAGGTACTAGTTCACAGATTTGGTTTAATTCTTCTATATTTTTTTAAATACTATTCAGTGTCTGCAATTGTTTTAAAATATAAATTCCTGATAGTTTAAGACAAACTGACCAATAGGTTGCAAGAAATATACAATAAAAGTCACAGAAATGCACCAAAATATCTATACTGTGACACACGGGGTAGATATTTACTACATTAAACACCATCTTTTGTAGTTATATATCAATTTGCACTAAACTTGTCATTATCAGAACACTACTTTCCTGCTTCGGAAAAAGTTTCCATACAATTTTGATAGTTTTGGGATAAAATGATATTTAAGTTGAAATCTGTGAATGAGTACTTTAATGGACGGAGCTTAACTCCAATCAAAATGAGCATTGGTCAGTAAATTGCAATAAAATTCTTACCCCACTAATGTATAACCATTAGGTGGCCTCTTAGCTCCTTTAGCTAATATAATTAGTTCCGATAAAGCACTTGTAGTTAAATTAACTGACATCCATCTTACACATATAACTTTCTTCTTGGATGCTTTCTCTCCTGTGAAGAGACAAAAATGTTTAGTTTTTAATAGAGCTGTAAGGTTAACAAATTATTAAAATTATTTTTGTTTTAAGGCCCATCAACAGCTTAAGTCATTTAGAGTGTATGTAGTTCATAGAATGGGATAAAAAAGTATTTAATAACTTGAGAAACTATAGTTACGCATGGATCTAGATAAGAAAATGAGGGGGGGAATGTATACAGCAACTTGGTGGGAAACTAAGCTTTCAGATAAAGCAAGAAATCATTAAATAATATACCTGTTACTATTAAAATACAAATTGTGACAGTTTTTTAACCAGTTTGGTCAGTGGTTGGTTCAGCCATCAACATTATACAATATTATACATTATACATTGTATATCACTTTTATAAGGGTTTTTTTTGCATGAGTTTAGATTTCCTGCATTAGAAGTATACCCAATCATCACATGTAGACTGATTTATGCTGATACAGATATATTAACATGTTTTAGAATTTGCACTATTGTTGTTTGTCACAAATACAAAGAAAATTAAACCCCAGTCAAATTTACATAACATAACATAACATAACATAACATAACATAACATAACATAACATAACATAACATAACATAACATAACATAACATAACTTTATTGCATAAAATGAAAAAAAAACATTTATAGCAATACTATCAATTGAATATAATATAAATATAAATACAATTACATTATACAAAGACATGAAATATACAAAAGTTATCAGAGAAGCAGTGTAGCAGTGTATGATTGATTTCTTAATTTAAATGAATAATAGATAAATTTTGAAATATTTTCTTGTGTTTTATGATCTTTTGAATTTAATAGTTGCTGAAATTTATTGATGTTAGGCCAATGACAAAAATATGGTTTGAAATATATTTTTCTGATTTCTCTATATTTATGAATTTAATCGAAACACAATATAAACTTACTTGAATCATGTGTGTAGTCAAGAACAGTGAATCCTGGAGGCACGGGGTCTCTGTCATTTATAATAGATACATCGACTAACACATCTTGTCCCTAAAAAACAAACAATAAAACTCTGATTTATGGTGCATACCTCTTCTGACAAAACTACTTTTTACAAAATTCATTCTGAGCTTTTACAAAATTATTTCACCTGCATTCATGAAACTGTAGGCTTTGTGCAGGTATTTTAATCTAGTGTCCTTAAAGGGTAATCACATTGGCTGGTTATTCCCTTTCAATGAAAATTGACCATAAGGTCCATTTTCCTCCATTAATTAGGCATATGAAGAAGGTTTGGCCTTCTGGAAGGGTAGGTGAATCCAGGAATGCTATATAAACTTGGAAGTGCCAAATGGCTATAACTGTAATGACACCAAATAAAAAACAAAAGTAAGTAAAATATAATTCTGAGCTTTTATAGTACGTTTTTTCTCAACTGTCAAAATATGAATAATTTCACAGTGGATGCGTTTTGTTAAAATTATTGTCGTGATACATCCATGAGTTTCCAAAAGTGTGTACTATGATCGAGTAAAGCTGCTTACGTTGTATGATATGTTTTAGTCAAGATATATTTAATAACAATTAGGCCGCTAGTACAAAATCACCGTGAAATAATTCAAGCTTTGACAGCTGAAAAAAATGGACAATACATTTTATAATTTATTCTAAATGTTTACCAAGTTCTCAATTAAGTAAAGTCTAATCAACAATATTTATCGCTGTCTACAAAATTAGAATATAAAAAGTTGTTGCCCCAACAGGTTGATTAGCAGCAAGCACTAGCTCTTGCTAGAAGAAATTTTGGTTGCCTCAACTAAAAAGTAGTTGTCCAGGACAACGGGGCACCCGCTAATTTCGTAGACTGTTTACGTTACATACAGGTTGTGGAGCTGTCCTCTGTACACACAAATATCTTGTTACTCTTCTACCAAATAAACCATCTCTCCATAAATCAGCCTCCTCAGCTCTATCATATGTTCTATCAATCTATAAAATAATGATCATTCAATACACTTTCCCTATCCTCAAAAAACTACATTCCATAAAAATCATATTCTCTATTTAATGGCCCTTCCCTTGTTATTTCACCATTTTTAATACTCTAAATAACCCCCCCCCCCCCCCCCCGCCTATAGAAAATGTAATGGCACAGGGGCCGTTTAAAAGAGACTATACGGTAAACTAATGTATACAAAATGTCTCAGGTGATTATAAACAAATCTTTGACTATTGAAATCCTTGAGTGTCCTTGAGGCACGAGTCTGCCTGCTTTTTTATTTTACTTTTTGTATGCTAAAAATAACTGAAAAGTCACAAAGTGATAATATAAAGAGGAGGTTGTCATTAGGGTTGATATTTCAAAGTATCTATTTCTGCTTAAGTAGAAGCAAAAATGGCACAGAGAAAAAAGGCAGGGTGAAAATACATGCCGTTCTGCTTGAAAATGATCACTACCAGTAAGACTAGTACTAGGTAGTTAATTTCCCTTTACTGGTAAATTAAACATCATATTCATAAACCAGACAGAGGTTGGTCATAATTATGTTATAAAATGTTAACACAAAGATTGTAATACTCACTGTAGTATAACCAGCTGGACATTTTGTGATATCAGCAACAACTACTACACCAGTGATTGGCCAATCTTCACTCTGCATGCTAAACTATAGCAACAATACCGCTACCTACTGAAAATTAACATTTTTATGTAGTTACATTACATCATGAATATGTATGTATATATGAATCATTGTCATTAATCAAATTGAAGAGCTGCACTTAAGTAAAATGTTAAAAATAATATCAAAAATTGATCTCAGTGCACTAAATCATCTTAATCCAATAAAACTTTTCATTTTTCTGAAACTGTACTGTATATATAATAAAGTTTAATAAGATTTACCAGGGAATTAGTCTCTGGATTTACTAACAATAACAATGAGATTTATCTAAAGCCAATTCTGTATCGCAACTTAACATGTGTTTAATGCCAGTTTCAGAGGCTATTAACACATGAAATTGTAGTTCAATGGGATTTTAAATGGAAGTAAAGTTGATATTTAGTAATCAACAAAAAAAAGATTGCAAAATATTCACTACAAATAAATATTGGCTATTGCTCATTGATCTTCCTAGTTAGGGATAGGAATCCAATCAGGATTGTAATTATTCCCCATGACAACACTCTCTATAATCCTATCGACCAATTAAGGTTAATTTGCTTAAAAGTCAACAATATTATCAATTGAAATGGCTAACTGTAAGGTATTTGTTTCATTCATAGTTTCGACAGTATCCGAAATTAATGACTATCCGAATTTGCAATTTAGTAACTACAGGGCAGTTTCGAAATTGGTTATCGGCTATAAGAGAAGATTTTACACAGCGGTTCACATCAAAATTACAAATAAAACAGTTCAAAGAAATATAAAGTTAATATACTTACAGAAAAGAAAATATTTTGTTTACAAAACGGTTTGTCAATTCTATGCGCATCACTTTATATAAACCATTGAGATGCGATTGATGTCAACCGTTTAAGCAGCCAGGCGCCAAGGAATTTGACGGTATCTGGAGACTTCGGTAAATGACTATATCGGTAAATTGATTTATATAGTAAATCGTTTGGAGAGATCGGTAAATTGATATTGTATAGTGTAAATTAAGTAGGTGTGAATAACAGTGGCTAATGATTAAATAAAAATGAATTAATATACAAATGTACTTACATTAAAATATTTATTATTTAAGTTGTCCTATTTGACAGTTTATATTTTGAAAATTACGATTTACTATTGTAAAAATAACAATTACACGCTGCTGTTGTTTTTTCATTTTACTATTACAGAAGACAATGAAGATACATTGGCAGCAACAGGGAAAAAGTATAATAATATCATTTATTTATCGTTGTTTATTCGCTTTTGAAGATGTACATATATGAAGTAAAAGATTGGATGAAAATGTTAAAGAATGTGTTTTGTCCGATCTTATATTCTCATTTCTATGTAATTATTATTCATTGTATTAAAAAAATTAACGTTTGATAAAGTAAAGAAAGTGGATCCTTGTGAATGTGTATTAACTTAGATGAAATAGTAAATAAAATTTATAAATCTATTTTATTGTTGACTTTTTATCAACTTAATGACTGATATGAAATAAAAGATTTACAACAAATATTGTGCTAATTATGTTCACACCTGACTTGTTTGTGACCAAATTTTAATTGGCCAATTGATGACAATTAAGCCATTCAAACTTTAATATGAACGAATATGAACAATCATGATTGTTTTAAACGCACCGGTATTTTATTAGCTAATTTGCTGTCATCAATGGCAATTTATCTTTTGAGTGAACATTTTTTTCGACTCCAGTTTTTTTACTGTTTTATGTTTCAGGCTCGATTCCGTGAATATATTGCATTTTATAACAAATACGATGTAATTTTTATTATCACATGGTTTGATAAATATATTTCTAAAAATTCTGTATTATCTTATACTTTTTATGTTGTTTGCTTGATTCCCGTGGATTAATTAATAAATTCACTGAATTATCTTTTGACTTCATTAATATTTTATAAAAAATATGATTTTATTTACCTTTTTTATCGTTTTTTTTTCAGGCATGGTTTGATTCCCGTCGATATATTACAACGATTTATTAATTGATACATACAATGTACTTTTTATAATGACTTAAGTTAATGTATATTATATGTATTTTTTTATACTTTGTTCTAATTTTATTTCAGGTCTGGTAAGATTCCCGTCGAAAATATTGGAACAAATTATTTATTTATATAATGTACATAATCTTTTTATAATTTCACGACGTGCTATCAACTGTTATCTTTTTTTTTAATATGACATATTATGCATGACATATTTAATAAAACAATAAAACAGATGAATTTATGTTAGTTATTTATTATTCTTGTATCTTTTTTTTAAAATATGCAATTTGATCTGAACTCCATGACTTATATGAATCACTCGTATATATCAAGAAAAAAGAAAATATTATTCAATATTGAGAAATTATGATTTTATTAAAATATAACAACATTTAACAAACAATTTCAAACAATAATGTACAAACAAATCATAATGAACATTGATTATCACATATTCAGAATAATTACGCTATACAATATCAATTTACCGATCTCTCCAAACGAGTTACTATATAAAATCAATTTACCGATATAGTCATTTACCGAAGTCTCCATAATCCAATTTGACTCCGCCCAGCTATTCGAACACAGTTAAATTTGACCTCACATTATAATTATATAACGGATTTTTGCGCATGTTACTTAATGTATTGAATATGGTTAGTTTATTTTTATGTAAATGTTTGTTTGCACATATTACTAGATGCATTGAATATGGTTAACATTTATTTTTTGGGCTCTAAAACCTCGTCTGAGTGGTTAACAGTATATAGACTGGTTTCCTTTCTCAAATTATTATATTATATACCACATTTGTATAGCGCTCTTTACATATTGAAAATATGTATCAAATAAATCTATTTGTAATATTGTCAGTCCACTATGAATGTATTTAAGGAAGCAGGTTGATTAAATTATACCAAGCTATGTATGTAGACATGAGACCATACCCTTATAGTTAATATAATACTGAGTATATGTAAATATATATCGGTTCATATCATAAACCAGTGAATTAGAGCTGTCTCTGCATAAACAACTTAAGGGAGAATGCATTTTTAGGGGGGTTTTACCCTAAAATTTGCATCTCATTCAGATCAGAGAATTTATATTACATGTGTACAGAGACATAGATCCCTGTTCACACAAAGACCCTATATATGAATATGGGGTCCTTGGTTCAGATAAGTTTTCAAAATAATGCAAGACATGCAAGAACTTATTAGACGCTGAAAAAATGCTATCGTATTTCTATTTTCCTGCACTCAATGACAATATTCTAGGAGTGTAGAGCAATGTACCCACTTCAAACCTCAGCAATAGATGGGCACATCATCCTCTTGGACCCCTAAGATTCTATTTATTTTTTGAGGTGCTCAAAGAATGTTAACTTTTAAAGGCAACTTTCTCCAAGTAAAATACACAATGTACATAGAATCTTGTTTAAATTGATTTCTAATAGACTTGATTTGGAATTCAAGCTGCTAGTTTTTCCAACTGAGAGAATTTTGTTTGTACTGGTATACTTGAGTGGAACCAAGTTCAAATAAAAATTTGTGTACCCTTAACAATAGGATTTGATTTGTGTTGCATACTTTTCAGCAATAATATATCAAATAACTTTGTTCTGCACAGATGCATATAATCTTGAACCAACAACCTTATTCAGCTGGAACAAACATAAATTAGAGGGTACATTATAACGAAACACTGTTGTAACTCCATTTGAAATTAAAGGGAGTTGCAATAGTGTGCAATACCCTCTAATTAGGTACTTTTGTCAGTTATCTTTCCCTGATAAAATCTGAAGCAATCCAATTGGTAAGTAGGAATCCTCGGATTTTATCATTAAATTCCTATAAGGATGACAATATATATTTCATCTAATATCTTTTATTGTTAATTAAGATATTTAAAACAGAAGTGATGAAATTTAGATAGTTCTTTACCCTAAAATACTTAGCTTAAATTTCAAACAAATTAAATGATTTACAAAAAAGTTATTTTAGATTAATTTTGACAAATTGACATTAAAAAGTAAGGGTAAAATCTGATAAACCCAACTGCATGTATTGGGACCTAGCTATTTAAAGAGTATACAAGTGGAGATAACTGACTAAAGTCCCTTTATTGAAATCAAATGAAATCTGTGTTGATTTACTGGATAATCCTGCCAGTCCTCTGTAAGACCTGATTAAATGAGATTGGTTTATAATAGAAGAATAACAAGTTACATTAATTAAAAGTATATGTTTTGTTTTATTTATACATTTGTACATAAAATCATTAATGAAAAAAGACATACATAATGATATACAAAAATGTACATTGTAAGTGTGACATTCCATACATCCACATACTCGTAACATAAAAAATAATACATCCATAACATGTAACACAAAGTCTGCTTTTTAATTGACAACCCTTGTCCAGTTTTATTAAACTTTCCCCAAATTACAATAGGTCTAAATGTCAATTTTTAAAGATGAAATGCATTATTAATGCATCAAATAAGATGTGTTCATTCACAAGTAATACCTTTCATAGTCAGTGACCAGTTTCCTAGGCATATCTGAAGCTAGCAGTTTACCACCCATTACCCTCAACTTGATATCATATACTGTTGGTGTAAGAAAAGTATCAAGGGACTAGGTAGAAATATCCTCAGGAAACTGACCATCTAACCCCAAAACACCATTATCAGCTTTTGAGTAACCATAAACCTTCAAGTAAACTTCATACACCCTTATCTTCTGTCTTGCACACTTTTGTCATTCTCAACCTCAGTACAACTCTACCAATGACAGTCATTTCCTTAAATTTCTCAAGCACTAGCTCCATTTAATATGTTAAATAGTAAATGACTAAATAACAAAATTTTCAACAAGCCTTAATTATGACACAAAAGTTATTTTCACTAGACTGAACAAATCTTCACTAGTCCTTAAGTTCAGGCTAGTGGGATTAGGCTATAAATGTTACTAGCCTGCCAACATGAAATATGTAATTTCCACTCACCCTAGTCAATTTTCAATAGCCCCAAACTTGGGCTAGTGGGTAAAGGCGATAAATGTTACTAGCCTGACTATTTCAAATACATAATTTTACTAGCCCAAGTGAATTTTCACAAATCCCAAAGTTCAGGCTAGTGGAGACTGCAATGAAATCATACACAAGAATAAATCATAAGCCTCCCTTCACTTCAGACGTCCATAATTTAAATGTTCTATCAAATGACACGGAGGCTATATATCGTAAGTCTGGTGATATATCTACACCCATAACCTTTCCTTCATGACCTGCTAGTGTCTTTATAGGTGCTCCTACAGGGTGGGCCCATACCTGGAATATAGAGAGAAATATTACAAATATGAACAATATATAAATGAGACAAACCTAAGAATAGAGTCAGAAGTATAAACAAGAAAAGTAATGTGGAAACCACATTAAAAATTTAAAAATTACAAAGGGAAATAATCCATAATAAAAGCAGGTAGAGTTGTGGTTACTTCCTAATTCTGTTCATCACATGATATGTTATCATTGTATGAAGTTTCATAAAGATCTGACAATAAATGGCAGAAATGTATGGTAAAAAAAACTTTAACACAAATGTTAACAACACCGGATGCCTGACCGCCTGCCAGCCAACCCGACCTCCTGTGTTTCGCTAAACTATTAGCCAAATTTTTACGTTGAAAAATCCGGCTTAAAATCCAGTGCTCTCTAGAACTAGTTGAATGAAATCTTTTGGATCAAAATGAACTAATTCATATACACCTGTATACACCTATAACCCTTCATGTGATCAAAATAAGTAAGCTGAAGGTGATGAGATGTTACAAAGTACATGGTAAATTGTTTTTAGCCTGAGTTAAAGAAAATTAAACCCAAGAGCAACACAGACCTACAACCCAGAGCACAGAAACCACTATGTAAATGTGTAAACATAGCTCAAACTTTTATAATAACTGAATAAACTTGTATGACTATAAGGTCAAGTATATACACTCACCTTGGCTGTTGTATCATAAGAAGCAGTAACTAAGTATCTTCCATGTTGTGCTGAAAGTAGAAACATGTATATGAAAATCACATAACAAAATAGTCTTAAAGGTACTAGTTCACAGATTTGGTTTATTTTTTCTATAATTTCAAAATACCATTCATTGTCTGTAATTGTGACAAAAATTTAATTCTTATTATTTTAAGACAAACTGACCTATATGTTGCAAGAAATATACAATAAAAGCCACAAAATGCACTAAAACTGTCTATACCGTGACACACGGGGTATATATTTATTACATGAAACACCATCATTTGTAGTTGTATGTCAATGTGCACTAAAAGTTGTCATTATCAGAACACCACTTTCCTGCTTCCAAAATATTTCCATACAATTCTGATAGTTTTAGAAAAAGTTGATATTTAAGTTAAATCTGTGACTGAGTACCTTTAATACAATTAAGTTCCACTATCAGGACATCTAAAATTGATGGTCTTGATAATGAAATCATCAAAACATTAAAACCGTTTTCATCTAAAATCTAAGCTCTTATATCAACACTAACACTGTCCATGGACTGCAAAGCAAATCAACATCAGCCAGAAGCAAATGGTTTTATACTATTCCAAACTATTAGCAATTAATTTTTTTATTAGACACATTCCTTTTTACAATACATTCATGTTATTTAATGCACTTCAGAGTGAAAGTAGATAGAAACCAAAAGTAAAATTTGGTCGTCAATACTTAGAACAATAGTTATGATCACAGTGTTTAAGATGAAGTCTCGTAACAGAAAATTCAACTTCTCAAAATTATATAATTAAGCTCTCCTGAATCATTACAATCAATGAATATAGCATGTTCTATAAAAAGAATCACTGACGTATATTCCTACAAAAAAAGGAAATATATAGAGGATATTTGTTTATTTCGGTGTAAGACCAATTTTCATTTCATGAAAGAGCTAAGGATGCAATATTTTCACGAGTGGCATAGCTATGAGTGAAAATATAATTTCATTAGCTCACGAATGAAATAAATAGATCTTACACTGAAATAAACAAATTTTCTGTTTATTATATGCTTCAAACTGGCTTTCTTATAAATTTAAGTATGATTTGTCATCAGAACGGCACATCCAAACAGTGAAAAATAACAAAATTATTTTCATTGTTTCAAAACAGTCCAATATCGATTTTTATTTCATGATAAATCCTGGTATTCCACTGGAAAGCATATAATAAAGGAACACATTACTATATATATATATATATATATATATATATAAACTATATTAAAACAATATAACAGAAATCATACATACGTTGAAACTTTACTTTACTAATGAGATTAGTATGTGCAGGTATTGTATATGTACATTTTCTTTGTCTTATATCCCAGATCTTAGCTGTATTATCCTCACTACCTGTCGCTACATGATAACTGAAACAAGTAAAATAATGATATCATATACATGTATAATCCGAACTGAGATTCAGACCCAAGACCTCTCGAGTCGTAAGCCGACACTCAACCACATCGCCATAAAAAGCTAGCTTGAAGGCAAGGGAGTTCAAGTACCATATTATACCTCTGCTACATATGTATAATTACTTCCTTACTATTGGTATATTTCGTTTCACTGTCAGAAATTTACATTAAGGGCGCATTGCCTAAGCTTTTCGCTAGGTATCGCTTCGTAGCAAAATCATAGGAAACGACTTGCTACAATATATTGCTTCATTTCGCTTTGTAGCGAAAGCTAGCGAAAAAAATCTTCGCTACCCTAGAGCGCTTTAACAAATCAAAATGGCTGCCTCCGCAGTAATGTAACTTCCTGTTTGCCGACAATTTTTGTTTTTATGTTTGACTGACTATTAAGATTAATTGAAATCAATAAATATTTGTAATTGTTCATTTAAACATATTTTTTTGCAATGATTTTATACTTTTTAAAGACTTATTTAGTTTGAAATCGTCCGAAAACATGCATTTGCAATTAGCACAAACGATTTGATAAAGGGAGATAACCACTGCAAGGGAGTTTGGTAAATAGCAAGCCGTTTCCTAAGAAGAAGCACTACAAGAAAGTGCTTTTTCATAGCGATACATAGCAAAATCGTTAGGCAACTCGCCCTAAGTTTAAACCCGCTTATTTAAATATTCACTACAGTACTTCTGTACTCACAATAGATACAATTATATTTAAATCAGCAAAGTTATTGTATGTGCTACTAACAGTTGAATATAATCTAACAATACAGTCCCCTTTGAAAATCTAAAAACTGATAGTACTGAAAAATCAGATCATGATGCTACTACATTCTTGTAAAAACTTCAAAAAGATAGCATTTATATAGAAGTGTGCAGTTTTTACAGGAATGTGCAGTAAATCATGTAACTGTAAGTGCCAACAACTGTAGCGTGTTCAGTTACAGCGAACGTTACATAACAATACATTCGGAACTCCTCGGCCATTCGCAAATAATCTAATCTAATACACAAATATGCGATCGTTAAGGCAATGAGTGATGTTTCAAAATTTACAGACTAAAAACGAAACATCACTCAATGCCTACACGATCATATATTTGTTTACTTTAACACCGGTAGTTTCAAAATAGTGTCTAAATATGTCCGAGATTATTCGCAACGAATGGCCGAGGAGTTCCGAATGTATTGTTATGTAACGTTCTGTAACGTTCGTGGTAACTGAACACGCTACTGATAATAGATTTATTAGTCTACTATACTAAATTCTATTTCTAGAAACAGAATCACACTGAGGGTGCTCATTTTCTGGACATGTGTCTCTATATTGAGAACATTCAGCTATCAATCATATAAATTTTGGTGGTTCCAGTATTGGAACTTTACTGAACAGTAATTATAACTATGATACAAGAAATATAATGTGGAAACCACATTAAAACTGGATTTCAAAGATTTGACCCTTAATGGCAGAGATATCCAACATATTAAAAAGCTTTAATGCAAAAATTACAAAGGGAAATAATCCATAATTAAGCCAGGTAGAGTTGCGGTTAATTTCTAATTTTGTTCATCACATGGTATACTTATTATCATTGTATGAAGTTTCATAAAGATCTGAGAATAAATAGCAGGAATATATTGTAAATAAAAAACTTTAACACAATTGTTTACAACGTGGATGCCTGCCCGCCCACCCACTTGCACGAGTTTGCCAAACTATAAGCCGAATATTTTCATTGAAAAATCTGGCTAATAAAGGTACACAAATATTTACCCGTCAGGAGCAAAATCAATTCCTAGAACAGATTTAAGATGACCTTCAAGGAACATGACACATCGACCTGTACGTAGATCCCATATACGTCCATAACCATCTAATCCACTGTAATATATAACATATACTTGTTACCATGTATTTATAATAAAACAGGGGTGTAGTTTTGTTTGCAATTAGGAGGAAGATTACAAAACAGAAGGGGTCTAAGGGTTCTCCCCATGGGGGTAAGTGGACAACAGTATTTCTGTGAAAAAGGAGCCAGAGAAAATGTTCTAATTAATGGCTACTAGCCTATTCTTACATCTCTTTAAGTCAATTTCTTGACACCATTTTGCACCATTATCTGACAAGGAGCACTTTGACCCCTTCAAAACCCATCAACAGAGTAGGGCACATTCCCCTTCTGGAGCTCAGCTTGAGGTATATTCTATGGGAGATGCACACAATAAAATATTTTTAAGGCAAATTTTCTTAAGGTAAATTCATTAAATCCAGTTTAAAACATTATTGCCACAAGTCCTGTGACAGCCATATTGAAGGAGGGGAGGTAATTTTCCCACAGAATTGACCATTTTAGGGTTAAATCCCAGTGAAAGTAATGTAAATACAGTGCTTGACATAAGTTTTTAAATTGGAACCCAGTTGGACAACCACCTATATATTACACTTGCATAAACCAAATGTTTCTAGCAGTAATAAGTTGCCGGAACAAAAATATAGAATGCCAGGGGTAAAAGTAAAAGTAATTGTATTTCATAGTCATAAGTTTCATGCTTATGCACATTCGCCGTCTTAACAGCTATTACCCCAGGTCATCGGGCCACTGGTATATATCTATCAATGTCACTGGGGAGTCTTTTTACTCCGCTTAGTACAGCTGACACTTTGGAACACTAGAAATATACCACCCTGCAGGTACCCATTTATACCTGGGTGAAGTGAAGCAATTGCAGGTAAATTTCTTGCTCAAGGAAATTAGCAGTGCCCAGGGTGGGGTTTGAACCCGGGACCTCTCGATTCCTAAGCACCTGTCCTAACACTGGACTACTGCTTCTACAGGACAACCGTTAATGCCGAACACTGAATATATAAACCAGAACGTACCCAGTAGCAGCCAATGCCCCGTCACATTGAAAACATATCTCATATACAGGTTTACTGTGACCTTCTTGATGTAATATTTCTTCTTGTGCTTCTAAATCCCACATTCTCCAGGAATTATCAAAACTATAATACAATAGATAGACAATATATATCAACTTTGGTGTAAGGCCACAACAAGTTGATCATATGTTCTACGGATTTTTCTGTAAAAAAATGGGGCCAGCGAGCGAAGAAAAAAAATCTTAATTTAGTTGCTTTATAAACCGGTTTGATTAAATTCTTATGAGCGAGTGAGGAAATAGAAATATTTTTTTGTAAAACTGTCAAAATTAAGGTTTGACCGAATCCATAGAACATAGGATCAACTTGTTGTGGCCTAAGATTGATTTTTATTTCACCAAAGGAGTTCAGAAATATTTTTTCAGGAGTGGCATAGCTAGTAGCTACAAGTGAAAATTTCATTTTTTAGTTCACAAGTTGAGATAAAACGATTGACATTACCTTACAATTTACATAATTTCTGTCAGTGTTTTCTACAGAGTCAAACTTTTGGGGTCACATATGATCCCTATGTTAAAAAATAGTGGGTCAAATGGAAATATTAGGGGTCATCCCTGGTCAGAAAAAATGTCAGAAGGGAGATAATTTACCATTCCGAGTGCAACCTTTTCATTCGAATAACAATACATTTACCTACAAATATAAGCATGTGCTCTTTTGTTAACACCTTGTTTGGGGGACAAAATGTAACTGTAAACCTTAGTTAAATATGCTTATAGGTAAGGTCATGGAAAGGTCTATTCATACTTGTGTACCAATTAAGTTAAATGATTTTTGGAAGTGATTGTCAGACTATGAAAATCAGACTTTAAAGAAAAAAAATCAATCATACTGATTTGAATTTTCAAAATCACTGTATACAAAAATAAAACAATATCTATTAAATATTCAAATAAATAGTTAAATCAATACTACATACCAACATGTTGCTAGGAAACGACCAGATGGATGATAAGCTAATCTAGATACACGATATGGTGCATGTCCCTCAATATCAGCTACTGGTTCTTCACTGAAACAATTTAAATACACATATATATACAACAATGAATAATGCTAAAACTCAAATCAAACTAGAACATAGCAAGTGGAAGCATTATACATCAGTAGTATGAGCAGTTGTAAAATGATCTTAGTTCCCTCAGTGACTTTGACCTTTGAGCTACAGACCTGGAAAACTTGTACGACAAATTGTTTTTATAAGGGAATGACTTGTGACAAGTAAATTGAAAAATCCTTAATCAGAAACAAAATTATGGTTTGAACAAGAAACAGATGACAGACAGACATATGGAAAGTTGTACAGACAGACAATGCAGATCATAAAATAACACAACCCTTAAGGGGTAATGTAAGGATGAAAGTCAAACTCATGACCTATAAAATAAACTAGGGCTGTCACGATACACCAGGAGCGTATTGCAGTATATTGCGATGCGCTAGAACCGTACCACTATACGTACCACGATATATTGCTTTGCAAACCAAAGACACGGCTGCATAATACTTCTGTCCTAAAGAACTTATTCAACTGTTCAGTATTGAAGTATGTTATAGGATTTTGTAGGGAAAGTGCCTGTAGCAGACTGGACTGAAAAACTGGGTATTTTAGAGTAATGTTAACATTCCGAACGCACCCAAATTCTTTGAACTTAAGCTTTCATCAAATGAACCATGGAAACTGACGTTTCACTATTTTCATTTGGAGAGAGGAAGACTTTTTCAATGAAAATAAAAAATATCGCTGAATACTGGTACGCTAAATTCGTACTGCAGTAGGTATTGCCGCAGCTGCATATTGCAATATACCGGTATATTGTGACAGCCCTAATATAAATGTTGCCAGTGCATACCTAGGAAAAGGTTAAACTACTTTTACAATAGAATTATAAGCCAGATAGAAGGGTGATCATTTATTTTATAGAGACATGTGTGCTTGTTAGTGATAACTGCCCTTCTTTATACAGAGGTAGGAAGGAGACAGGCCATATGAAATATAATGTAACATACCTGACAGTTTAACAGTTAAGTTTCTATGGTAACATACCTGACAAGGTTCCACAGTTTAACAGTTAAGTTTCTATGGTAACATACCTGACAAGGTTCCACAGTTTAACAGTTAAGTTTCTATGGTAACATACCTGACAAGGTTCCACAGTTTAACAGTTAAGTTTCTATGGTAACATACCTGACAAGATTCCACAGTTTAACAGTTAAGTTTCTATGGTAACATACCTGACAAGATTCCACAGTTTAACAGTTAAGTTTCTATGGTAACATACCTGACAAGATTCCACAGTTTAACAGTTAAGTTTCTATGGTAACATACCTGACAAGATTCCACAGTTTAACAGTTAAGTTTCTATGGTAACATACCTGACAAGGTTCCACAGTTTAACAGTTTAGTTACTATGGTAACATACCTGACAAGGTTCCACAGTTTAACAGTTTAGTTACTATGGTAACATACCTGACAAGGTTCCACAGTTTAACACTTTAGTTACTATGGTAACATACCTGACAAGGTTCCACAGTTTAACACTTTAGTTACTATGGTAACATACCTGACAAGATTCCACAGTTTAACACTTTAGTTACTATGGTAACATACCTGACAAGGTTCCACAGTTTAACAGTTTAGTTACTATGGTAACATACCTGACAAGATTCCACAGTTTAACAGTTTAGTTACTATGGTAACATACCTGACAAGATTCCACAGTTAAACACTTTAGTTACTATGGTAACATACCTGACAAGATTCCACAGTTTAACAGTTTAGTTACTATGGTAACATACCTGACAAGATTCCACAGTTTAACAGTTTAGTTACTATGGTAACATACCTGACAAGATTCCACAGTTTAACACTTTAGTTACTATGGTAACATACCTGACAAGATTCCATAGTTTAACAGTTTAGTTACTATAGTAACATACCTGACAAGATCCCACAGTTTAACAATTTAGTTACTATGGTAACATACCTGACAAGATTCCACAGTTTAACAGTTTAGTTTCTATGGTAACATACCTGACAAGATTCCACAGTTTAACAGCTCCATCTTGACTACAAGAGGCCATACAACAAGCTGTATCTTCAAGATCTAATGTAGCTTGTGGATGAAATACTATAGCTCCAACACTACAATTGTGTCCTATAGATTATAAAACAAATATACAGTGGATCTTGTGTTAAGCGACCATCCAAGGTAAATACTAAAAGTGGTCGCTTAAGACAATGGTCTCTTAAGACAAGTGTTGATTACCGACCTTTATCTTAGACTATGTATTGGGTAATGAAATGCCTATGGGAAATCTATATAAATTATATTATTATTAAGTATGACCTGCATGAAGTGGCCATTGGTGGAAGGTAAATGGATTGGCCGCTTTCAGCTGGTGGCCGCTTAATACAAGTAATGAAGTAAAAATATATAACAAGAGCAGTCCACGGACAGCATGCTCCACTATTTGGGTATTTCTGTAAACAACAGCAACAACCAATCAAAATTCAAGCTTAATCTATTTCGCTCTTATTCAATATATCTTTTTGATCTCGGGAGAAAATCAAAGTCAATAGCGCTGTCCAGACATGGGTTTAACAGGGCAAAATTTGGTTGTGTCATAAGAAAGACGACTCACAGGGTCTAAAATTCACAAACAAACTATATAACAAAGGATCATGACGCTGATACCGCCCGCAGAAATCAAACCCATCATGATTTTCTACTCCACAGGTATCAGATCTATTTTTAGACAGTGAAAAATTGCAGGCGTGTCTATTTTTAGCACATCGGGGATCCAGTTGAATGTACGATAAGAACAGAAACGGGTCAGGCGTTACATAACTTGTTATCTATATTCTAGCAGATGAATGGTGGATCTTTATCGAAAATGTTAAAATGGAATTAACAATGATATGTTCATGTATTTTGTGTTGACAACAAGACTGCTTGATACTGTCATATATTGTTAACAAGGGGACTATTTATTCATGCTTGGGGTTAACCTAAAATACCGTTGTACTGAATCTGACTGCGCATGTGCGTTGAATGTCTACGTCTGTGACATTTTGTGATGCGTTTCAAAATATGTCCCTTACTAAGACTTGAATTGCTTACGCAATCCATGTAAAAAAAACTATCTGACAGGACAAAATAAGTTGTTAACATAATAGAGAATAGAGAGTAAACTTACCTCTTAAAGTTCTTATTTCATTACAATCTGGTATTGACCATAGCTTACATAACCCTGACCTGGGGAGTGAAACAAAATAATGATGAGAGTTAAAATATTGCAAGACTTGGAGAGTGGTGCTGGGACATATAGGGTTTGAATCTTGTGTCCAGGAGGGGTCGCTGGTTTGAGACACATCCAAGCTGGTTATATCTTACCATAAAAATTTCAACAATAATGTTGATTTTCCATCATTATCAAATTTATAATACATATTACTCTTAAACATTTCCCTTGATCACTTTTTAATATTGTGAGATGGTGTTTAGAACTTCAGGTATCTTTGTAAAACTATACAGCACCCACCAAAAGTTTGGAGACATTTTCATTGTGTAGGCCTACAGATAAGCTTTTATGTAAAATTTGGTAGCTGTTTATTTTGATATGCTTTTTAGTTGTAGTTTCATTTTTGGTTATCATTATAATAATTACAGAAAATACAAAAATAGCATTAAAGCTATATTACTGAATAAAATTATAATAATCATGATTTTGGAGGCTGCAGGATGTCAGATGCTAAATTTTATAAATGTGTTGCATTCATAAATTTTTTTTTCATTTTATCACAAACCATATTTAAATATATTAAAAATAATGATTCTACAAAAATAATCATCAAAATTCGGGAATTATTGAAAATTTATTTTGTCTCCAAACTTTTGGTGGGTACTGTAGTAATCTTCTCACTAAACAAAACAAGAGTACAAAATTCACTGCGAAACCTTGCCAGACCGACAGACAAATCCTGTAAAAATAGGTCTGTCTAGATCAGCAGGTTTGCAGAACCAACTATCGGGCACAAAACTTGATATGGTCCACATAGCTTTCAATTCAGCAAAATATATAAAATGTCTTCGGTCCTGTAAGACTTGGTTAAATCCTGTAAAATTTTTATCTTCACAGGAAGTCCAGTAATAAACTGTTGTGTTTTGCGATAATTGTTACAAAGTAACTTACCATGAAGCTGTAACCAACATTTTACTGTTTGGACTAAATTGACAAAATGACAATGGTCTTGTATCACCAATCTGACTGCATTCATTTGTTACTGACTGAAAATGTTATAATAAATATCATCAATGATTCAATGCAAATATATTATATTCACCCAATATCCAAAGTCAAAGGATTTTAAAAACAACAGTTCAGTGCCTTGATGGTTAATGGAATGTCAAACATGAGCATATACAATGTATCACATACTCAGCATAAGAAAGCTGGGATTGACACTAACTATGTTCATCAGGGAATCCAAAGGAATCCCTAGTCAGTTACTTAGAACAAGTTTTTTTAGGGATACTGACAGAATCCTTTACTAAGAATCACAGGGATTCCTCCAAAATTTCCAGATTCTCGGAACCATGCAACACTGAAGACATGGCATTCGTTTTTATGTAGTATTTGCCATAACTAAAGTCTTACTCAATACCAATAACTGTAAACAGATTATTTTTAAACTACTGTCATAGGTTCTCCTGACAATGCACAGACAAGAAACATAACATAGAAACCACATTCAAGCCACATTTAAAAACTTTAACGCAAACATTTTAAAGGAAAATAATCCATAATAAAACCAGGTAGAGTCGGGTTACTGTCTTATTCTGTTCATCACATGGTATGTTATCATTGTATGAAGTTTCATAAAAACCTGACAATAAATGGCAGAAATATATGGAAAAGAAAAACTTTAACGCAATTGTTAACGACACCAGACGCCGGCCCAACCACCGGAATTTTTATGTTGAAAAATCTGGCTAAAAATATCACATTCAAAAGACCTTTGTGTCAACCAATCATTGCGTATCTTTTATCTACTAGATGAAACACTATTTATTCGTTGGATTTTCAGAATTCATATTTTCACATGGTCTTGAAAGATCCAATTTTGACTGTAGAGGCAAGCCTAATTTTTAAGCTAGAATGAGATCAGACAATTTTTGGAAAGCGGCTTCATGAATAGTAAGTATTATAGAAAATGTCACATAAATGTGTCAGATGTTAAATAAGCAACTGAAGTATGAGAGCAAAGAAATTTAGATCACAATTTAACTAGACTGTTTTTCACCTAAGCCTTTAGTTTTTAAACTAATTATCATTAAACCATAGCACTTACCCTCAGTCTTTTTTGTATATCTTGTGAAAATACAGATTTTTGTGCTGCAAAGTGTGAATCTTGTTTTTCTTTTTTAATTCTGGCTTTAGCTCTGAAATCAGAAATAATAGAATTATGTTCCTCTTTAAAGATCACCTTGCTTTGCAAAATCATGCATTTTTTTGACGAAGTCCTAAATACTCAATATAAAAAAACCCACTTCATATATTATGACCATTTCACTATTACGACAAGCAATTTTGATGGCCTTAATTGTGCATATTCATCATCATCGGTCTTTTGATTATCGTGCAGGTGTGGGGGCATTATCCACATCAGTGGGCCTCCTTCCAGGTAGCTGGCTTGCTGCACGCATGGCATTTCTCACACCTAATCTCCAGGTGTCTCTCTCATGAGGGTCGGTCACAGAGAGGTTCCATTCTCTGCGATCCCTCTCTGTCAACTGTTTCCAAGTCATCTTGGGCCTTCCAGGTCTGCATGTATCTGTAACCTTTACGGTACAGGCTGCCTTGATTGCACCAATGAGATACTCAATATTCAAACAATCTGATAGAATTCTTGTTGTCAAGAATATGTTTTCTTTTCTGAAATTCTAAGTCCCAAATGCTTTATTAGAGAAGGAAAAGGTCCCAATATAAAAACGATTTACAGTACAACCTCTCATGAGCAACGCCCACTGGGAGGGACTAAAGTGTGTTACTGTTCAGATGTTGTTGCTCTGCAGAGGTTAAACTCAATTAAAATTGCACCTAAGGGAAATGTCAAATGTTGTTGTTGAGCAGAGGATTTGTTCTGAAGAGCACCACTCTTCAGAGGTTATACTGTACCATCAAAATGGATGATCCTAATAAAGGAAGTTAACTGTACATATACCTTGGAATGGAGTATTCAGCAATCCATAATCTGGCTTCTTTTAATGATTCAGCACCTTCATGGTACCAAGTGATATTTTCCTACAAATAAAAATAGACATGTATAAGTAGGACTCAATGTTAATGATTGTCTGATTGCCTGTAAACTAACAAAAGGTTCAGGCAACAGGTTATCACCACAAGTTGTCCAGTTGGGCAATCAGAATGTATTTATTCACTTTAAGTTGCAACCAAATATGGTAGTAACCCCCAAATTTCATTTAAAGTGCTATTTCATGGATGAAAGTTAAATGATTTGAAAATATAGAAAACCTACTTTCAAAATACTGAAATAGACAGATATCATATAAATTGCATAGAGTTATTTATTGTAAAAATACTGAAATTAGTATAAATACTGAAAACTTTCACCCATGCTATTTTGTTCGCACAAGTAAACATTTAGTTTGGGCAAAAGAAATTATTTCAGTTTACTTACTAGGCAACTTACTTTAATAATTATTGTTGAGTCACAGTAATTTAAAATTATAGATTAAAAGTTTTGTCTAAACTGACAATTTTTTGGCAATTTTGCACAGTAGAATTGACAAACCAATGACAACTGTAATACATCTTATCCTGGTGGATCTATATCAAATGTATGTCAAATCGGCCTCGCAAAATCGGCAAAAAAATTGTCCGTGACACTTTTACAGGGTTTTAAAATATAAAAACTACTTTCTTTTTGGCATTTATAATATTTTAGATCAAAAGTGACAAGTTTTTTGCAATTTTGCACGGCAGAATGCCCTGTGCTCATGCAAATTTAAATTTCAACGTTTCATTAATCCCAATTTGCACTATAAACCTGTATTCATTTTTTTCTTTTATTGGCGTGATCCCTAACATTACTGAGGAATCCCCAAATTACAGACTAGGGATTCTTTTTGGATCCCTGGTAAAAACAGTATGTACTAAACCCTACAGAAATGCGATACATTTTTACCTCTTCTCTTTTCTTCCTAGATATTTCTTCCTCTTCTTTTTGTTTTCTTAATGAATCTTCACCACGTTGAGCAAGAACTGATCTTAACCTTTCTCTCCTATCAGCTGGTCCCTCACCAAATAAACCTTTAAATATACATTGCATCATTGTTTGTTTATTTGTTTGTTTGTTGGGTTTAACACCGAAGCAACACATTGTATAGGTCATATAATGGCAGTCAGTCAACCTACTCACTCCTCCTGGAAAGGCTTAATCTCTGGATTAAGCTGTTAACCAACTACTAATCACACACTTTCGTCAGTGACTGACAACTACCCTACATAATTAAAATCATTGGTAGGAGGGAGAATGGCCTTTGAAATAATTTCATGACCAATCTCCACGAAAGTATGCCCCACCCGGGAATCGAACCCACGACCCCTCGATTAGCAGACTTGCATGCTACCAACTGAGCTAGCCGGGCGGCTTACAACAGTATAATTAGTGGGAGGGACTAATTTATGTTGCTGTTCAAAGGTTGATGCTCAGCAGGGGTTAAATTCAATAATATATATCGTCAAAGGGAAATATCAAAAGCTGTTGTTGTGCAAAGGATTTGTTCTGTAGAGGGCCGTTCAGGATACTGTACTATAATAATAGTTTCTATTCTGAACTCAGTTTATGTTTTTTCAAGCTGAAATCGTATTTGACATTTTTGTATGGGATGCATACTGTGAAATCATTTATTTTACATTATTGTTGAAATGCATGCAGCGCAGATTAAATCTTATTACACATAAACTTGTTTCTGCACAGCTACATAGCGTACAAACAAAGTTTTTCGGCTGAAAAACCAGTATATCCAGTAAAGTAAAGTAAATCCTTATCAATACTTACATATAGGTTCTCCTAGTTGTCTAAGATGAGCTTTTACTTCATAATCATCTGTTGATACTTGAATCTTCTTGGCCTACAATTATAAAGTAACAAGAAATGTAAAGTGGAAACCACATTAAAATGGTTAAAGCCGGATTTAAAAAACTTTAACTAAAAAATTACAAAGGGAAATAATCTACAATAAAGGTAGGCAGAGTAGTGGTTACTTTGTAATTCTGTTCATCACATGGTATGTTATCATTGTATGAAGTTTCATAAAGATCTGACAATAAATGGCAGAAATATATACTAAATTGAAAACTTTAACGCAATTGTTAACAATACTGGATGCCCGCCCACCCACCTGTGTTTTACCAAACTATTAGCTGAATTTTTGTTGTTGAAAAATCCGGTTTAAAATATACATTCACCCCAATCATCACCTTAACCCACTAGCCTAGGAATGGTAAAATTATTTGGGATAATAAAAATTAATGATTTCATATAGTCAGGCTAGATGAAAAATTTTGTTAGTAAACAGGACTAATGGTCAAGAAATTTAAGTTGAAGACTGATTTACCCCAGATATTATGAACATTATTACCATTATTAGGTCATAACATTATATCACAGTTCCAATTTACCAGCATATAAAATATTATTGAAGGCTATATAAATAACAAATAAAGCACCCACTTTTTTTCTTTTCTCAAATTCTGCTAGAAGTTCAGCTTGACTTTGTTCATACTCTTTCTCCAAGTCCATGGTGGCACCTGTATTATAGTAGTGAACAGTTAATTGTTCTGGTAACAAAAAACTATTCTTGAAAATCTATATTCACATAAAATATTTAAAATATACATATTGTTGTTCATTCTAGAACTCAGAAAAGGACAGGGAGGCAGAAAAAAGGGGCAGGGCAAATCTGAGGGTAAATGTCTTAAATGTACTATAACCGCATAGAAAGAGCAAAAAAGGGCAGGGAGGAGAGAAAAAAAGCAGGGTGCAGCACCCTGCTATTCTGCTTTGGAGTAATCACTATATGTATACTGGTATATTGTGATAAAAATATATAAGATATGTAAAATGAAATAAAATTTCTGGTCAAAATAGCCACTCAAAATTATGACACTTTAAGGGGAGTATTTCAATTTTAACTTTACCTTTTGAAGTGAATATCAATACAAGCACTGGTATTGGTATACATCTCTCTGACCTTTTTTAAGCATTTGGAGATGGTGTCTGAGGCCTTACTTTTTACATAAGATTTGGGAATTTGTTTAATTCTTTCAAGAAATTTTAGCATGGAATGGGGCCACTTAACGGCCCCTAATAGTGGAAAAAAATCTCTGACAACTGATATGTATCAAAGTACAAACCTTTTGAAATATTGATATTTCCTGCAGCGATGCCAGCTTTGATAGCATCGCCAGCCAGTGATCCTTCACTAGCGCCAGCAAGACGCTGTTTCTCTTTCTGTTCAAGACTTCCATATTGTATCACTTTTTGTCTTTTTGCAATAAATTCAACATCGTTATCATCATCTGAATCTAAAAATGTTGCAAACTTCCGAGTTATATGTAAACTTAATCATATTAAACACAAGTTAGACTGAAGCAAAATTCTGTATCTAGTTTCATCTCCCGAAAAAGTGGAGTCAGTTGGGAGGCAATTTCTATTTTTCTCAATTATTCAAAGGTACGGTCAATCTGTCCCATATAGGGTCACATTTAAACCAGAGTGACAAGTACAAGATGCAAGAACTTGTTACACAATCAAGCTTAAATAAGCAGATCTATGTCGTATCTGTTTGCAGATAATACACTTCTATTAAAGTGAAACTGATTGTTACATCTCTTTGGTCCTTCTATAAATCAACTAAAAGAGAGATAACATACCCTCATTTTATTTATACTAAATTTGCATGTCCAGATTGCTTCTGCCAGTTCTGGTTCCTGTTCTTACCCCTTGTTGTATTTTGGAATGGTATGACAAAACACACAATGGATAATTTTTGGCAAAATGAAGCAGAGATTAATGAAATGGAGATTTCATTGTTAAAAATATAAAGGCTCTACGACCAACAAACTACATCCCAAAGTTGCATGTCTTTAACTCTTTTCCATCAATAGGCGGTGACTTTAATTATACAAGCCAATAGCTTATGACAATATGTCAAGATCAGGCATTCAAAGACAATTAATTAGAACAAAAAAAAATAATGGAGTATATGATAAAAGATAGAAAAAGGCAGTATCATCTCTTGTCATGTTTTGTCTGAATTGCCGGTTCGCGAAAACAGATGACAATTGGCATTTCGCTTTAACATGTCAATAAAAAGAAATGCTTTTATGTTTTATAATGTTGCTAAAGCAATTTTAGTAAATATAATTAACAAACCCATGATTTTGTGTGCTAAGGCGAAAGCTATGACAAAATACAACGTAAAATATTACGTAGTTTAATTGCTCAGATGGACGCGGCCATTTTGAACAAAGGGAGGTAATGCTTGTTGAATAATCGTTTTTCGTACCGAAGTCGTTTCGAACGCTGCAATTTGCGACCAAACAGTTTATGCATTTATTTTAATTTTCAATAATGCACTTTTGATGAATTGATTTTGTTTGCATAGTTTCATTGCAATGGGAAAATATCATAATGTGCATAGAATTACGTACATTTTCTTAATCTATACTATTAGGTAAAATAATAGAAAATGCTTAGGCCTAATGAATCAATTTAACCACCTGTCTACAATTTGGAACTTCATTTAACATATTTTAATGACCTAACGAATACTTCAACTCATATCATCATTACAATCCAAATTGCAGTTCAATAAGAACTTCACAACACATACACCACACTCATGGACCCTTGACAAAATTACACCAACCATTAAACTAGAGACATACATTGTAGCTATAGATTTATGTCTCTGTTTTAACACTGTGTCAAAATAATGAGGTTAGTCACAAACGGTGTCCTCGGAGAGCAACATGTGAAGTACACGTTACAGTTATATAACTTATACTTCATTTGTAAACAGTGGATTGGATTAAATTGATTTTTTATCAAAGTCCGACCAGACTCACTATATTTATTTGCGATTAACTTATTCATTTTTACAAAATGTATCCGTTTCTAGTCATTAGTCTTTAATTATTCACATGTAAGCCTAGTATTCTTATAGTCAGGGAATTGTTATCTATGTCTCTGTTATAGTTGAATAAATGACTATTTTCTATACTAATCTTCTAATGATATTCCGCCATCTTGGACGCCATATTGTAATCTCGGAATTGCTCCAGGGTTACCGGTCTGGAGTGGCACCCATCAGTTTTCGTATCTAAATCATATCACATTTCAAAAGCACCTATAACATTTTCTTTGCTATTTACTGCTAACTAGTGACCGTTGGCATTCGTAGAAATGGGTCACCATTTATAAATGGTCAAATTAGAACAAAACCGTTCAGGAGGATCCTGAATTGACCGTAATGGACAGAATCATGCTATAACGAGGTGGTCATTAATACAGTTTTGACTGTATTACATTTCAGAAAAAAGCATGTTTTTTCATTAAAAAATGAACTGTTTAAATAGAATCAACATTGAAGATACTTCAGCTTGCATTCAAGATATCAAGTTAGTTCAACCTTACATTTGGAAGGTGTGCCTCGGAGAGAAACGGAGAGAAGTACCTAGACAGAACAGAACATAACAGAACGTGGCAGTTAAGATCAATTTTCTTGAACCACGGTAAGTTCTGTGCGCAGTACCCAATCATTGATGTTTCATATTTGAAAAAGTATTATAATATATATCAACGTTGCGGTCGCCTTTGTTAAAGGTAGGTAATTATCGGAATGCTGCATTGTGCTAGTCTCTTAAAGCACACGAAATTATTTCTACGGCCATTCTCCCTCCTACCAATGATTTTTCATTATGTAGGGCAGTTGTCAGTCACTGACGAAAGTATGCGCTTAGTAGTTGGTTAACAGCTAAATCTAGAGATTTAGCCTTTCCAGGAGGAGTGAGTAGGTTGACTGACCGCCGTTATATGACCTATATTGTGTTACTACGGCGTTAAACCCAACAAAAACAAACAAACAAACTCTCAAAGCAATGAACATTGTTACCGTTTGTTAAGATTTATTCCAATGTCTTCCTCTAAAACCACGTTGACAAGTCTTTTTAGGGTTCATAAAGGTGTAAATACACGCCTCTTGGATACCAAACGCCAAATTAAGCGATGCTATAAAGCATGGCTCAAAATAATGATAACATTTTTTTTATTGATTTTCTACATTTTATTTCTATAAGAATATATGTATAAATTATTAACTTGTGGCAGCTTGCAACAGACAAGGTTTGGCTGCCCCAAAACCTAACCCAGGATCACTGTATACACAATTGATAAGCTGAAATAAGAAAAAAATCTTAATTAAGAAACATAAAAAGCCATCTTAATAAGGCACTTTAGTCAGTTATTTCCTCTTGCATACTCTTCAAACAGGTAGATCCTATTAGTTGGAATCCTCGGATTTTACCCTTACTTTTTAATGTCAATTTGTCAAAATTAATCTTAAATAACTTTTTTGTCAATCATTTAATTTGTTTCAAATTCAAGCTAAGTATTTTTAGGTGAAGAACTGTCTAAATTTCATCACTTCTGTTAATATCTTTATTAACAAGAAAGATACTAGATGAAATATTTTGTTATACTTACATAGGAATTCAATGATGAAATCCGAGGATTCCAACTGTTAGGACCTACTTACCAATTGGATTGCTTCAGAGAAATTCAATGATAAAATCCGAGGATTCCAACTGTAAGGACCTACTTACCAATTGGATTGCTTCAGATTTTTTAGGGAAAGATAACTGAGAAAAGTCCCTTATTAAATTCACTCAACATTCAGGCGCGTAGGAGCTAGGGCCGCAGGGGCTGCAGTGGCGGCCCCAATATTCTGCCAAGCAGCGGCAATGGGACTGCGAGTAAATTTTTCGTGACACATATTGAAAATCTTGAGGTCTAATACAAAGATTTGTTCTTAAACAAAGGGTACTTAAAGCGAAGGAATTCGAGTTTCAGAGGCTCACATTCACAAAATGATCGACCGTCAAGAGGGGACACCCCTCGCGTACCCATCCATATGCGGCCCTGATAATCAGAATTTTCATGATCACCTCAAGTGGCGATAGACAACGAATAGCATCCATGTTTCTGATACGTCACGATTTACAATAGCGTTACGTCATTACGTCACAGTACGTTAAACGTCACTATCATAGTTACGGGCGGAAACGACACAAGTGAAGTACAACATTAAACAAGCAGATATATATTTTATGATTACTAACTAAAACATGGAAAATAAATCATACTACATACAAAATGGAAAATCGTGGTTGACGACAGGTATATATAATGCATTTATCTAATTATTTTAAGTTTCCTTTACAAAATATCCATAACTTAGATATATATTGTGTACTTGTTCATTAAATTAACGGAAAAATAACTTACATTACTGTTTTAATAGTTTTTGTTTGTGTTAATTGTGTGTTTTTCATGTTGGTTTTTTGTTGTCGATTTTTTTATCGGGATTATATTTCAAAGCGTTTGTCTTTAGAATCTAGTAGACTTTCTCCTGTGTATAAATATGATAAACTTAATAAACGAGTAAACAATAGATGGTGAATATTTTATGATAGAAGTTGACATGTTATTTCAAAATATAAAAATAACCATATCTGTGAACGAGAAGCTTTAAACATTTCACGCGAACCAGTTTAACTATGTTCTGTTACATTTTTTTAAGAGAAAACTTTGTCAGATTTTAATGAACTTCATGACTCTAGCGTATGATTTGATTGAACTTTGTTCTACTTAAAACTTTTTAAGTGTGTCCTATTCTTTAATCAAACGAGTTCCAAAGAATTGAACAGATTGCCAAATTATCACTCGAGTTTGAGATCTAGCTGCTTGTATTAATAAGTTCTATGTATATTTTGTAGAACACAACATTCCTATAGAGAGAATGGTCAAAGTTCTTGTCAGACAATACAAGTTTGAAGATAGAATTTATTTCAACTTTATTGCACGCGCTGATCTTGCTTGCATTGATAACATCTTCAGTGATATTGAAATCATTAATCCATACAGTGAGTATATTTTTTACAAATTAATACGTACAATAAAATAAACAAAACATTGTTAGATGAAATGTCCATGTTATATTATCTATAAAGTTGTTAATATCGAAATATCGATTAATATCGATGTCAAGAAACTTGATTCTCAATTTAATTTAATTGAATATGTACTTGAATATGGTTGCAGTGGTCAATGAAACATGATGCCAAGCTAACACTATTCATAGCAAGCCATTAGTCTGTTTGATACATGCATAAGATGGCATAAATGTTCTCATCTATTGTATGCACTTGAAAACCTCGTGTTCTACAGTAAATTAGATAGTATCAAACGACTAATTTGGGTTTGACGTTATATTTATATTCAATCCCTTTTCAGGGTCTGTTAATTTCTAAGAACATGTTATGCTGTTATTTATTATATAAAGACGTTTCGTACAATTGTCTTTCATGTTTTTCATGCTCACGATTTAGAATGTTTAGTCCAAATTAAGCATTCGATGATGTAGATTGTTGTGCAACTTATTTATGGTAAATAGAAATTGTTCTTTTCAAATTTGCATGTAGATTCAGGCATGTAGGAAGCATTTTCAGATTGGGGGGGGGGGGGGCTAATTTGTTCAGATTTATATCAAGAAAAAGAAAACGTTACCTAACGTTACAGTACTTATGTTTCAGTTTAATTTTACTCTGCATTTGAACATCTTGTTCCATAAAAAGTGTTTGCATTATTGATTTTGCCAAAACAGCATACATGTATCAATCAATTTAGTGTGACAGATTAAATAAAGATCCTCAATTACTATAACTGCTGAAAATATTGGGGGGGGGGCTAAGCCCCCCTAGCCCCTTCTGTTCCTACGGGCCTGAGATTTATTGTTCATATTCATTTATTTTCAGAACCAAATTACAAACCTGATAGAGAAGATTTAAAAGTACTGATAAAGATGATAAAAAGAGATCCAATTTCAATTGATGAGTTCATTAATGCAGAAAGAAAAGTACGAGCTATATATAAAGAAATACAACGACACCAAACAATTATACAGAAGACAAACCCATTTCAATATGAATTAGACCAAATAGAAATGGAGAAATTATTAAAGAAAGAAATGGAAAATGCCGAAAGAGAAACCCGATTTCACTGTAAGTGTTATATCATTGATATACAGCTGTGTTTCTCTTGTTATATGTGCATTGTATTATGTTTTAACGTTTAATTATTTCAATTCTTTTACATCGACATACTATTGATTCAAACTGTGACGAGTCCTGAATTTTTTTTGGATTGAATAATGAATGAATGATTTAAAACAATATTTAGTTTCTAATTTTGATTTTGCTTGAGTCTCGCTGAACTTGTGTGATATCTACAAAATAAAACATAACATTGTGCATGTAATTGCGAAATAATTATTTCGAAAAAAACCCGTAATATTTACAGCTTCTTGTTTTATATTTTCATAGATACAAGTGAAATTGCAGAAGACAGACATCAAAGAACAAATGATAACACCGGTAGACATGTAGATAATATTGATGTTGACGATGATGATGATGATTGTTGTGGTGGTGTATTAGGAGTGTATGGTAGAGGTTTATAAAAGTGTACGAGAGACATGGTAAGTTCTGATCAAGTTACAAACAATACAATCATAATTGTGTACAAGAGCACGCAAATATGTAGACATTTTAGCTGTCTTATTATAACATTCTTGACTACAGTAATATTATCATTTCATTTTTCTTGGTATAAATACAATGAATCATTCTTAAGAGCGTGTGTGAATCAGCGGTTGTAAGTTTGGTGACATGGAATCGTTGGTTCAAATCAGGATTTTTTTACCTGTTCAAATCACGTCCAAAATCTTCTTTGTTTTTTTCCATTGAGCATTAGAGTGATTAATAAAAGTATTGAGATCTTGTTTCGCAATCGAGTTTAAAATATAAAATTTACTTTCTAATCAAAGTTAACCTTAGAATTCAGATTTTTAAGAGAAACACTGTTTTGTATTATAGTGTGTACATGATATAATTCTAATAACTATACACGTATATTATCATAAAATTTCGTATATCTCTGTTTTCAGGTTGCGTGGGGTAGTACAATGTATAGACAGTGCTGATTTTAGAAGATTAAGAGTCCAGCTTTATTTTTATTTACAAATAAAAAGTTTGAATAGACTTTAAATTGTTTTGCTCCTCTTTCATAGTATATCAGTCATATTTATCAAAGGTACTATAGTTCACAGATTTGGTTTATTTTTTAATAATTTCAAAATACCGTTCAGTGTCAGTAATTGATTCAAAAATTTTACTTACTAATTTAGATTAACTGACCCATATGTTGCAAGAATTATACAATATATTTATATTACAAGTATCGTATACACTGATGATTAAAAAGATGTTTGTTGTTTGAAACCCCATGTTTCTCTGTTTATCTGCGTAAATAAAATCGAGCCCCTGGCTTTTAATATATACTGAATGGTATTTTGAAATTATAGAAAAAATAAACCAAATCTTTCAATCAACTTAGGTCAACACCAACATCGATTAAGGATAGTAGTGATTGAATGGGAGAGGATATTTTGACAAGTCGTTTTATAAATCATTAATTAGCTATGGAAAATATATTTACATTTAAAATTACAAAACTAGCAGTATAATTAAAGAAGTTATATGCCTCACAAATATCAAAAATGTAGAAAAATGTATTGGTTTGAAAAATGGTTTTTTTTATCTTATTACGAATGATTATTTTATCAAATAATATATCATTAAAAAACCCAAAATAAAATGTAAATTTAAGCTTACGAACCTTGATTTGAAAATGTTCAAATTCATCCATGTGGACTTCTCCATTATCTGCAAAGTAAGCGTTATTTAAAATCAAAGCGCTGAAAGCACTGCACTTGTTTTGACGAATGGTTTATAATGCAGTTAAGGTCCAACAGTAGGACCATTAAAATCAATTGCCATAATAGCCAAACAGTTCTTGATGAAGCGACCCCTATAACCTTATCAAAGGGAAACCAATCGTACAAACACGAGTCATGCTAGAATCCGAAATTCCGTACGTTTTCTCAAAGTCAGAATTTCCTTCATTAATGCCCCTTTGAATTTGTTATCTGAAAAATATTTCTTTTTTTTTTTCAGTTTTAATCATTTTGCAATATATTCACAATGGATAGTTAATTAATTAGGGATAGGAATAAAAAAAACACAAATACATCTCTCTTGATTTTTAAAGGATTTTATTTGGAAAATCAACTACTTTAATTATTCTTCTATACTTGTTTGTCCTTGGCTCGGTTCCTTACTTTCATTAAATCGTTCATTCAGTGCTTTCAGCGCTTTGATTTCTTTCGTAAAATATTTCTTTCGTATAGTCCAACAGAATTAAGCTGAGCTTGACTTGTATGCAAGAATACATTAATCTCCTAAAGTCTTTATTTTCTATTTTTGTCTTCGGCTGTAAATCGCGTTTTGTCGGGAGCTTTCGGCAAAATACACGTATTGAACAATTAATTTTGTTTTCTTATTAATAAATACTTTGAAACAGTGCCACAATATTGCGGACTGAAGTGTTTCTTTATGAACGAATGTGTCCTAAATTAAAAGTACAATATATGCCATTTTTACAAAATTATAGCCAAATAGGCTGTTATAAACACGTGTACAATCGTATACACGCATACGGAAACTCACGGTTGTTTGTAAGTGAAACGTGTAATTATTATAATAAGGTAGTTCAAGCTCAGGTTAATATTGTCGCACTAACAACTGTGTAGTGATTTATATCATATCGCAACTTGCGTGAAGATGTGCACTCCAAAAATAAATTTATTGTTATTAATGATTTTAATTTACCATCAGTATCAAGGAGATGTAAGAACTCTGTCATGTGATTGGTTGGTAATAAACCATCGTTGTCAAAATCATAAGCATAAAACATGGGTGTGGCAACAGCGGCACTTTGATGTGTAAACTTTATATATTCTTCCAAGTTCACGAAACCATCATCTGTAAATATAAACTCGAATATAGGCTGGTGGGTTTTCAGTCCATAATTAACGTGACGTCATCTCGTATATTTCAATATTGAAAATGGCTGTTAAAATTTTCCCCTCGTAAAAAATGATATCTTGTAAGAATGAAAATAGCAGCAGTGTTTCTACAATTTTCGTAGAACAAAACATAGTCGTTTTGACAAACAGGCACCATTTTGAATGATGTCAGGTACTTTTTCCTATTTTCTATTGTATAAATAAAAAAAATTGATCACAATTGAAGAAAGAACATTAAAATGAACCATGACATTTTCCGCTTCAAATGATGTATATACCATGAAATTAAATCCATTTTGAATTTCAGAAAGTTATCCCAAACATTGAAACCCAACCGAACGATCCGCCAAAATGCGATTCTGATTTTGCTCGATTAGAATTCAATGTCCGGAATGGAATTGTTTCTTCACCCTAGCTGTCGTTATTTCATTTTGGCATGTCAAAGTTCGCGCTTACGTTTTGTTTTATTCTACAAAAATATATTAACCCTGATTGAATTACAGAATGCCTTGTGCAAATGCATTGTGTGTTACTTACGATTGGCATCCTCCAAAGATGCAACCAAACTGATTTCTTGTAGAGATAAAATGCCATCACCGTCTGTATCTATCCTGTTGAAGGCATGGTCAACCATTTTCCTCAATTCCTCTCCATGCACAGTAGAAATAGACTGTTGACTAAAAAACAATTTTAAAATTGCATATAATTAAAGTAGTCCAGACTTTTTGTTTTCTTGTTTTAATTCAATGCAATGTAATGCAAAAATAGGGTACATTTCTTATGGAACAAAAATTATATAGATATTATTATATAGATACCTGAAAAATCTGGTTAAGACGAGGGAAATAATCCGCCATTTTGAGTTAAGTTTTGATCACGTGTTACGTCACCCTGGATGCGCAATCCACGATTTTGATATTTATATGCTGTAAATGTTCGAAGGCTCCAACTCGGATAAGTCTAACCGTGAACCCGGATGGCTAAAAGATTTTATAGTTCTTGTAGTATACACACAGATCTTTGTCAAAACATATACATGTTTCTAACTAAATATTCTTCGGCGATGTCATTGAACTGCGTTATTTCAAATTTATGAACTATGAACTAAAAACATCACTCATCGCCTAAACGACCGTGGATTTGTTTACTTCAACACCGGTCAAAGCATTTTGTTTGAGAATGTGACGAAAAGGTAGTTCCAAAATGGCGTCTAAATATATCCGAGGTTATTCGTAGCGAATTGCCGAGGAGTTCCGAATGTGTTAGTCAAGTATGTGTAACTCATGTTAGACTGCGTCTATTCATTTTATATATTAATGTTCAATTGGATTCAACTGTCAGTGGCGCATACATTCACTCCACTAATTATCATACTATTATTATCGATCGCGGTGAGTACAGAAATACTGTAGTAAGTATTTAAATCAGCGGAGTTTATGTATGCGCCACTGGCAGTCGAATAAAATGAAAAATAACTTCTAAATACAACCGAACAAAGCTCATACCTACTAAGTGCTACACACGCAGCAAACAATACAACAGACAGCATAATTAGTGGAGTTGGTTCTTTCTTCTTCGACGGTTGAAGTTGATCTGAGCTTATCTATCAAATATAGGGAGAACTATTATCACTAAAGTACATGTACTTTTACGTAAGATATTTCAAAATGTAACCTATAGAAAAATAGGACATCTTAAATGAACATAGTTTTGTATCTATGGTTTGCCATTACTTACATTTTAAAGTTGCTTGTTCCCTTATTTCTACTAAAATCTCTCAAAGTGTATAGAAACTTTTTGGAAGTAGTACGGCGTGTTCTCATAATGTCACTTTCAGTGCTAATGACCACTGGCACCACACTCGTTAAATACGCACATATCTAATATTTTGTCATCAAACAAAATTACAAATCGGTCCCGTATACATTACTGTGTACGAGTTACAACTATACTTTAATTATTATTTTTATATATATATGGTAGTGTACATGTATGTATGCACAGATAACTATATACTCATGTATATATATGGACGTACCGTAACGCGTTATTTAATGATCTTAAGATATGGACTCTGGTGCCATTGCTAATGACATATACTTAACTGAGCTTATCAGCTATGCGAACACCACATACCACTTACGATCAGGTCATGCCATATCAGAATTTTGTTAAGCGTCCGCGTAGGTTTTAGAGTCCTTTATCTAAATAAAACACAAAACTGTTGTCGATTTTTTCTTAAATAATTATGTTGTTCCGGGATTCGATAACTGATTTTTCTCAGGAAAAACTGCTAGTTCCATCTTTCTGTGCTATTGAAAAATGAAAATGTACATGTGTCTGTTGTATATGCTTATTTATAGAATTACTTTAATCTCACGTTAAAAACGTCATAAACATTCATGTACTACCAAGTACTTATTTGTGTGAATACTAGCTAGAATGGACATGTATTTTCGTTTTCAATTTGTGTGTTTTTGTGAATAGGTACCTAGGTTTGTCAAACTTGAGTTGACCTTTAACAAAATTCCAATTGGGCATGTCCTTATTATATACGTGGTAACCTCATTCAAATGCCACGGGAAGCAACCGTGGTGTTTTGTATCCTAGACTAGATTGTCTCCCTTGCATATATATTTATACTCTTTTGTATATATTTTAATATACAATATGTGTATATAAAAAATGAAAAAAAAATATATGAAATAATTATGACTAAAACGTTTGTAGATAAAGTTACTTTTTAACCAAAATGACTCTAAGTGAGAATTTTTGATATAGAGCCAAAGTAAATTTAAAAAGTGGTGTTAAATTTACTAAATGTTTTCTACTATAAGAGGGCAAACAGGACCATGCGCCATGATCGTGCGATCTTATGTACGACTCGTGCAGGTTGTCTTCTCACAAAGACAAACGAAAGCAACAGCGTAATCCCAACCCCAAGCAAAACATAAACAGCTCTTGTAACCATACATTATTTCCCTTCTCTGTATTAAAAAATGTTGGTGTGGTGTTTTGGAACGCCCAAAGTCATGAACGCTTTTTGAGAATCGAAAGTGACTGAAATATTTAATCTGTAAAATATTTGTGTTTTTGTTTTCGGCTTGTGTGTTTTTGTGATTAGGTACCTAGGTTTGTCAAACTTTAGTTGACGCTTAACAGAATTCCAATTTGGCATGGCCTCATCTGGTGTTGCTCAATTAGCTGTTCCAAGAAACTGAACCAAATGGTCAATTCATATTGTTGGTCCAAAATGGTGAGACGCTCTCCGACATGACTTAAAATCCATATCAAAAGAAGACGAATTTAAAAGAAAAAACAGTTTATTCTCAAAATTTCATAGATATTCATTTAAGGTTTTTGTTAGGACTGGGGAAAAATATTCGAATATTCGGAACGTCACCGAATATTCGAATGTTGGAAAACGAATACGAATCCATGTATTCAAAATTGTCCACATAAAATTCGGCTTTTCAAATTTTTGCTGGCTATTGCTGTTAATTCTTGTGAAGAAAAGTAAATTTAAACACAAGACTCGATTAAGACGAAATGGCTAATCAAAATTTGTTCAAATATTTTCATTGACTCTCAGGATTTGAATATTCTATATAAATCAAATTCGTATGGCCCAAATTCCCCCCCCCCCCCTATTTTTGTTCTTTGTCTGTAGTAACCCATACTCATGTACTTCAATCGCAAAACAGACTAAAATGCCATTAATATTTTTTTTGTAAAAACATTCATATTATTTAGGATAAAAATGTCTAGAAAATGTACTGTAATGGACAAATTTGAAATTGTTATTACTCTTTCCAAAAAGCGCCTTAAACTAGATCGGTCCTTCATAATTCTATAGTAAAAAGTGTACTACGATTTAAATCATAGATGGTCAAGAAAGTTCGGTATGGTATTTGGATATACAAAGTTGGACACGAAATCGTATTATGAGGCATTGATATACTTGGAATATTTTCTTACTTAAAAACGAATATTCGAATATATTCGAATATCAAAATTTGCATTCGTTCACAGCCCTAGTTTTTTAACTAGGATTTTATTTGATTCAATGTGAAGTCAATGTGGTTCAATGTGAAGCGCAATCCAATGTATAGACTAAAACTTGAAACTTGTTTTTTTTTTCTTAAACGTCTATTTCTACGTTAAAGAAACATATTCAATGGCGTTTTACATTTACAACACATATTAAACATGGTTACAATATATACGTGATTAACTATTGAACTTATCTTTGAAATAAATGTTTTTTCGTCCTTTTTTTGAAAACATCGATAGAATTATTTTGCCGCAACCCGAGAGGTAGATCATTCTAAAGCTGTGGACCTGCTGTTTGAAACCCTCTGTCATTAAATGTTTTTCTACTATTATGAGGAACAACATAGCACCCTTTTGACGATGCCGAGTTCCTTAGAGTTCGTGTGGAAGTTTTAGTGGACAGGAGTTCCATCAGATACCCAGGAGCGTTTCCAACTGAGCAGTTATACATACATGTATACATACATGTATATTTTTTGCGCTGTATAAATGGATCTTTAAAAGTATTTGGCGCCCCATGGATTCTATATAACAGGGATTTGTAACGAAGTGCTTCTTTTATTTTTCTCGGTCGTCACTGTCTATAACTGGCTGAAGCAGGCTGTACAATTTATTCCATAGTTTAAAAACTTGATTGATGTTTTGGTACATATCTTCCATGCAACTTTTGAATGTTTTTGAAGTTTTTGACAAAAAATTGTTGCAATTATGACCGAAAATATGACTTTAGGTGTGTAAAATAGGGCTAAAAATGGCAGATCGGCGGGAAAATGCATTATTTTGTGAAACAGATTGTGAGCGTAATTTACCTCAAAATCGTCTAGAAACACATTTTTCCAAACATTTATGCCAATTGAATGGTACTGGTACAAAATTTAATGTGAATATCTTTATTTAAACTTGTTTTACTTGTTTTTCGTATTGTTCGAAATAATAGCAACGACAGTGAAATTTGATGCAAATCTATTACATTTACTTATCGTTACAAATCCCTGTTATATAAAATCCCTGGCGCCACGCAGGTCTCTTCTTGCTTTAAACATTTATAGTTATATTCGTGGTTCAGTCATACCATCAGAAGAGTACCGCGACGAATATATAATAAATTAAGATTGTTAGTCACCCATTATATACAGGGTAAATAGTCAGCAATTACTATCCGTGCTCTGCACATGTTTATCGTAGCTAACCAATGATACCATATCTTTTTATCCATTCCTCTATACCGGAAGAGAATTTCATTGGACAGACAGGTATGGTAGAGCAAGTTGTTTTGGTTAAAAATAAAGGTCAAAAGATTTGATTGGACAACTGCGCCAAAAAAGGAAAATCTATAATATTAGATAACAAAATTAGTGCATGTCGAACTATTATGACCATCAGTGATTTTGTGGAAATCAGGGGCGACAACGCAAATATCTGATTATACTCCGTACAATCAGGAGTTACAATCCTTACAACAGATTTTTAACCATGGTTGAATCCTATTCTGGTGTTTTTTTGAAAAAAAATTCTTTTCAAAAATAAATAATGGCAAACGCTAATCAAATGTTAAAAAACAGCTTTCCCATTTGTCCTTTTTTGTTCAATTGCGGTGTGGTATTGTCAGCTATCTTTCTACGCCATACTCTCGACCACTCGCCACAAATTGGAGAGTACACACAATAGTCAACTATTAAAATTTGTCACACTCTAGTCCCTTTCTCTGTGATATTTTAGAACAGAACAGAACAGAACAGAACAGATGTTTTTATAGAAGATTTGTACAACAAAGGCACATGATCTTACAAAATATTTAAGTACAAATACATGTATAATACAGATCAATGATTAGACACATATACAAAGGAAAATAATGCGTAAATGACTATAACATGGACAAATACAAATAAAATGGTATACATCTTCTATGTCACGTGTTCCACAGTACTGACAAAAACGTTCATTTCTTGCAATACTTGTCCAGTATGCACTCGTAATGAATGACCTACAATTCTAAATTTGGTTAGTATATAACGTAGGTCATTTGGAAGTAAGTCTAAATATGACTCATAATTAAAATCAAATTTAAAGTGCTTATATTCATACAAAATTGCACTATTATCAACTGATGCTCTCCACTCTTGTATAAAACAATCAATAACCCGTTGTCTAAACATGTAAGGAAATGTTTCATGTGAAACAAAATTTGGATTTAAAAATACATCATTTAGACCCAATGTTGTGGCACGACACTAGTGTGTGCAAAACAATTATAGCCTTGGAAACAAAGCATTGTGAATACAGAGTAAAGAAAATACAAAAATCTATCATGAGCATGTCGGCTGTTTTTTAAAGACCCTGGAACACCAGTTTCATTATATCAGCAACGGGCTGTGTTTGATTGTAAGGAAACATGAATCTGGTAATTGTCTCCGCAGGTAAACAGTTTTCCATTTCCGTCGCAAGGTTATCATCCATGTAAAACTGAAATCAAATAGAATATGTATTACACTGTATATGATTCACCAATTGAACCACAAATGCAAATTAACAAGTTTTAGTATTATTTTGATTACGAACACTTAATTTTTTTTAATTGTTAATTAAACCATAGTCAACTGTAGTCAAACAATGGAACCGGACATTTACCCTCCCGGACATTTGCCCTCCCGGACATTTACCCTCCCGGACATTTATCCTCCCGGACAATTACCCTCCCGGACATTTACCCTCCCGGACATTAACCCTCCCGGACATTTACGCTCCCGGACATTAACCTCCCGGACATTTACGCTCCCGGACATTTACCATCCCGAACATTTACCCTCCCGGACATTTACCCTCCCGGACATTTGCCCCCCGGACATTTGTCCCGTTTTTTTTAACTAGTGGACATTTCCACCCTCATGTGTTTTGAAAGAGAGGACATTGCTCCCCCTAACCTTTTTGAAAGGTGGACATTATAGGTTGAATGTAATTGTAATTACTGAGCTGCAAGAGGAGCGTAGTAATAGTCGGACGAGTCGGGCATAGAATTTCACACCCTGCTATACTAAACATTAGGCCTGTCACAATATACCGATATACAGGTATACTGCAATACGCAGCTGCAACAATACGCACCGCAGTACGATTTTAATGTACCGATAGTTGGTGATATTATTATTTTATTGAAAAATTCTTCCCTTTGCAAAAAAACTCTAGCGAAACGTCAGTTTTTCCATTGTTCATTCCATTTACCCTGAAATTGTAGGAGTTTAACCGATTGGGACGCGTCTCAGTCCTAAATGACCGTAAATACTTAAGGAGGCTAGATTCTATCAGTAGTTGCATAAAAGATTTGCAATTTTTCTGTTCATTACAGCGGAGGAACAACGAATTTAAAAGCCCACAATATATCGTGGTACGTATCGCGATACGATAACAGCGTATTGCAATATATCGCGGTACGCTTCTGGCGTATCGTGACAGCTTTACTAAACATTATATGACTTATTCGCCTCCAAATCGAAATGCAATGTATCCAATACGGGAAGCAGCTTTTTTTCTTTGAAACTGGAATTACAAAAATTAAATGAATTTCATTTTTTTTTTAAATTTAAGGCATTAAAAACGACTCGGTAAAAAGACAAGTAAAAGCTACAGATCAACTGACCGACCAACCGACAAGCTAACTCCTATATATACCCCCACCCATTTTGTTTTGGGGGAAGGGTAATAAGCTGGTTTTTTAATAGAAACACATGTGTCGAAAATATATTTATTAAGCCCATGTATAATTCCAATAAAACTATTATTTATAAGATCTAATACATGTATTTTGCTTCCATCTTGCTTTTACAATACTTACCGAAAGTTTATTCAATGCCGCCCTAAACTCTAATGAATGAATTTCGCCAGGTTCGAAATTCTCGAAGTAGTGTTGCCGTCTACAATTCACGTTAAAATTACAACACATGAAACGTATAAGAGGGTTTTCTCTTTTTATACACATCCTTCCAAGATCATAGATAGTAGAAGAGACCTCCAAACAAACACTAAAACATTTTTAAACACAATTAAATGGTGGCATATTTCTGTCAACAGATTACCACATAACTAACTAATTAATTAAGAGGTTAACTAGTTACAATAACTAGTTACCTTCTTAAGTTAAATTAGTCAACTGGTTAACTAGCTATCGTAACTAGTTAACCTCTTTATTAACTATTTAGTTAAGTGACTAACTAGTCACAGTAACTAGTTTAATTCTTTGGTTAATTAAGTTATTTGGTTAAATAGTTATCGTAACTAGTTAACCTCTTAATTAAAAGTAAATTGCTAACTAGTTACAGTAACTAGTTGACTTCTTAAGTTAATTTAGTTAAATGGTTAACTAGTTACAGTAACTAGTTAACCACTTAAGTAACGTGTTAGTTATGTGGTTATCTGTTGGCAGAATTATGCCACCGTACAATTAAGATACACAATAAAGTTCCGTTATACAGACTATACAGGTCGTATTCTAGGTCATGCGTGTTTTTGTACTTTAAACAATCGACTTGCCCACTAGATAGGTGAATAAGCTAACGTATGAACAACATTTTATTGATTGAAACGTACCATTTTTATATGTAACATTTATCTTAAAAAATGTGTATGCACATTGTAAATTTTATAAAATGATATGTTTATAAAATAAGAATAAACTAATTAAACTATAAAATTGTTAAAATAATTCACCTCTAAATCTTGGTGTGTAATGGAACTGGCTATGTTTATATACGCAATGTCTATGTGGACGACCTGTACCTTCGTTATTACATGTATATGCACATTGATGCGATTTTTTTACGATTATTTTTTTGAGAAGAAAATATGTTTCTTTAAAGGGATATACAGGCAAAAGTTCAACTTCATATTTCCTGATTTTGTTGAAAAGACAAGAAAATGTTTAATTTCAGCAAGTACGACGTATAACAAATCTATGAATAGCTTGGTGATTCCAGCAGTATCCTACTTTCGTTTTCAACAATGTGTATGCCACATGTTTTTAATTCGTTCTGTTGAATGTTATAATTGACAAATGTTATTAGTAAGTGATTCCTTACGTTCTAAATAGAGGTGAAACGATTAATCGCGGTTCACAAAGAATCGCGATTTTTAACGCTCGATTCGGTTCGGTTCGATTCGATTCGGAAGAGGCAGTTTCGATTCGATTCTTTTTTTAAATACTGTCTTTTTCAGTAGTTTTGTGAGTTGAATGAAACGCCCCTTTTCGGTTAAAATAAGCATTTTTTATAGTAAACTAAAATAGTGTACCCTTATTGACCGACGATTGTTAATCCAGATAAGAGTTGTAAAAAGTGAGACTGCCCGCTGCAATTATACATGTTAATTACGCGTACATGTCAATTAGACCTTATTGTCGGTCACACGCTGGGAGATTAACTCGCTGACAGAAAATCGATAATGGAGTCGTCGAGTTAGTTAACACGCTTGATATCATTCATATATACCTAAGACTGGTACCTACAGAGACTATAGTGATAAAGGGGCCACCAAGATATAACCAGTCGATTTAGTTTGACACGATCGGCAATATTGGGGGATTTTTCTTAAGAAAAACAAATTAAACTTTTCACATCGTCGTTTCCTGAAGCATCATTTGTTAAATCAAGATGAAAACATTGAAAACAATAAGTTTTTTAATCACAAAAGTTGTTTCATATGAAATTGCTATCTAGCGTGGGTCGCGAAAATGAATGACATAACGCCGAAATGGTTGAAGCGATTTCGTTCCCTATGATACAAAATTAAATCAAGCATGATAAAGTAATTTAGAGATAAACTGTAAACTTAATTGTTTGTTTTGACGTTATTTACGTTTATTTTCGGGAAAATCCTCTTTGTTTTTCTTAACTATTAAAATCGGGCAAAACGTGGTTGGTTAGATTTTATTTACTATAAATTGTAAATGAATTCTATGAAATTGTCCGGAGATAATTGTATATTTTCACTAATACGTTCATTTAAGCCCAAAAATAATTTTATTTTGAAATAAACATTAGTGTAAGAAAGTTATAAATATAGATCTAGAGTTGATAAAAATTAATTTAACGTTTATGATGTGATGAGAATTATATTAAATCATGCCAGAGCCAAAAGAAAATATTTTGAAACAAACTAAATTAAGCTGGTCATAGTGATCTACATTTGCTGAATGCTTGCAATTTTTTATTGTCTAGGCGTAACTTTAACTAGTCATTAATTATGGCATTGATGCACTGATGAATAATTTTATTTTGATAATGACTTGAGTCATATACTGTTTGTACGTACATGTAGGTAAGGAGAAATAAACAATTTGTCCATGGGCATTACTTTTCATTAAAAAGTTGGAAATAATACGATTTGTCATTTATATATGCTAAAATGCAGTAAAATATTTTTAACTATTCAAGCTCTAATACCTGTAAAATGGGTATTATTAAAGAATTAGAATTAGAATTTTTCGTCTTCCGGGAGGGAGGTCCCTCAGATAAAAATGCACTGTTCTTAAATATACATATATTTATGTTCTATTGTCTTTGGGTTGTATCTCTTTCTTAATTCTTTTTATAATTCATTTTTTGTTATGTCCTATATAATTCCAGTAGAAAATCGAATTGAATCGAAAAATTGAATCGTTTGATGAAAAATCGAAATCGAATCGAAAATTTTTGAATCGTTTCACCTCTAGTTCTAAACACTGTTTTAAAGAATAAACTTGGTTCTATAATTTTGGCGCAATCATTAAATTTTGCCTGTATATCCCTTCATTTTGACCGTTTCGCTAAGTACATATGTATTTAGACCGTCAATTGTTATGGCCATAACATTGGAACTTAAAGGCAAAAAAACAAAACAAAAAAAAAACAATAGCCGACCGACCCGGTCCAGAACCAAAGCACTACTAGTAGGAGTATGGACCAAAGAAAAGACATTTAATTGTCAACGTATGGTATTTATGTAGACATGTGAAAATTATAATAGTAATTAGGGATTTTAGTCAGTTATTTCCCCTTGTATACTCTTCAAATAGGTAGGTCTAATTAGTTGGATTACTCGGATTTTACCCTTACTTTTTAATGTCAATTTGCAAAATTTTATCTTACATAACTTTTTATAAATCATTTAAATTGTTTGAAATTAAAGCAAAGTATTTTTAGGGTAAAGAACTATTAAAATTTAATCACTCCTGTTATTATCTTCATTAACAAGAAAAATATGAGATGAAATATTTTGTTATCCTTACATAGGACTTCAATGATAAAATCCGAGGATTCCAACTGTAAGGACCTACTTACGAATTGGATTGCTTCAGATTTTATCAAGGAAAGATAACTGACTAAAGTCTCTAATAATTATAACTCTTGACAATTTAATAATGTAAAGGCCCAGTCACACCGCCGGAACTTTGTCTGAGCGTTCCTTGAACGGCCGGGAGATGGAACCGAATTTCGACAACGCTCATCACCGCGAACAAAATGTGAAAAAATCGAAAACACGGGCGTTGCCTTAGTAGTGCACCGCTGCAGTCGCCGTTGCTATAGCGTTGGCCTAACGGTAGGGAACGGTTTTAAGCGTTGGTTTAGCAGTGACGCGTGCGTTGATAGAGCGGCGTTCTGCGCATGCGGGCGTAGGCTTGGCGGGAAATATAAGTTGGTTTAGCGGCATACTGGTTTTGACTATGGAGCTAAACGGAACGATTTGAAGTTCTGAAATTGATAGAAATCATCATGTCTCCTTCTCTCATTTCTTCTGTCAATAGCGTGTTGAAATCTAAGGAGGTTCTGATTCTGCTGTTGGACTAGTGCACCAATTACAGCAAGTCTCTCAGCATCAATGTAGTTTTACTGAACCTTTGAAAAAATTCTATGTAAATAAGTTCTGCGCTTAACGGCAGCTCGATGCCAAATGGGCTGCTGTTTCACTTCTTCTCGTATTTATAGCCAAATTCTGGTCCCGCGCCGACACTTCCATACCAACGCCAAACCAAAGTTCATCACCGCAATGGACCACTGATTCAACGCCCGAAAACTTTTAAACAATCACGTGTCTGCTCGTAAACAATAGCAACCACTCCACCAACGTTTGTGAAACGCTAAATAACCGCTCGGGCAAAACTGGCAAAGAAGCGGTGGTCCAGTGTGCAAGATTTGGCCTAGCGGTCCGTAGCGTCTTCGGACTTGCGTCTAGCGGTGCCAAACTTTGACTGGGTGTTGTTGGAGCGGAAGTAAACTTTGCCGCAGCGAAAAATTTCAATTTTACAATATTTTGTGCAGTTCAAAACATTCGAAGCGGTAGGAGGGACTATTAGCGGTGGCCGAGCGCATAGGGCGTTGCCCTAACGGGGGCCAACTTTTGTTGAACGGTAACGAGCTGTGATGATTTTTTTTCACCACTCCAGGAACGCCCCAGCAAAGTTCTTGCGGTGTGACCAGGCCTTAAGTGTATTATTACTCATCCCATGTTGGCTCGAGCGGTATCTTGAAGGTAACTACGAACTTTGCTCCTGCTCCGAGCTTGCCTGGAAATATCCACTCAGTCCAATTCGAGGTCTTATTATGGAACTGGTCGCCCTATTAATATACAAAAACGTAATATTATTATTCGTTAGTGATCGAATATCTTTCCATTTTTGTTGGCAGGTGATTGTGAAGATTGTCACCTTTTTATAACATTTATTTCTATACTTTCAGACTTTGCAACTTTCTTGCTTAATTGTTGGTCAAGGTCAAAAATACCTCGAGACATCTATAGAGCCACGACTTACTGTACAATAATAAGAAAGGTCGGCATTCCACAGTTCCGTGCTCCGTGGTCCGCGTCCCTGCCCGCGTTTATTCGCTTAGGTAGAATGCATTTTGTCCACAAACGGACTAGTAGATAACTGATGGAATGCTAGCCTTACTTATTATAACTCAAGGAAATCGAAGTAATGAGATACAGAAAGACTTCGTGCACATTAAAATCTAACTAATCCATACTAAGTATCACTCCTTAATCAGAAGATTCAAGTACGAATCGAGCAGTGCAAAAAATGCGGGCGAAATGTTAATTCTACCCTGTATTACTGGCAAATACTATCAGTTCAAAATACAAAGATTTTATTTTTCTCTTCTTCCCATACAAAATCTTGAAGTACAGATTTCCCTGTACACTTTGTCACTTTGCATACGAATTCTGTAGGTAATATAATTATGGTACAATACTGTAAAACAACTTAAACTTTAAGCAATACAAAAATGACAGCAGTATCATTGCATTAAACAGCTACATACACTATCAATTTACAAATCATTTTATTATGCTTACTACATAAACTTCTCAACATGGAATGTAAACCTTTGATTTGCTGTGGTTGTTATTATCACTTCATTGATTACTATGTACATGTTTACTGCTTTGTGTATTAACGAGATGACGGAACTACTTTTTATTGCTGACTGCGTTGTATATCAGAGACACGTGTATCACTTCGCTGGTAAAACTGGCCAGGCATTTGAATCGTCGATAGATTTCAACTAGTGGTATAACTTAAAGTATGTAGTCACGTGATTTTCAGATGGCCACCAAAGACTTACTTTCTTCGGTTTATACACTTTTCAAAAATGTAGCCAAAAATCAAACCAGATGCGCCACCTACTGGCGTGTCTAATGTAAAAATGTGTATTTATTATAATGTTTGTTTGTTTGCGTTTTACGGCGCACCAACACAAAAAGGTCATATCGCGCCGTTATTATAATGTATGTACATAAATAGCACACCTACCTTGTACGTCACAATGGTGATCTTTTTCTTCATGAAGGAAGAATTTGACCCTTCAGATGGCTGGAATGAATTGGGTTTACTAATACATTTCCCAGTCTCGTAGTCGATGTCAATACCAGAATAGTCGCTGGACAAAGCTCCGACAGCACAATCTGTCGGAAATGTTTCATCCGACGGTTTTTCAAACTTAACAAATATTACTTCACCCGCTGTCTGTACCAACCAAACATGTAACAAAATAAAACAAATATCAACAAATAGCATCATCGTCATCATCCTTATCGCAGACATTATCACCATATCATCATAATCGTCAGTATTTTTCCTTGAAAATCGAGTCACCAAATGATGTCTAAAATGTTATGCTGCAGGCAAATGGAGCCTAGTGGAAGGATTACTTTAAGCCGTAAAATAAGAGATTTTATTGGTACATGTGATTTTCAACAACAACAACAACAAGTAACCACTTTAAAATAAATAAAACACATTGTTTAAAACGGTGTTTGTTTCCATGGTAACATACATACAACCAATGTTACGTCATTTACGCGTATTTGCACAGGCGACTGTATCAGAATGAAATTATGCTTTTAATCTAGTCTGGATTAACTGCCCCTAACCACTATTGTTATAAGGTCAGGCAAAGCACAATTATGGCGGCGCTCACCATAACATCTTCTGGTAACAAAATTTTCTGTTTATTGTGCTTGATTGAGTCCGATGATGGTCAATTTGGTAGGCGTTCGGTACTATATAGGTCATTTAGATTCACTTTTTGGCGAACTTATATTTAGCGAACGATTAACCAAAAACCATGTCTGCAAAGTAGATACAATTCGGACGTTGATTATTTCTCGTTAGATTTTCGGATACTTTATTTAGCAAAAATGTAACCGAACGACTTAAATTGGTATCCATGGTAATTCTTGAATTAGTTTCCCTTGATTTAAAGATTACAGTGAGAAATTTGAAAACAGAATTATCCGATACCCTGTACAATACATCGGGCGCCGCCATTTAACCGCTTTGCCTGACGTACTTTTACCCGTCAAAGTACTAATGGGAACCAGACAATATCCAACTCAATTACGATTTATGAACTTCAACATATTAATATTCATTAACAAAATGTAAAGGACGAAACAGAATAATATAACAATTTTCACTTAGTTTTAAAAGCCTTAATGGGATTCATGAATACATTATTCAAATTTATTGGTATATGTACATATGTTACATAGTAAAAAGCGATACATTACTCATTAAAATCGGAAGCAAGCCGTTTTGGTAAGTAAATCTTTACAGTTTGAATCCTCGGATTTTATCATTGAAGTCCTATGTGAGGATAACAAAATATTTCATCTAATATCTTTCTTGTTAATTAAGATATTAACAGAAGTGGTGATAGAAGTTAGATAGTTCTTTACCTTAAAAATACTTAGCTTGAATTTCAAGCAAATTAAATGATTCACAAAGAAGTTGCCAAGATTAATATTGGCAAAATTGACATTGAAAAGTAAGGGTAAAATCCGATCAATCCAACTAATTGGACCAATCTAATTGAATAAAATACAAGGGGAAATGACTGACTGAAATGAAGTCCCCAATTGAACGCCCGAATAAAAGGTTTTGATTAATTATTCCTGTTCTAGATTGAGTTCCATAGTCTCGTTTCTAATAATATACAGTTTGTCATAAATTGTTGATTCTGTTCTTGTAAAGTAGATATTAGCTAGCCACATACATGCATCTGTTAATCTGTTAATGATCCTTAATGTAAAATGCATCCAATTTCTTTCATTTATTCATCACCAGTCTAGCCAAGAAACTTTCATAACAGTGCTGCACTTTGTATATTTACACAGGTAACGGTTTACAAATATCATACGAAGTATTGCTTATAAAATTCACTACAGATCAATCTAGCCGCGGCCGTGGCGTAGTAGTTAGCATGTCTGACTTCGAATCCGGAGATCGCGGGTTCCAGCCCAGTCGCGGTAGGTCATTATACCTTATACCAGAGGCGTCCGGCATGGTCCCGAATCAAAAGCACTATATACAGTGTTTTTGATTAGGGACTGTGCCAGCCGCCTGTGCCTGTACATGAGTTGTCGGCCTCGTGGTAGGGTAAATTAGTACTGGTGATAGAAAAAGTGTCCAGGAAACCTATAGTAGGAAGAGCTGGCCGTCGTATATGTGACCTAAATATGTTTTGAATTTGACGTTAAACCCAACTGAAACAAAACAACAAAAACAGATAAAACAACGTAAAACAACTCTTGAACAACATTTACTGGGAAGTTGTTTGCGCTGCAAAGGTTTATTTTAAATAAAAAAACATCATGTTATACCGAATGTTGTAACATTTGTTCAATGGCGGCCTACCATCAAGTTGGCCCGTTATAAAATAATCAAAATTTGAAAACTGATCGGTTAGAACTTTAGTTCAGTGTATAGCGTATAGCCTATGGTGTGCACTATGTTGCATGGCAGGGAAAGGTAACTGGCCCCCAAAGTGGGTATGGGGTGCCGGATCCTTGACACATACCTACCGGCAGTGCTGCCATGGTGGGTCCGACTCAAAAATCGGAAGTAGGTCACCAATGTTTACATTGTGCACATGTCTATATATATAGCGTATAGCCTATGGTGTGCACTATGTTGCATGAGAGGGGCAGATAACTGGCCCCCAAAGTGGGTGTGGGGTGCCGGATCCTTGACACATACCTACCGACAGTGCTGCCCTGGTGTCTCCGAGACCCAAACCGGAAGTAGGTCACTAATGTTTACATTGTGCACATGTCTATATATATAGCGTATAGCCTATGGCGTGCACTATGTTGCATGGCAGGGGCAGAAAACTGGCACATAAAATGGGAGTGGCATGCCAGATCCTTGACAAATACCTACCGGCAGTGCTGCCCTGGATGGTCCGAGCCCCAAACAGGAAGTAGGTCACTAATGTTTACATTGTGCACATGTCTATATATATATAAAGCGTATAGCCTATGGTGTGCACTATGTTGCATGGCAGGGGCAGAAAACTGGCCCATAAAATGGGAGTGGCATGCCAGATCCTTGACAAATACCTACCGGCAGTGCTGCCCTGGATGGTCCGAGCCCCAAACAGGAAGTAGGTCACCAATGTTTACATTGTGCACATGTCTATATATATAGCGTATAGCCTATGGTGTGCACTATGTTGCATCGCAGGGGCAGATAACTGACCCCAAAGTGGTTGTGGGGTGCCAGATCCTAAACACATACCTACCGGCAGTGCTGCCCTGGTGGGTCCGTCTCAAAAACCGGAAGTAGGTCACCAATGTTTACATTGTGCACATGTCTATATATATAGCGTATAGCCTATGGTGTGCACTATGTTGCATCGCAGGGGCAGATAACTGACCCCAAAGTGGTTGTGGGGTGCCAGATCCTTAACACATACCTACCGACAGTGCTGCCCTGGTGGGTCCGTCTCAAAAACCGGAAGTAGGTCACCAATGTTTACATTGTGCACATGTCTATATGTATAGCGTATAGCCTATGGTGTGCACAATTTTGCATGACAGGGGCAGATAACTGACCCCCAAAGTGGGTGTGGGCTGCCGGATCCTTGACACATACCTACCGGCAGGGCTGCCCTGGTGGATCCGAGCCCCGAACCGGACGTAGGTCACCAATGTTTACATTGTACACATGTCTATATATATAGCGTATAGCCTACGGTGTGCGCTATGTTGCATGGCAGGGGCAGATAACTGGCCCCCAAAGTGGGTGTGGGGTGACGTGACGGATCCTTGACACATACCTACCGGCAGTGCTGCTCTGGTGGGTCCGAGCGCCAAACAGGAAGTATGTCACCAATATTAAAATTGTGCACATGTCTATATAAACATATAGCGTATAGCCTATGGCGTGCACTATTTGGCATGGCAGGGGCAGATCACTGGCCCCCAAAGTGGGTGTGGGGTGCCGGATCCTTGACACATACCTACCAGCAGGGCTGCCCTGGTGGGTCCGAGATTTGAACCGGACGTAGGTCACCAATGTTTACATTGTGCACATGTCTATATATATAGCGTATAGCCTATGGTATGCACTATGTTGCATGGCAGGGGCGGATAACTGGCCCCGAAGTGGGTGTGGGGTGACGGATCCTTGACACATACCTACCGGCAGTGCTGCCCTGATGGGTCCGAGCCCGAAACCGGAAGAAAGTCACCAATGTTTACATTGTGCACATGTCTATATATATAGCGTATAAGTAGTATAGAATGGGGGGTGCAAAAAATACCTTTTTTGAGGAGGGAGTTTTTACCTTTTTGAGGGAGAATTTACCTTTTTTAGTTTTTGATTCAAGGGAGAGTAATCTCGCTAAAGTCGCGTTTAACTATCACGGAGTTGTCTTTCTTTCCATAATATATCTGTTTTTAAGGTTTGAACACGAGCGACGACGGTTGAACCATTAAGTTGATATTAAAAGCCGGTGGTCAACGTGTGACACTCATTTCTTCTTAGAGCTTCACTCGCGTTAGAATGAAAATATGGAAGACGCGGAGAAAAAACAGATTTTGGAACGTTATTATTTTAACACCAAAAATCCCGCTGCTTTTGCCGGTGCTCAGAAATTGTTCAACGTTCTAGATAAGAAGTATCCTGGAACATTTACCGTGAAATTTATACAGCAGTGGCTAAATGATCAAGATGCTTATTCTCTGCAGAAGTCGAGAAGACATAGATTCAAGACGGCCAGCGTGCGAGTCTCTGGAATAGGCGAACAACTAGATATTGATTTATTATCTATGGTCAATTTAGCGGAGGACAACGTCGGTGTCAAAGTGGTATTAAGCGCCATATTTCGCTTTTGAACTAGTTTATGTAAAGTCACTTATCTGTGTTAATAAGTTTTTAATGCCTTGATACGTCTCCATAGAAAAATGAACGATGAAATCTGAGATAACAATAATTAACATTCTTTTCAATTCGTCGCTCGGGTAACCATACCCATTTAAAGTATGCAAATAGCTCACCATTGATAAAAATGTGAGATATAACGACCTCATTTGACCTAGGTATATACGTAAATTGTGGAATAGTCGTATCATTGAATTTTATGCGGTGGATGTTTAAAGCAGATTGTTGTCCATATTATAATATTGTTTTACAGAGTCTTTCATTCGACACTTGTCTTTTGCAATACAAAACATCCAAACTATGTTAGTTAGTACAAAGCTTAGTACAAGTTGCTTGGGTATAGTTATTATACAATAGCATAGTAAGATTTCCTTATTTGGAAGTTGATCTTATCAATAGAGTAATTAACATTGAACCCGTTTTAACAAGTGTCTCATGACGCATCAACCAGGCTTTAATGTCATTCATCTGGTCTTCCAAAAATACAATGGCGTTCCTCAGTGTTGCAAACTATTTACCCGTCGTAAACAGGTTAAATGTGTGAAATACAAAATATAATGATAGTGTAATATCAATGCATCCTTGTACGCCATTCCTTCCAACTAGAACACGACTATGAGACATATCCCTTTCTAGTTCTCCACCCTGGTGATTGTGATTTAAAAAGTCATTCCACTTATACTGTACAACCTCTGTTAAACAACACCCACTGGGAGGGACTAAAGTGTGTTGCTGTTCAGAGAATGTTGCTCTACAGAAGTTAAATTCAATTAGAATTAGGCCTAAGGAAAATATCAGACGCTGTTGTTGTAGAGCGCCGCTCTGCAGAGGTTATACTGTACACTCTCGACTTGTCATTGAAACATGACGAAATCTGAGATAGCATCAACATTCTTTTCAAATAGTAACCCGAGTAACCATTGTCGTTCAGCTTATGTAAATAGCTTCTCACTGATAAATAATGACCTCATTTGATCTAGCAATATACCTATTCAATGGTGCAAGTTAAGTACATGTATATTAATTAGTGTTTCTCTTCATGAGCGTATTCACCCGTAAAACTTAGTCAGCTGATAAATTTATAACCTAATGAAAATATATATGACTGCTCAGGAGGGGGGGGGGGGTTATAAATAAATTTTCTTGTTATGTCAAATAGTCGCTAGTGTCCGATTGCTTTCAATACTGACTGGCAGATTCGAAGAATGTAAAAACGATGAACTCGCTGATACTAGTAAGCTCTGTCCCTGACGATGCGAATTATTTTATTAGTTTTATCACACCCTTAAAAGATTACAAAATATCGTTTCATACATTTGTCGAGTTGTGCAACATCCGGCTGTCCAATGGATTGAGACATTTCGTCAAACCAATCAAATGCATGCAAAACTTAAATCGACCAATCAAATGCATGGTGCATAGAACTTCAAAAGTGAAGATGGTGCGTTCAAATGGTCACATTCTTTCATCGTTTGAGTAACTATACTCACAAGTTCATTGATAACAAAATATGGGACAGTATAGTAACTTATAATGTCATAGTACTCAAGCTTACCTTTTATAGAAAATTGTGTATACGTTGAAAATAGTAGACAGTTTAGGTACACGTTATCAAGTTGCAGTACTGGTGTTTTGTCGTGAAAGGGAGATGTACTGCCTATCAAGACACGTTTCTATGAAAAACGTTTAAATTATCCGCAGTATGTGGAGTGGAGAAAGCAAGTCCAAATATATCGAACATTAGAGTTGATAGTCCACTCATTGTTTTAGCTTCCGGAGATTCTCCACTCAGGATCTAGTATCATAATATTCAAGAGCGTTTAAGATAAAGGAGTCTAATTTATGATTTACGGCTATGTTTAAATCTAAAGACCCCCCCCCCCCGTCATTTCAGATTCTAACCATGTCAATGTGAAGCATACAATTGAACGCATACTAGAGTGTTTACTATAGTATGATGAAGAGTGTCACGGCATATAAGTGTGTTATTTGGACTCCTTTACCTTAAATCTTATATACATATATAAATGTATAATGACTGTAAGAACGAAAAAAGGCTTTATATAAACTTTATTGATACACACTGTTTATATTTGTGATACATATTTTATACTGACAAACACAAACGCGAAAAGTATGTCTATCGAATTCAAAGCACATATTTCCACACTATTGATATCAGTTTAGCATTCTTATTTTTTCTCTCTCTCAAATGGGAAAGAATCTCGAAACACACGCGATTGTTCGGAAGCAATCATTACTGTCATTGCTACGTCTCTTCATTAGGCACTTTTCGATGGTTGAGTGTCTTTCTTTTCTGACAAATCTGGAAGGTCATAGGCGTCTAGGACCTTATCAAACAAAAACTTGCGCTTGAGTATGGCGTATTTCATAGCTTCCTCCTGATCGAAATCTTCTTTGTCGACGAGCCGGTTGAACGTCTTCTTTATAGCGTTATAGATGGGATCTTTTTTCATCGCTTGGAACCATAGCAATTTACGTCGAAACTGTTCATCATCACCGTTCTGTAGACGCTTTTTAGGTCCTCAAAGGCGTCCTCCCTAGCCTCCTCATCACTCACTTCGCTGTCGTCATCCATGATTGCAGCCACTTTGTTATCATACTGTGACTGACACTTCTGATACGCTTCGTCTATGATTTCGTTCCAGGGATCAATGTCTGAAGATGACGAAGAGTCATCCTCCTCCGACATCATAGCTTCGTCACTAGATGCAGTGTCACTTTCATCCAGTTTTCCAAAAATATCCTCTTTTTCGAGACTGTCAGACATGTCATCCTCATTGTCCGAATGCGCTGATTTTTTGTGTCTAAGCATGTTATCTTTTCTACTGTACACTCTCAAACAGACGTCACACTGAAACATCACCTTCAGAGTCCAAGGAATAAATGAGGCTAAACGATTCAAACCGCTCAGCTTAATACTGGTCCTATTGTGACGATGTCTTTCAGTTTTTGTTTTCGACCGCCAGATGTCCTCCTACGATTTTTACTTCGCTTGTTGTTCTTGAGCGGCTCATCCTCGCTCTGTACACGAGATGATTTAAATTCATCCATTCCATACACCGATATATCTTTTGGTTTCGCCTGGCGCTCGAGCATGCTTTTCGCTATAGCGGTCGTTTGCTCCGCGGGAAGAACCATACGAATATACACTTCAGTCGACGATTTCTTAGCTTTCAAACTTCTTTTGCCATTCTTTCGCACTGTACGAATATGATCCTTTGCCGGTGACATTTTCCGTTTTCTACTTTTCCCCTCAATATTAAATATATCCATCATCGTTTATGGTCTTCACCCTCTGACATACAAGTAAACACTGAACGAGTCGTTGGTGGATCAACCTATTTAAAGTGTCGTGTGGTTGATGAAACCCCTTATGATAAAGTAAGTGTATTTAGTGTCTTAATTGGAAGAGGATAATACGCATATTGTGTGATGAATGACTGATTTGTCTGCTAGCATGCATTGTTGGTTAGCTCATCTGAATAACATAGAGCTGAATTAATTGGCGCAAAATGCTTGCGCAACAGCTAGCAATTCACTCCTCATGTTGCGCCGATGCCTCATTTTTACTTCCTCTTACCTCCTCATTCCCGAGCAATGCCTCAACTTGCCCTCCTCATCCCAATTGAGGGCGAGGATGGTAAAAATGAGGCATCGGCGCAACATGAGGAGTGAATTGCTAGCTGTTGCGCAAGCATTTTGCGCCAATTAATTCAGCTCTATGTTATTCAGATGAGCTAACCAACAATGCATGCTAGCAGACAAATCAGTCATTCATCACACAATATGCGTATTATCCTCTTCCAATTAAGACACTAAATACACTTACTTTATCATAAGGGGTTTCATCAACCACACGACACTTTAAATAGGTTGATCCACCAACGACTCGTTCAGTGTTTACTTGTATGTCAGAGGGTGAAGACCATAAACGATGATGGATATATTTAATATTGAGGGGAAAAGTAGAAAACGGAAAATGTCACCGGCAAAGGATCATATTCGTACAGTGCGAAAGAATGGCAAAAGAAGTTTGAAAGCTAAGAAATCGTCGACTGAAGTGTATATTCGTATGGTTCTTCCCGCGGAGCAAACGACCGCTATAGCGAAAAGCATGCTCGAGCGCCAGGCGAAACCAAAAGATATATCGGTGTATGGAATGGATGAATTTAAATCATCTCGTGTACAGAGCGAGGATGAGCCGCTCAAGAACAACAAGCGAAGTAAAAATCGTAGGAGGACATCTGGCGGTCGAAAACAAAAACTGAAAGACATCGTCACAATAGGACCAGTATTAAGCTGAGCGGTTTGAATCGTTTAGCCTCATTTATTCCTTGGACTCTGAAGGTGATGTTTCAGTGTGACGTCTGTTTGAGAGTGTACAGTAGAAAAGATAACATGCTTAGACACAAAAAATCAGCGCATTCGGACAATGAGGATGACATGTCTGACAGTCTCGAAAAAGAGGATATTTTTGGAAAACTGGATGAAAGTGACACTGCATCTAGTGACGAAGCTATGATGTCGGAGGAGGATGACTCTTCGTCATCTTCAGACATTGATCCCTGGAACGAAATCATAGACGAAGCGTATCAGAAGTGTCAGTCACAGTATGATAACAAAGTGGCTGCAATCATGGATGACGACAGCGAAGTGAGTGATGAGGAGGCTAGGGAGGACGCCTTTGAGGACCTAAAAAGCGTCTACAGAACGGTGATGATGAACAGTTTCGGACGTAAATTGCTATGGTTCCAAGCGATGAAAAAAGATCCCATCTATAACGCTATAAAGAAGACGTTCAACCGGCTCGTCGACAAAGAAGATTTCGATCAGGAGGAAGCTATGAAATACGCCATACTCAAGCGCAAGTTTTTGTTTGATAAGGTCCTAGACGCCTATGACCTTCCAGATTTGTCAGAAAAGAAAGACACTCAACCATCGAAAAGTGCCTAATGAAGAGACGTAGCAATGACAGTAATGATTGCTTCCGAACAATCGCGTGTGTTTCGAGATTCTTTCCCATTTGAGAGAGAGAAAAAATAAGAATGCTAAACTGATATCAATAGTGTGGAAATATGTGCTTTGAATTCGATAGACATACTTTTCGCGTTTGTGTTTGTCAGTATAAAATATGTATCACAAATATAAACAGTGTGTATCAATAAAGTTTATATAAAGCCTTTTTTCGTTCTTACAGTCATTATACATTTATATATGTATATAAGATTTAAGGTAAAGGAGTCCAAATAACACACTTATATGCCGTGACACTCTTCATCATACTATAGTAAACACTCTAGTATGCGTTCAATTGTATGCTTCACATTGACATGGTTAGAATCTGAAATGACGGGGGGGGGGTCTTTAGATTTAAACATAGCCGTAAATCATAAATTAGACTCCTTTATCTTAAACGCTCTTGAATATTATGATACTAGATCCTGAGTGGAGAATCTCCGGAAGCTAAAACAATGAGTGGACTATCAACTCTAATGTTCGATATATTTGGACTTGCTTTCTCCACTCCACATACTGCGGATAATTTAAACGTTTTTCATAGAAACGTGTCTTGATAGGCAGTACATCTCCCTTTCACGACAAAACACCAGTACTGCAACTTGATAACGTGTACCTAAACTGTCTACTATTTTCAACGTATACACAATTTTCTATAAAAGGTAAGCTTGAGTACTATGACATTATAAGTTACTATACTGTCCCATATTTTGTTATCAATGAACTTGTGAGTATAGTTACTCAAACGATGAAAGAATGTGACCATTTGAACGCACCATCTTCACTTTTGAAGTTCTATGCACCATGCATTTGATTGGTCGATTTAAGTTTTGCATGCATTTGATTGGTTTGACGAAATGTCTCAATCCATTGGACAGCCGGATGTTGCACAACTCGACAAATGTATGAAACGATATTTTGTAATCTTTTAAGGGTGTGATAAAACTAATAAAATAATTCGCATCGTCAGGGACAGAGCTTACTAGTATCAGCGAGTTCATCGTTTTTACATTCTTCGAATCTGCCAGTCAGTATTGAAAGCAATCGGACACTAGCGACTATTTGACATAACAAGAAAATTTATTTATAACCCCCCCCCCTCCTGAGCAGTCATATATATTTTCATTAGGTTATAAATTTATCAGCTGACTAAGTTTTACGGGTGAATACGCTCATGAAGAGAAACACTAATTAATATACATGTACTTAACTTGCACCATTGAATAGGTATATTGCTAGATCAAATGAGGTCATTATTTATCAGTGAGAAGCTATTTACATAAGCTGAACGACAATGGTTACTCGGGTTACTATTTGAAAAGAATGTTGATGCTATCTCAGATTTCGTCATGTTTCAATGACAAGTCGAGAGTGTACAGTATAACCTCTGCAGAGCGGCGCTCTACAACAACAGCGTCTGATATTTTCCTTAGGCCTAATTCTAATTGAATTTAACTTCTGTAGAGCAACATTCTCTGAACAGCAACACACTTTAGTCCCTCCCAGTGGGTGTTGTTTAACAGAGGTTGTACAGTATAAGTGGAATGACTTTTTAAATCACAATCACCAGGGTGGAGAACTAGAAAGGGATATGTCTCATAGTCGTGTTCTAGTTGGAAGGAATGGCGTACAAGGATGCATTGATATTACACTATCATTATATTTTGTATTTCACACATTTAACCTGTTTACGACGGGTAAATAGTTTGCAACACTGAGGAACGCCATTGTATTTTTGGAAGACCAGATGAATGACATTAAAGCCTGGTTGATGCGTCATGAGACACTTGTTAAAACGGGTTCAATGTTAATTACTCTATTGATAAGATCAACTTCCAAATAAGGAAATCTTACTATGCTATTGTATAATAACTATACCCAAGCAACTTGTACTAAGCTTTGTACTAACTAACATAGTTTGGATGTTTTGTATTGCAAAAGACAAGTGTCGAATGAAAGACTCTGTAAAACAATATTATAATATGGACAACAATCTGCTTTAAACATCCACCGCATAAAATTCAATGATACGACTATTCCACAATTTACGTATATACCTAGGTCAAATGAGGTCGTTATATCTCACATTTTTATCAATGGTGAGCTATTTGCATACTTTAAATGGGTATGGTTACCCGAGCGACGAATTGAAAAGAATGTTAATTATTGTTATCTCAGATTTCATCGTTCATTTTTCTATGGAGACGTATCAAGGCATTAAAAACTTATTAACACAGATAAGTGACTTTACATAAACTAGTTCAAAAGCGAAATATGGCGCTTAATACCACTTTGACACCGACGTTGTCCTCCGCTAAATTGACCATAGATAATAAATCAATATCTAGTTGTTCGCCTATTCCAGAGACTCGCACGCTGGCCGTCTTGAATCTATGTCTTCTCGACTTCTGCAGAGAATAAGCATCTTGATCATTTAGCCACTGCTGTATAAATTTCACGGTAAATGTTCCAGGATACTTCTTATCTAGAACGTTGAACAATTTCTGAGCACCGGCAAAAGCAGCGGGATTTTTGGTGTTAAAATAATAACGTTCCAAAATCTGTTTTTTCTCCGCGTCTTCCATATTTTCATTCTAACGCGAGTGAAGCTCTAAGAAGAAATGAGTGTCACACGTTGACCACCGGCTTTTAATATCAACTTAATGGTTCAACCGTCGTCGCTCGTGTTCAAACCTTAAAAACAGATATATTATGGAAAGAAAGACAACTCCGTGATAGTTAAACGCGACTTTAGCGAGATTACTCTCCCTTGAATCAAAAACTAAAAAAGGTAAATTCTCCCTCAAAAAGGTAAAAACTCCCTCCTCAAAAAAGGTATTTTTTGCACCCCCCATTCTATACTACTCGTATAGCCTATGGCGTGCACTATTTTGCATGACAGGGGCAGATAACTGACTCCCAAAGTGGGTGTGGGGTGCCGGATCCTTGACACATACCTAACGGCAGTGCTGCCCTTGTGGGTCCGAGCCCCAAACCGGAAGTAGGTCACCAATGTTTACATTGTGTACATGTCTATATATATAGCGTATAGCCTATGGTTTGCACTGTGTTGCATGGCTGGGGCAGATAACTGACCCTCAAAGTGGGTGTGGGGTGCCGGACAGAAAATAATCTTTTGAAAGTAAAATGAATAACGATGAACAACTTTGAATATATAAAATACTTACAATGGCCGATACTGTAAAATCTCTATTATTCATTTGTTGTGTCAATGCCTCCACTTTCTACGACTGTTACAGAAGATTACAGCTTGGTTCACACATACCATGTTATAATTGATCACATAGTGTATCAAACTTCCAATCCTGACTACAAAGTATAAAAGATGTAACATATCAGGGACAGCAACAGCAAAAATCACAGACCAAACACACAACCAAAAAGCATAACAATGTAAGGATGAGCGGGTTAAGCAGTAGAATTTGAATCTAATATGCAAGATAAATGTTAACTTAGAAAAAACATACTGACGAGTTACCAAGTTCACAAAATCAATGAAATCGGCAAATGACCAGAATATCCATATATTAGTTTAGGCTACAAAAATTCCCTAAATCTCTAAATAACATACAGCTAGATTTAGCCAGAAAAACGGTTGTCTTAACACTGCTTGTTTGTAGCACACGGTTGTTATGGGCATCGCTAGGTACCTAATGCTGGTTTGCGTTATCTTCAGACAATAGCTACTGACTTCATATTCTATGTACTCTTACCTCACATTCAACTTGTACATAGAATTGATTTATACCATCAAGAGTTACATGTAACTCCTCTTTCTTCACCAGTATTTTTATAGGATTTCTCATAACTCTAGTGGTGACATCTAATACCTCGCTTGGCATTGTTGCTGACACTAGGACAACCTTTAGAAATATATGAAAAGAAGGTAGAGCATTGATGGACTGAATTCAAGTGCTATACAATTTCTGGGTCGAATTTCTTACATGGTTTGTCCAACGTCGGCCGGCACGACTCCGAATCAAACCCACTATACATACATTTAAGATATTACTAACATAAAATGGTAGTTTTTCGACCAAATTCAATCAGGAAACAGTTTCTCCAGCATGAAACAATTCAAGTCACAGATTTATACATGCACTCGTAGCTAATGCTTTGCTCTTTCGAATGATACAAACACAATTTGCATACGCCGACGAATAATGTCATAGGCCCTGGGTTGGTATGTCTGTACAGATAATAATAGTGTGTACGTCACGTGCAGTATCAAAGGGAACATAAGGTTTAGATGCAGGATCCACTTTACCAACTGTGACCACTGTGCCACTTGCACTTAAGGTGCCGATGTTCAGCATCCTTGAGCAAGACATTTACATATATCGGTTCACTCTATCTAGGTATAAATGGATACTGTCTAATAACCAGGGGTTCAGTACCTCATGGGCGGATCCAGCGGGGGGTCAGGGGGGGTCCGAACCCTCTAGAATTTGGAAAATGTACCTGTCCGTTAGTGTATTTCTTGCTTGTAAATCATTTTTAAGTAGCATGAAGCAATTTTTCTCGGTGCTTAACATAGATTTAATGGTAATGTAGTTTTTATTATCAATATGTTGCATTTTTTCTGCAAAATGTGTATAATGTGGTTGTGGCTCGAGGTTTGGACCCCCTAGAAAAGTTCGAACCCCTCTAGAAAAAAAACTGGATCCGCCCCATATCCGAGTGTGCATAGCGAAGCTATCGCCGAGGTGTTCCGAATGCGATCTGATCATTTATCGCAGTTACAGTCCTTTGATTGATTTTTAAAGCTAAAACTAATTGTTTGTTTGTTTGATTGGATTTTACGGTACACCAACACAGAAAGGTCATATCGCACCGAAAGCAATTGATGATACTATGCTAGAACTGGCTGAGTTCAGTTACCGCGAACGTTACATAACGTTCCGTAACGGTACATTCGGAACTCCTCGATCATTTGCTGCGAATAATATCGGACATATTTAGACGCTTTTTTGAAACTACCGGTGTTAAAGTAAACAATTATATGGCCGAGGAGTTCCGAATGTATCGTTATGTAACGTTCTGTAACGTTCGCGATAACTGAACTCAGCCCTGATGAAAGTAGAGAGGGTACTGATAGGATGGTGTTATTAAAACTGAACAAAGGCTGATCATGACGCCACACTTTAATAAAATATAAAAAAAGTGTGTGATATTTTAGGAGTGTTTTTTTACAGAATTATGCAGTAAATATTGCTTCTAATTTTGCCAATCGCTGATACTACAACTAAGATAAGGCCAGAACAACTTGATGATATGTTCTACGGATTTTTTTTTTGAAAAATGGGGCGAGCGAGCGAAGGAAAAAACCCACCTTATTTCAATTGCTTTATATAGCGGATTGACCAATTTTTATGAAAGAACGAGGAAATAAAAATATTTTTTTTTTGTGTAAAATCCCGTCAAAATTAAGGTGCAAGCGAATCCATAGAACATATAATCAACTTGTTGTGGCCTAATCACACTGGAATTCGTTCTCTCGGACTGCGATTATTATGATTTCGCCGAAGTAATCCTCATGCGATTTTGCAGTATTTCGAATCGGACTGACTCGGTCATGTTCACATGTCAATGCAAATTGATGAAACTTCTGATTGTTAACTCAAATTACCATGATGGAGCACCGTCCAAAAAAAGTGATAGCAGATTTTAAATATATTGAGAAATTTTTATGTAACTATGATATACAGGGCTAAGTTCAGTTACCGCGAACGTTACTGAACGTTCCGTAACGATACATTTGGAACTCCTCGTCCATTTGCTGCGAATAATCTCGGACATATTTATACGCTATTTTGAAACTACCGGTGTTGAAGTAAACAAATATATGGCCGAGGAGTTCCGAATGTATCGTTATGTAACGTTCTGTAACGTTTTGTGTAATTGAACACGCTACAGGTGCATTATTAAGGTCGGTTCAATAATGATACCGCATTTGTATAATGCATAAAGGTCGGCACATGATGGAACTGTAAGAGAACTTAGTGCTACTTGTAATTTTAATGTCATAGTTTAATATAAAGTTGGAGACCTTTGTCTATTTTATGGCCATATTTAGACGTTATGTTGACTTTAATCAGCTATAATAGAGGCACTATTTACAAACTGTAGTATTACTTCTCGAACTTCTCGCTGACTAGACAAAATAAAATGTGCATGTATGAAATAAGGGGTCGTACTTTTGTTATGAATGAACACATTTAAGTATTATTTTTATTTTGTTGTCCACGTAAAGGAAATCATGCATAGCCGGAATACTCATTTACACAATAGTAGGAAAAAGGTGAGTTCCACAATCTTTTTTCCACAGTATATTAATCATACAGTGTATAAGCCACGCGACTAAATATCAGTCGGAAGCGCACAAGTCTCGAAATCGAGTTCATAGGTTTGATTCCTTGGCCCGGTATGCTTTCGTGGAACTTGGTTATATAAAAACACTTCTCCTGTCATCCTCCCTCTTACTACTGATTCTAAAACATGTAGGACAGTTGCCAGTCACAGACGGAAGTAAACACCAAGTAACTGGTTTCCTTTTAGCATTTCCACGAACACTGAGTTGTCTGGTTCCCAGTCGTGCTTATACAGGTAAAAGTATGTCAGTCAAAGCATGATAATGGCGGCGCCCGAAGTAATGAATTAGGTATTGGATGAATATGTTTTCAAATGAACATTTCTCACTACACAGGCTTAAATCGAAGAATCACTGTGCAAGAATTTCAGTGGATACCCTTTTTAGTTGTTAGGTTACATTAATGTTATTATAAATATAGTATTCGAAACTCTAACGAGACTTATCAACGTCCGAATTGTGTTCATTTCGAGACATCGTTTTTGGTTAATCGTTCACTAGATACACGAGCAATCAGAAAAATTGACTTTGAATGACTTATATATTACCAAACTCCTACTAAAGTTACTACACTACAGTCAGCAAATGATCATGTAAACTTGATTAAGGACACGTAACGAAAATGTTGTACCTGAATAAAAAATGAAGGGGCAGCCATGATCGTACTTTGCCTGACCCGATAATGATAGTGGTAAGGGACAGGTTATCTAGACTAGAACGGTAAGTGGGTTGACTTACCGCGGCGATATGACCAGTAGTCTGTTCAATTCCCCACCCTTGGTTGGGGATTGAGTTGTCTCGGGTTGAGTTGTCTTTGGGTTGAATTGTTCCAACCTAACGTTGCGGAACGTTTTGGAACGTTTGGGTAATTGAACACACTACATGTCAAAACCGCCAATGTATAAATCATATTTGTATTTGCAAGTAAAACTCACTCATTGTTATAACAAAACAATATACACAAATCTCGTGTTTTTGTACACATTAGAGGATAATGTTTTGATCTAAAATTCAATTTCTAAATTCTATTTCGACCATAATAAACAACGCAAGATTGATGCCAACATGTTAAAGCTACACGCTCGAACGTTTTGTTTAATCTTACATTGATACTTACAAGACGAAATGTCAAATCTAGACGGCGAAACCAGCAAAAGATAAACACCGTCGCCAAAATCCAATTTCTCATTTCTAACAGTGTATATTTTCATCTATATAATAACCATCTTGTTGCAAGAGAGCAGTTGTATTGGAAATTGCTATCAGAACTCTGCTTCGCCGCTTCCAAACATTCGGAACACCCTCGACCTTTCATGAATGAATAATTATTCGTAGCGAATGGCCGAGGATGTTCCGAATGCGCTTCCAAATTGCTCTATAAAATTCCCTGCCCAGTTAGATTAGACGGTAGCACTCAGTTTTACTGATCAAGGGGTTGTGTGTTCAATTCCCGGGCGGGGAATTCTTTCGTGGAGCTTGGTCATTAAAAAATCAACTTAAATAACTAACCCTAAGATCATTCTCTCTCCTACCACTGATTCTAAATAATGTAGGGCAGTAGTCAGTCACTGACGAAAGTATGTGCCTGGTAGTTGGTTAACAGCTAAATCCACAGATTTACCATTTCAAGGAACAGTGAGTAGGTGGATTGACCACCGTGATATAACCTTTACAATGTGTTGCTATGGCGTTAAACCCAACAAAACAAACAAACAAACAAACAATCTATAAAATTCTGAGAGAAAAGGTCAGGCCTACGAACCTGCTGCTTTAAAAGTAGGGGATTATTGTTATGAATACGCTGTCATATTGCTGCTTAAAATGGTAGATCGCTTTAAAAACACCGGTGTAAAGAAAATTGGGATTGACCACGTACCGTGAGCATTCTACACATCTACACATTTTGTTTTATTGTTTATTCGAGCCACTTGATAGTCTACGTGAGTTTGAGTGATGACGATTTTCAGTAGTTCATATACAGGAACATAGTGTTAAATTAAACAACGACCTTCGTCGATTTTAATGGATTTTGTGGCCTTATGAAAGGTATTTGTTGAATCAGCAAAGATGTCTATTTCTGATGCTGAGGGTCTAGATTGCTTATATGCAAATGCCGATGGAGATGGTGACAACAACATTAGGGACATTATTCATAAATGGAACGAAGCTGTAAAGTTACAGTCCACCGGACATCATAGTGAAGCATTGAGCCTGTATGAAGATATGCATGAACAATCGGCACGAGTCTGCTACAACATTGCAATATGTCATATACATTTACTGGATTATCCTTCTGCTAAAAAGGTAAATATCTAAACATTTGTTTTACGTTTGTGTCAGACATCGCCTTAAATTTTCCCGAGTACTAGCCTAGCCCGATTTATCATTGATATTATAATAAAGGGCAAAATAAATTATCAACAAGCCTGACTATTTGAAATATAAAGTAATTTTCACCAGCCCGAATATTTTTTTAATTCTCGTCCCGAGCATAGGTAATACTGCTAGGCACATAATGTTTTTAAAATATACATTAATCATTATTGTAAAGATTTATAATTTTGAAAGAAATTGTGCCTAGCACCTATCGTCCCGAGGTTCGAGCGACTGAGTTACGACAACGGGTCAGCTTTTTTAAATACATGTAGTTGCTTGGTGGAGGTTTATTTGACACTTATAGCTAATAGCTATTGCTTGAAAAAAAACTCGTTGTCAACGGTGTTGCGACTTAACAAATCTGCGTTGATCGCGGTGCATTTTTTGAAATTCCAGGTGGGGGGGGATCCGGACTAGATCCGCCAATGGCCTTAGCTATGCATGCTTGTATAAATCCGTGAAATAATGACAGTTTTATATCTGAGAAATAGGCAACCACGTATTGAATTAATGTAAAAAACTAACATCTTGAGTACATTTATTTTTTAAGTGTTTTAATCGAACCCGTACCGGTCGTCTATGGGTGTGCCTAGTGCCTGGAAGCTTCCCCGAATCTGCACCAGAAGTAACATTTTCAAATCTTAATTTCAGTGTCTTGCAAAAGCCGTCGAGAAAGACGAGAGATTAGCAATAGCTTACTATCAGAAAGGTCTACTTAATTTGAAAATGAAAAAGTAAGTTTTCACTTATAATAATTATCAACATAGAAGTGTATTTTCCGTGGGTTTGGGCGATGTGCCCGTCTTATTGTTTTCTATGGAATGTTCGTTAAACGTACACAGACTTGATATATGCCTGAATTAAAATGAAAGAAAATCAAGAAAATAGTTTACAACATGTAAAAAATACAAATTATCAGATAAAATATTAAAAAAAAGCAAATTGTATACAACTTTGTATGGAGGCATATTTCTGCCACCAGACATACGCATAATTAACAGTTTAAATTGTATAGTTAGAGAATGACCACGTTGAATGTTTTTCATGACCAAACTCCATGAAAGTATGCCCCGCCCGGGAATCGAACCCACGACCCCTAGATCAGTACACTTTTGTGCTACCGACCGAGTTAGCCGGGCGGCGATCCTTAATTGTTGTCGCCCTGTGTGTTTTTTTCTAAAATTTGATGTTGTTTTTATTGTTTTAAACAGTTATGGTGACGCCATTGATGATTTAGAATCAACAAGAACGTTGTTACGTGGCAACACATTTATAAATTATAGACCACTTGGATTGTTCTGTCGTCTGCACATCTTTCAAGTAAGTATAAGTATTACACCAGACAAAAGTAGTTCAAGAACAATTTAAATACGATTTGCATGCATAAAATCAGTTTAACGCGACTTTAAACCATTCTCGTACCCAGAGTCTAGTAGAATTCTCAATAATCGAGAATCTTGATAACCTCATGTTACGAGAATGGTTTGAACGTTTGATAGCAACGTTGCACCTCTAACATGGATCTTTAGATAGCCCGCTCCACTCTGATATCATCACATTCAAAACCAACCTCGTTGTTTTTAGCCGGAAAATTATCCTAATATCTTTGCCATTGATGGTCAGGAAATGGACGGTAGAGTGAATCATCCAAGTTAAAATTCACAACAATTTCCTGAGTACGTTTTAAGTATAAATTGTATAAAAGTTTATGCTTTAAATCGGCATAACTCGGTATTTATAAATCGTACATGTCTGAACACAGTTACCTCCCTTGGATAAAATTCCTACATTAATCAATGTGATTTTTTCAGATATTATTCAACCTAGCCTTGGCTTATATGCATGCTGATGACTGTGAAGAAGCAGAAATATTATTAAATGAAGCTATACACGACGCTGATCACGCTCAAAGAAAACATATATCAAACACTTTACGCCTGATGAAGGTCAGTTCATTTATATTGACAGTTTTCAGTTGTAGGACATGATTTAATTATTTTGCGTGGTCATAGGTTCGAATCCCTTTAAGAAGTTTCCCAATGTCCTTGATCAAGAAATATACATGTGACTATTTCACTTCATCTCTATGTAAATGTACACACGATTGTTTAGTTAACCCACAGGAGCTTGACATTCCGTATCATAACATGGAAAGCCATTCCTTATTATTATAAGGAGGAGGAGTATTTTTTAAAGTATGATACTGAATGTCAAGCCCTTAATGTTAACCTTAAATTATATGGTTGTTCTGGGTTCCTGTAGGAGCAGTGATAACTCCCCGAAGTACACTGTTATGGTTATTAACTTGAAGATGATTTTGATGTTCTTAAGGGTTATCGTACAATACTTAAAATTCAACTGATCATAAAAATGAAAGCAGAATTTTAAATGGCTGTAAAATTTGAAGCAACATAATCGTACAACTTTACTTCTTACAATTAAATTGATCTCACTGCTTTACTTTCATCAGTGAGATCGATCTCGCTGCTTTACTTCCATCAGTTAGATCGATCTCGCTGCTTTACCTCCATCAGTGAGATCGATCTCGCTGCTTTACATCCATCAGTGAGATTGATCTTGCTGTTATACTTTATCAGTAAGATCGATCTCGCAGTTTAACTTCCATCAGTGAGATCGATCGCCATGCTTTACTTCCATCATTGAGATCGATCTCACTGCCTTTTTCCATCAGTAAGATCAATTTCGAAGCTTTACTTCCATCCATAGAATCGATCCGCAGCTTTACTGTCATCAGTAAAATAAATCTTGCAGCTCTCTTACCAGCAGTATGATCAATTTCACAGCTTTCCTGCCTTCAGTAGGATTAATCTCACTGCTTTTCTGCCATCAGTAAGATTAATCTCGCTGCTTGACTTTCACCAGTAAGATCGATCTCACAGCTTTATTACCATTATTAAGATCGATCTTTCAGCTTTACTATCATTAGTAAGATCGATCTCACTGCTTTACTGGAAAATAGGTTATATTTTTACAGGAGTTGTCTTCCTTCTTTATTTCAGGAGAATCGTTTAGATGATATAAAAATGATACCAATAACTATAGATAAAGTATTTGCTCCACCTAAGTCAATAACATGTAACTTAGAGTCACCAGCATCATGGAAAGGTTCTACTGTAGTATATAGTTCTAACAGTGAAGATAGCTTTGGTTCTTGGGATGGCATGAAAACGGTTTGTTTACACTTAATTATATTGATGCTTATTGGGTCTAACGCCGTATCAACACCGCTGTGGTCATTTTATAGCGATCAGGGCACCTTAACCCTTGTCTATAACCAGTACTCATCTACCCTTCCACAAGTCCAATAACTTCTCCATATACCTTATTAATAAAAGAAAATTGACACTATTGTCAATTTTTCTTTGAAGGATATTATCTCCCAGGTGGGATTCCCATTAGGGAAACAAATCTTTATTTAAAAGTTTAATCTCTGAGCTACCAACTGCGCTCTGGGAATTTTTTTGTGTTTAGAATGTTTTTGTGTTGTAACAAAATTTAATGTAGATTACGGCACTTGTACGCCATTGCCTTTACGGCACGTGTACGTCATTGCCTTTACGGCACTTGTACGTCATTGCCTTTTACGGCACTTGTACGACTTTGCCTTCAAGCTAGTTTTTATGACGTGGTACTGTCCACTAACAGCTAAAATGGTCGTAGGTTCTGAGTCGCGACCATGGGTTAAAAATAATAACTGTGAATGAATGTGCTCATAACCGAACTGTTTTTTTAGTTTTTTTTATTACCAAACGTTTTTGATGACTCGACTTGAACTTCACAGCACTACCCATTTGATCTTTGCCAAATATGTCCAGGCCCACTGCCTATTGACCTAGTGTTTGGTGTCAAGTGTTAGTAATGTTTGAAAATGCAAACATTTGAACATGTGTTACATTACTGTTTTCCTTTCAGGTGGAACGAAGACAGTTTACTTCAAGTTTAAAGACGCCAAGGAAGAAACCATTTCGAACTATAAAGTCAATGAACGACATCAAAGTTCCAATGGTTAATTCAGATCAGTATGATGGTCGACTTAAACGACACTCAACTGGTAATGCATTTACCATGGAAACCATCCGTGAAAACAAGCGCAAGTTTGAGAGTCCGTCAAAGCTAAGTCGGAGCTTTCTTAGAAAAAGATTATGTGAACAAAACGTATCCCTCCGCGAGGACTCCATCATTGAAATGACAGAGCCACCTGAATACGAAGAACTGATGGGTGACTTTAGTATACAATGGACAGAAGTCCACGATCTGTCTGAAACACCAAAAATAGAACCTGAACAAATGAAAGAACACAACGCTTCTGAAATAAGACATTCGTCGAGAGTGGTAACAAATAGCACTGGATGCGATTCTGTTGCAACTATACTTCACAACGCTGATGTTGATAATAGTAAAACTGACAATGTAAGTAAACAATCGCTGTTTAACAGGAAATCTCTATCTGCCAGTTACATTGACAGTACGCCGAAGACAAAATTGAAAAAAGAGGTTAAATCTACCGGAGATATTGGTAAGCGAAGATTGTCTGTTTTGCCGTTAGAAGTAAAACAAACTCGTAGAGAGCCCAAGAACCTTCTTACCAGTTGCTTTGGAAAGAGAAATCAAACGAAGAAAGACGATGTAGTTGCTCCTTACCCAACAGTGTTGATGAGCGGTTGTAAGGCAATGGCTGAAATGTTTTCAGAAAACTTTGCCTCGGTGTACAATACCATAGAACCATCTACTACCGATTCGCCAGAGACTGCTTCTAACGAAGGATGCTCTAATATATACGAAGAAAATGAAAATTCTGAAGACTTTATGAATATAAAAATTAACAAACCGCCAGCAAATACTTTAGGTTCTGTGTTTGGTGACAAGTCATCAGTGGTCAAATATGCACTGACTGTAGCGTGTGACTGCTTAACTTCTGTAGCCACGCCCATTATTGACAAAGATGATTTAAAATACGAAGCTGAAAAAGTCCGAAGACGATCTAATGCAAGTCAAGTAAAAGGTGTTCAACGTAGACCAAAATCAGTTAAAAAAAGAAGAGCTCCATCTCCTCCAGTGAATGCATTGGCTAAATCATTGGCTGCAACAACAGGAATGTTTGCAGCACTTGCGAACATAAAGTTAGAAAATGACTTCACTGTAATTAATGCTGGTAAAACAGAAGAAAATGACGATAACAATAATCTTATTGGTTTTGTTGATTTACACTACGAGAATGCTGAACCTAAAGATGAACCAAAGGACGATAATGAGATAACTGCCTCAAACACTATTGGGATAACTTCTTCAGATAAAATTGATAATTTGTTATCAGAACCAGATTTATATTTACCAATGGACAATTTTTATTGTAAACTACAATCTTTGTCTATCTCTGACGCTGATTTGTATGATATTAGATTAGATAAACGTGGTAAAAACAAAACAACAGAAAAGGTTGCTAAATGTCTCAGTGAAGTAAAAGGTCTTGTTGAATGTCGAGACGATGCAATATGTAATTCAGATACAGAGGATGATCACTTGATGAAACCATTGTCTAACATGGAAGATGAGATTGTGAAAATGGATTCAATAAATGAGATTAGTAGAAAGATAAGTAGAAAGAGTACAAATAAAAGCAAGTCTAAGAAGGGTTCAACAAGAAAACGAGTTTCAGTTCGTGTTACTAAGGGAAGCTGCAGTACATCCTGTTTCAGATTCAAAAGGGCCAAAACTCTTCCGCCAGCTTACCCAGCGCCAATTTTGACAAAACGACCATCAAAGAAGCCAAGCAAACGGAAGAAAGAAAACACAGACGTAAGTTCTAATGTTCCATCTTCCATCACAAGTGGTATATCCGTTCCTGTTTCAATTGTTGGTGGAAGAGTACATCGTGGAAGCCTTAGACCGTCACTTACATCAATCAGCGAATCTCCTCTGGTAAAAGCACCATGGAGACAATATAAGAGAACGAATTCAAGTGATTCAACTGATATTTATACTGACGATAGTATCCATGTATTCGAATCCTTAACTTCTGAACCGATTTCTAGCAATAACTCAAACACATCTTCAGCCAAATCAGCCTCTGTTCATGGCGAGAAGAATTATCAATATGGAAGTTCTAAATCTCGCACTAGAAGTGCTAAATCGCGCACGGGAAGTACAAAATCTTGCACCGGAAACGGAAGTACACAATCTTGCGGCGGAAGCGGAAATTTAATTGACTCAAGCATTCTTCTGAATGCGTTCCTGAAATCTAGCCCTATTATTCAGCAGGCTTTTGACAACTTCTTGAAATTTTCTTTCAATATTGATCAGATTACATCTAGCAATGAAAGAGGTACAAGAGAACATAACCATGACCTTCAGTGATCATTAGTGGTGGAACTAAACATTAATAACCTATTGTAATAGCACGTTTGACGTGTTTGTAATACCAATTTCAAACCATAATAAGATGAACGATATTTTGTCTTTCAAAGTGGTGTAAAACAATGTCTTTTTTCTACTAATTACTAAAATGTACGAGTATAAGCAATACTTGGGTACTTTTTGTATTACCAACATTTTTTTACCAATGTTAGGGCATTATCGTTCGTTATTACCAACATATATTACCAATATTTTGGTATAATTTTTCTTCTATTACAAACATGTATATCAAATATTTGGGCATTATTTTTTTCTTTTACCAACATACACGGGAGCCCAAAAGTTTCTTTACACATGTTAAATTTTGATGTTTATAATATTTATAGCTAAACTGTGCATGTCGTTGTTAGTTTTACAACTAATGTAAATTTTAACACGAACCCTCGTTTCTCTAGGTATTTCTCTATTATTGTCAAAATGCAGTATTAATGAAAAAAAATGACTTTTCCACGCTTATTAAATACTTTACTAAGTTCGATTGTCCAGAGAAAATTAAAAAAAAACATGACATGTGTAAAGATACTTTTGGACACCCAATGTATGTTATCAATATGGGCATTATTTTTCTTATATTACCAACATTTGTTACTATCATAAGGGCATTATTTTCTTTATCATACATATTTTTGTATTATTTTTCTTTTACTACATGTACAAACATTGTATTACCAATAACTGGTCATTATATTTCTTCTTTTACCAACAAATAGTGTATTACCAATCTTTCAGCATTATTTTTCTTTTATTAACAAAATAAATTACCATCATTTGGGTTTTATTTTTCTTCTATTACCAATATGTATAACATTTACTAATATTTTGGAATTGTTTCGTCTTAAACATGTTCACACATATTACCAATATTACGGCATTTTTCTTCTTTTACCAACATGTATAAAAATATGAGGACATTTTTTCTTAATTACCAATAAGTAATTTACCAATATTTTCGCAACATGTTCGTTCATTAAAAGAATCTATTTCCAATATTACAAATATCTGGGAATTATTTTTCTTTCATTACAAATATTTAGGATTATTACCAACATGTACATGTATTACCAATATTTTGGTATAATTTTTCTTCTAATACATGTACAAACACGTGTTACCAATATTATGGCTTTTTTTCTTCTATTACAAACATGTATTGCATGTTTTGATATTATTTTTTATTTTACCTACATGGATTACTAATATTAGGACATTATTTTCTTCTATTACCAACATGTTTTTTACAATATTTAGACATTATTTTCTTTTATAATCAACAAGTGTACAAATATTAAGACATTATTTTCTTCTTTTACACGCATGTATTATCAATAGTCTGTTATTATTTTCAATGACCAAAATTTATTACCAATATAAGGGCATTATGTTTTTTTCTATTTTCAACATGTATTACTGCTACAGGATATATAGTCACATGGTCTTCTGAATGTTTGTTTGTTTGTTTGTTGGGTTTTACGCCGTAGTAACACATTGTATATGTCATATAACGGCGGTCAGTTAACCTACTCACTCCTCCTGGAAAGGCTAAATCTCTGGATTTAGCTGTTAACCAACTACTAAGCGCATACTTTCGTCAGTGACTGACAACTGCCCTACATAATTAAAACGCATTGGTAGGAGGGAGAACGGCCGTAGAAATAATTCCATGACCAAGCTCCACCAAAGTATGCCCCGCCCGGGAATCGAACCCACGACCCCTCGATCAGTAGACTTGCGTGCTACTAACTAAGCTAGCCTGGTGGCTTCCTCTTCTGAATGTAAACAAACACTTGTTTTATCAACCTCGTGCAGCAGCAAAAAGATAGGATATTCAAAATATTACATAAAATAGCGATTACATTTCTTTGTCTAAATTCATTTTCATGTGAGGTGTAATAAGGAACCTTATCAGTTATTTCCCCTTGTATACTCTTCAAATAGGTAGGTCCAATTTGTTGGATTACTCGGATTTTAACCTGACTTTTCAATGTCATTTTGCCAAAATTAATCTTAAATAACTTTTTTTGTAAATGATTTAATTTGTTTGAAATTCAAGCCAAGTATGTTTAAGGTAAAGAACCGTCTAAATTTCATCACTTCTGTTAATATTTTCATTAACAAGAAAGATATTAGATGAAATATTTTGTTATCCTTTCAATAATGAAATCTGAGGATTCCAACTGTAAGGACCTACATGTACTTACCAATTGGATTGCTTCAGATTTTATCAGTGAAAGATAACTGACTGAAGTCCCTAAATGCAAACTTTGAGTCTCTTACAAATTATTTTTGCATATGGCCTAGATTATAGGTACTGAAGATTTAATAACGAAGTGCAAAGTTAAGCATCAACATTTCTGTTATCAAATGTACAATATTCACATTCAAAAAACTGTTTCTGCATATCTTTTGAAGAAACATACTTCAACGGCAGAAAAGATGTTTAAATTACAGTTGTAACTTTGTTTCAATGACTTACAATAAAATATTTATTTGGTAATGTATGCCAAATGTAGTATAATTATTGTAAATAGCTTTAAGATAAAATAATCAACTGGAAATGTTCAATAACTATTTAATGCATCATTATTTAATTAAAATTTATCAAAACTAACAAAAAAGCTATCTGCCTATAAACAACTCTTTCTAATCATATAGATGCTTGTAGGATAATTTAATTTATCCATGCTTGAATCCACACTGATCTGATTGTAAATCTTGATAAGCCAATATATCTTGTCTCTCTGACTGGTCATATGGCCTAGTGCACTTCAGGTGTGGATGAAGTGCACATCAAGAGCACTTGGGTGTAAACTTTAGTGTGAACTCAACTGTAGTTTAAATTTTCTGTGCAGAGGATTCTTGAACTAATAACCAAAATTCAATGGATCAATAAGGATTTTCAGGGAAAGAAATGCAGTTGTTAATTTATGTGCTTTTTGGTGTCGTTCAATTATTTGTTTGGGAAAAGAAACCTGTGCAAAACATTTTTTGTTTTCCTCATTGGTGGTTGCTGTTGATGATGTAACTTCAGACTCTGCAATATATGGGCATTATTTTCAATAAATATGTATAATATGTCACCTGATTCTGTATTTAAGTTTTTAGCTGCGGCCATTGCATAGTGGTTAGCATGTCTGACTCCAAATCCGGAGATCGCGGGTTCGAGCTTGTTCGCGGTAGGTCATACCCTATACATGAGTTGTCGGTCTTGTGGTACGGTAAGTTAGTACTGGTGATAGAAAGTGTCCAGGAAACCTAAAGTAGGAAGAGCTGGCTGTCGTATATATGACCTAAATATGTGTTGAATACGACGTTAAACCCAATTAAAAAAGTATTTAAGTTTATCTTTCTGTAAACATCAATGTACATGTAAAATATAATATACCAAATAAGGCTACAAGTTGATCATATGTTCTATGGATTTTTCTGGAAAAAAAATGGGGCGAGCAAGCGAAGAATTTTTTTTAAAAAGTCTTTATTCACTTGCTATATAGCGGTTTGACTAAATTTTTATGAGCGAGCGAGGAAATAAAAATTTTTCTTTTTGTAAAAACCGTCAAAATCAAGGTGCGAGCGAATCCATAGAACATATGATCAATTTGTTGTGGCCTAAGACAATACAGTTATGTATTTTGTAATTGTGTTTTCCATCTTGTACATTATAAAAAATTGATAATTATAATTAATAGATGATTAATTGTTGTATTATTTAGAGCTGTTGCAACACATTGTTTAGGTCATATTACAGCAGTCAGTCAATCTACTCACTACATTTGATAGGCTAAATTTCTAGATTAAGCAGTTAACCAGTAACTTGGCACATATTTCCGTCAGTGACTGACAACTGACCTTTAGAATCACTGATAGGAGGATGAATGACCATAATAACTATGGTGCCTTTCACAAAAAATCTTCGTAAGTCAAAGGCAAGAAACATTGATATAACACTCATTTTTTGCTCATCAATTCCAAATATATATATAGAATTGTGTGGAAAATATTGTATACCTTTTAAATACCATAACATAGTTATGATTATCATCTATCTGACTTTGAACAGGGATTCTATAAAACATAGAATCCCTGCTTTGAACTGCTAATGATATAAAATGGACATACGAAGATTTTTTTCGTAAGAATTTTTGTGAAAAGCACCACTGTTGTATCGTCTGAGCTAGCCTGGAAGCTTTATCATCCAAGCTAATGACACTATTCAGTGTCTTTCTTGGATCAGAACAATGAAGACCATCTTTGGTTGACAAACAGTACCCACCAAAAGTTTGGAGATATTTGCAGATTGTAGGCCTACTGAATAGCTTTTATCAAAAACTTGGAAACTGTTTATCTTGAAATGCTTTGAAGTTTTGCAATATTATTTGGTTATCATTATGACTATAACCAAGACTTCAAAAGTAGAATAAAAGCTACGTCAAGGAAAATATTTACAACAAACAGGGAGTTGAAGGCTACTAGGGTGTCAGATGCTGAATCTTATAAATGTGATGCATTCATAAAATTTGTTTCCATTTTATCACCAACCATATTAAATATAATGGTTCTATCGAAACAATCATTGAAATTTAAGAATTTTATTAATTTTTTTTTGTCTCCAAACTTATGAATGGTACATGTACTACTCAATCTCCGTAAACAGAGATCCTGTAGAGCGTTGTTGTACTGGATCCCTACTTAGCCAATGCAAGGTCACGTCTAGATGAACTTTGTGTCGACCAATCAATGCGTAGCTTTCATCTAGACGAAAACACTATTAATCACATTTTGATTTCGTAATTTCTATTTTTAGACCAAGGTTTGCATGTAAATTTAACAGCGGTATTATTCACAGTCTGCGATTGGGTGGCTCATTTCAAATTGCGTGACGTAGACGATGTAAACAAGTTACGTATCATAACAATTTCGTCATGAATATTATGATGAGAAAAGGTCACCTGAACTTGACCTTCGTTTGGAAAAGGCCAGATCTAAATTAGCGAGTGGTAAAATTTTAGATCGGGTTTTAATCAGATTGATGTACTACTGTACGCCCACATGACTATGTGTCAAGATAACTACATGCGTATTTGCACCCCATAGATGCTCACATAGGGCCAGTTGCAGTGTGAACATATAACATCTCCTTGAGAAGATTAAAATTCAAGGACTATTTGTGATATTCACTTTTTTCATCATTTTTCAAGGTATCCCTTAATTCAATCAAAGGACATTCTATAGACCTAGCCCGGAATTCAAATTTATGGGTTTTTCCGTCTGTGCACAGGCGGTACAGACAAACATTATTGGTAAATAGCACAAACTATGTATTAAAGGCTATTGTTATTTGTTGTTTTCATGGTTATGGTGAAAGTTTGTTCATACCGGAGGGAGAAACCCACATATTTGAATTCCGGATATAGTCTATTGTTGCCTTTCAAGCTTCTTGTTCACAGACTTCAACTAGATTATCTTTTTTTTCACAACTTGTACAGAGATATTTTGGTAGCAGCAAAACAATGTTCTGATAACATAAATGCAAATAGACATACAACACAAAGATGGCACATAGGACACAAGCACCAGAGTCCATATCTTAGGATCATGAAATAATTTGTATGTCCCTATATAGAACCCTGTGTATACATATATTAAAATGAAAGTATTGTCATAACTCATACAAGGTACTGTATACGGGACCGACTTTAATTTCGTTTGTTGACAAATATTATATGTGAGCGTATTTAACGAGTGCGAAGACTTTGGTGCCAGCGACATGGGAGTATGCGTATAATAACCTATGCCATTAGTAACAGTGGGATCATTTTAGGGTGTTCTTGGTGACTTTTATTTCGAGGGTTGCCTACATGATTGTAGTAACTCACTCTTTAACGTAATGGACTTACTACAGACTTGTGGACAACCCTTGATTAAATACTTTTCACAACAATTGGGTCAGTTTACCTTAAAATATTAAGAATTCATTTTCTCAACACAATTACAGACACCAACAGGTAATTTTTAATCAAAGTACAGAAATACAGAAAGACTTTCGAAACCTAACAAATCCATACAAATGATTACTCCTTACACATTAGATTCAAGTATAAATCAAGCAGGGCATAAACACTTTGTTTATTCTACCCTGTATTACTGGCAAATATTATAAAGATTTTATTTTCCTCTTCTTGCCATACCAAATTTTGAAGTAGTTTTCCCCTGTACACTTTGCATACAAATTCTGTAGGTTCATTACTGTAGTTAAATATGATAATTACGGTACAATACTGTCAAACAACTTTAACTTCAAATAATACAATGAATGACCACAGTACAATTACATTAAACAGCTACAGATACTTATCAATATATTAATCATTTTATTGCTCTTACTTCATAATGCTTAGTGAATTAACGAGATTGACTCTGCCCTTTCCACACACTTATCAATATAAGTAAACACCTGTCACTGACCAGTGATGACGGAACTACTTTTATCGCCTAGTAATTGACTGAATAGTAAATCAGAGACACATGCATCACTCCACAGGTTAAACTGGTCAGGCATATTTTGTCGATAGTTTTCGATCTATGGTATAACTTAAGTCTTTCGGCGAAATCGGTGAAAGTCTAAAAATCAAAATTTTCTAATGGAATGTGTGAGCAAGAAGCTTTCAAATCATCAACAGCCAAAATGTAGATAAACAAAATCAAGACAAAAACAGACAAATATTGATTTTCTATTTACTAGTGATAGTTTTCATATATAATGCTATATTTATAACACAAAAATATATAGTTTTTGCTCTAACAAGTTAATACTTCAAGTATTATTTTCAAAAAAAGGGAGATAACTCAGGTATGAAAAGTTTAAAATAAATTTTTACCAAGAGTTAGCTCCCTTCTTTAAAAAGCACAATAATTCTGAATCCCCAAAATGTTAACTTGGTAATAACATAAGGCATCACACAACTAAAAGTTTCTCCCAACACCAGCAAATCAAAGCAGTTGTTTTCACAAAAAGTCAAAATGGCCATCTTGCACTCAAATTGTCATAAAAAATCTTTGAATAATCATGATTCAAATGAAATAAATCAATTAAAATAACAAAAAGCATGACATCAAAATTTTAAAACAAAAACAGGCCAGTCATAACCAACATTATATATCACAATTTCTAAACATGAAGTAAGTATTAGAGTAAATTAAAAAAATCACTCAGATTCAGGCAATATTGCAGCTATTTTACAGCATATGATTTCAAATATACATAATATCGTCTGTCATCTTTTAGTTAAAACAAAACTGCCAGGTGTCTAGGAAGATGATGTTTTATGTAACTCGTACATTTATTTATCAGATGGATCAGCAGTGAATCTCATGTACGCTTTTCCTGATGGCATTTCTCTTTTTACAAACTTGCCAAATAACTTATTGGCTTCTTCGTCCGACAATGATGGAATGACCATACAATCTTCACCTTTCTAAAATCAGAGAAACAATAAAAATATAAAAATACATTAACTGTAAAAGTGGATAAGCTTTACAGGTTTTGAATTTTTGCTATAATCACAGTCTATTACAATAATGGTAGGGGCGGCTGCGGCATAGTGGTTAGCATTGTCTGACTTCCAATCTGGAGATCGCGTGTTCGAGCCGGGTTGTGGTAAATCATACCTTATACATGAGTTGTCTTGCCATGTGGTAGGGTAATATACATGTAGTACTCATGATAGAAAAGTGTCTGGGAAAACTATAGTAGGAAGAGCTGGCCATCCTATAACCTTAATATGTGTTAAATACGACGTAAAAAAATATATTAGGATAATGGGATACATAAATCCTATGATTATACAGTAAAACCTCTTTTGAACAACACTCATGGGGAGTGACTTAAGTGAGTCACTGTTGAGACATTACTGCTAATGGGATACATAAATCCTATGATTATACAGTAAAACCTCTTTTGAGCAACACTCATGGGGAGAGACTAAAGTGAGTCACTGCTGAGACATTACTGCTCTGCATAAGTAAAATTCAATTAAAATTGCATCTTAAGTTAATAACAAAAGCTGTTGTAATGCAGAGGATTTGTTCCGTAGAGGGCCGCTCAGCAGAGGTTATACTGTATCTTTGTAAAAACATATTATACTTGTAATGATGGAAATGCACAAATTCTAAAACTGCAAATTTAAAAAGAGCAGTACACTGACAGCATGCTCAATTTTTTGGATGCCCGTGTAAACAAAATCAATCATAGATATGCAATTCATTTGAAATAAGTGAAATTTTAAGTATAAAAGGACCAAGTCAGTCAGTCTGATCTGGTTTAAATCAGACTTCTCCATAATATTGCTGAACAAGCAACTAAAAAGTCAGTTGAAAGAAAATTTGCCATCCAACTGACCCTTCTTTCCAGGAAATAAACCAGAAACAGACCTCTTTTAAGGCCTTATATAGTTCTTTGATGACCTACCTTCCAATTAGCAGGTGTAGCCACTTTCTTATTTACAGTTAACTTTAGTGAATCAACAACTCTCAATATTTCACTGTAAACAATATAATAATACAATTATTACCTGTAGTTAATCTTGTGTGTAAAGTTTGACCCCGATCTGACCTTTCACATTTGCATCTAATACTTATCTACACACATCCCAACAAAAATCAATACCACGCCTATTCTACACTTCAGCACGTACTCTTTTATATATTTTATAAAATAATCCCTGTGTAATACAAACAAATGTAATTACATTTGAGTTTTGACGATATACTTTGATCGGTATTGAGCATTACTACTACATTCATATTCAATGTAATGAATATTCCTGCATAAAGGTCAGATCGGGATCAAACTATATGCACAATACTAATAATATATAATCACATATATAGCATAAGCAATGTACCGTATTTACTAAGCCTTATGTGTATAAGACAAGAACTATTTTGCATAACCGTTACATGCTTTGCCTCGCGTATGTAGTAAAAATCCCAATTTATTGGTGGACCCCCCCACGGATCCTGCCGAGATGATTTATTTAATGAATGGTTGAGGTGTCTGGAATGTAAAGGGGTAAGCTATTTGTCTGTTCCAGCTGATCATAAAACAAGCTATTGGACAGGGTTCATAAAGATGTTGAATACTGAATTTCCATGATTTTTCCATGACTTTTCCATGATTCCTCTAAGCTTTCCATGATACAATAGAAACACATAAGTACCCAAAACAAGTAAAATTCGAAAAAAATGCATCACAGCGGGCAACTTGAGTGGAAAAACATATAACAGTGTAGAAGTCAAATTCTCATTTTTATCCCTAGACTTGAATTATACTCAACCTTTAATGTTGCGATTCATGTTTGAATTTATGTTTTTCATTCATTTTTATGGTTTGTTATAAAATTAGACTTAACATTTTTCCATGACACATTTTGCATGACCATTTTTCTTATGTTCCATGACTTTTTCAGTATTTTTTCCCTAAACTCAAAATTCTATGATTTTTCCAGAAAAATCTCACTTTCCATTATTGTTTTAAGATGGTATGAACCCTGTTGGACTATTGCTATATTTAGATAATGAACATTTCAACACACAAATACACAGTGAAATTATTCATGATTCATTGCAGCAGAGAAAACAAGAAATATCTTTAAAAAAGATATTTGGCGCTCTGCTGGGTTCATTTTCAACGGTTTGAAGTATAAATGTTGGTCATGCACTGTGAACATGTATTAACTATAGCTCAAATGTAGTTTGTCCGAAATTGCAATTCAGCCTCAACTGACAATTTTTGTCCGAATATATTGCCACTTGGCTGATTTGTCAATTTGGAAAATCTGTCCGATTCTAAAATTAAAAACATCTTTAATAACTTACTTGAAATTTCTACCAGTAGTTGCTGGATACAACATAGACAACTTGAGTTTACGTCCTGGTCCAATAATAAACACCTAATAAAAACAATATATCTTGTTTATTTATATTTATTTATTTATTGGAGTTAACGTCGTGTCAACACAATTTTAGGTCATTTTACGGCGTCCAGCGCACCTAACCTAGCTTTCCTGGACCATTGTCGATAACCAGTACTCACCTACCCTTCCACAAGGCCGGAAACTTCTCCATATTATCTAATCAATGGAGGAAAATCAACATTATTGTCAAATTTTCATGGAAGGGTATAACCTCCCCAGGTGGGATTCAAACCCGCACCCCCTCGGGCACGAGTGTCCAAATCCCAGCGCGCTACCAACTGCGCTATTGACCCGAGTTTACAATACATCTTGTATTTTAATAGCAGTGTAGTAGAATTTCAATTAAATTATGTCCAAAATTATAAGTTAAAAAAAACCATGTAAATTGTTTTAAAAATATTTATTTAAGAAATTATGTAGGCAAAATAAATTAAATAATAATATTTCATTTTCACACACAGAACTTGCATAGACAGTGAATGGGTCTTAAATTTCTGATAAAATCAGATATTTTATAACTGCAAATGCCTGTCCTTATTGAAGCAATCTTTTTTTTATGAAACTCTTATTTAATGATAATAATCTTATTTCTGTTACAATGACATGACACATGGCATACAAATGGTGAATATCACAGTATGTAAAATGCCATATGTCATACAGATCAAAAAAGAGAACTATCAATCTCTTATTTCAAGTGTTGTCCTCCAAAATAATGCATTGTGGGCAGAATTTTAACCTGCCCGGGAAGATCCTCAATGCAATTATGATCTACTTTAAGTCCTAAATAGAAAAATGTGAACATATCTTATCTACAAGCTTAGAGCATAGTTCAACCTATTTTAAATAGACAAATTTGCCTCAAGATATTTTCATCTAAAAGCAATCCCATTGGTTGTTCATGATTTAAAACAAGAGGGTCCTGAGGACCCTGGATGGCTCACCTAAGAACTAGATTCTGAGGGCAACTGACACAGAATCTTTGTAACTCTTTCATTTTTAGCTGAATGATTACTGTGACCTTGAAGTCACATTCAATATGAAAACTCTTGGCCTATCAGTATTTTAGAAAAAGATTTTTCAACATTTCTTTATATATCTCTGTAAATCACGTGACCCATGGGGCGGGGCCAATTTTGACCCAAGTGGCATAATTAAAACAACCTTTGTAAAACATGTCGAGGAGATGCTACATGCCAAATTTGATAACTGTAGGCAAAATGTTTTTTGACAAGAAGATTTTTTTAGAAATTGTTGCCATATGGTGCAGGATGGACAAATACCAATCACAATAGCTCACCTTAAGCACTACATGCTCAGGTGAGATAAAAATCAAGATAGCTGCAGTCAGCCATTTTGAATTAGAGGTCAGACAAACTGTGCAACAGACAATAATATACTTACAGCTCTACAAGTCAAAGGGAGACCACTAGCAGTTTTTTCATCCGGATCGACCATACCTAGTTGTACAGCTAAATTACGTTGAGGATCAGCAATAATTGGATATTGTAAATCTTTGTCACATTGTGAGAAATCTTTAATGTCCTGAAAATACAAAATGTATGTATCACATGAGTTTCTCATAATATCTCATATTACCCATTATACAGTTTTTTCCAAAAGGCCTTGGACAATTTTTTGGGGTGGGGAGGGTAAATGCCAGGCCCCAGTTTCACGAAAAATCTCAACTTTGTACTCAAACTCAAACTTATGTTATTATCATTTATTTTACTTATTTAATCAATCTTACAACAAATAAAGTATCATCAGAAACACAAATGGTGATTTAAAAGCTATATTATTGTAAATAAAACTAAACTTACATATTTGGATAAGGTTTAATTTAATTTTATTGTTTTGAGTCTGTTAATGAATTGTTGAGTTTAGTCTTCAGTAAAAATTGAGTTTGTGACTTTAAGTTTATAATAAAACCCAAGATATTTTATGTTGATACATGTACATTGTATATATTTTTATTATTGTGATCACTATAAAACAGCCATGCCAACCACATTTACATGCTATTTAGAGACCAAAAACACTTGAGTCTGTAATTGAGTTCATACTTAAGTTTGTTTGTGAAACTGGGGCCAGAGCAACACATTGTAAAGGTTATATCACGGCTGTCAGCCCACTTACTCACTGTTCCTGAAAAGGTTTAATCTCCGGATTTAGCTGTTAACCAACCATTAACGCGTACTTCTGTCAGTGACTGACTACTGCCCAACATATTTAGAATCAGTGGTAGGAGGGAGAATGGCTGTAGAAATAATTCTTGACCAAGCTCCACGAAAGTATGCCCCCGCCTGGTAATTGAAACCTACGACCCCTCTAACAGTAGACTTGTGCACTACTGACTGAGCTAGCTAGGCAGCAAATAGCTGTCTTGAAACAATAGTTTTTCATGTGACTGGATGTGAAACAGCTTAAGGCAGTACATGTAAAATTATTGGTTTGCCAAATCTGATTTCATTTCTGTAGAATAATCTTAATGGTTGGATTCTCGATCATGATGATAATGATGATACTGGTATTGTTTATGATACTGATGATGTTGATGAAAATGATGTTAATGATGATGTTGATGAAAATGATGTTAATGATAATAATGATAGTGGTTATGATATACAAAGATTGAGAATGTAGGTTAAATAATTTTTCTTTAATTTCTCACTCAGCTGTATGAAAATTTTGTGACCCCACATGTGAAGCCAATTTTGACCTGGCCGTTTTCTTACAAGGGTCACGTTCAAGTGACCTTTCCTCATTATGATATTCATGACGAAATCCTTATGATTAGTAACTTAATTACATCGTCTACGTCACACAATTTGAAATGAGCCATCCAATCACAGACTGTCAATAACACCACTGACAACTTAGGTCACAAACCTTGTTCTAAAACTAAAAATTACAAAATTAAAATGTTATTAAAAGCTTTTTGTCTAGATGAAAGCTATGCATTGGATTGGTCAGCATAAAGGTCATCTCGACGTGACCCTCCAATGGCCTCGATTGAGATCTTAGAGATCTTGTGCGACAACACTCTACAGGATATCTGTTTACAGAGATTGGTTGGAATAATGAATAATATAATCATACCTTAGACCAATCTTTGTGACTGTCAACATCATCACAAGAAAGTGCAATAAGTTGTACACCTCTATTCTTGAACTCATCAGAAAGTTTGTTTACTTCACCGAGCTCTGTGGTACAAACAGGGGTAAAGTCAGCTGGGTGAGAGAATAGAATAGCCCATCTGAAATAAATATAAAAAGCATGTTAGCTCTAGCACTAATCATATCACATACTCACTTATTTTACATGTGACAAACTCACACTGCAGGTTAGTCTGGAATACCTGACCCTCTCCACTGTCGTTATCGGGTCAGGCAAAGCACAATAATGGCCACCCCCTCAACTTATCTTTATGTTACAAACTTTTCTTTTACTTTTTCTCTATTTTGCATGATCATTTTCTGAGGACAGTAAATTTGGTAGGACTTTAGTTAAACATATGTTATTCAAAGTAGAAGTTTCACTTTGGACTTATATATAGCAAAATATTAACCAAAATCCATGTCTTGAAAGTGGACACAATTCACATGCTGAATAGTCTCATTAGAATTTCAGATACAGTAAAACTCGGATATAACATACTCGCTGGGCCATAGAAAAAAGGTATGTTATAACCGAGGTATTTATATCCATATAGCATACTAAGTATATTATATATTAAGATAAAAAACGGGCCAGAAAAAATGGTATGTTGTTACCGAGTGTATGTTATAACCGAGTATTTTATATCCGAGTTTTACTGTACTTTATTAAGCAAATAAATGGAGCCAAAAGCCTAATATAAGGTATCCAATGTAATTCTTGTATTAAGATCATTTGATTTAAGCCTCCATAGTGAAAAATTTTCATATGAAAACATGATTTTCTGATATTTTGTAAAATACATTGGGCACAGCCATTATTCTCCATCACCTGACATACTGTTAACCCTCAAAGTATGACTGGGAACCAGAAAAAAGGCAGATCTCTGACCTTTACTGTATTATTACAATATTCATGATGTAACTTGCAGTAAATCATGGAATCACGCAGACAAAATGTACTCTTCTGGTAGATTTTTCTTCCATAAATATTTGACTATTCACCATTTTTATGGGATAATGTGCGGTACCTGCTCCTTTTAATAAGTTATCCACATAATATATAGAGGATATTTGTTTATTTCGGCGTAAGATCAATTTTTATTTCATGAATGAGTTAAGGAGTGAAAATATAACATCCTCAGCTCATGAGTGAAATAAATAGATCTTACACTGAAATAAACAAATTTTCTGATAATTATATGCTTCAAACTGACTTTTTTAAAGTTTAAGTACAATATGTTATGAGAACCGTGCATCCAAACAGTGAAAAATAACAAATTTATTTTCGTTGTTTCAAAACAGTGAAATATCAATTTTTATTTCATCCATAAATCCCAGTATTCCACTGGCTTGTTGTAAATGTCAGTACTTGTTTATAACAGTCAAACAGCATATTGACACTGTTTAACATCCTACCAAAAAGGTTTCTTAAGTGGTTTATAAATAGAATAAATACGGTAACATAAACTTTTATAACATGTCAAATAACAAAAAACAACATAAAAACTGGAATGTTAAATATTGTATGTAGTATACTGAATCATTCATCAACCAGCGTGAATGATAGAAAATATGTAAACCGATATTTTGACCTTTTGAACAAGTCATTTGTTACAACCCCCCCCCCCTAGATTTATAGATATATACGGTATATGATATATATGGCCGGTATATATGGCTGTATTAGATATGTACTGATAGTTAACCTGGTATTAAAGGTACTAGTCCACAGATTTGGTTAAGATTTTTTAATACTTTCAAAATACCATTCAGTATCTATAATTGTTTTAAAAAAAATAAGTCTTAATATTTTAGGACAAATTTACCAATAGATTGCAAGAAAAATGCAATGAAAGTCACAAAAATTGTCTATACTGGGACATATGGGGTTGGATTTTTTACTACTTAAAACACATCATTTGTACTTGTGTCAATTTGCACTAAATTTTCCCCTTAAAAAAATATTTCCAAACAATTTTGATAGTTTCAGAAAAAGTTAACTTTTATGTTGAAATCTGTGAACAAGTACCTTTAAAGATATAAAATAATTGTAAATCATTGAATTAAGATGGGAACATGAAATTTATCATGTTCACAGTGTACTTTAGAACATTCAAGATACAACAAGATGGATGTGGGAAGTGAAGATGAATAAAGTCACCTGCTTAAAATCTAAATTTTTACACTATGTCAGTCCGAGCCTGTTACAAATGATTAACACTCATAGATAAACACATTAAATTCAAGGTCTCTCTGCTTTGGAGCGTATCTAAACTTTGAACGGAAAATTTTCAAATTGCTTATTCTGAATGAGAATGAGATAAAATTTTGAGTATAGTTTATTGTGAACTTACAACTGAAAATGTCATACCAGCTGTAAAACATGTAAAACTATACCTTATATTAGTTCAGAGACAAAAATGTGAGATTTCATCACTTTTTTATTTGAAAGACCCTGTCTTCATTTATAATTTGATGGGTCAAACCCAAAACTAGTCTTTTTTTTGGTTTAACGTCTAATTCAACACACATTTAGGTCATATATACGACAACCAGCTCTTCCTACTATAGGTTTCCTGGACACTTTTTCTATCCCCAGTACTATCTTACCCTACCTTGAGGCCGACAACTCATGTATAGGATATGACCTATCGCGACCGGGCTCAAACCTGGATCTCCGGATTCGAAGTCAGACATGCTAACCACTACGCCATGGTCACCGCTACAAAACTAGTCTACATCTTGAGTTAGGTGCATGTTGTTTGACCAATCAATGCCTTAAGTTTTATCGAGCACAAGCCCAATAATTTTGTGATTAAGAGTAACAAGCAAAATTATATCTTCCTTCAAACGGTGTGAACCCTCTTACATATTAATAATCTAAGTATAACTGAGCTTATAAATATCAAGGCATACATGGAATGTAATTTTGATGAGGAATTTGAACCGTGCTTGGCAATATCTGAATTGTGAACTGAACCATAATTCTGAACAAATATTAGGACTGCGAATTAGCTATAAATGCCAATTTGACCAATTTTAAACCCATATCACAATAATAATATACAAACAAAATGTTATATAAATACAGTGCCATCCATAATAAACTTTATACTTGAGTAAATGCATTTTATTTTTAAATTTACACCAATACTTAAGAAACTAAACAAATGTCTTCAAAAACATTAACATGTATAACAATTAGGGCTGTGGATCGTTGAGCTAGCGGCGATCTGATCCTAACCACGATTCATGTATAGCGATTCACGAATCGAACCACTAATCACTTGTTAATGGAGAAGCATACAGGAATTCATGTAACAAAATAAGATTTTTTACAACTGCAGGCCTTTTTTCCTTATATAACAGGGGCCATTATCAGGCTCCTTCTCCTCTTGAAATTTCTTTTAAATCACGCAATTTTCCCCAAATTTGGAGTTTTCCTGATATTTTGTTCCTTTTTCTATGAAATTGTGATAAAACTTCCCCAAATGTTCTATATATAAAAAGGCCCCAGGCCCCTTCCCCAAGAACTGAAAAAAAGCTCAGAACTGTATAGGTCAGGGCATGACATTAAAGGTCGTCTGATTGCCCCTGATGACCTATACTTGAGTTTGGGCAACCTGTTACATTAAGTTTTGACAAGTAAAACATAGATAGAGCTGATGGTTCATTCTGGCAATCTTGAATTAAAAATTTAAAATCGAGCCCTGGGCGTGCTTTTGGATTGCACTGTATATACCTGAACTACGTCCAAAAATCTATATACAATATATATATTAGAAGGTCAAGGCCAAATAACTTCATAAATATAATAAAAAGATTAAAATATCGTATCACAAATTAATGCAAAAATAACAATTTATACTACTTCTTAACAAAGATCAAATAACATACTGTCAGCTAAATAAATAATGACCACTCTAAAGGAACTTATCCTGCTGGTTTTATGATTTAATCTAGTAATAGTTCACCTACATTGTATTAGCTTAAGGAACAGTCTACTAATGCAGCACTTGACACTTATTGGTTGTCCAATCACCCCCCTGAAACTGAATTTGAGTTTGGGAAGCCTTTTCACTTTTAGGAAACATTTCCAGGGTTGCCCGCAAGATGGTAGTAAGTGCATTGCAATAAAGAGCGAGTTACTAGTCTTGCGGGCAACCCTTGAATTTTGTTTTAGACAAGTATGATATAAACCTGTTTGTCCTATTGGGCAATCCACTATAGAAAATTATATTGAGGACTGCTTGCTATTGAAAAACAAGCTTCTAGAAAGTTATATAAATATAAAGCACTTTTTTCATTGCAAATTCAATAAATTCTGCTATTAAGATCAGCAAAATTGATGGTCTTAATAGCAATAGGATCTAACTAAAGAGACCCTTTTGTTCACAAATGCATTTGGATTTTAATAAATGTAAAAAAATCTCATGATTTTGAAATAACAAAAATGGTCTTAATAGCAGGGACTTACTGTTATTTGTGTTTTTGCAAATTTAATGTTACAAAGCCCGGTAAAGAGAAGTTCTCACACAACCAGAAGTTCTCACACAACCAAACAACCCATGTTTTACTGTATTTATTTGTTCAGACATAACAGAACTTTACACAAGAGAAGGCATGGCAGTCACTTGCCTGTCCAATGGTCTAAGATCGCTGTATTCAAACATTTTTACTTGAACTTAGTACCAACCGTGGCTGTGGCGTAGTGGTTAGCATGTTTGACTTTGAATCCAGATATTGCGGGTCCAAACCCCCTCGCATGAGTTGTCAGCCTCGTGGTAAGGTAAGTTAGTACCGGTGATAGAAAAGTGTCCAGGAAACCTAAAGTAGGTAGAGCTGGTCGTTGTATATATGTATCCTTAATATGTGTTGAATACGGAAAAAAAAACAAAAAACCTTTTTTACCTGGGAAGGGGAAAAATATATACCAGTACTTTTTGGAGAGGAATGGGGCCCAGTTTCAGCCCCAAAATGGCCTGAAAAAAAAATACTGGTCTTAGACTATAACATGATTTTTTGTTCAAAATAAACACTCATATCTGATTCAGAATCTTTCTATAAAATCTAAGAATACAAAATTTAGTATTAAAAATTGACAAACATTCTTTGCATGGTTGACAATGTGAATCATTTTAAATACCAATTAATGTTATAGATAGAGGTATAAAAAACTCACTTATATTCAATATGTCAGCGCAAAAAAACAGTATATATCATTTTACATTTACATGCACTTAGACTAGTTTTGTATTGAGCAATAAAATGTTTCACTCTACTTCATATCACATTAAACAAAGATGTAGATTTACATATTGACAAAGAGACAAGTTTAGAATTGTTTCTTTTTATTGTTGGTTTTCAAAACAATATTTTTAATGACATTCTTAAGAGTATACATCAAAAACCCAAGATAAAGTCACTTAAACTTCAAAATATACAATTCTTAATATGTCATGAATCCAACTGACAACAGCATTAAGAAAATTTGTAAAAATATGTTTGTGAATTAATACAAGTAGTTGATCACAAAGATTTTTTACAAACTCATCAGTGTGGGTCCTAGGACTTGCTGGGCTATAAATCTATGAAGCCCAAAACTTAGCCAAATAATCCAAGTTACAAGGCTTAATATTGCTATAGTGATATGAAAGGTATATTAACAATGGAATGAAGAAAAAATGAATTTGATTTCTACATTAATTACAATGCTTCTGACACTGAAATTATTCAAAACTGTCAAATAAATTTAATAAGTTTATTTCCATTAATTTAGTTTGAGATTGATCAAAACTTCATTTCCTTAATATTTTTATGCTTATCTATAGTAAAGCACATTATTATTTCTATCTGTAGAAGATTTGCAGACCTAGAATATGATTGACATAACTTGAACACAATTTGGTATTTACATGCATTACCAAATTCCTGTCAGACAGGACTCCATACTCAGAAAAAGTATGCATCCAAAAGATGCACATTATTTGAAACTTCGCATCCGCAAATTCAATGAGCCCTGGACCCAGGATGCAGAGGTAAAAAAATCACTGTGATCACATTTTAAAACAGTTGGCCAACACTAGTTTCGTGAGCGGAATTTGAAATTTTTGCCCATGGATGCTATAATCACTTACTTTAAAAAATAAACAAAAGGAGTTACTGAATTTAACCCACCCAAATGATGAGTATTCATTAAGTATGCATTTTAGTCACACTATTGCTGGATGACAGTATGTTGCCAGTGAAGCAAATGGTATTTACTAGTGGTGTAACGGTTAACCCATATACCGGTTTATATTGCAATACGACTTCTGAAGGTTTTTAACCGGTTCGTTTTTCTCTGAACCGGTTTTTCTAGTTATGTTCCATACTGATCCTTTATATTAGAGTCTGAAATTTAAGTGTTTGAATGAATGTTTAAATGTGTTTGGAAACTTGAAATATTTTTGTTAAATTAGAGAATAATAATCTTTAAAAGTCCATTCAAAACCTTTTTTCTAACTTATTCAAACATTTGCGTAATACGTGTAGATCATTTGAAAATACAAATATCTATGTACCATGTTGATCAAATTAAGACAATGCACGTGTATTAATTCATGCTATGCATGTATGCGCAAAGAATAATATGTATCGCAATATATTGCAATATATTGCAATACGGGTTTCGTGTATTGCAATATATTGTTACACCCCTAGTATTTACTAGGTGTAATCAATTAATATTCATCCAATGATCCAATCTTAGAGATCATTCATCAGTTATCATTTTTTAGGAAGCTTACAAACAGAACTGTACAAAAAGCAATAATTTTATAATTTTTATAATTCAAAATCATAGAATTTAAGGTAATTTTTGCAATATTTGTTACAATTTAGGCTAGGATAAAAAATTAATGATTGATACATTAACACTAAAACTATAAAAGTAACTTGGTCAACAAACACTAAAAAGATATAGACATCACAGGTTTAGTGGAAAACAGACGTAACTCAATACAAGAAAAAAGTGAGGAACGGCCTTTTTGCGCAAAACCTGCGACATATAACCTTTAAAGTTAAGATTTCAAAGTTGTTCACTAAATTTTAATATCACTTCTTATGCTGTAAAATCTTATCGGAGGACCACTTTGCATCAAGCTAAGTCAAGAGCTCTTACATCAGTTTGGACTGCTTGAACATACCTACAGTTTTTATTTTTCTGACCTATATCGACAATTAAGGTATTTGTGTGCATTCATACAGCTTTAAGCTAAAATACCACTTTACTTACATCAATAGGCACCCCTAGATGTTGTTACAGTCCAACTTACTGTGACTGGCAGACAGTAGACATAGGGGGTCCAGACCCCCCCCCTATGAAATTTCAAAAATGTACCCGTTCATGAGCATATTTTTTTTAAATGTAAGCCATTTTTAAGTAACATGAACCAATTTTTCTCAGGCTAGTTTCTTTCCCCTTTGTGATTAACCTAGAACTAATGATTATGTAGTTTTTATTATTAATATGTTCAGTTGTGTTATTCTGCAAACAGTGTATAATGTGGTTGTGGTCGTAAGTTTGGACCCCCCACCAGAAAAGTTTGGATTCCCCCCTCCCGAAAAAATCCTGGAACCGCCCCTGATTATTACAGTTTCTTCATTTTGTGCTTATAAGTAGATAAAAAATTTGGATCCAGCCAGCTAGACCCAGTCATTGACAGGCAGTAAGATAGCCGACAGTGCTGGCGCACTTAAACTGAACTTAAAAAGACAATGTTCTCATTCGGAAACAAAAACAAAACAAATCACAAGCAAGTCACGTTCTCAAGTCATAAGTTCAAACAATAGACAGATCAAGTTACAGGAATAACTACCACAATAGGCTATCATATTCTATTGTTAAATCTATATTAATTACAAAACGATCTTAAAAGTATCTCAGGACCATAACTTAATGTTAAAATATCTACTGTAACCAAAATTTTGTTTATTCATGAGATAAATATGATAATATGGCATTTAATCCATTTAACTTAAGTTACAATATGATACAGTTAAGATCACTATGGTCATAGCAAAATCATCTGGTTTTTTTTACATTTTTTAAATCCCAAATGTTTTATTTGAGATTAAAATGAACATATATTTACAATTTTACACCATTTAATCCATTTAACTTAAGTTACAATATGATACAGTTAAGATCACTTTGGTCTGATGATTGCAAAATCATTTGGTCTTTTTACAAATTTTCAGTCCCAAATGTTTTATTTGAGATTAAAATGAACATTTATTTAGACTATTTCATTTATAAATAGACTCACTGGTTTTACATCTTTACCTGAGCCCCGCGTTCAGTAACTACTGTTAGCTAACGTTAATGATACGGGAGAACTCAACCCGAAGACAACTCAACCCGAAGAGAACTCAACCCGTGCAATACGCAACACAAAGTTGGGACAACTCAATTCCTTTAGTATGATATTGAGTCGTCTCGGGTTGAGCTGTCAATTGGTTAAGTAGTTCCGATTCTTCCGTTACAGAATGTTCAAGGTAACTGAACACGCTGCTGGGCACGCTATAATTATTTATAATATTCATCAATTTTGATACACCTAATGGGGGAACTCTACCACTCTTGTAGCAAAATTCATTATTCACAAGTTGAAGTTCATCTAACTACCATGCCTTAAGCTCAAAGCTAATATTTGAAACTGACTACATTCTCACATAGTTTCTATGTTTGTTAGTTTGTTTTTTCTGTTTGGTTTAACACCGTAGCAACACATTGTATAGGTTATATCACAGCAGTTAGCCCACCTACTCACTGTTCCTGGAAAGGCTGACTCTCTGGATTTAGCTGTTAACCAACTACTAGGTGCATACTTTAGTCAGTGACTGACAACTACCCTACATGATTAAGAATTAGTGGTAAGAGAGAGAATGGTAGTAGAAATTATTTCATGACCAAGTTCCAAAAAAGTATGCCCTGACCAGGAATCATACCCACGACCCTTCGATAAGTAGACTTGTGTGCTACTGACTGAGCTAGCCAGGCGGGCAAGTGAAATGGTAAATTTTTGCACAATAATCTTCCAAAGTTGTGAGGAAAATTTGAGGGGCAATTAAATAAAAAATTAAAGATTAACTTAAAGAATTAACTATCATAATAAGTACTTCAAGAAACATTCCTACTTTGCCACAAAATGCAGAACAGAATACCCACCGTTATACTTAAAGCCCTATAAAATTGCAAAAAATTGGGTAATATTTTGTGAGTATTTTATCATTTTTACATGGGGTTTCCCCATGTTTAGTAGTGGACTGTGGCAAATCCACATCAAGATTTGTCACGGACGATTACATTCAGTTGTGCGCGCGCAAATGAAGGGATAATTACCACTGCAATTAATATAGTCCGGATTACGCATTAACAAGCAGACGATAAGAAGCACTTGTATATCTTATCTAGTTTATGTAAGGTAAAGGTCCCTTGTATCGCTTCCATGAGTTGTATACCATATACTCTGCCAAAACCCCATGTCTGACAGCGCTATCAGCGCTTTGATTTCTATTGTGAATAGGTAGAGTATCAGCCACGTAAAGGAAAAAATAGTTACGCTCTTAAATTAACTGCTTCCTTATTTTACATCTGACAAACCCCGAGTATCGCGTTCACCTGACATTTGCCACATCAGGGCACTCATTTGGCATATTTTGGGGCCGAATATGGGCCCCATTCCCCTCCCAAAACAGTATGATTTTCCCCTATCTCAGATAAGAATTCCCCATAAAGCTAAAGAAAAAGAAAAATGAGTACAGAGAATAAAGATAGTTTATGACCAGCTTCAGATTATTTGTTTTATTTGTCTTTCTACAGTCAAAATCTATACTAGCTATTCAAATCAATTGTAGAAGTGTGTAGAGTAACAAGTGTACACATTTAAGAGTTGACTGAAAATTCCCCATATTTTCTTGAAATAACACAAAATTCCCCTTTCTGAGGGTATGGGTAGCTGTCCTTAAAAGTTGTCTATTGCTCTGCACATTATAGTATTCATAAGGCATCTTGCATAGAATTCTCCAATCCAAGCGCATGAATAACATGCGCCGTCAAAATAACTTGATAAACTTGATGCAAAATGAGACATAACAAAATTCTGATTCTATTAATAGTGTTCAGTCTAAATAAAAGCTATGCAGTGAATAAACACCCTAGGGGGATATTGAGAGGTCCTATGACAGAAGGTCTATAGGATATTTGTTTACAAAGAATGCTGCGATAAAAGCATGCAATTATTTACAACTTAAATAATTTTGACAGCATTTCAAAAAGTTTACATTTATCATATTTCATTCATATACCGGGTATTCATGTTTACAGGCCAGAAGGAATAGGGGGTGGGGAGGTAATTTTGAAGTAAATTAATGTAATATAAACTATAACATTCAGGGAAAATCCCTTATGGTTTATCCAAAGGACAAATGCAACTCGCTAAAAAATTCAGGCCCCCCAATCAGAAAATGCTATCTACACCACTGGCTTAAATTAAATTTCAAAATCTATATCAAATCAAGCTTCCTTCTTTGAATAATGAACACTCTTTAGCCTTGTAAAGTCAGTGATCGAAATTCGCACAAGCCTGACAGCAAAAAACTAGCAGTTTTTCAGTGACAAACATTTAACAAAACTACAGTCTGAGCCCTACCCAACCAGCACAGAGCAAATGAAAATTGATTAGGGCTAGTGAAATTTAACAATTTCTAATAGAAGCAAGTAGATAGCTGGGCAAATTGCTATGAAATACATATTATTATGTACAATAAATCAAGCTAGCATGTGTTAAAATTTTAACACAATAAGCTAACTTGTAAGATTTTTTTTCCTACTGATTTATGGCCAGTGATTTTATATAACACACTTTACCTAACCTTTGATGTCAAATTTGAAAAGTATTGGTACAAAATTTCATGTGAATATTATTATTTAAACTTGTTATCCATATCAGCCAAAATTATAGCCAGGGCAGTGAAATTAGATGTAAATCTATGTGTTTGCAAATCCCTGTTATGGCAAAGTAGTAAACCTCTTTTATTACATTTTATGAAAAATAAAAATAGAAAATGGGTGAAGTTTACAAAAGAAATGAGACTGAAAAACTGAAACTGCTGTGAAAAAAAATTAGCTTTTTCCATAACTTTTACTAACTCTCAAAGAATATGGACACGTCAAACTCGTGCATTTCAAAAATAAGACGAGAACACCGCAAATTATGATATGTATCCGCTTTATACACACCGCAATTATTTCGATTGAACTTTCGTAATGTATATAACTTGAATAGATGATTCGTAAAATGAAAGTGACCGAATTTTAAACGTACTACAAAATGACAATCAAAATGAATTGATGAAACATAAAGGCTTACCCATCTTCTTTCAACCAGTCATTGAATTGAATCTTTCCAATGGTCGTTTCCGCAGAGAAATTTGGAAAAACGTCGCCTAAATTGATTCCCATGTTGCCGGAGTGTTTATACAACCACGTAGTAGCTTAAAACAATAAAGTGCGCATGCGCAGTCATGGTTTATGGCTTAGCTACTGACCCACGTCCGTTAAAATTGAACAATTAGGCGTAAAATTGAGACATTTTATCAGTGCTGGATGAAGTCAGATGCGAGGGCGGTTACAGGATTTATTGAAGGGGGGGGGGGAGGATCGAGAAGACGAGTTTTTACGGCGAGTCATTGGCGGATCTAGCAGGGGGGGGGGGGTTTCAGGGGGGTCCGGACCCCCAATAAAATTTCCAAAATGTACTTTTCCATTAGTGTATTTATTGACAGTAAGACTTTTTTAATAGCATGAAGCAATTTTTCTCGGTGCTTAACATAGATTTAATAGTTATGTACTTTTGATTATTAATATGTTGCATTATTCTACAAAATGTGTATAATGTGGTTGTGGTTCGAAAATTTGGACCCCCCCCCCTCCCTAGAAAAAGTCCGGACCCCCCCCCCCCCAGAAAAATCTGTCCCTGCGAATTCAGGTAATGCCCATCACTTTGTAATTAAATCAACTGTTAAACCACTTTCCTTGTATTTTCTGTCAAAACAGGTGCTTACTCAAAGGCGGATCCAGCGGGGGGGAGGCAATGGGGTCCGGACCCCCCTAGAATTTGGAAAATGTACCTGTCCATTAGTGTATCTCTTGCCTGTAAGTCATTTTTAAATACAGTGGAACCTGTCTACAAAAACCGCTCAGCGGAAAGACCAAAAGTGGTCTTTGTAGACAGTTGGTCTTTGTTCTCAGGTTCTCTATATTTGTACTTAGTAAATCGGTTGATAAAAGTTTTACCAATGCCCGTGATCTTCATTGGAGAAATGACTTGTTATTCTACTGTAATAACTTACAGTATTGTCAGTATAACTTACTTTTATTGAACAAATAAATAAATTTATTTTGATCAGTTTTCTACTGGCTGGATCATGAGTAGTCGTTCATAATGAATAAAATCAGATGATCAAAATACGCGTGGTTGTTGTGGTCTGGTTTTTACGTTCGACGGGACAAAAATTGGTGGTCTTTGGTCGTTGTGGACAGGTGATCGCTACGGACAGTGTCATTTTAGAGTAAATTTGATCGGGAGGCATTTAAAGTGATCTTTGTCGGCAGGTGGTCGCTCTGGTCAGGTGGTCGTTAGCACAGGTTCTACTGTAGCATGAAGCATTTTTTTCGGTACTTAACATACTAGATTTATATGATGCATTTTTTCTGCAAAATGTGTATAATGTGGTTGTGGTTCGAGTTTCGGACCCCCTAGAAAAGTTCGGACCCCCCTGGAAAAAATCCTGGATCCGCCTCAGCTACTCTTTCTTTTAATGCGACAATCAGATTGTATATGTTTTCCTGTATTATTTTGTCCACATTTTCTGTGTATGTTTTGTTCAAAGAGGTGACAAAACGTCCAGAGCAACATTTGTTCAAATGCAATTAGCTTCATAATTTATATAGCTTTACGTGCTTATCTGCATGCAGGGGCGGTTCTAGGATTTTTTTCTATGGGGGGTCCGAACTTTTTTTGGGGGGGGGGGTGGGTAGGGGGTCCGAACATTTTCCTTTCGAGCGATGCGAGCCCGAGAAAAATTGCTTCATGCTGCTTAAAAAGGACTTACAGTAAAAAAAATACACTTGTGTCAGGTACATTTCATCCTCGTACCCCGAGGTTATCAAGATTCTCGAGCTAGCTAGTATCGAGAATCTTACTAGACTCTGGGTACGAGAATGGTACATATGGGAAAATCCAGGGGGTCCGAACCCCCTCCGCTAGATCCGCCTATGGCGTGCATCTCATGTTTAAATCTTCAATACAAAAACAACAAAGAAAAAAGGTACTAATAGATGTAAAGTCTAGACAAATCCTAACAATACAACCTTGTTTGAGCGTACTCCCATTTATACTTAACAAAACCGCTTTAGATCTTTGTATTCTAAGTAAAATATTAGATGTTGTTTTCCTGCTTGAAATGACGACGAAAGAGGTTGCAGGAATTTGTTTAAAACAAAACCCAGGAAATAGGTTTGTTTGTCAAAAATTTCCAAGTTTTGGTTGCTAAGCATTAAACTATTCAGACTTGATGATTTGTCCATTTAAATGTACTATATCGCAGAATAATTATGAAAATGTTGAGTAACAACAAGCAAATACATGTATACATGTTTTATCGCTTCTTCCTGTTTAGTATGTTTTAACTCGGACGGATCAAACTAAAGAAAATTAATATAAGTTATTATAAATCTAAAATCTAAAACCATAGCACTTCCTTCAAACTACCCTCTGACTGAGACCAGATATGCACTGGTGTTCGAGCCCCGTATTATACACTAGAAAGATGCAAATATATTAAAAAAAACACTTTCGAAGCAGTTATTTTCAAAACTATGTGGCCCATAATGTCAAAATCCTCCCTACCAATCTAAAAGTTTCTTGTCTTTCTTGACGTATATCATATCGATGGAAATGAACTGTGCATAAATTGAATGTATTCAAACTATTAAGTATGAAAACCATCCCATGACCAAATAATACTGGTAGTATACACTGGAGATAAAATTAAAAAAGAACAAACTAATTAATAAAATTACAAATTATTATTTTTGATCATGTATACAATTTAACCAGGGAAGACAGTTTAATAGGCACATGAGCATAGGCAGATCTAGCGGGGGGGGGGGGGGTCAGGGGGTCCGCCCCCCCCCTGGAATTTCCAAAATGTACCTGTCTATTAGTGTATTTCTTGACCATAAGTCATTTTTAAGTAGCATGAAGCAATTTTCTCGGTGCTTAACATTTACTCAATAGTTATGCAGTCTTTATTATTAATATGTGGCATTATTCAGCAAAATGTGTATATTGTGGTTGTGGTTCGAAAATTTTGACCCTCCCCCCCAGAAATGTTCGGACCCCATGAAAAAATCCTGGATCCGCCCCTGCATGAGCATACTATCCTTGGTTTTGTTATGCTTGTGCTGAAAAGCGGAAATAGGCACGTGCTTTTCGTGCAAAAACCTACGTGGTCAGTTTTGGCGAAAATCATTAGTGTGTTGAAGTGCACAACAAAAATTCAAGCAATGACCAGAATGTCGCTTCAAGAACGAAAAATTGCCATATGTCTTTTGCAAAGATGTGCAGGGTAAGAATTCTGATTGCTGATTTTCTGTTAAATCAAAGCAATTAGAAATCATCCCATATAGCATCGCATGCACGACAATGCCGGTTTTGCAGCGATAACGTAGCATAGAACTAGGCAAGCAGACGACATTATGGTTCTGAACACATTACCCAAGGGGCTCGATTATTGCAAAATAAACATTTCACTAAATATTGAAATCCGGGTACTTAGAAGTTTCGTTAAGTATATGTAGTTATACAATGTGAAGACTGAATACGAGTACAAAAATATGCAATTTTTATTCTTTTGATTTTCAGAAAATTAAATACATGTGTCATTAAACACAAGGTTTCATATCTAAAAATAAAATTTTCTGTAAACGATGTCTAGGTCAAAACAATGCAGGGGCGGATCCAGGAGGGGGTCATTACTTTTCTAGGGGGTCCTTACTTTTCTAGGGGGGTGGGGGTGGGGGTGTCTGAACCTCGAACCACATCCACATTATACACATTTTGCAGAAAAAATGCAACATAATGATAATAAAAACTACAAAACCTATAAATCTATGTTAAGCACCGAAACAAATTGCTTCTTGCTACTTAAATATGACTTACAGGCAAGAGATACACTAATGGACAGGTACATTTTCCGGACCCCCGGGTCCGGACCCCCCTGACCCCCGCTGGATCCGCCTATGCAATCATTCACAGGAAGGGACCCAGAAATATTATCAAGGGGAGTCAAAATAGAATACCGTGGAGATGACCTACTTTGAAGACATTAAGGGGCCAGACTTAATACCAAAACAACATCAAAGGGCACGTTAAGAACATAAAAAATAACAGTTTAAGAGCACGTAGTAGGCCCTCCTTTTATACAACGTATCAAAGATTGTGTGGTCTTTGTTTAGGTTAGTCCTTGGTATAGTCTATATAAACCCATTAGTAACTCGATAATTATTTGATCAATATCCAAACAAGGTAACAGCAAAATCAATGTCTCAATGATCAACGTGTTCCGACTTGTCTGGGGAATGTTCATGTCTTAATTAATATTGTGACGTCATGAAGAGTTACAATAAGCAATGTTCAGTAATATTCAACTAAGGTTTGCTTTTAAGTTTGTAAAAACTTCCCTTTTATTTTTCGTTTACATTATTTTTACAAAATATAAATTTGATTTGACAAAAACATGTAAACCAGATACAAAATCGAAACCGAAAGTAGGCTTGATTTAAATATCTCATACTCAAATAATCTATACGAAATACACACCTGTAAATATCGACTAGGACAAAGTTTTCAAGATGGCGACTGGCGGTAGTAAAGTAAATATGTCGGAGGAGACTTTTGATTACATTTGTACTTCGTGCTCAGAAGACGATGAGATTAAAGAAGCGTTAAAATATTGTATAGAATGTCAGCGATATTGTTGTAAGGATTGCATAAAGTTTCATAGAAAAACGCCGGTAACTAAAGGACATTCTCTTTTGGAAATTTCTGCCGTTTCGATTCAACTTCAATGGCAACCAAGGACTCTACCTGCATTTCCTACAAAACAATGTAGTAAACATGCTGGGAAAATATTGGATATGTTTTGTAAGGACCATGATGTTGTGTGTTGTTATATTTGTGCAGCAGAAGATCACAGGTGAGTAAACTTGATTTGTTCTAAATATGAAACTTATCTTAATCTAAACACAAAAATAGACACTATTATTAAACTATATTTAGACACGAATCTTGTTTTAATATGTCTGAAGAAGCGTTTTACATGAAATCATTCGGAACTCCTTAGTTATTTTCCTTTGTCCATATATACCTTGGACAACATAAGGAGAGAAAGTGCATCTAACATTGATTTCTTATCCACCGTGTACTGTTCGTGATAGATTTTGTTTTTTCTGGAAATGTTACCTAAACATGCAGAAACACGTACGTCGTGCGGGGAATTAATTGCACTTCAGATTCAATTAATTATAATGTTTCGAAAATCTTTAAAATATAAACAGTGTTTAGAAAATGACAGATGGTCGTGTTTCACACTATTCAGGTAATCATTAGCTATGAGGTAGTCTCCAAAGTTTGTATTTTTTTTTATTTTTAAGCATTCTGATTTTATTTTATGGTGTCTTAAAAACTCGTGTTTGTCATAATTTATGTATTTCTCCGGTAGAAAGTCTGAGAAAGCACAATGATAAACATACAAGTTAAGTTTTAAGACATATTGCAGTATAAGTATTCATATAATGATTTTATAGACCAGTTCAGGGATGACGTTACAAGCACCTGCTACCTATATTTGGTTTATTTACTGGTTGGCAGAAAGAAACCAATGTTTACATACATTTGATAGCAGCAGAATTTTAAAATCATGATAACTTTTTTATTTGTCAGCCGATTTTTATGATATTTATATTGATAGAACGCTTTTGAAATTCATATCTTTAAAATATAAGAAAAATGCCAAATTTCGATTTTAAAAACATTAATGAGGTGATATAAAACTGTCCTTAGAACCATCTTGTTGCCGGTTTGAAGCACTAGGTTTAAACACTCGCCGATAAAAACAATTATTTTTTGACAAATAATTTTTAAATATTCAAAATATGAATTTCAAGACCTTTCTTGTGATATAAAAAACTTAATTGTTTGATGAAAAATGACTTAGTACTTGCAATTTTAAAATTACTGTGTTTTCATTGTATTTACTCGCTATCATTTCTTGCCAACCAGCAAACGGTTACCTGTAGTCTTTATCAGATCCTTGTTACTATTAATAGACATCATAACAATAACAATGAACTGGTCTGTACAATCTAGATCAATGATTTTGTTTAAATTTAAATGGGGTAAGGTTTCAAACTACATTAACATATTATCATGAAAAATAAATGTTCAGTCGTTTTTAATATTTCAGAACCTGTGATGGTATGATCTCTGTTTCTGACAACATTGATCAACTATACAGTAAAACAGATACATCTAAAACTGGTTCTGATATTAACCGAATGCTTGACGATATGAATAAACGACAAAATGAAAGTGATGGCGTTCTTCAACAACTACGAGAAACAAAAGAAATTGCCATCAAAGCTGCTAATGATTTCAGAATGGAAATGGAACAACTGTTGAGAAAGTTAGAAGAAGTAACTATCAATGACATTGAAAATGAATACACGAAATCGGAAACACAGCTCCTTGAGGAAAGGAAGGGATACGAAGATTCCATTGACCAATTGAAGAAACTTAAACTATCAATAACGCAAGCGTCAGGAAATAAAGCTCAACAATTTGTCTGTTCTAAGATTTCTCAACAATTCATTAAGGCCATTGAAACAGGTAAATTATCGTCTTCAAGTTTCTGCCTCGAAGAGGTCATATTCAAACCATTTAAAGATTTGAAAGCAAGCTTAGAACGTTTACCAAGTTTAGGAACTATATCAGAAATGTTATCTGAAGACAACGATCCATATAAATTTTCCAAGATATGTGATATAGATGTCCAACTACAAGACGATTACACGGGCTGTAAAATAACTGGATCATGCGTCGTAGATGACACAGTTTTGTTTACTGACTATCGGAACAAAAAGCTGAAACGTTTTGACATCTCGTCATTATTACTGATAGATTATTGTAAGGTGCCTGAAAGTCCACGTGGTTTGTGTATGGTAGGAGATAATGAGGTAGCTGTTGCATGTAGGAAGGTGGTTAAATTTGTAACAACTGATAAGAAGTTGTCATTGACCCGTTCAATCAAAATGAATCACGGTGAGAGTTACGGTATAGCATATAATGATGATAAACTATATATTACCGACAGAAGCAAGTCGTTGTACATGTATGATATGTCTGGAAATTTGTTGAAAACTGTTACCAGTGATAATAATGGACAAGCTCTGTTTGAATATACTAGTCATATCACTTTTAATAACAAGAATAATAGATTATTTGTAGGTGATGATACGAAAGGCTTGGTTTGTTTCAATGGTCAATGTGATTACATTGAAACAATTACAGATCCTGATATAAGACCTGATGGTGTTTGTGTTGATGGATATGGAAATATAATTGTTGCAAACGTTAATTTACAGACTATTGTTCAGTGTGATAGAAATGGACAGAAACGTGGAATAATTGTTGATGAGACAAACAGTCCACAACGCCCAAGGTCTGTTTGCATTCATCCAAGATTAAAACGAATGTTTGTAAGTCATGGAGTTGTACAACAAAATCGAGTGCTGGCTTACCATCTGTACTGACAGAGTTATAAGAACCCATTAAATCACTCGCATATAATTTTCTCTGTCTTTTTTGTAGGGTCAGTTAATACTATGTACTTTTTGTAAGTCATGGACCACTTCTAAACAATCTAGTACGGGTTTACCATCTGTACTGACAGAGCTCTGAAAATCTACTCATCCACTTGTACTTAATTTCTTGGTCTATATTGTGGGGCGAGTGAATACTTTGTGCTGTCGTCCTTGTTTATGAAAAGCAATATAAGGATAGTTCTGGTCTCGGTCTCCAAAACTGTATAAGTCGCTTTTTTATCATTTAAAAAACACGGGTTTGCTGAAGACCTTAAGCTAACTTAAGAATATATACTGTAAGAAATATACCATGTGCTGGTACTTTTTAAAATGAAAAAAATGCTTATACCATTTGCTATGTTCCTCAATTTTAAGAACTTTAATACTTCAGACTTTTCGTGGAACCACTAGAACTTGTAAACTGATTTATTCTTAGTTAAATATGTAAGAAGTTTAAGTTTAAATCTATTGTTTTACATGCATTGTTTGTATTGTTTTTCTTTCCTTACTTTTTGACTAACTATTAGGTTTAACTGAAATCATATATATGTATATATGGGCTCGTATCTAAGTAAGTGTTTGTCCGATTTAAGTAAAATTTTCAATAGTTTAAAGACGGATAATTATTACTAATACTTATTTCATAACATAGGACAAAATATTTAAAAAGTGATAACAAAAACATTACAGTGTGTGAAAATGTCATAGTACTCAACAAAATGAGGATTGAGATTAGCGTGACTAAGTGAATGTGATAAAGTGATAGTGGTAATCCTGGTAAATTTGTCAACAACTCTCTCTCTAGTAACTAGTGTGGCCTCCATCGTTACGGAACGTTTTGAAACGTTTAGGGTAATTGAACAGGCTACAGATATACAAAATTACGTTTTAAATACTGGTGAATAAAAAAGTTATACGCAATTGAAATATGTATACTTATGAGTTTCGTTAAGTGTATATTTTTAATCCATTTTGATGTTGATGACAAAGTATACATGGGTCAAACCTTTAATAAAATCAGAATAGATTGTATTATGTAATTTGTTTTTCATAACTCAAGGTAAATTAGATACATACATAGTCATTTTTGTAAGAAATATTTATACTCTAATGTGATACTTTTAACTACATGTTATTGTTTCGTATTTTATTTTAATTTATTTGTTCTATTTGTATATTTTATGATGCTTTTAGTCTCAGGTCGCTAACTATATGATTCTTTTATATACGCTTATAGTTATGATATGATACATACCTTTCTAAAAATATATGTAAATGTGGGACCAGCGAATTGTGTTTAAGTGTTTATTTTTGTGTAAATTGAGTACATGTACTTTGACATGCAAAGTTACCAAGTGATCCGGAAGAAAGAGTCTGTTGTCCAGATCAGAGCGTCAGACGTAAACGTGATAAAATTTTGTAGCATGTCTTCTTTGTTGTTTTCATAACATATAATAAGATACACTATTTCTTAAATAGTCACTTTATTGTTATCAATGATAGTATTGATTAGATATACATTGTATATATCATCTGGGAAATTTCATACTAAATAGTTTTCGTTCAAATTGAATGTATTTCTCTGGTGAGTTTTATTTCGAGTTATGGACTTTTCCCATAAAAATAAAAAATTACAAAATTGATAAAACTTAGATCATGTTGATTTTCTGTTATTACTTATTCAACAGACATACATGAGACATAACGTGATCAGTGAAATAATACCTGTTGTACTTACCTACTTATTTATTCTATTTCATGTTGTTTTAAAGAGCATCGACACTTATTGGTCATGTAGAGCGTACTTACAGATGGACTACTTGTGGAATTTGTATAAAGCATATTTAGCTGCTATATATGTTTTGGTCTGACAAATAAAAACTATTTTTGTTTTTTAATTGTCAATGCTAGTGAAGTATTAATGAATCACATATCTTATATGTGCGTCCGTGACTTTTACTGATAAGGATGATACCAGGGATTCTATAGAACAGGGATTTGTAACGAAGTGCTTTTTTTAATTTTCACGGTCGTCACTGTTTATATCTGAATGAAGCAGGCTGTACAAACTATTGTACATGTCTCCAAGCAACTTGTGAATGTTTCTGATGTTTTTGACAAAACAATGTTGCAATTATGACCAAAAATATGACTTAAGATGATGTAAAATGAGGCTAAAAATGGCAGATCGGCGGGAAAATGCATTATTTAGCGAAATAGTCGGTGAGCGTAATTTACCTCAAAATCATCTAGAAACACATTTTCCTAACATTTATGTCAATTTGAATGGTACTGGTACAAAATTTCATGTGAATATCTTTATTTAAACTTGTTATACTTGTTTTCCGTACGGGTCGAAATAATAGCGACGACAGTGAAATTTGATGAAAATCTATTACATTTACTTATCGTTACAAATCCCTGTTATATAAAATCCCTGATGATACTTCTACAATACTTGTTCATCTGTACATGCAATACTAATTAGCGCAATAATCGTTTTTGATGGACTCAACTGATTTTAGGTGAAACGTCTGTTGATGAATGAATGACATCATTTAACATGTTTGTGAATGTTTGTGATGTGCATGTATCAAGTTTTTTCGTGCAAGAAACTTCGCAATCTCTTTTTTATGTCGTTCATATAGGGATCGGTTGAGCATACGTATTTCATTGATCAAGAAATGCGCTAGCAACTTTTTCTTTTACAAAACTATGATCCATTTTTTTGTTTTAATTTGTCAGAATGTAAAAAAAATATTTTGTCAAATACCAAATACCATGTCACATGTACACGCGTATATAATAAAAGTTCTATTCTGTATAAAAGTTATATTTTGTTCTGTTAAAATGTCACATGTATTATACATCATAGTTAAAGATGCTATTGGAGATAATCTGTTGAATGATTCTATCTAACACTCCACATTGTTTTACTGTAAACACATCTTTCCAATGTTCGATAACTCCTGAAAAGGAACAAAACTTGTCTGGGTATAGCCATTATTCATAGATTCACATAATATTATGTTGGAAGTTTTCCTTTTTATTATGGTGCCCAGGTATAAGGCCAAAGGGCATATAATACTCTGTCCATTGGATCTCTAGCATTTTCGTATTTTTACCGTACTTAACGCCATGTCACCACAAATTCATTTTCTTGTGGTAAGTGCACCGAACTTAGATTTCCTGGACCCTAGTTTATAACCAGCTCAACATATTCAATGTTAACCTTTTCAATGACATTTTTCCAATATTTGTCCCATCTTTTCTTCTGTGTAAGTAACCCTAGGAAAATTTTGTATTTTGATCATTTCGGTAACTCCATCCTACAAAAGTTTAACAAGTTCGATTGTTCAGTCGCTTTTGTTACTGTTAGCGTTATTATAATGAGCAACATTATCATCATAATTATTATTATCATAATTGTCATTATAACTTTCACTATCATAACTATCTCCATCATCATTCTATTATTATCATCATTAATATAATCGATTTTATCACAATCATTATCATCACTATCATCATTACCATTTTATTATCATCATAACTATCATTATCGTTACCCACATCATCATATTTATTAGTATTATCATCATTATCATCATAATTATCATCATCAACATCATCATTAAAGCAGTTATTATTATTTTATTATTATCATCAATGTCATCACCTATACTACTGCCATCAATATCATGACCATTTTTCACCATGTTTATTATTATTATCAGTATCATCATTTTTTTTATCATTATCATCATTTTTTAATTTTACTATCATTGTCATTTTTCCCATAAGTATCATTATCATCATCATCATCATCATCGTCATTTAAAATCTACCATTTTAGATTATGCAGAATGTACTTAAGAGAGCCGCAGCCGTGGCGTAATGGTTTTCATGTCTCACCTCGAATCCGGAGATCGCGGGTTCGAAACCCAGTTGCGGCAGGTCATCCCCTATACATGAGTTGTCGGCCTCGTGGTAGGGTAAGTTAGTACTGGTGGTAGAACAGTGTCCATGAAACCTATAGTAGGAAGAGCTGGCCGTCGTATATATGACCTAATAATGTGTTGAATACGACGTTAAAAAGTAAAAAAGGACAAGAGAGAAGTCCAGTTAGGAAGAATATCTTCTTTTCCATGCCAGGTATTCTTGTGATGTGATATCCATGTTTCTTGATTCTATGTCTGGTTTTAGGATATCATCCTTGGAGTTGTATTGATAATAATAGGTTGAAAACGCTAATACATTTTAATACATTAAAAGAAATAGTTACTAAACATATTCCCAAATATATTATAAACATATTACTCAATTACAAATATGCTTACAAATATAATCACAATACAAAATTGTTGCTTTAATAATCAAAGTTACATAAAACCTACCAATTATAGACGTCTAATATCTGACTCTCTATAAATCGTTCAAACTTTGTTTTGTTAATATGTAATATGTTATTTAAAAAGAAGTGACTTAAAAGTATAGACTGTAAAGGGTTGAGTGATATATTAAATCATGCAATTTAAAACAGCATTTTACTTCTTCATATCAAATAGACTTAAATTAAGACACTACCGCTCAAATACATGTACCTTTTTTAATTACTGTTTAAGTAAAATATCTAAAATTCCCAACAAGTATTCATTTTTCTTACAACCTCTTATATAAAATAACGTAAGTAAAAAACATAATAATTTAACAGGATTAACATTTCATTATAATTAATTGATCGGAGGTAATTCTAAACTTCAAGTTTTAAATAAAAGTTAAAGTCTAATGCCTATCTCCTATCTGATGTCTCTGATTTCTGGTAAAGTAATGACTTGCTGTGACAAAAAAGTAGTGACCATAACTAAAAGTAGGCTTATACAGTTTTCTATATTATATGCCAAAATCACTAAAATATTTCCCTAAAAGTATGGCTTTATTAAATTATATTGGACATTAGTATTAAGGGCAATAACTAGTACGAAAGAAATAATTGAAGATATTCGAGTTATTTCCCTTGTTAAAAAATCTTAATAATTTGATATGATACTTTTGTAAACATAATCAACCTGTTACATATATAGTTAAGTTCGGGTATTAATTAACATTCATGTAGTTTGTGTTGATTTGTCAAGATTTTTAGAAATTTATTCATAAAATAACAAAATTCACCAATCACGTCGATCTTTCATGAATGAATGCACATAACATATGGGTACGAAATATAAAAATAGATTTTTCGAAAACGATATCTAGGTCAAGTTATAATAGCAAGGGCGGAATTAGAAATTTTATCAAGGGGTGTCAAATAAGAATCCAATGGAAATGTGTCCAACTTTAAGGGCAATAAGAAGGTCAGACTTTATACTTACATGATTGACATCGCTAAAGAAAACGATTGAAAATAACACGTTTAGTCGGCCCATCTTTTATACAATATATCAAAGATTATTTCGCCTTTGTTTAGGTTAGTCCTACATATAAACCTACAGTTTAACATTTAAACGTTATGCAAACAAGAAAACACAAAAGTACTGCTCTGATTAACAACAAGTTGGGTTTTGTCTTATACCTAGGGGAATATTCAGGTCAAATATTGTGACGTCACGAGGAGTTACATTTAGCAGTGCGCAATACTTAACATTAAGTTTGTCATAACTTCACATTTATTTGTATATTGGCCTATCAAAATTGCCATAATTTGGTTGGATTTGACAAATAATTCAAAATCGAAACCGAAAGTAAACTTGATACTTGCATAATACTCCAATAATCCATACTAAATACACACCTGTAAACAACGACTAGGATAAAGTTTACAAGATGGCGACTGGGGTAAGTAAATTAAATATGTCGGAGGAGACGTTTGATTACAATTGTACTTCTTGTGCCGAGGATGATGAGATTAAAGAAGCTTTAAAGTATTGTATAGAATGTCAGCAATATTATTGCAAGGATTGCATAAAGTTTCATAGAAAAATTCCGGTAACTAAAGGACATTCTCTTTTGGAAATTTCTGCCGTTTCGATTCAAGGGCAACCAAGGACCTTACCTGCATTTCCTACAAAACAATGTAGTAAACATGCAGGGAAAATATTGGATATGTTTTGTAAGGACCATGATGTTGTGTGTTGCTATATTTGTGCAGCAGAAGATCATAGGTGAGTAATAACTGATTTGTTTTAAATAGTAAACCTATCTAAATTTATACACATAATATGTCGATATTATTAAAACATGCAGAAACACGTACGTCGTGTGGGGCATTAATTGTACTTCAAATTCATTGTTTCGAAAATCTTTTAAACTTTTAATTATAAACCGTGTTTAGAAAATGACAGCTGGTCGTGTTTAACATTATTCAGATAATCATAAGCAATGAGGGAGTCTCCAAAGTTTGTAATGTTTTTTTTGTAAGCAAACTGATGTTATTCTATGGTGTCTTATAAACTCATGTTTGTCATAGTTTATGTATTTCTCTGGTAGAAAGTCTGAGAAAGCACTATGGTAAAACATACAAGCATTCGTTTTAAGACATATTGCAGTTAAAGTATTCATATAATGATTTTTATACAATCTAGATCAATGATTTTTTTAAATTTAAATGGGGTAAACTACATTTGCATCTTATCATGAAAAATAAATGTTCAGTGGTTTTTAATATTTCAGAACCTGTGATGGTATGATCTCTGTCTCTGACAACATTAATCAACTATACAGTAAAACAGATACATCTAAAACCGGTTCTGATATTAACAGAATGCTTGACGTTATGAATGAACGACAAAATGAAAGTAACGGCGTTCTTCAAGAACTACGAGAATCAAAAGAAACTGCCATCAAAGCTGCTAATGATTTCAGAATAGAAATGGAACAACTGTTGAGAAAGTTAGAAGACGTAACTATCAATGACATTGAAAATGAATACAAGAAATCAGAAACACAGCTCCTTGAGGAGAGGAAGAGATACGAAAATTCCATAGGACAATTAAAGAATCTTGAACTATCATTAACGCAAGCGTCAGGAAATATAGCTCAACAATTTGTCTGTTCTAAGATTGCTCAACAATACATCAAGGCCATTGACACAGGAGAATTATCGTCTTCAAGTGTCTGCCTCGAAGGAGTCATATTCAAGCCATTTAAAGATTTGAAAACAAGCTTAGACAGATTACCAAGTTTAGGAACTATATCAGAAATGTTATCTGAAGACAACGATCCATATGAATATACAAAGATATGTGATATAGATGTCCAACTACAGGACGATTCATCTGCCTGTCTTATAACTGGATCATGCCTCGTAGATGACACAGTTCTGTTTACTGATTGTTGGAACCACAAGTTGAAACGTTTTAAGATCTCATCATTATCACTGATAGATTATTGTAGGGTGCCTGAAAGTCCACGTGGTTTGTGTATGGTAGGAGATAATGAGGTAGCTGCTGCATGTAATAATGTGGTCCAATTTGTCTCAATTAATAAGAAGTTATCTTTGACCCGTTCAATCAAGATGAACCATGGTAAGAGTTACGGTATAGCATATAATGATGAGAAACTATATATTACCGACAAAAACATGTCGTTGTACATGTATGACATATCTGGTAATATATTGAAGACTGTTACCAGTGATAATAATGGGCAAGCACTATTTAGATGTAGTAGACATGTCAAATTTTATAACAAGAAGAATAAATTATTTGTATGTGATAATTTCAAGGGCCTGGTTTGTTTCAATGCTCAGTGTGATTACATTGAGACAGTTACAGATCCTTTTATAAGACCTGATGACGTTTGTGTTGATAGTTATGGAAATGTAATTGTTGCAAACTGTGAATTACAGACTGTTGTTCAGTGTGATAGAAATGGAAAGAAACGTGAAATAATAGTTCATCAAACAAACTCTCCCCTATTCCCACGATCTGTCGTTATTCATCCAGAACTAAAACGAATGCTAGTGAGCTCTGAAAGAAATCATGTACGGGTTTATCATCTGTTATGAACTAAAAATCCACTGACCAGCATGCCTTGTATAAAATTTCATTCCTTCGTCTATATTGTTAGGTGAGTGAGCATTTAGGCTGTTGTCCTGGTTTAATATAAAATGCAGATTTTTGGATGTTTACAATCACTGAATGGAAGAAAATTTGAAATATTTCTTATGTTATATAAATAAAAACAACGTTGTTCTATTTACTTTGCTTGTGACTATTAAGATATAGATAAATTCAAGTTCATACTGAGACTGTTCGTGTTTTTCTTCATTTTTTTTCAAGTGTTGTTGATTTTTCTCATAGAAGTCTAAGTTGTTACAAAATGAGGATCATATCGATTGTCTATTATTACTTGAATACAGACATACAAGATGCATAACGTGATGAATAATAAATGTCTGTTGTACTTACCTACAGACGGACTTTTTTGTGGATTAGGAAATATGACTGGTACATCCGTTTTGGTCTGGCGATTCAAATAAATAAAAAACTAATTCTCATTATAACTTTTCAATGTTAGTGAAGTGGTAATTTACCGCATAGCTGACTCTAATTATTTAGGATGATTTCTTTTTATCATATATTAGCTGCTTAATTGTACATGCTATACATATTATCGTGTTTAAAACTTTATTTTAATGAATAAAACAGATTTCGGCCGAAACGTCTGTTGATGAATGAATACCATCATTTAAAATATTAACACGTGGAGGATGAGAGTGTGTCTGTGTGTGTGTTTGTAATATAGATGTAGTATTTATTTTAATTGAACAAGAATCTTTGTAAACCCTTGTTTCCTGTGATACTATGGCGATCGGCAAATCGTACATATTGAATTGATTAAGAAATACACATGCAACAATTTATTTTACAAAAGGATGATACATTATTTGTTTAAATAATATCATAATGGAAATATTATCAAAATTGTAAACTCTTTGTTTAAAGATGTATGTATAGTTCTATTACATTTACCTGTCACAACTTAAATAATTACACGGTCAATGAATCTGTTATTTTTAAACCCTTTCAAACTTGTTATAACCCCGATATTCAAAATCACCACATACGTGGTTAGATTATGAATGATTTATATTGATAGGTGCCTCAATGTTTTAAAATAGGTTAAATAATAACACATTCAGTGAGCGAGTAATTATGCAAGTTGTGACAGGTTAATGTAATAGAACTATACACTAATGTTAAACCTTGCAACATGTTCACTTATACACTCGAACCCCTCTATTAAGACCACTGACCGTTCTTTTAAGAAGTGGTCTTATTAGGGGGGTGGTCTTATTAGCGGATAAATTGGTCTATAATAATTCATAGTACAAAGATTGTCTGACATATACTTTGTTAACTTATAACAAGGACCCTTTATAACATGTGATATAGATTCCTTGCTTAAAGAATCATTTGAAAGCATAGTGGGTGTAATGAGCTTAGTGAGTGTAATAAGCTTTTACTAATTAGTCATTATCAAGAGAACAGTTTTCACATTGCATTAGATTTTCAAATTTTATTATGAATAATTCTATTTATGAAAAACTTCGTAATTATTCAAAAGTATTGTTCGTTTTTTCTAAACTGTCAAAGTTTGAATAATTTTACGGTGAATGATTACACACTATCTCAATATCACGAGTGTTGGACAAAGAGCGCGAAGTCACCGTGAAATTATTCATGTTTAGACAGTTGAGAAAAAACGCACAATATATAACGCGAGTATCGGCGATCACGTACGGGAACGGTCAAAATGAATTATATCGCCTACCGGACCGTATAACGGACTTTATTCGGTACTGACGCTCTCTAATCGTAATCACTCGGCTATTTCCGTAGACCAAAAAAAATGGAATTTATATAAGACCAGCAACAAATATTTGATCTTTCCGTCGAATTTACTCTCATGAGCTTCCATTTCGGATTTGCTATTCTCAGAACACTAAAACTTGTACCACATTAACAATTTTACATTAAAAATGTATTTGTATCATGTGACGCGTCTTCTTTCGTTTTAGAGTAATTTTGTTGTTTTATCAATTATTTTCAATAGATTCAATTTAAATGGTCTGTTTTGGATAGGAAAATGACCTCTAGATTATGCAAGTGTCACATTGTTAGTTAAACAGGCATGTTTATACCCCTTTATTTATTAGTTATCTAACAGATTGACATCCAAGCGATATGACCTTTTTGTGTTGTTGCGCCGTAAAACCCAAACAAACAAACAATTGACATCCAAACAATGGGTGCAGCGTATTATCTACACAGGTGTGAAAAACATATACCATAGTCAGACTGCCGGTCGCCGCCGAATATTTCGCGAATTCTAAGTGGTCTTTTTAGCGGGGTCAAAATGCATGCATTTAAAGAGTTTTGTCAGCAAGAAGTGGTCGTATTACGGAGTAGCGGGGTGGTCCTAATTTCGGGGTTAAAGACCATTAAATAAGGAGCAAAAAATTTCGTTCTTTTCAAAACCGGTCTTTTTAGCGGGGTGGTCCTTGAATCGGGGTGGTCTTGAAGCGAGGTTCCAGTGTATGTAAATAAAGTTATATTCTGTTTAAAAGTTCTATTCTGTTAAAATGTCACATATATTATACATCATAGCATGAGATGCTATTGGAGAATTTCTGTTGAATGATTCTATCAAACAATTCACATTGTTTTACTGTAAACACATCTTTTCAATGTCCGATAACTCATGGAAAGGAACAAAACTTGTGTGAATGATACATTTACTCTGAGTATAGCCATTATTCATAGATTCACATAATATCATGTTGGAAGTTTTCCTTTGTATTATGGTACGCAGGTAAAGGGCCAAAGGGCATATAATACTCTTTCCATTGAATCTCTAGCATTTTCGTTAGATTTCCTGGACCCTAGTTTATTACCAGCTCTCTAGGACCCTTCAACAATGTCGGCAACATCTCCATGTACTTTTTAAATGGAGGAAGATTGACATTATTGTCAAATATTTCGAAAGGTCTAATTGCCCCAGATGAGATTTGATGTCTACACTTTTTAGTAAACTAGATTCGAAAAGCCTTGTGCGTTATCAGCTGCACTATGGACCCGGGTAGCATTTTCGTAATATCTGGGTTAGATTTTTTTAATTAGAGAGTTCGTTTTACAAGGCAGGTGAAATGTACTTTCTTCTATGGTATACCTTTGAATATTCCACAATGGATCTTTTTGATGCGTGTTAAATTTCTCATACACAAAATTAAAGCCCTTTATGGAATATTCGTACTCGGCCAACACACTATTTTTGTATAATGAACAGTGTACCACGGAAGACAAAATTTTTCTCAAATAACTAATGTATTAATACAACAAAAAATCAAGAAATACTTTATTAGATGCCACATAACCTTTCCTTACAATATATGCTGTTGCATCCATGTCACTCCGTTCTTCACCAGTGTCAACATTCAATGTTAACCTTTTCAATGTCATTTTTCCAATATTTGTCTCATCTTTTCTTCTGTGTAAGTAACCCTAGGAAAATTTTGTATTTTGATCATATCGGTAACTCCATCCTACACAAGTTTAACAAGTTCGATTGTTCGATTTGTTACTGTTAGCATTATTATAATGAGCAACATTATCCTCATAATTATTATTACCATAATTGTCATTATAACTTTCACTATCATAACTATCTCCATCATCATTCTATTATTATCATCATCATCATCATCGTCATTGAAACTACCATTTAGATTATGCAGAATGTACATGTGAGAGCCGCAGCCGTGGCGTAATGGTTAGCATGTCTAACTTCGAAGCCGGAGATCGCGGGTTCGAAACCCAGTTGCGGCAGGTCATACCCTATACATGAGTTGTCGGCCTCGTGGTAGGGTAAGTAAGTACTGGTGGTAGAACAGTGTCCAGGAAACCTTTAGTAGGAAGAGCTGGCCGTCGTATATATGACCTAATAACGTGTTGAATATGACGTTAAAAAGTATAAAAAAAGAACAAGAGAGAAGTCCAGTTAGGAAGAATCTCTTCTAATTCATGCCTGGTAGTCTTTTGATGTGATATCCATGTTTCTTGATTCTATGTCTGGTTTTAGGATGTCATCCTTGGAGTTGTATTGATGATAATATGTTGAAAACACTAATACATTTTAATACATTGAAAGAAATAGTTACTAAACATATCCTCAAACATATTACTCAATTACAAATATACTTACAATCATAACCATAATACAAAATTGTTGCATTTATAATTAAAGTTACAAAACCTACCAAATATAGATAAGACGTCTATTATCTGACTCTCTATAAATCGCTCAAACTTTGTTTGATATGTAATATGTTAGTTAAAAAGTGACATTTAAAGTAAAGGATTTAGTGATATATTAAATCATGCAATATAAAACAGCATTTTACTTCTTCATATCAAATAGACTTAAATTTAGACACTACCGCTGAAATACATATAACTTTCTTAAGTACTGTTTAAGTAAAATATCTAAAATTCCCAACAATTATTTATTTTTCTTACAACTTCTTATATAAAAATAACGTAACTAAGTAAAGATTAAACGGGACTAACATTTGATAATTATTCTCAGTAAAATTTAAACTTAAAGTTTTAAATAAAGGTTAAAGTCTAATGCCTATCTTCTATCTGATATCTCTGAACTCTAGCAAAGTAATGACTTGCTGTGACAAAAAAGTAGTGTCCATAACTAAAAGTAGGCTTATACAGTTTTCTGTATTTATGCCAAAATCACTGATAGCATATTTCCAACCACATTCGAATTCAATTATGGCTTTATTAAAACATATTGGGCATACGTATTAAGGGCAATAACTAGTACCAAGCAAATAATTGAAGATATACGAGTTATTTCTCTTATTTCAAAAAGTAGCTTAGAAGTTTAATATGATACTTTGTAAAAATAATCACCTTGTTACATACATATGTTAGTGCGGGTACTAATTGACAGTCATGTAGTTTGTATTAATTTGACTAGATTTTTTAGAAATTTAAACATCAAATAACACAATTTACAAATAACCTCGATCTTTCATAAATGAATGCACATAACACAATAGTACGAAATATAAAAATAGATTTTTCGTAAACGATATCTAGGTCAAGTTATAATAGCAAGGGGCGGATTTAGAAACTTTATTAGGGGGTGTATAATAAGAATTCAATAGAAATGTGTCCAACTTTAAGGAAAATAAGGTCAGACATAATACTAACATGATTGACATCGCTAAAGAAAGAGATTTAAAATAACACGTTTAGTAGGCCCATCTTTAATACAATGTATCAAAGATTATTCCGCCTTTGTTTAGGTTAGTCCTACATATATAACCTACAGTTTAACATTTGAACGTTATCCAAACAAGAAAACACAGAAGTAATGCCCTGATTAACAACAAGTAGGGTTTTGTCTTATACTTAGCAGAATATTCAGGTCAAATATTGTGACGTCACGAGGAGTTACATTTAGCAGTGTGCACTACTTAACATTAACTTTGCCTTAACTTCACATTTATTTGTATATTGGCCTATCAAAATTGCCTTAAGTTGGTTGGGTTTGACAAATAATTCAAAATCGAAACCGAAAGTAAAATTGATACCTGTATGATACCCAACTAATCTATACGACATACACACCTGCAAATATTGATTAGGACAAAGTTTACAAGATGGCGACTGGGGGTAGTAAAGTAAATATGTCGGAGGAGACTTTTGATTACATTTGTACTTCGTGCTCAGAAGACGATGAGATTAAAGAAGCGTTACAATATTGTATAGAATGTCAGCGATATTGTTGTAAGGATTGCATAAAGTTTCATAGAAAAACGCCGGTAACTAAAGGACATTCTCTTTTGGAAATTTCTGCCGTTTCGATTCAAGGGCAACCAATGACTCTTCCTGCATTTCCTACAAAACAATGTAGTAAACATGCTGGGAAAATATTGGATATGTTTTGTAAGGACCATGATGTTGTGTGTTGTTATATTTGTGCAGCAGAAGATCATAGGTGAGTAATTACTGATTTGTTCTAAATATGAAACTTATCTTAATTTATGGTGGACACACGGGTTCTCGCACCTCTAAGGACTTAATGAACCATTTCTAATTAATGCAACAATACTTTCAGTAAAATACATTAAAAACGAACCCTTTAATCTATATTCCATTTGTTTATCATATACTTGCTGATATTTTATATTTAAAACAAATCCAAATTCTTCCAAAAAAAACACGACCATTTTCTAAAAACTGTCATGGCGGCTAAAATAGATGACCTAATTTCGCACTTCTACCGTATTTGGCTCTTTGTGACGTCATAATTAGCTGCCACATGACTGTCACGTGACTTTATGAGCAAGGGCTACCTGCCATGTGCTTTTTTATTATAACATACTTTTAAACAATATTTAATGGATTGTACTGACAGAGCAGAAAAAGGTAATAAGGATTTACTGAAAAATATTCACCATCACAAAATTTTCATTCTAAAAACCTGTTTCTTGCGCATTATTCTCGTTTGACAGTTGTAGTTGCGTTGATTGTTTACTTGACATTGTGCACACGAATTGATGACGTCATACGCAATAAAATAGCAAAGTAAACAACTTTTTTATGAAAGGACCGAAATCAGGTGAGGAACGAGATCAGGTGTTTGTACACTAAACACAAAATTAGACACTATTATTAAACTATATTTAGACACGAATCTTGTTTATGTTTGAAGAAGCGTTTTACATGAAATCATTCGGAACTCCTTAGTTATTTTCCTTTGTCCATATATACCTTGGACAACATAAGGAGAGAAAGTGCATCTAACATTGATTTCTTATCCACCGTGTACTGTTCGTGATAGATTTTGTTTTTTCTGGAAATGTTACCTAAACATGCAGAAACACGTACGTCGTGCGGGGCATTAATTGCACTTCAAATTCAATGTTTCGAAAATCTTTAAAATATAAACAGTGTTTAGAAAATGACAGATGGCCGTGTTTCACACTATTCAGGTAATCATTAGCTATGAGGGAGTCTCCAAAGTTTGTAATGTTTTATTTTTAAGCATACTGATTTTATTTTATGGTGTCTTAAAAACTCATGTTTGTCATAGTTTATGTATTTCTCCGGTAGAAAGTCTGAGAAAGCACAATGGTAAACATACAAGTATAAGTTTTAAGACATATTGCAGTATAAGTATTCATATAATGATTTTATACGATCTAGATCAATGATTTTGTTTAAATTTAAATGGGGTAAGAGGTTTCAAACTACATTAACATACTATCATGAAAAATAAATGTTCAGTCGTTTTTAATATTTCAGAACCTGTGATGGTATGATCTCTGTTTCTGACAACATTAATCAACTATACAGTAAAACAGATACATCTCAAATCGGTTCTGATATTAACAGAATGCTTGACCATATGAATGAACTACAAAATGAAAGTGATGCCATCCTTAAACAACTACGAGAATCAAAAGAAACAGCCATCAAAGCTGCTAATGATTTCAGAATGGAAATGGAACAACTGTTGAGAAAGTTAGAAGAAGTAACTATCAATGACATTGAAAATGAATACAAGAAATCGGAAACACAGCTCATTGAGGAGAGGAAGAGATACGAAGATTCCATTGACCAATTGAAGAATCTTAATCTATCATTAACGCAAGCGTCAGGAAATATAGCTCAACAATTTGTCTGTTCTAAGATTGCTCAACAATACATCAAGGCCATTGGCACAGGAGAATCATCGTCTTCAAGTGTCTGCCTCGAAGAAGTCATATTCAATCCATTTAAAGATTTGAAAACAAGTTTAGAGAGTAAACCAAGTTTAGGAACTATATCAGAAATGTTATCAGGAGACAACGATCTATATAAATGTTCCAAGATAAGTGATATAGATGTCCGACTACACGACGACACATCGTACTATCGTATAACTGGATCATGTGTCGTTGATGACACAGTTTTGTTTACTGACTGCTTGAATCACAAGCTGAAACGTTTCAATATCCCTTCATCATCATTAATAGATTATTGTAAGGTGCCTGAAAATCCTAAAGGTTTATGTATGGTAGGAGATAATGAGGTAGCTGTTGCATGTAAAAATGTGGTTCAATTAGTATCACTTCATGATAAGTTATCATTGACCCGTTCAATCAAAATGAATCATGGTAATAGTTACGGTATAGCATATAATGATGATAAGCTATATCTCACCGACGAATGCGTGTCGTTGTACGTGTATGATATGTCTGGAAATATATTGAAGACTGTTACGAGTGACAATAATGGACAAGCTCTGTTTGGATGTAGCAATCATATCACATTTAATAAAAGGAATGATAGATTATTTGTAGGTGATCATGTGAAAGGCTTGGTTTGTTTCAATGGTCAGTGTGATTACATTGAGACAATTACAGATCCTGATATAAGACCTGATGGTGTTTGTGTTGATGGTCATGGAAATATTATTGTTGCAAATTATGGTTTACAGACTATTGTTCAGTGTGATAGAAATGGAAAGAAATGTGGATTGATTATTGATAAAACAAACTGTCCACAACACCCACGGTCTGTCTGCATTTATCCAAGACTAAAACGAATGTTTGTAACCTCTGGAAATGCAGAAAATCTAGTACGGGTTTACCACCTGTACTGACAACTATACAAATCAACTAACCCACTTGTACTTCCTTTTCCTAATCTTTATCGTAGGGCAAGTGAAAACTTTGTGCTGTCGTCCTTATTTAATCTGACGGATATTTTAATGCACAAAATCTTGAATGGGTGTACCATCTGTACTGTCAGATAGGGCTGGTACCTAATTTCAAACCGAAATCAGCACAGAGCCTACATATGTTTTTTTTATTTTGCACAATTTCAGAATTATTACCTTTGTCCGCCATGATTTTACTTCTGACTCCTTTCTGCGTGAACGATTGGACGCAAACATATCGTCGGTTTAATATCAAAACATCGTATAGAGCAAATCCGAAAATCACTTTTTGATGCCATAGGAAGCTATTCATACTAGCACATATTCTGTCAATATATCGTACACCTGCTCCAATAACAAATAATAAAAAACGTCAAATGTTAAATTCTGGTACCTTGATTGTTCCCATTTTATTAAGTTCAAAACATCGAATATCATCAATATTAGTGACGGTTGTAAAAATCAAAGCACTGAAGGCACTGAATTTGTTCCGTTTTGAAAATGGAAAGAAGAGTTAGTGGTGCAACAACGTATGTATACAAAGGACAGTTCAGTGACATTTGTTTGCAAGGAAATAAATAAACATTTGCAAAGATTAATGAAGTAGTGAGGACATTTTTTGTGATGATTTTTACCTAAATAGATAAGGGTTTTAAAGACAAAACTTGTACTTACATACTTTGTAGGTTGTGGTCAGCTTAATTATTTAGTCATAGTTGTCATCTGGACAAACAATAGCCAACACAGATTGTACTTAGTTTGTATTTGTACTAGCAAACAAAGCTAGTTAATATATATACTGTAGGTTGTGACTAGCCTGATTATTAATCATTGATGTCATCCTGACTAACGCTATCCAACAAAGCTAGTTCTTACATACTCTGTAGGTTGTGGTCAGCCTGATAATTTAGTTATTAGTGTCATCCTGGCAAACACTAGCCAATAAAGCTGGTACTAACATACCCTGAAAGCCGCCCGGCTAGCTCAGTTGGTAGCACGCAAGTCCATTGATCGGGGGGGGGGGTAAGATTCCCCGGGGGACATACTTACGTGGAGCTTGGTCATGAAATTATTTCCACGGCCATTTTTCCTCCTATAAATGACTTTTATTTTGTAGAGCAGTTTTCAGTCACTAACGAAACCTTTCCTGGAGAAGTGAGTAGGTTCATTGGCCGCCGAAAATGACCTCTGCAATGTGTTGATACGGCGCTAAACCCAACATGTTAATTTATTCACAAAAAATGTTCAACTTCAAATATTTAATAAATTGTAAAATCACCTTGATCGTAATCTATACTAAGCAAAAGTTATAACGCAAATGGTAATTTTCTTTACAATCTTTTTTTTCGGCGTAGCTGTCTAAGCTGGATTTTGACCTACATTTCTGAATAATGACGTCTTGTGTGGGATTTCGGAAATCCGCCGTTCTATTGGATGATTTTATAAGCACTGAAAATGACGTACGGGGGAAACACAGAAAATCCCCTCTTCGATTGGATGGCCCTGACACGCGCGAAAAAATAAAGGCCACACTATTGTAATGCAGTGTTTTACAAAATTTTGCTTCGTTCGTAGAATATTTTTTTGGGCAGACTTCTATTGCTTTCCAAAGTGTTTTTTTCATATTGTAACAATAAAAAGTTACGTGTCAAACACAATATTTTATGGGTAAAATGAATTACGTCTCCAGATGTGAACCGGTTTCTCGTAAAAAGTTTGACATATTACCCAATAATTATTAAGTTAGCCTCACTACGTTCAGTTTCCGGGGTTTACACTTTGAGAGTCACAGCTCCACATATATTTATTAATCTGCAGAGTTATTGGTACGTAACTTTTAAGGTTCTGGAACTGTAACTAACTTCGGTAAACTTCGACACTCGATACAATCCGGGTTTTTTCCCGATTACCTATCTTCGTCAAGTTTCGTAATTGCTATTTTTAGAAATTTTCACCACGTGACGTGGGTTTTTCCAGAAGTCATAGGGTAACGCATTTTCGGAAAATGGCGAAACTAGACGCTCTACAGCGTGATCGTAGTTAGTTATCGTAAAAATAATGGTTTATCGACAAAAAACAATGAAAAGCCGTAGTGGATCATAACTTTTGCGTTGATTCTGTTGGTACAGGTGTAAAATACATTTTTTTTCATCTTTTTTTACGATGTAAATTGGGTATGACTGAAACACGAAATGGAGATTTTGAGGCGAAATGTACGAATTGGAGAATTTGGGGCAAAATGGGGTTTTGATTGTTTAATCTATTTTGTGTACTGAAAATGAACAAAGGTAAAATAAACTACACAATTATCGATAAACTGGAAAGAATGTTTAACTTATATTGATTTATTGCCGAATTCCCACAAATAATCGTACCAAAGTCAGCATATAAAGACAAAATCGTTGCACATTTTCTGTTTTTAATATCATCATATTCTAATTATAAAAAACAATACAATAAACAGCATAATTTGAAAGCTAAGGCACAAAATATACCAACATTACTAACTCTAGTGTCCAACTGTTTGTGCAAAAAACGACAACAGCAGAAAACATAGCTGGTACAAGTTTAATCCCCAAACAGTCCCCTCAAGCTTGCCAAAAAGCATTGGAGAGAAGGTTTTTATATGATAATGCAGAGTTTAACATACATTTTCCATCTCAAATACCAATTTTAGATGATATATTTGTATAAAGTAGTATTATTTGTAATTGACCATTTTGACGTTATTTTTCTCTATAAAATCTCTTGCAGTTTCAGTACAGTAATCTCATACAAATTCTTATAAAAAAATTAAAAAACGGTAAAATTTCTTAAATTTTTCATTATATGGGCAGTTAATACTGCAGAAAAATTTAAAACTAGTTGCATGTGTCTAACTAACTTCTAACTTGAGATATTTGCTTTTAAAGATAGGGTAAATTTTTTAACATTCTCAAAAACTCGGATTTTTTGCTTGGGGGTACATGTATGCAAATCTCTGTATTTTTATATGTATTTGTCCAAAGTGTAACCTGGTTGCTCTGATTTGTCATTACATGACTGTATAACAAGAAAATGGATTAAAACTTGGAAATAAAACAGCAGAATTTGAAAAAAAGTTCTTTCACTTTTTGTCCCAGCACAATTTACGGTCTTTCTGAATATCAAGGGTCACGTTATAAAAATGCACATAACTTAAGTTACAAACGGTAAATTTCTTTAAAATTTCAGCATTCAATGTCTTTAATAGTATAGATTCAAGAAACAATATCAGTATAAGAATTGTGGAAGGTCACCATTACAGTTCCAGAACCTTAAGAATAAATTCATAATTTTTGTTTTGTAGCATTAATGAATAGGTTTTCACAATGCAATTTTCAAAAATCTTCTTGTCTGAAACTACAAGGCCTAGAGCTTTCATATTTGGTATATAACATCATCTAGAGGTCCTCCATCACAGTTGTTCAAATTATGCCCCTGGGTCAAAATTGACCCCACCCCATGAATCACAATATTACATTGAATTATATAAGGAAAAGTTCAAACAACATCTTCTCTTGAACCGCTTATGATAATTTGCCCTAACTCAACAGGAATGGTCCGTGGGTGGTTCCCTACCAAAATTGTTCAAATAGGTCTGATTGGTTGGATAAGTAGGTCACTGGGTCAAAAAATAGGTTTTAACATTAGTGGTCCTCTGTAAATGGCTCTTCTGTGACCTTTGACCTTTTCCTCAGGTGAGCACCCAGGGCCCTTTGGGCCCTCTTGTTTTTAAATCGACGCCGTTTGTCTTTTTTAAAGACATTTCTTGTTATATCATACATTGGTTTAGTTGCCATCATTTAGTCTCTTGGTATGGTCAAACATGATAGTGTGTTAAAATTTCTTGTGCTGTCATGCTTGGGTGAACAGGATCGGCAAATCCTGTTCTACTGAGTTTCACGAATCCTGCGCAGCACGTTAGTGTGTACACAAACAAATAAGCTTGCTGAGAACTCTAGAGACCGCGTGACATTGTAGCACTCGCCATCTTGGAAACAAGTCAGTAAATATGCTAAGTTTGAGCATTGAAAAACGGGGATAAGCCGTTTGACGATTACCCCATTAACAATTACCATCAGCGTGTTCAGTAACTACTGTTAGCTAACGTTCGGATACGGGGAAATTCAATCCTAAGACAACTCAACCCGCAGATAACTCAACTCAAAGTTGTGACAACTCAGTCCGTTAGTTAGAGGTTCAGTTTTCACGGGATGAGTTGTCTTTGGGTTATGTTGTTCTGACCCTGACGTTATGGAACGTTACGGAACGTTCGGGGTTTTTGAGCAGGCTACGGGTCATTGGATAAAAATTATTCAAGCAGTTAATTGAGTAGAGACATTGACCATTCTGCCAAGATGGGTTTAGTAATGAATAGGAACCACAACGCCGAACGCTACCAGGGTGAAATTTTTAAGGTGGGTCGGTACCTTACACGGAGAAAAAATCGAAAAAAATAATATGTACTCCGATTATGTTATAAGTTGGCAGGCATACACCTTCATGCTTCTTGTTTGTTTTTCTGAAAAACAAACAAGAAGCATGAAGGTATCTGCTAGCTAACTTTTATCATAATCGGTGAAATAATATTTTTTCCGTTTTTCCCTCCGAGTAAGGTACCGACCCACCTTAATAACGTCGCCGTTTAATACGTCATCGGACGTCCAGGTCTTTTTCTCTGAAAAGTTAACGGCAGACAACATTCCGCCCGGACAACAGTTCAATTTCTCAGGGCTAATTACAATAAGATTTTAGACTTGTCGTCATTTTCAGTAGACAAGAATCCAATAGAACGTCTTTGGGACGTGTTGGACAGACGCATTCGTCAACGTCTTGAATAGTATGTGACGATACAGAAACTAAACATTGCTTTACATGAGGATTGGACAAGCAACCCACTACGTTTTTACGACGTCCTTTTGGGTATTAAAGACTCAGGATTTCAGCAGACGTGAATTCAAATTAGACACTCGCTCATTATCAAATCTTGTTAACTTTTTTTCTCCTACTGGGCTTTTGGTTCGGTGGATATTTTTTTCCAAAAAGCGTCACATATTGTTTTGCTATTGAATACTCATGAAAAATAGTTGTTTTAAATTCATGTTAAATTTCACATCATTATCTTTACAACTTTTGAAAATATTTACGTTTTTGTACCCATTTGCGTCATAACTTTTGCTTAGTATAGTTTTACACATTTAATACAATGTAATTTAATTCAAACATTATCTATTAATTAACAACTTAAACGTTTTAGGCCTCTACGTTAACTTTTTTCCTACTAGCCCGGTCGGTCTACTAACTGCCCAAACCAACTAGCCCTGACCAAAATTTCACTAGCCCTGACCTTTCCATTTTTCCTTCTGTAACTCTTTTTGCTTTAAATTATTAGCATCTAAATAATAACATATAAGTTGATAAGACCTCTCATTTCTCAGCAGTCATACTTTTTTGTTGTAAGTCCACAACAAGTTGATGATATGTTCTACGGATTTTTCTAGAAAAAAATTGGACGCGCGAGCGAAGAAAAAAAATCTTATTTCAGTTGCTTTATACAGCAGTTTGACCAAATTTTGTAAAAACCATAAAAATTAAGGTGCGAGCGAATCCAGAGAACATATGATCAATTTGTTGTGGCCTAAAATATATTTTGCATACATAATTTGTTTCAATTATCATGAAAATCTAGACAAATAAATTACTTTTATCAATGCTTGAAAATATGGTTGGTAAACACTCAAAGTTGACTGCTAAATAATAAATATGCATGAAAAGTCTTATAAACATAAGATTATACACAAAAAATAAAATTAATTTTATTATATACATTATGATTAACAGTCATATTAATCTTTTGGTGATGCACAACAGAGGTTCAAGAGTTTTGCAACAGGCATTCTAGTCCAAAAAAGACTATATTTTCATGGTTTTTATACATAACAACCTTGAACTTTAAAAAATGTTGGAAGGAAGTCAGATCGATCACTGATTTAGTTTTCAAAGCCTGGTCTCATAGACCTATCCCCACCATGCCACCACATAGCTATTGCCCTTTCAGCATTGTACTCTAATGGATCTAGGACATGTATTGAAATAGCCATAATATCATTTAACATTAAGACCTGCTCTCCAAGCAGACTTTATACGTGCCATGGCTGAAAACCTCTTTTGCAAACAGCACTAGACACAGGAATACACAGAATTATCTCAGATAGCATGAGGTTATTTTTGAAAGATTCTTTTAAGTTGGAACGAGTGAATAGCCTGTTGTAGAGCTCTTGCACACTCATATGCATAGGCTGTTTTTTCATGTGGACTTTGAGAGCAGGCCATTCTGGTTGTTTTAGCTGATCAATATCACTTCCCATTCTGTTAAGAACAGGTGCATAGTAGTCACATAAAGCATCCAGTTCCTGTTCTCAATACACAGCCATATCTGAATCATTTTCTAGCAAGTTGATGGAATAGAATATTTGCATGTCTTTAAGCAAGTGGTCTGAGCCTATATAGTCCAGCCTTCTATTAATATGATCAATAACTAGGACAATCGAATTACTTTGCTGTTCTTTAAGTTGTTGTTCAGTGAGAGTAGGCTCATCTAGTTGAACAGATTTGAACTTTCTCTGTGAATCCACATAGTCGAACAAGCTCTTGAGGTTTACACCAGGCCTCTGCTGCAGAGCCAAAAGCGGAAGAAATACTGTCTCCAAAGCTTATATAGCCTCAGGCAGACCACACTTGTCTTGTTGAAATTGCAAGGACAGTTCACTTAACACTGATAACACATCATTAAAAATGTATGTAATGTAGTAAATTGTATGATTTCAAGTGCTTAAGGATATGCTTTGCACAACTCTGGACATCAACCGTCCCTAATTTACCTTCCACAATATTCTCAAAATATTTGACAAAAAATGTATTCTGCCTCAATAAAACTGAAAGACAGCTAGACAGATGTGGCCTCCATCTGGTGCCTTCCAGATTTACAGGCTTAATCATGTTTTCTTACATAGCATCGGCAATCAGTTTCAATTCCCGTAAGGCTTTGTAACTATAATGATAATGCTTGTGCAGCTTCAACAG